>CM054061.1:171032168-171632168 GCA_028641055.1 Alopecurus myosuroides
CACGTCGGAGTACGGCGGCAGCCGACGGCCATCCCTTGCTTTCCGCGCCTACAAGTACCCAGGGCCCCCGCAGACCTAACCCTAATCCCTAGGTCCTCGCTCCCCGCGCCACGCCGCCAATCTCTCCTCGCAGTCGCCCCTTCCCCTCTCCGTTTTTCCTCGCCGGCGACAGCTCTCTGAACCTCGCCATGGCGCCGCCACCTCACTGCCCCACCTAGCCAACTCTACACGGGAACGACGTCGCCACTCTCCCCTCTACTCGTTGGACACCGTAGCTCGCGCGGAGGAGCACGGAGACCACGCCGCCGTCCTCGACCACCTCGTCACCGCCGCTGTCGTCGTCTCCGTCGAGCCTCTGCCACCTCGACAACGCGGTGAGCAGCACGCGCACCACCCCCTTCTGTTTCCCCTCCGTAGCGCGCACGTTCACGCACGGTTCTGGCGCTCCGTTTCTGCACCCTAGCAGCTGCACACGACGGTGATCGCCGCCGCGCTCCTCTGTCAGTGTCGCGGAAGCGATTGTTCGTCAGAAAAGTTCAGTTAGCGCCGCGTAACCTTTTCCTCTCTGCGTGCCTGTTACCTGACAACGAGTGCGAGCAGCTGCAGTGGTTCAGTGCGTGCGCTTGCAAGCGCGCGGTCGAGGGATCGACTCCCCGCGGCCGCATAAATTCCCAAACTTTTTCTTCCTCTGTACTGACAGCCATGGCCCAGCTGTCAGCCACTCGTGTGCCATGCGGGCACAGTGAGCCCACGGGGCCCCCCTGGCAGTGCCTGTGTAGCTGTTCCAGTGGGTATAAAACGAATTGCAAACTTTCTGTTTTCCAAACTAGGTCCAATTAATCACAGATTGGCCCCTGGATTTGAAACCCTAATAACTTTTATTTTATAACTCTAAAAAATGAAAATAAAATATCCAAACTGTTCTAAATTTAATTGTCTACCTTTTGGTAACTTTTGTTTTCTGTTTTGAATTTTCAAAATGCAATTTAAAATTGAAACCAAATAATTCAAATGCTAATTTCTAAATTCAATAACTAATTCATTATTAATCCAATAAATGCAAATAAAATATGTTTTCCATACCATTTTGAATAACCTATTCAAATAAAATTTTTGTTTCCTGGTTTGAATAATTTAAATTGCCTAAATAATTTAATACTTGTTTAATTCATTTAAATTTGATAAAAATCATAACTTGCTTAATATAAAATATTTTTGAACATGCAAAATATGTTTCCAAACCATCAAAGTGTGAACTTTTCAAATGTGAATTTAAATTTATGATTTGAACAAATAAATTCAAATAATATTCAAACTTGTTTTAAATTCAATTAAAACTTGTTTAATATTGTTTAATTCATAATAAATTCATCCTAATTCAAATTTCAACATATGAAACATGTAATCCAACTAAAATTTGATGTTCTTTTCAAATATAAATTTTGTTAATTGTTTTGCACACTTTAAATTGGTGAAAACAATAATTGTTGGTGTGACATGTTTAAGTAACCAAAATTTCTAAACTTAATAAATAATTTCCAAAACTTGTTAAACCCTTTTATTACTTGCATCTATTATTGTTATTTGTTTTTATTTTGTTGTTATCATCATGCATGCATCATGCTAACAACTTTCACCTAATAATTAATTGTAAATCATTTGTTCCACTTAATTATGGACCCTTTCCCATATGCCACTCAAAATAGCATAGGGGTCCATCTAAATTATGTTGTCATGTTAAGTAGTTTATTTTGATGCAACCATTAATTTGTCATGCATCATCTTGATTGTGCACAATGCCATGAAAATGATTGTTTACATTCCTGTTTTGTTTGTTTGCTTCTTCTCGAATAGACGACGACGTTGAGACAGACGATCCTTACAGCACCCCTTCTGAGGATCTAGCTCAGTACCAGACTGCTGAGTTCGCAGGCAAGTTATCACTCACATGAACCATTGTGTTCCTTTCAACCCTGGTTACCGATACTTTCCGTTGTCTATTCTTGCTAACCTTAGTGGTAGTTGTTTCTGCTACGAACCTATCACATGAATCCTTTAACCCTGATATTGCCTCACCACCCCTCCTACAACCCTATTGATTGAGCCAGTGTCTTACTAGTATGCTTAGGTTGTATTGCTCGAGTCTGTTACCCGTTACTTTCAGTTACTATATTTCATTATTCTCTGGGGGCTCGATGTTTAATCAATCAATCAATCATGCTAATGTTATTACTTAATAATAATTTGATGATAAGGCACCGGCAGGAGGCCCTGTGTGGTTTTGAGGCCTGCTAGTGTCGACCCTAATAGGAAAAGGGTCTTGTCTACTGATCCATGATGAGCGCACTACCCGCATGTGGGAAGCGAGTATGGGCGCCCCTCTCAATTTGATTCGATTCGCATCTCGTCCAAATCATCTCATTTAGTTCGTGCTTTCTATTTGCCGCATGCATGTTTTTGCGAGCCCAGCGCAGGGTGGAACTTTCGTAGTCGGCATATAGGGGGACACGGTCTTAGAGTGCTATGAGGGTCCCTTTTCTTCGGGGCTTGATTAGCCGTGCGCCCAAGGTGCTTTGGGCTTGATGCGGAGAAGAGTTGAGTTGTGTTGAGTGCCCCGCTTGGTGGGAGGCATCCCATCTGGCGGGTTATTCATACGTGTACGGCCAAATTGGTGCAACCCTGCAGGGATAATCTTCTCGAGAAGCCGTGTTTTCCGCGGTTATGGTTAACTTGGTGAAAGTACTGGCTAACAAGTACTCAGGACAACTTAAACCTAATGATTCACAATCTCACACCCCATGATTACAATTGGACTAGTAATAGGATTATTGTCACAATAACTTGTTTCATCTTAATCCAACTGTGTGAGTTATCCTCGGATTGCTTCTTTGGATAAGGGGCGAGATCCAGGATGGGTTTGTTTGAGGTTATCTTTCAGTTGGTTACAACCCTCGATCTTATCCCCTTTCTGATAGTTGGAAGTGATGGAATCTCTGTAGTTGGTTAGCGCAGCCAGTTGCAGCATCTTATATACCTCTTTCCTTCCGTTGAACCCAAGTCATCTGTGCTTGTGTTGACGGGCTATACTTTGGTGAAATGTGAGTCTTGCTTGCCAGTACGTCTATGTACTGACCCCTTTGGGGCTGTGGTTTCCGCAGACTACGATTACGAGGATCCAGGTGACGGCTACTACGTGGAGTTTGACGAGGCTGCTGACGAGTAGTTAGCGGACCCGGGCAGGATCCGAGACATCGTGGATGGGCTCCGTCTTTATTTCAGTTTCCGGCTTCTTAAGCCTATTTGGATTTTATCTGTACTCAGACCCCCTTTGAATGCTTCCGCTGAGTTGTAATGATGCTATGTTGGGACATGTGTCCTCTGGATGAATGTATTTGCTATTTCTGCCTTAGTGAAGGCCAGTTGCAACCTTATTTCAATCTTTTGTGTCGTAGAGGCATGTTGTGTTATCCTTTTGTTCAAAGCCGTTGACGTACCATGTGTGTATGGTATGAAGTACGTCAATGGTAGTGTCCTGATTTCTACAGGATAGTTTACATCGACGGTGAACAGTAGCGATGGGTTGTCACACATAAGTGTTGGCCTACTCGTAAGAGAACGCGGGTGCCGGAAAGCCCCGTAATCCCATCAGAATATTGTTCAGTTCGTACGGTGAGTATCCTATAGAAGTCCGGGTGCGACACTCAAACACTAGTACCAAAGTTTTCTATCTACTTCTCCATTCCCCTATTCGTGCTTCAAGAATCCATCAACTTAGCAAAATGGAAGACAAGACTCAACCACAAGAAGGAACTCCATCTTCAACTTGGTGGCAACATGAAGAGATACAAGGAAGATCAATGAAGAAGTTTTGAAGAGAAGGCTTAGACTCCACATAAACTAGAAGCAACTCAAGAAGTACAAATGTGAAGAAATTCAGAAGAAGACATCTCCCTCTCTCTTTTGATCTTTCTTCTTATATTCTTTCCAATTTGACTTAGTGGTATTTATGCCCATCCCATACCTAAACCAAGTAGTGAAGTGAAGATCATGAAGATTTATCAAGAACAAGAGAAGATTCACAACAAGGAGGACTACAATATAATCATGAAGGTGAACTTCAAGAAGACAAGCATGTGAAGACTTGGAGTCATCCACACAAGTTGAAGAATAAACAGTTGTTTTTGCCCAACCATTGAACCAAATGGAAAATCCCAAGACTTTATCTTGTTTTCTCCTTTGTTATGAAGTTAGTTGAACCTAGACCTATCCTAAACCAAAATGGAAAGACTAACTTAGAGTACTCAAATGTTTTTATGAAATCAACTAAGTGTTACACTTTGTATTGTGATACTTTAGTTAAAATAGTGAGATCACCTTGGTGAAATCTTGGAACTTCTTAGATAAATATGTTTTCAATAAAGTTTGATCACTACAAACTCAACCTATTCCATCCCAAGTAAACCCTTGGAATTTTCCTTAACAAGTATTGAACTCAAACCTTGACCTTGTCCTAGCCAACTTGGTTAAACCTCTTTTCCCATGATTGTTGCTTTGTATGTTTTCTTCACTTGCTTGTTTGTTTGATAGTATGCTTGTTATTGTGTTTTCAATGAATAGATTGTACGGAGAGCAACAATCTTTTGTGAAGAGTGTGATTTCTCCACCAACTTCAACAAGGCAAGTAACACATCATCAACTACCTATTATTTTCTATATGCATTAGTTGATTTTTGAGTAGTATGCATTGATAGGAAATTTTACTAAGTTATATGCTATGCTATTATCCTAGTAGTATGTAGCCATCTCTTTTATCCTTGTTATTTATAGCCTTAGAACTTGATAAATGCTATGCACATGTGACAAATGATTTTTACTTGATGTTGTGGAAAAATTCTAACAACTTCAATGAACCACCTGGGTGGATTTGGTTGTTTGGATGACGAGAGTTGAGTGTCTCCCCGAGGGGTGTTCACTTAAGGAATGCCACCCAGGAACAAAGTGATTATGATGTTCCCCAAGTTTAGATTGCTTCCAGTGCAGCCTTTAGTCATATGGGCTCTGTCTTGATCAACTAAGTTGTGAGGGTTCAGCTTGGGCTTGACAAGCAGATGTAGCATAACTATAGGTGGAACGGGTCTTGCTATTGGGTTGGATTCTTGCTTCTGGAAGATCTCGTCTCGATTCTTCTCCTTTCCTTAATGCACTCAGGGTGTATAGGATGTTTGGGTTGAGTTGAGTCTGAAGGTGAAAGTGCACAAGCTCTGCAGAGTCAACAAACTAAGATCTTAGCCGTGTCCCCGGTTATGGACAACTATGAGCAGCGGGACAAGGAAGGACGGAAGAATCACATCACCATTTTCAATAAGTAAAATTTTGACCAAGTGAACAGTATTGTGGTGCTTGGATCTTAATCCAATGTTGCCACCCTTTTTAAAGAAAAATGTTGGTTTTACAAAACTGATAGGAGAAAACTGGCTTTATGCAAAACTTAGCCAAAACTCCACTCAGCCAAATAAGCATGTTGTAAGGACCCCAGACCGGCAGTCTGAAACCCTACGTATGCATACATTCACGATCCCAGAAAGATCAGTCGTGAACAACATACACAGTTGGCACACAGAAATACATCATCCATTACACGAATACATAAAGGTATTACACAAATGATCACATGATCAAGTTTAAGCAACTGCCACAAAGGCAGGCAACTTAACAAACACAGCGGAAGACAATTAAAAACACAACGTAGTTGAGCCCAAGTCACGCCTTAACCTACAGGCTGCTGACCCGGAGACGATCCTAGTTCGCAAAGCCGTCAACTCCGTACTCCTCTTCATAGGTATCCTTTGGAGGCTCCTTCTCCAAATCTGATAAGTAGATACCAGGGGCGAAACCATAATGAGTACATTTGAATGTACTCAGCAAGACATCCATCATGTCACTTACCAACATGCAAATATGCTTATATGGTGGAATAGGTAGGTTATAAATAGGGTTCACTACCAATGGTGTTCATATATGACGACACCACAGTTGCAGTCAGTTTAATCTGTATCTTCGTTGGAGAAGATACTTCAGAAGAAAATAATATAGTTTTATTTCTCTTGTAGATATCACATGTACAAGAGTTTTTGTAAAACTTTGTTAAAGAATATTTTCTCTTTGCAAAACTTCTTGGAATCAGTTTCCAGAAATTCTTGCCTAGAGTAGAAAAGGTTTTCTTTTGCAAAACATTTTGTTTTGTATATATATCAGCATCTGGCTTTTCATCATCCACGATACCTCCACGGTATAAGTTTCCATTCCTTTCCGAACTTCACAAGTTCAACACTTCCTTTCCAAAAATTTCCCTTTCAAAAACTCCTTTTTGAAAACATTGACACAATGCTAGCTACATGGCCATTCAACTGTCCATATCCGAGGACGCGGCTTCTTCGAAAAAGTTGTACTCTGCAGAGGTGTACACATCCACCAGATCCAGTACACCTCCCGTGAACAATCACGGACTGTAACAACAGTATGTAAACATCAGGTATATGATCATAACCATCCACTATGTTCAAGCTAGAATATGCCTATCTCTCAGTTGGGTTTTACCACATCCCCGGCACCGAGATAATCCCCGCCAAGCCAGGATGCCTCAACTGATGCATCCGGAGGGAAAATTAATCCCACACTTTATATGTCTCCGCGACATTCGGTTCAGAGGATCGCATCCCCTATAGCACATTGAGATAGCACACACTAATAAGAACAAACTTCAAGTTAAGCCCCGTGCCCATGTTGGGGTAGGGTGGCAGTACGGTAAAGGTTGTCCGGCGAAGACTAGGTTATGTGTCATTTTTGAAAACACCACTTTCTCAAAAATGACCACTTCCACATTCCTCCGGAGAACAAGGATCCGCCTTTTCTCCGGGTTTTTCCGTAAAACCTT
Source organism: Alopecurus myosuroides (assembly GCA_028641055.1). Lineage (NCBI taxonomy): Eukaryota > Viridiplantae > Streptophyta > Magnoliopsida > Poales > Poaceae > Alopecurus > Alopecurus myosuroides. The sequence continues at coordinate 171,039,103 of CM054061.1, forward strand.
CTTTTTGTAGAATCACAATTTTAGGGTGTCCACTTAGGAACTAATATATTTGATGGTAATAAATACCATATGGTGGCCTATGGGCTTGGTATTACCAAGTTTAACTACTGGCATAATAGTAACCTATATACTAGTATAGTAGTAATAGCCACATCAAAAATAGTTTTGATAATCAAGTTTTTTGTAAAACTTCAGAGGTAAAACATGCATGATATATAATGGTAAGTATTGTATCAGCAAGCATCAGGATGGCTTGCCTGGTATCTCCTTGTGTCCCTGGTTTTGGAGTGACTGGAACTTGAAACAGAGCTTCACGACACTTCCTTCCTCTTCGTTTTCTAACGCCGTAAAAGGAATAAAGGACACACATTCAGAACCAGTCAAGGCAAGCAACAATACATAACAATACATACAGCAAGGAAACTAATAATAACCAATCACACAATTATTAATGGAGCAAACAATCAAACAAACACACTTGGCAGAAATGCCATTTAATAAGACAGCTTAAGGTTGGAGGAACATATTTCACAACCTTAATATCATGGATTCAGTGGGTGTGCCACTCTCATACCAAGATATTAATAAACCCAAAATAAACTTAGTCTCACAAGGGTGAGACTACTAAAAGTATATAAAACATGCACAAAAATAATCATGGCAATGGGTCTATCAACCAAACAACAAAAAGAATAAGTGTAGCTATTCTATTAAGTCTAAATTCACACCAAGAATAATTAAGACACATGATTTGCAAAAGTTACTTTTACAAATCAGTGAGCCTACACAAGTGTAACAAGGTAATAGACTCATCACAAAACACACAATTTCTCATAGTGAGAACAATAGAAACAATGACTAAAAAGGAGGAATCCTATAGACATGTTTCTACTAAAAGTTTGCTATGCAAGCATGCATAATAAGTAAAGTAATAAAATGCAAACAAGGAACCATGTTATCATAATGGGAATGAAAACATGTCCTCATGCAAGGATACACAAATATCTACCAAACACAAGTTGGCAGAAAAATAATTTAACACACAAACTGCTAAGGAAACTAGTACTACTCAAACATGAAGAATCAATGGATGCATTTCAATCAAGTAATTGAAATACAACCAGAGGGTCCATGTCAACAAAACAGTAGTGAAAAACATCTATACTTGCTATAACAAAAATATCCATTTGATAACACAAGTCATCAATTTGCAGGGCAACTCCTACATACTAGTAGTAATAAAAAGGGGCATTACTAGAGGAATCAAACAACACTCCAAGAATGTATTTTTCCTAGCAAGCCATACATGATTACAACCACTTACAAACATAAGCATACACATTTTCATTTAGCACTAAAATTCCCAAAGCAAAAATACTAGGCACTCAATAGTTATGAAACTATATAAAAGAAATGCATCTAGTGTGGGGGAAATAATGTTTCCACCAAAAATGCAATGAAACCAGTGGGTGTTCCACTAGCATAACAAAGCATTTAGAGGTCACAAAGCCTCTGGTCATACTTGACAAAAATTAGCAAAAACCTAAACTAGCACCTAGTGCAATAACAATACTAGCAGAAAATAATAGGGTGCTTATATAAGCAAGGCAATGCTACTCATGCTATTATTTTCACACAAGTGAAAAATCTAGGGGTCAAGTACTCATAAAAACATAACCAAAAAGCTACTGGTCCTATGAATACAACATAAAAATATGTGGCTACTCAACCACAAATATTGTGCTAAAAATTCTACACATGAGAGAATTTTTCCAAACATCCTCATAGTTATGACAAAGCTACTCATGCTTTTCTACCAAATCAAAAGCACTATAGCAGAGGTGATAACAACACAATATAAGTACCAACATGGTACTGGATCTAATCAAAAATCCAAGTGCTTTGCACCTAAATTTATCACTCAAAAATGCTATGCAAATATTAACTAGAGAATAATCATATGTTAATAACAAAATCCTATTTCTTCTCAACTCAAGTACACCCATTCTAACATGATAAAATAGCTAAGTAATACTTAGAAAGCAAGTTCACACAACTTTTACATGCTAGAAAACAAGATTGCAACACAAAAATAACTCACACAAATTAATTATCTAAAAATGCCAAAATGGCAGAACTATGCAAAACAAAGATCTGTCCACAAAATTTTCTAGGATGCTCTAAAAATTAAACCCTTCTAGGTTTGGATAGCCCTAAACATCTATAAGGCTATCCAGTTGAGTTTGCATCAAAAATCATTTTTAATTATTTTATAAAAATCACCAAAGTTCTCTCTGGTGTTTTACCAAATTGCATGCCATTTCAAAAATACAATGAATTTGGAATCAAGGTTAATTGGTTCAGTTAGGAAATTTCAAGGGCTTTCCAATGCAATTTGCCTCACTTCATTCTGAGTTGTGGATTTAAAATGGTGCTCATTTTGGTGTTTCTGGTACCTGTTGCCAAATCATTTTTAATTTCAAATCTATCCATCCAAATGTAGATCTACAACTTGGAGATGGTTTAGAATTAGTTGAGGTACCGCTGTAAATTTTAGTTTGGTCAAATTCATATTTTAAGTTGCCTTTTTGAGCCAAAAGTAAACAAGTACTTCTCTGTGAAAAATTAAAAGGAAAACAAGCCCAGATGGGCCAGATTTGAAATTTGGGCCGGCCAAAACGATTTCTACCGCGGCAGAGCTAGCCTCTGAGGCTGACGCGCGGGCCAGGCTGCCACGGGGCCGCCACGCAGGCAAGGCCAGGCCCCACGGGCCAGTTTGACTGCCAAGCGCGCGGTCAAGGAAGGCTGGCGTCAGCGTGACGCCAGCGCTGCGTCACCCGCCGGCGGGGAGATCTCCGGCGAGCACGAAAATCACGTTTCCGGCCACCGTTTCACATAACAAAAACATCTACACGTAGCCCTCGATGCGGGGAGGCAAATGAGCTAGGTCTCGTTTCCTGGGACGTCGCCGGAGAGCGGCGGCGACGGTGGCGCACGTCGGCCGTGACGCGAGCAAGGCGCGGCGAAGAAATAGGGGGAGAGGGAGAGGGGAAAAGGGTCCGGGAGGACCGTGTGCTCACCACGAATGCGACGGGAAGCTCGTTTAGGGCGGAGAGGCTCGACGCGACGGTGATGGCTCGCCGGAGTTCGTCGGGCTTGAAGATGAACTTGGACGGCGCGGGCTCCACACTGCGTTTAGCTTCGATTCCTTCTGCAGGGAGGTCGCACTCGACGAGGCGGAGAGGAATGGCTACTCGGCGGCCGGCGGCAAGCCCTCTATCGGCCGAATCGGCGGCGAGCTTAGAAGCTAGGGTTCGGTTTGGGTTTCTTTTCCAGAGAGAGAGAGGAGAGAACTTGGGGGGAAGAGAGAGGGGGCATGTGGGAGACATACCACATGGGGGGCCTCTTTATTCCTCAAGGTTCCTTCTACTCGAAGCAATGGAGTAGGTCTTCTGTTTGCTACAGCATGGCTAGAGGTAGGAGATGACTCAGATTTCATTTTGGTCCCTGGATATTTACAACTAGGTCCCTGTGCTCTCTGAAAGTGGATGTTTTCCCTAAGCAAACAAGGTTTAAATTTTAAATCCTTTTGCCCAAAATTCTAATTAGTTAAGATACACAACATATATGAAAATTGGCTCCATTGGATAAACTTTATAATTCAAAGTTGTTCAAATTTGAATTCTTACATAAATGGACATTGAATTTATTAACCTACTTAGGAGCTTCCAAAAATGTTAATTTTTGGCACAAATTCCTTATTTGATGTGGTACTTATGTGGTAGAAAATTCAAGTCATTTTGAGTTACTTCATAGAACAAACATGTTCAAATTTCAAAAAGGTGCTGTCAAGAAAACAGGGGTTTTTGGCAACTTAAATTATTCAAAAACTTGTGCCCTTTTGGTTTTCATCCTAATCTATGATATAGAGCATGTGGTATTTATTTCATGGCATTTGGAAAAAGTTTGTAGAACAAACTTGTTCAAAATCCCAATTGTTGCTGTGGAGAAAAACCATGTTTTCAGGACTTTAATGGATTCAATTTTTGGTCTCCTCTTGTGTGTGTTCCTTATTTGATATAAGGAAGCAATGGTATGAATTTCAAAACATTTTAAGAAAGTTTCCAATAGTAACTTGTTTTAGTTTTCTGTTTCTGGAAATATTGGAATTTCTATTTAATAAAGCACTAGGCTTTTCTTTAACAATGCTTTGCCAAAATATTTATGTGACTAGAGATAGCAAGTCAATGCTCTCCAATACCTTTGTTTTTAATCTTGCAAGGTTGGAAAAACATTTGATAATATTTTGGTGAAGCATTTAAGAATGCCTCTTTTTCTGATAATCTTTTTAGGGAAATTTATTAAGTGTTTCCTTCTTCTTAATTTGGGTCTTGGAATAATATTCAACAAGTATGGGATTTCTAAGATGGTTTGGAAAACTCTTTGATCAATATTTACTTTAGAAAATATTGCCAAATTCATTGGAACAATATGTTGAATATTTTGTTTTCAATTTCTTAGCCATGTAAAATTATATAATTAGTTTGTTTAGTTGCACCTAAACAAACACAACCAAAGTTTAATTGTCAAGCAATTAGCAAAACAACTGTGTTAACAGGTATTCCAAAATTGGGATGTGACAGGTCTTCCCCCCTTAAAAAGAATCTCGTCCCCGAGATTCACAAGCGAGGACTAAGGGAGGGCCAACAAACACCATGTTAGTGTTGGAGTGAAGGTGCTTCCCCCCTTTGACTTTTCTTGGGAGGTGGGGTTCTTCCCTAAATTAGCAAATTCATTTTAAAAAATACACCAGTACTGTGTTAGGTCCAAAACTTTTGTTTCCTAGTTTGAACAAAAATTAAGGTTAGTGCAGAACTACCTGGAAAAAATACCGTCAATTATTTACATGAGTTCCTAGGTATATCCCACATATTACATACAACATATGGAGTGGTGTACCACTCTCATAGAAAGGTATATAAGAAGCTAAAAATATAGCTTGTGGGTGCAAAGGTTAGGTTGCTAAGGTAAAAATAAACAGACAGAATAATACCCATGGCAGTGGGTATTACTCACCACAAGCAACTATCACTTAATGTGCTCATGATTTTAGTTGGATGTTTTAGTTTCATAAGATACTCTTAAGAACAATCATAACACAAGTATAAACTCATGCTAACGTAAAACATTTAAACAAAACCCAATAAGCAAGCAAACAACACCACAGATGAATAGACTATTTATTCACTAGGTTATTGTTTATTAGAGGTTTTGGAATCCATCAATCATGAACAATTAGCAAACAACCAGTAGCTAAAAACCAATGAATACAATCATAAAGTTACTCTAAAATACCATCTTCACACAAGATAAAACTCCTATTACACAGGCATAAAAAAAGACAGGACTGCACAAATAACACACTAGTATGAAAAATCTACACCAGCATGCTATAAGAGATAACCATATCCTATAACCATAGAACATGCAACTAAATAATTCATGGCATGATAACAGAAGTAAATAACTTCCTAACATGCTATATCAACACATATGCTCGTAAAATAAAAAGAGGGTAATACTAGAGCAAAAATCACCATTTTCTAGTGGTGAGACTAGTTTCACTCTAGAGAAGCAAACAATGCTATCATGATGTTTAAACTTAAACAAGCAAGTCATGAATATAAATGTACCTAATAACAGTACACAAAACTTACTCATGTTAGTCAGCACAAACATCAAAACAATCCCATGATACAACTATTAATCATGCAGAAATTTTCTTCTAGCAATTTCTGTTTTCTTTAACCAATTACTAGCAAACAAGAAAGGTATAACTCACACAACCAGTAGCTATGCAAGTAATGAAAAGTTATCTAAACCTTCTCAAAAATCCATACACTCAATTTAAAATCATTCACAAACAATCTACCAATCAAGAGGAATTTATTTTATTTGCGAACAATTAAATTTTAGCACACGATAGTGAAACCGTTCTTAACATGATACCCCTAAGGAATATTATGCTAACAAAAGGATCACACCTAAACATATTAGTATTTACTAATAAGAAATAAAATTCTCACTTGCATAAGTGAAAACAAACAATTATATTTTCCATGGTGGAAAATAGAAATCAATCACATAGTGAAACATGCTATTTTCACACAGGTGTATGGTTGGGGATTTTTATCCTCAAGCTAAAATGCAATGGGACCAGTGGGCTATGGCCCACTAATACCAAGTAAAAATAGGTACTAAGCCTCTGATTACTCATGAAAAACTTTGCATACAAGATAAAAATATAATGCTATTTACTTTAGTGAAGCAATACTAGTGCATATTGATAGCAAATTCTTACGCATGCTGTTTTATTAAAATACATGCAAGCTAACATAGGTACAAGCATCAAAATATCAGTACCTAAATGGTACTGGACTCAAAGAAAACATAGCACAAAATTTATCAAAGCATTCACACAAAGATCTAGCTTTCACTATAATTGCAAATAATAAAAACGGGAAAAATAGCAAATGTTACTCATGCTTTGCTATAAGATCACATGCAAGTTAATGAAGATAACATCATATAAATAACAGTACCAAAATGGTACTGGATCTATCATAAACATAACAAAAATCTAGGTACAACAAATCTACAAGGATTTGCCCACTCAACAATCCAAATAATAAAACTTGGAAGGTAACAAATGCTATTTCATTTTTATTCGAGTTTCCAATCATGCACACACTTTCTAGGGTAGATTTCTTGTAATAAATCAACATAATAACAAGTCCTAACAACTCCATATAAGTTAGGAAGCAAGATTGAATAAAACACAAATTTATTTCAATCAAGAGCACACAAAGAAACAAACACCGGAAAACTGCTGTTTTCTAGATCTATCATATCCATTCCATCGTTTACTTTATTTCTAAACCCTGAATTTCATAGTACTACAACGTCTACCAAGTTTTGATTTCCAAAGTAGATACACACGATATCCTATTGACTAGTAAACGAATAGGTCATTATTTTATTTCCTCGTGACTTCTCCTTTTTACCAACTATATTAAAAGGTGTCGTAGGTCACTTAATTCTTTGGTTTAGAAAGAGTTGTCAGTATTTCGCATGCTTTGGTTAGGTGTCAACCTAAGATTTGACCAAGCATGTTAGTCTTGTTAGTTTCCTATTTAATTATGTTTGTCCGACAAGATACGACTAGCGTCATCGTACGTCGAATATTGAATTGTGCTCTTTAGATTGGCTTTTGAGGGGGTTGCGCATCATGGCATGTGAAGACTTCTTTTGCACCTTTCTCCAGAGGAGGGAGGTATATAACTTTTAAAAAGGGGATTTCTTTAGTTTGGTCTTTTAAAAGGGGACATAAAAAAAATGTGCAACAATTTGCCAACAGGGTAAAAAGAGTCTTTTGCAAATAGACGAACATAGAGGTTTTGGTCAGTATTGGTTGGTTTTCTTCACGCCTTTTTTTTTCTTTGAGGATTGTCGTTGTTGGAGCTTTATATGTTGGAGTGCATCACTGGTAGCAACGCTAGCAGTTCGTGTGGCTTGATGGTCCTCTATTATTAGGTCCAATGGTGCTTTCATTAATGGTGGTGGTTCACGACGGGTGGCATTTCGAAGCGAAAACAAATATAAGTCTAAGAAACAAATTCTTGTTTTTTTTTGAATGCTATACAAACATTTTTGCTTGCAAAAATTTAACACGAGGCGATTCAAAAACAAGAGCGGGGCAATCACAAATCTGCAAATTTTGAGCATCCCACAAACATATAAATGCCTAGATGAACCAAATTCTACACCACACAATAGCACAAAGTCCTACGGACACACATAAGCAAGCCAAAACACACAAGCAAGACTCCATTGGAGCTACGTCGGGGAATGATCCAAAAATCCTAGAAGTGGCTGAAGAACTATATCTACTTCTGACCATCATCACTAGAGTCATGCAATTATTTTGGTCTTCTCGGGACATCGGCAAGTATACAAGATAATAGAAGTAAAGTTTTTAATAAACCCTTTTAACTGAGAGAGGTAATAATATGCAACAATCTGTTTTTGAAACCCCAACTATTTTCTGGACAGAAAACTTCAAAGACGAGAGATGTTTCAAAAACAGAGCGGAGCAGTTGCAAACAAGTAAGAAATAAACTCTTAACCGAGAGAGATACCAGCTCTGTAAGGCCCGCCCTTCGAACCACTGTTCAAGGACGCCCTTGATATGCATTTAGAATCTTTTGAAAAGATATAAAGGAGGGAAAATATACTAAAATTCCCTTAGATAAAAATAATGTAGATAGTAAATAGGTTTTTACTCCAAAATAATTTTCTTTCCTATCTGACGTCCATGCTAACTAAGGTCTCCTAAGGTCAGGATGGCTCTGATACCAACTCTGTAAGGACCCCAGACCGGCAGTCTGAAACCCTACGTATGCATACATTCACGATCCCAGAAAGATCAGTCGTGAACAACATACACAGTTGGCACACAGAAATACATCATCCATTACACGAATACATAAAGGTATTACACAAATGATCACATGATCAAGTTTAAGCAACTGCCACAAAGGCAGGCAACTTAACAAACACAGCGGAAGACAATTAAAAACACAACGTAGTTGAGCCCAAGTCACGCCTTAACCTACAGGCTGCTGACCCGGAGACGATCCTAGTTCGCAAAGCCGTCAACTCCGTACTCCTCTTCATAGGTATCCTTTGGAGGCTCCTTCTCCAAATCTGATAAGTAGATACCAGGGGCGAAACCATAATGAGTACATTTGAATGTACTCAGCAAGACATCCATCATGTCACTTACCAACATGCAAATATGCTTATATGGTGGAATAGGTAGGTTATAAATAGGGTTCACTACCAATGGTGTTCATATATGACGACACCACAGTTGCAGTCAGTTTAATCTGTATCTTCGTTGGAGAAGATACTTCAGAAGAAAATAATATAGTTTTATTTCTCTTGTAGATATCACATGTACAAGAGTTTTTGTAAAACTTTGTTAAAGAATATTTTCTCTTTGCAAAACTTCTTGGAATCAGTTTCCAGAAATTCTTGCCTAGAGTAGAAAAGGTTTTCTTTTGCAAAACATTTTGTTTTGTATATATATCAGCATCTGGCTTTTCATCATCCACGATACCTCCACGGTATAAGTTTCCATTCCTTTCCGAACTTCACAAGTTCAACACTTCCTTTCCAAAAATTTCCCTTTCAAAAACTCCTTTTTGAAAACATTGACACAATGCTAGCTACATGGCCATTCAACTGTCCATATCCGAGGACGCGGCTTCTTCGAAAAAGTTGTACTCTGCAGAGGTGTACACATCCACCAGATCCAGTACACCTCCCGTGAACAATCACGGACTGTAACAACAGTATGTAAACATCAGGTATATGATCATAACCATCCACTATGTTCAAGCTAGAATATGCCTATCTCTCAGTTGGGTTTTACCACATCCCCGGCACCGAGCTAATCCCCGCCAAGCCAGGATGCCTCAACTTATGCATCCGGAGGGAAAATTAATCCCACACTTTATATGTCTCCGCGACATTCGGTTCAGAGGATCGCATCCCCTATAGCACATTGAGATAGCACACACTAATAAGAACAAACTTCAAGTTAAGCCCCGTGCCCATGTTGGGGTAGGGTGGCAGTACGGTAAAGGTTGTCCGGCGAAGACTAGGTTATGTGTCATTTTTGAAAACACCACTTTCTCAAAAATGACCACTTCCACATTCCTCCGGAGAACAAGGATCCGCCTTTTCTCCGGGTTTTTCCGTAAAGCCTTCTTTTTGTAGAATCACAATTTTAGGGTGTCCACTTAGGAACTAATATATTTGATGGCAATAAATACCATATGGTGGCCTATGGGCTTGGTATTACCAAGTTTAACTACTGGCATAATAGTAACCTATATACTAGTATAGTAGTAATAGCCACATCAAAAATAGTTTTGATAATCAAGTTTTTTGTAAAACTTCAGAGGTAAAACATGCATGATATATAATGGTAAGTATTGTATCAGCAAGCATCAGGATGGCTTGCCTGGTATCTCCTTGTGTCCCTGGTTTTGGAGTGACTGGAACTTGAAACAGAGCTTCACGACACTTCCTTCCTCTTCGTTTTCTAACGCCGTAAAAGGAATAAAGGACACACATTCAGAACCAGTCAAGGCAAGCAACAATACATAACAATACATACAGCAAGGAAACTAATAATAACCAATCACACAATTATTAATGGAGCAAACAATCAAACAAACACACTTGGCAGAAATGCCATTTAATAAGACAGCTTAAGGTTGGAGGAACATATTTCACAACCTTAATATCATGGATTCAGTGGGTGTGCCACTCTCATACCAAGATATTAATAAACCCAAAATAAACTTAGTCTCACAAGGGTGAGACTACTAAAAGTATATAAAACATGCACAAAAATAATCATGGCAATGGGTCTATCAACCAAACAACAAAAAGAATAAGTGTAGCTATTCTATTAAGTCTAAATTCACACCAAGAATAATTAAGACACATGATTTGCAAAAGTTACTTTTACAAATCAGTGAGCCTACACAAGTGTAACAAGGTAATAGACTCATCACAAAACACACAATTTCTCATAGTGAGAACAATAGAAACAATGACTAAAAAGGAGGAATCCTATAGACATGTTTCTACTAAAAGTTTGCTATGCAAGCATGCATAATAAGTAAAGTAATAAAATGCAAACAAGGAACCATGTTATCATAATGGGAATGAAAACATGTCCTCATGCAAGGATACACAAATATCTACCAAACACAAGTTGGCAGAAAAATAATTTAACACACAAACTGCTAAGGAAACTAGTACTACTCAAACATGAAGAATCAATGGATGCATTTCAATCAAGTAATTGAAATACAACCAGAGGGTCCATGTCAACAAAACAGTAGTGAAAAACATCTATACTTGCTATAACAAAAATATCCATTTGATAACACAAGTCATCAATTTGCAGGGCAACTCCTACATACTAGTAGTAATAAAAAGGGGCATTACTAGAGGAATCAAACAACACTCCAAGAATGTATTTTTCCTAGCAAGCCATACATGATTACAACCACTTACAAACATAAGCATACACATTTTCATTTAGCACTAAAATTCCCAAAGCAAAAATACTAGGCACTCAATAGTTATGAAACTATATAAAAGAAATGCATCTAGTGTGGGGGAAATAATGTTTCCACCAAAAATGCAATGAAACCAGTGGGTGTTCCACTAGCATAACAAAGCATTTAGAGGTCACAAAGCCTCTGGTCATACTTGACAAAAATTAGCAAAAACCTAAACTAGCACCTAGTGCAATAACAATACTAGCAGAAAATAATAGGGTGCTTATATAAGCAAGGCAATGCTACTCATGCTATTATTTTCACACAAGTGAAAAATCTAGGGGTCAAGTACTCATAAAAACATAACCAAAAAGCTACTGGTCCTATGAATACAACATAAAAATATGTGGCTACTCAACCACAAATATTGTGCTAAAAATTCTACACATGAGAGAATTTTTCCAAACATCCTCATAGTTATGACAAAGCTACTCATGCTTTTCTACCAAATCAAAAGCACTATAGCAGAGGTGATAACAACACAATATAAGTACCAACATGGTACTGGATCTAATCAAAAATCCAAGTGCTTTGCACCTAAATTTATCACTAAAAAATGCTATGCAAATATTAACTAGAGAATAATCATATGTTAATAACAAAATCCTATTTCTTCTCAACTCAAGTACACCCATTCTAACATGATAAAATAGCTAAGTAATACTTAGAAAGCAAGTTCACACAACTTTTACATGCTAGAAAACAAGATTGCAACACAAAAATAACTCACACAAATTAATTATCTAAAAATGCCAAAATGGCAGAACTATGCAAAACAAATATCTGTCCACAAAATTTTCTAGGATGCTCTAAAAATTAAACCCTTCTAGGTTTGGATAGCCCTAAACATCTATAAGGCTATCCAGTTGAGTTTGCATCAAAAATCATTTTTAATTATTTTATAAAAATCACCAAAGTGCTCTCTGGTGTTTTACCAAATTGCATGCCATTTCAAAAATACAATGAATTTGGAAGCAAGGTTAATTGGTTCAGTTAGGAAATTTCAAGGGCTTTCCAATGCAATTTGCCTCACTTCATTCTGAGTTGTGGATTTAAAATGGTGCTCATTTTGGTGTTTCTGGTACCTGTTGCCAAATCATTTTTAATTTCAAATCTATCCATCCAAATGTAGATCTACAACTTGGAGATGGTTTAGAATTAGTTGAGGTACCACTGTAAATTTTAGTTTGGTCAAATTCATATTTTAAGTTGCCTTTTTGAGCCAAAAGTAAACAAGTACTTCTCTGTGAAAAATTAAAAGGAAAACAAGCCCAGATGGGCCAGATTTGAAATTTGGGCCGGCCAAAACGATTTCTACCGCGGCAGAGCTAGCCTCTGAGGCTGACGCGCGGGCCAGGCTGCCACGGGGCCGCCACGCAGGCAAGGCCAGGCCCCACGGGCCAGTTTGACTGCCAAGCGCGCGGTCAAGGAAGGCTGGCGTCAGCGTGACGCCAGCGCTGCGTCACCCGCCGGCGGGGAGATCTCCGGCGAGCACGAAAATCACGTTTCCGGCCACCGTTTCACATAACAAAAACATCTACACGTAGCCCTCGATGCGGGGAGGCAAATGAGCTAGGTCTCGTTTCCTGGGACGTCGCCGGAGAGCGGCGGCGACGGTGGCGCACGTCGGCCGTGACGCGAGCAAGGCGCGGCGAAGAAATAGGGGGAGAGGGAGAGGGGAAAAGGGTCCGGGAGGACCGTGTGCTCACCACGAATGCGACGGGAAGCTCGTTTAGGGCGGAGAAGGCTCGACGCGACGGTGATGGCTCGCCGGAGTTCGTCGGGCTTGAAGATGAACTTGGACGGCGCGGGCTCCACACTGCGTTTAGCTTCGATTCCTTCTGCAGGGAGGTCGCACTCGACGAGGCGGAGAGGAATGGCTACTCGGCGGCCGGCGGCAAGCCCTCTATCGGCCGAATCGGCGGCGAGCTTAGAAGCTAGGGTTCGGTTTGGGTTTCTTTTCCAGAGAGAGAGAGGAGAGAACTTGGGGGGAAGAGAGAGGGGGCATGTGGGAGACATACCACATGGGGGGCCTCTTTATTCCTCAAGGTTCCTTCTACTCGAAGCAATGGAGTAGGTCTTCTGTTTGCTACAGCATGGCTAGAGGTAGGAGATGACTCAGATTTCATTTTGGTCCCTGGATATTTACAACTAGGTCCCTGTGCTCTCTGAAAGTGGATGTTTTCCCTAAGCAAACAAGGTTTAAATTTTAAATCCTTTTGCCCAAAATTCTAATTAGTTAAGATGCACAACATATATGAAAATTGGCTCCGTTGGATAAACTTTATAATTCAAAGTTGTTCAAATTTGAATTCTTACATAAATGGACATTGAATTTATTAACCTACTTAGGAGCTTCCAAAAATGTTAATTTTTGGCAAAAATTCCTTATTTGATGTGGTCCTTATGTGGTAGAAAATTCAAGTCATTTTGAGTTACTTCATAGAACAAACATGTTCAAATTTCAAAAAGGTGCTGTCAAGAAAACAGGGGTTTTTGGCAACTTAAATTATTCAAATACTTGTGCCCTTTTGGTTTTCATCCTAATCTATGATATAGAGCATGTGGTATTTATTTCATGGCATTTGGAAAAAGTTTGTAGAACAAACTTGTTCAAAATCCCAATTGTTGCTGTGGAGAAAAACCATGTTTTCAGGACTTTAATGGATTCAATTTTTGGTCTCCTCTTGTGTGTGTTCCTTATTTGATATAAGGAAGCAATGGTATGAATTTCAAAACATTTTAAGAAAGTTTCCAATAGTAACTTGTTTTAGTTTTCTGTTTCTGGAAATATTGGAATTTCTATTTAATAAAGCACTAGGCTTTTCTTTAACAATGCTTTGCCAAAATATTTATGTGACTAGAGATAGCAAGTCAATGCTCTCCAATACCTTTGTTTTTAATCTTGCAAGGTTGGAAAAACATTTGATAATATTTTGGTGAAGCATTTAAGAATGCCTCTTTTTCTGATAATCTTTTTAGGGAAATTTATTAAGTGTTTCCTTCTTCTTAATTTGGGTCTTGGAATAATATTCAACAAGTATGGGATTTCTAAGATGGTTTGGAAAACTCTTTGATCAATATTTACTTTAGAAAATATTGCCAAAGTCATTGGAACAATATGTTGAATATTTTGTTTTCAATTTCTTAGCCATGTAAAATTATATAATTAGTTTGTTTAGTTGCACCTAAACAAACACAACCAAAGTTTAATTGTCAAGCAATTAGCAAAACAACTGTGTTAACAGGTATTCCAAAATTGGGATGTGACACATGTAGTATTAGTCTTGCCATTTATATCCACCATAGTGTTACTTGCCAATACATTAAATTGTATTGACTCCCTTGTGGCTGCATATTCCATATTGCAGATGTTTCTGAAGACGAGTGAGGATTTCGTTTAGGATCTCGAGACTATCGCCAACATGTTTTGCCTGTGGCACATGAAGAAGATGGGCTCAATGTTGTACTATGTTTTCCGCTGTATATCTTTGTTTACTGCTAGTCTTCTAAGACTATGCAAGTTGTAATACTATTTTGTAAAGACTGGATCATGCGATATAATAGAATTTGATGCATTTGCATGATATCTCATTTTTTACTGTGGTGCTAGCAATTGATCCAGGGACTAGCACAATAACACAGGTGTCCTTACATTATTTAAATGTGGGAACGCTACATTTTTCCTCCACCGTCTCGGGCGCGAACGGCGGAGGAGGCGGGGACGAAGATCCCGCAAGATCTGCGGCGGCGGGACGGATTTCCTCGCCCGCCACAACGCCAGTGGCCTTTGCCGGCTCGTCGCCGGAGGGGTTCACCGGAGAATCCAGTTGTGGATCCATTGTGTCGATGATTTCGTCGATGTCCTTTGCGGTGGAATGGAGCAGCGAGGAGCTCGGAGATGCCATCGATTGGCGGCGCGTGGTTGCTCCAGTGAGGTCTCGGGTGCGTTCATGCGCTCGGGAGTTGCTCTGCGAGAACTTGGGCGCTGGAATGGTGCTGTGCAGTGAGAGCGGAAGGATTCCACAGAGGACGCAGACGACTATTTATAGCCGGAATCCCGTCACGATGCGTGCTAACGGCTCTTTTGACCGTTGGATGATCAAGGCGTGTCACTCGCCGAAAATTCTGGGAAATGAAACGACGGGTGATTATTGCTATCGCCTCGTTTCCCGCGAGAATCTGTCAGAGATATGTTTCTGGGTTTCCCGCCTGAAACCCAAACGTCCCTTATGTCAGCACGATTAAAGCGCTGACGTAGGAAGTTCCTTCTTCACGAAGGACCGTGTGAGAAAAACCGGATTTTCTGGATTCCGAGTTTTGCGTTATAACATCCTTTGAGGAGAAAAAGGAGAATCAAGACTGCAGACCGATATTTCTCGGAAAATATGCATTTGGCGAAAGATGGCGAACCGGAGTCTTAATCCTTCTTGGGGGATACTGTCGGATATATACCGAATAGGGGTATATCAGATGGCGGTCTAAAGTGCCGGATTACCCGGGTTGCCCAAATGGCAGTGGGCTACGGTCCATTGGGCGGCCCAGTAAGCTGACGCACAGAAGCCGGATTCTAGAAGAACCCGGATCACGGCCCACGTGATATGGCTTGGAGTAGAAGGCGGATTCCTTACTTTCCAAGTTAATAGTTACCATAGTCTTCTAGGTTTCCTACTCTGTATGCCCTAATCCGGCTATTATATAAAGCCGGACGGGAGATATGATAGATAGACAAGAAGCTACAGGCTAACTCGCCGAGAGGTTGATCCTTGACGAGCAGCTAATAGAACCTCACATTGTACTCTGTATTCCCAGGCTTTAGTCCTTAAATAGTGAGATTGCAGGAGTAGGAACGCCGCATTACTGCGTCGTACCGAACCTGGGTAAAACACTGTGTCATTGTCCTTCGCACAATCACGTCCCCCCACATCTCTATCAGTAGTCTCATGGCACCCCGTCTATGAATTCTACTACGATGTCTCGACAGGTGACAGTGTGTGCACCATGGGTTTAGCATGATATTTATATTTTGTATTGGATTACCCTATGAAATTGTGGTGTTTGTTTGGAACCATCTAGGTCTCATGGTGATAGCGTGGGGTTACCTGTGACACCCCAGATTTTTGGACCACATGTAATAGTGAGAAAAGCCATTTTTGTGAGCCAACAAAAACTTTTTAATGCACTTGTGTAATCCAACATTATGTAATGAACTATGAGTATCTATGCAATGCAAGCAAGCTTTTGTTGAAAATCAATTATCAATTTTTCCCGATGTTTCTTATTGTTTCTGTGTTGTCCGTATGATGTTTTGGATAATTTTTATCCCAAGGGTTAAATCAATGTTGCTTTCAACCTATCAATATTATTTGTCTTTGTTTGAATAAAAAAAACAAAATGTAAAAAGAATATTTGGATGTTTTCCTTTAAGTTTTCTATTTAAACTTGTTCCTGAAAAACTAGCTAAGTAGCAATATTTGGCACATGTTTTCAATATGTTAGGGAATGGCACTTTATGTCTTTTTGGCATGAATGTGTTCTCTGATATATAGACTACAAATATGTAAGCTTGGTTTGGATTTTGGAATAAGAAAACAATATAATTCTTGGTTTTTGTGGAAGAAATAGAGACAGAAAAGGGGAATTTTTGAAAACAACGAAAAACAGAAAGTAGTTGTTTTCTCACCTTGTTTTCAGTGACTTTCAAATTTCCAAATTTGTTTTCAGTGGATGTTTTTGAACGTAAAAATCATATTTAACAACCCATGCTTTGAAACAAAATTTGGAAAAGAATTGATCCTTGAAAACATATGTTACTTTTTGCTCATTTTATCTGTTTTGACACTTGGTCAAAATGACTAAGTCATTTTCTCTGAATTTTCTGAAACTGGTGAATCTGTGAGATTGACACTACTTTGATTGCTTATATCTTTTGATTACGTGTGAATTAGAGATTGCCACTTGTTTTTTCTAGAATCCCTAGCATTCCTCAACGTTTACCAAGCCTTGGATGCTTTCGAGTTTGACCAGAGGAGGAGAGAGGAACGTGGGAACAGAGGAAGAAAAGAGGGGAACGGTATGGGCGGACTGACAGAGTACACACTGTGCACGCGCACTGTCGCCACGATTGCCCCGTTTCACCTCACCCCTCGACACCCATGCCACGAAAACACACTCACGCGCCTCCTAGACATCCTCAAGGGGCAAATGGCACGACATGGGCGCTCAGGAGCACGCCCTGAGCTCGCCACGACCATGCCGTGGGCGCGCACGTGCACACGACCACAACACCGTGGCTATAAATCCACGGGAACGCCCTCACTATGCCACACCACTCACCTCACTCCACTCCACCTCCCTGACACGCACCACGCACGCCACGAGCTCTCTGTGAGCCCAGCAAGCTCGAATTTTTCACCGGCCACCGCAGAGGAGAAACAGAGGTGCAGCACGTCCTGCGTCACCCCACCCCTTATTTCCACCTCCAGTGTGTTCGCCACTCGCCGTAGACCCACCCTGACACGTCCCCGTGACCATTCGTTTGCAGGAGAGCCGAGGACCTCGCCGGAGCCTCCGCGGACTCGCAGTTGCGCACTGTTGATTGGAGCTCCCGCGCCCTTCTGCAAATGCACCCTACACTGTATCAGCCTCACACGACGTCCCCAACACCTAGCTTCTGCCCCGCAAGCCCCCTAGGTGAGAAATCACGAGCACCTCGCCGCCGGTCGTTTTCCCGGCGAGTGAGTGAGAGAGAGAGAGAGAGAGAGAGAGAGAGAGAGAGAGAGAGAGAGAGAGGAGGGAGACGATGGTGCGCCGTTGATTGTGAGATCAACGGCCACGTTTAAACCGTGAAGCGGTACGCACCTTCGCGCGTGCTTGCATGCTGGGCCGCACGTAGAGGAGAATCCCAGCCCGCGTTGTGTTTTTTTTCCTTTTTTAGAAAATAACAGAAACATCTGGTTTACTTTAATCCTGTGAAAAATAGCAAACGTGAGAAATAAAATCCACCAAAATTCATAGGGGTAGATATACATTTTCTTAAACAGATGCAACTTGTATATCTAGTTTTGGAATATTATTTTGACTGTACTAATTGTTTTGCCACACAATGTCTGTTGGAGTACATTGTGCATAACTTTTTGTATGTGTGTTCAAATTGATCAAACTAAATTTCTATGAGCAGCTATTGAGTAGATATATCAGTGGCACTTGACCTCACATCAAGGGGAGTTACCACTTTGAAATGCCATCCATTTTGGTATATGTCCAGTAGCAGTTTCTAGGATTTTTACAAGGAGTTTAATAATGCTTTTTGATGTGAATCTAATTGTATGATTTTGTTTATGCTTAGATATATGTTATCCTAGATTTTTGTAATTTGTAGATCTCTAGATTATTTTTGGCATGCATATTTAGATACAACACCTTTTCTGTTAGAAATAAATTTTGTGTATTTAGTTTAGAATAATTGTTTGCTAGTTGAAATAATGTTTTCTAGCATGTTTAGATGTTTTTCCTGTTAGAACGTGGTTTACTTACTGTACCAGTATGTTAGAAAGTGTGTGCATTTTTGGAAAACAAATGGAAATAGGATTTGTCTAGTATTGTTTTTCTAGCCTTTTTAATAGGTTTTGTGAGCATAGTATAGATAGATTTCTTATCTAGATTTTTAGTGATATTTTGTTGAGTCCAGTGCCATTTTGGTACTGGTTATGAGATGTTTGCCCCTCTGTTTGGTTGCACTTAAGTTCTTAAAGAAGCATGAATGGCACCTCTGTTATGAGTTGTTATTCACTAGTATGAGTAGGTTATATTTTTGTTTGGTGGAAAAATTGTTTTCCACAAGTATAACCAGAGGCATTTTGACCTCTTAAATGTCATGAAAACCTAGTGGGACACCCACTGGTTCCAGTTCATTTTGGTGAGAAATAACATTTCTCTACCATAGTAGTGTTAGTTATATTATTGCTATTTTTGTGTGTGTTTGTGAAGGGTTATGTTTGCAAACTTGAGTGATGTTTTGTTTCATGAATTGCTTGATGTATGTATGACTTAGAACCATTGTTTACCTTAGTATGGTTCTGATTGTGTGTCCTTTATTTTATTTTTGTGACGATAGAACACGAGGAGGAAGTAGTTGGTGCCGGAGGTTATTACTACCACGCTTGTAGTTACCAAGACCAAGATCCAAGCCAGTACCAAGGCAATCCATCCTAAAGCTTGTTGTTATACTACTTATCATTATCTATCATGCATGTTTTACTTCTGAAGTTTTACAGAAAGATGTTTCCCAAAACTATTTTTGAGTGGCTATTATTACTATTAATATTATTTATATATCTATCACATTACCACTAGTCAAACTTGGTGTTTGTCGGATATATACCAATTAGGGATATATCAGATGGTACTCTAAAGTGCTGGATTACCAAGGTGGCCTAAATGGTAATGGATCACAGTCCATTGGGCAGCCCAGTAAGCTGACGCACGGAAGCCGGATTCTAGAAGAACCCGGACCACGGCCCATGTGGTACGGCTTGAAGTAGAAGGCGGATTCCTTGCCTTCCAAGTTAGCACATACCATAGTCTTCTAGGTTTCCTCTTCTGTAAGCCCTAACCCGGCTATTATATAAAGCCGGACGGGAGATAAGAAAGATAGACAAGAAGCTAGAGGCTAACTCGCCGAGAGGTTGCTCCTTGTCGATTGGCTAATCTAACCTCACATTGTATTCTGTATACCTCAGGTTTTAGTCCTGAATAGTGAGATTGCAGGAGTAGGAACACCACCTAGTCGCGACGTACCGAACCTGGGTAAAACCCTGTGTCATTGTTCATCATACGATCACGTCCCCCCCATTCTATCGGTAGTCTCATGGAACCCCCGTCTATGAATTCTACTACGATGTCTCGACAGTTGGCGCCCACCGTGGGGCCAGCGACGTCATGCGTTATGTTTCTATCAGGGATACTCGGCGGAATCGGCAGTACCATAACTGTCGGAAGCTTGGAATTCGACAACAACGTCGGGCGCTTCCTCGGCAATGGATCGTACATGCCAGCGCAGAATCATCTGGTAAGTGCCTGCGTTTTACCGATTGGATCTGCAAACATCTTTGTCGGATTAACTACAGAAGCAATGGGATTATGTGGTGGAAGAAAATTTATCCCACCCTCCCTATACCCAGTCGAAGAAGACTATGACACCGAATTTTGCTCAGATCGCCGATATCATGCTGAATCGCACTTTATCGGTATGGTGCAATCCGAGATCGCCGAAAACAAGGATGAAAGAAATCTCGTGCAAGAGGAAGAAAACAACAATCCCACAGTAGAGGTGGAAGATCCGACATCCGTCAATATGACGACGAACTCGTAAGCTGACTTTGTATTAGCCGCCATTGAGGCAAGATTGGAATCAGAACCCGGATCAGATGATTTTTGATTCCGAAGATGAAGACGAGGACGCTTTCAAAAGAAAAGTTAAATCTCTTCAAGAGGGATTCCATGAACTACTAATGGCAAAACCGGCTGAAAACACGGATGCCGATAGTCGGGAAAGCCCTAGAACGCCTCCGCCAGAGGAAGAGAGAGAAGAAGGAGAAACCACTCCAACATATCCCGATGTCAAAGAATTGACAGAGGATGAACCTGGTAAAAAATCTCCCTCTTCCAAGAAAAAGCACAAAGCTTCCAAGAAACTCCAGTACAATCTCTGGAAGAAAAAATTGGCTGATCCAGCCAGTGACAACCTGGAAGTAGGAGGAGGAAGTGGAGTTAAGCCTACGGAGAAGAAAACGAAGGAAATCTCTGTTCAGCCAATGTCAGAGCAAGACGAACAAGATTTACTTCAAACACTAGTGGGACCACATGAAGCCCCTGAAGTGCTAGAAGCCAGGAGACAAGCTCTCCAAAGGCAACAACAACATCTATTCTGAACTCGAGAACACCTCCAAAAAACCCAGGCTGATATTAAGTTAAAGCAGGAAGAAATCGAGGAATACGAGAGAACGAATAGATCTGGCATTAAACCTACACGGTTACCAGGAACCGCAAGACCGGAAGTACTGCTGCCAAAGGAATGGTTTCAAAACCAGCCTGGGAAAAGCAAGTAAACAGCAAATATGCCAGGAGCGAGCCTATATACAAAACCGCAGCAGAAAATGCGGAAGCCGCGTTCGCCATCCTCAACAGCGATATGTGCTCCAATGACGAAAAACTTCAAGGGGTGTATGCTTTCCTAGGAAAGGAATTGCAACAACAACAGCGAGGGCAAGCACGATCAGGGAAGTTGCATGACGACTCGGCCCTATGCAAAACAGCTACATGCGCCGCTGGAGCACCTGGACCTGAAGAACGTGGAGATTCAAGTAATTCGAAAGAGAAGAAATAAGATCCCAGAAAGGACAACAAAAAGCCCGACAATAAGGATGCAGCGTCCAGAACCAGATCCCTTATGCCGAAAGATGGAATTAAACCCCGAGATCAGGAAGAACAAAACCGGAAGGACGGAAAAGCAATGACGCCGCCAAGACGCCCTGCTGAAAAAGCCGGAAGACACGATATACCTCACAGGCGTGAGAGATCCCGTACACCCCCCAAGAATAAGGAAAGACACAGGAGTAGAACTCCACCTTATGCCAAAGGGCACGATAACGGAGGAAATAGAGACAATCCCGGAAAAGCGCGTCCGCGCAACAACGGAAAAGAAAGGAGTAGATCCCCTTCTGTCCATTCAGCTGGCAGATACTCCGCACACATTGATAGAGCGGAAAGAGACGACTTATACTTCGGGCCTAAGTGTTTCACTGACATGATCCGAAGGATAACTCTGCATTCTGTCTTCGCCAAAGTTGGTCCAACATATCAAAAATACACCGGTAGTACAAACCCGGATACCTGGCTCTCAGACTATTACACAACCATCCAGATTAACAATGGGACAGACCTAGAGGTAGTAAAATCCCCCCCCCTTATGTTACTGGATGGAGCCAGAGATTGGATCAATGGGCTACCGTCAAGAACTGTCGACAGCTGGGATGATATGGCTAGAGTTTTTACTCAGCATTTTCCGGGAACCTACAAGCGCCCGAACAACATCAACCAGCTAAACCGCTGCACCCAGTTTGAAGATGAGCCATACGTGGAATTTATCTCAAGATGGACTGCAATGAAAAATAGTTCCTCTGGAGTAACTGATGTACAAGCAATGCATGCTTTCGTCAATGCCTTAAAACTCGGACTCGTACCGTTCATGATCGGTTCCAAAAAGCACAAAGATCTCAGATCTAAGCTTACAACCGCAAATGAGCATGCAGCGGACGAAGATGATATCAGAGCAAGAGGTGGCAATATCGACACTTTGATTCAGGCCAAAAAGACCCCTCGCCCTGAGAAAAAAGCAACTCCAGAAGCACAGCAAAAACCCAAAGAAGTCAACATAGCCTTTGGAAGAGAAAACGGTAGCAAGTGAAAAGGACGAAGCACATAACCGATCGATTACACCAAAGAAAAGTGGGAAAGAATAAAGTTAGAAAACTGTGTCCACCACTTGCAATTTGGGAAACCCACCCATACCAACGCACAATGCCGGCTCAACAAGCATATGAAAGGCAGTACAGGATACGGAAGCAAAGGGAAGAGTTCCAAGAGGAAATTCTCCAAGCAAAAGCGAGAAGCTGAAAAAGAAGACAGTGAATCGGACACTGACGAACAAATCCAGGAACAACATCGAAAAGGCGAGCCTAAGTTTCCGAGAGTTCACGGAGAATTCAACTTAACTTTCCTGGCAACTCCCTCAGCAAAGGTGGCAAAAAAAAACACTTCGAGAAATAAACGCGGTTGTTCCTGCAACCCCGAAATTCTTTAAGTACTCAAATACACCAATTACCTGTGATCAGTCTGATCATCCCGGAAACATCCCAGAACCCGACACGCAAGCTCTAGTTGTAAGCCCTATTGTTCAAAACACTAGGCTAAAAAGAGTGATGATGGATGGAGGATCCAGTATTAACATAATGTACCTGGACACACTGAAGCATCTGCGAATCTCCGAGACCCAGCTCAATCACGGCAACATACATTTTCACGACATCGTCCCTAGCAGACAAGCATGATCCCTAGGAGAAATTTCCCTAGATGTAACCTTCGGAGAGAAAGATCATTTCCGTCAGGAAAAAGTATCCTTCGAGGTTGTGCCGTTCAAAAGTGTCTATCACGCAATACTCGGACGTCCACCTTTCGCCAAATTCATGGCAAGATCATGTTATATTTATAAAAAGCTGAAGATGCCAGGGCCAAAAGGAGGAGTAATCACCATAAAGGGAGACTTCAAATTGGCAAACAAGCTAGAAAAAGAAAACGCTCTTTGCGCAGAAAAAGTGGTAGCAAAGGAAGAATTGAAGGAGCTAGCAAAAAAGTATCGCCGACAGAAATGCCGGCAGGAAAAGAAAGCCGGAAGCCGACAGACAGCTTCAAAGCTTCCGAAGATACAAGACAGTTATCCTAGATCCTAAAGATCCGACAAAGTTTGTCGTAGTAGGAACTGGGATGACCGACAAATAGGAAAGCGAGCTCATCAAGTTCCTCTGTGAGAACTGGGACATATTCGCATGGTGTCCAGCAGACATGCCAGACGTACCCAGGGAACTTGCTGAGCACCAACTTAAGGTGATTCCAGGATCCAAACCCGTCAAACAAGGTCTCCGTCGATTTGACGGAAGAAGAAGGAAGGCTATTGGCAAGGAGATTATCCGGCTATTGGCAGCTGATTTTATCCTGGAAGTTATACATACTGAACGGTCTGCAAATCCAGTATTAGTCCCGAAGAAAGATAGTACCGTTCTTAGGATGTGTATAGATTACACCGGCCTGCACAAATTGTGTCCAAAAGACAGATTCACGTTACCGCGAATCGATCAAATAATAGATGCCACTACTGGCTCTGAGCTTTTATGCTTCGTAGATGCTTATTCCGGGTATCACTAAATACGCATGAAGGAAGAAGATCAAATCAAAACTTCCTTCATAACCCTGTATGGAACGTACTACTACATATCCATGCCTTTTGGCCTGAAGAATGCAGGTGCAACTTACCAGCACTGCATGCAATGATGTTTGCATAGTCAGATTGGAAAAAAATGTTCACGTTTACGTGGACGACATTGCCGTCGTTTCCAAGGAAAAGGACACACTCCTTGAAGATTTGCGAGAAACCTTCGAAAATTTGCGCACTTATAAGATGAAGTTGAATCCATTAAAGTGCGTATTCGGGGTTCCCTCAGGAAAAAATTTGGGTTTCATCGTTTCTCACAGAGGAATAGAAGTAAACCCAGAAAAGATCAAGGCAATCCTAAACATCTCAAGGCCTACGTG
Source organism: Alopecurus myosuroides (assembly GCA_028641055.1). Lineage (NCBI taxonomy): Eukaryota > Viridiplantae > Streptophyta > Magnoliopsida > Poales > Poaceae > Alopecurus > Alopecurus myosuroides. The sequence continues at coordinate 171,063,675 of CM054061.1, forward strand.
CGTAAAAGATGTACAAAGATTGACGGGTTCTGCAGCTGCCGTCAGCAGATTTATCAGCCGGCTAGGAGACAAAGCTCTGCCATTGTACAAATTGTTGAAGAAATCCGACAAATTTGTGTGGACAGAAGAAGCAGATGCAGCATTAACCCAGCTAAAAGAAACTTTGATGAAAGCTCCGATTTTGGCATCCCCAAAAGACGAAGAACCCATGTTATTGTACCTCACAGCTACAAACCGGGTTATCAGCGTAGTAATAGTTGTGGAAAGGCGGAAAGACGACCAAAGCATACCAGATCAACATCCGGTGTATTATGTAAGTGAAGTTTTTTCCGAGTCCAAACAAAGGTACCTACACTATCAAAAACTGGCATATGGCGTATTTTTCGCATCTCGAAAACTTCGTCATTATTTCCAAGGATATTCCATAACAGTGGTATGCAAAGCACCACTAGGGGATATAATGAACAATGCGGACGCAACAGGTTGAGTAGCCAAATGGGGCAACGAGTTGGCTGCGTTCGACATTAAGTACCAACCCCGGACGGCAATAAAATCTCAGGTGTTGGCAGATTTTGTCGCTGATTGGACAGAAGCAATGGAGAACACACAAATGCCAGAGTCGGAATACTGGGTTATGCACTTTGACAGATCCAAGATGAAAGAAGGCGCTGGAGATGGTGTAGTCCTAAAATCCCCCAAGGGAGCCACAATGGAGTATGTATTACAAATACACTTCAACACCAGTAATAACGTGGCAGAATACGAAGCTTTGCTTCATGGCTTGCATATCGCAAAAGAAATAGGTGTCAAGCGCATCTTATGCTATGGTGACTCAGATTTGGTACATCATCAACTAAACCAAACATGGGACGCCAAAAGTCCCATCATGGTCGAATATCGGAGAACGGTGGACGAGTTTGCAATCTGCTTCCTAGGATTTGAAGTACTTCACGTCAAAAGGGAAGAAAACTGGAACGCGGATGCATTAGCCCGCATGGGATCGGAAAGAGTGAAAATCCTACCACCAGGTGTGTTTGTCCAGCATTTGCACGAACCATCCATAAAAGGTGGATATGTCGACTGTCCTCTCGTTTTCGAGTCAATCGAAGTCCTGCTTGTTAACCCGGAGTGGACAATTCCATATCTAAACTTCTTAGTAGATAAGAAGTACCCGGATGGAGCAGACGAGGTCTTGCAAAGAAAAATACAGCGTCGATGCAAAGGATACACGGTAATCAATGATTGCCTGTATAAACGCAGTACTACCGGAATTTTTCTTCGATGTATTTCGCCAGAAGAAGGATGAGAAATCCTGCAAGAAATCCATGCTGGAGATTGCGGATATCATGATCAATCAAAAAGCATAGTGAAAAAAGCATTTCGTGCGGGGTTTTTCTGGCTAACAACCAAGACAGATGCCGAACACATAGTAAATACATGTGCCGGATGTCAGTATTACGCCAAGCAGACAAATTTGCCAGCCCAAGCACTCAAAACTATCCCTATTACATGGCCGTTTGCGGTCTGGGGGCTAGATATGATGGGACCATTCAAAACTGCAAGAGGTGGACTTACACATCTACTCGTTGCAGTGGATAAATATACCAAGTGGGTAGAGGCAAAACCCATCAAAAAGCTTGACGGTGTAACTGCCAGAAATTTCATCATTGACGTAGTCATGAGATACGGCGTTCCACATAGCATAATAATCGACAACGGGACAAATTTCTCCATTGGAGAGTTGGCAAAATATTTCCGACAAAAGGGAATTCGCCTAGATCTTGCATCTATGGCACACCCGCAATCCAATGGACAGGTTGAAAGAATGAACAACTCAATCCTGCAAGGAATACGCCCAAGACTCGAATCTCCTCTTCATAGAGCAGCTGGAGCATGGGTGGAAGAATTACCCTCTGTGCTTTGGAGCATTGGAACAACGCCAAATAGTTCAACAGGGAAAACCCCGTTTTTCCTAGTTTATGGTGCGCAAGCAGTTCTTCCAACGGACATGATCCATGATAGCCCAAGAGTGCACGCTTTCGATGACTCTGATGCCGAAAGTGCACAACAGGATGTCGTCGATCTTTTAGAAGAAGAAAGAGAGCTTGTGCTTCAAATATCCGCCATCTATCAGCAAGGTTTACGACGTTACCGTAGTCGGAAAACCAGACATCATTCTTTTAAAGAAGGTGACTTAGTGCTAAGATTGGTGCAGCAAAGGAAGCACAAATTGGCCCCAGTTTGGGAAGAACCATTTGTCATCAGCAAGGCTATGAAAAATGGATCGTACTATCTTGTAGACATTCGAGACACGGAAGACGATCCCGAGAAGCCGAATCACAAAAGAAAGAGAAAGATAGATTATGAACTAGGAGAGACAAAGAGGCCCTGGAGCATCCAGCAGTTACGTCACTTCTATACTTAGTTCAATTTCTATGTAAACATCTTTGAGATCATGAAATAAAGTTGTCGGAATTCATACATCTATGTTTTTGCACGTTTATTATAGTACAAAGCATAATTCCGTCCTATCTATTTCCCAATGATCTTTCAAAATACTCAATGTTAACCCGAATTGTGCCTGCGTGCTCGGCGTTAAAAAACTGAATGATTTTCAGCTTAAAAAGGCTAAAGGAAACCCAGATTGTGCCTGCGAACCTGAGTTTCATATACAAAATTCCTTACTGTTCTCTAAGTATTATCTGATTGTTTTTATGCTGGGTCGCTGGAGCTAGTAAGTAAAAATGCCTTTAGTATGATCCATGTTTCCGAGTTTAGACTGATTGGTTATACCCAGTCACTCGGCATGAAGATTAAAATGCTATCGAGCCATTTCAAACACTGAGGACAGTTAAAGCATATAAACCAGAGAACTTAGAAGATAAAGGAATAACAACCCAAAAACTTGCAAAGGACTTAAATAATATTGCTGCAAAAGGCGGAGTACTTGTTCATACAAAAGAATAGAAGCATTACAATAATGTTTACATTGTAAGTTCAGTAATGCTCCGATTTCCTATCTTTCTACCCAGGACCAGGAAAATTCCTTCAGGCATCCGAGTCATCTTCGCTGCTGGACTCCTCGAGAACTTCTGGAATTGCTTCCTCTGGGTAGAAGATGGAGACGTTCACCATGGAGGCAATCTTGGAGGCGTGACCTTTGATCTCGTCAAAGATGTTGGTCCGCTGTGCTTCCGTGTATCCTTGCGGGATGCCGGACGCCACGCGCCAAGACTTAGCAGAAGGGTAGTGCATGCGCATGAGCCCTAGAGCCATGCGCGCACCACCACATGCCGCGGAGCGCAAGGTGGATTCCCTGGACTCCGCCACCTCCATGATAGCTCCCGAAAGTATTTCAATTTATGAGAACTCCCTAGTCCTTGTGGGAAGGCATCTGTTGACAAGCAACATTCCCGCAGCCTTGATTGCGGTGAATACCTTCCCAAAGGCTCGAGTTTCTCAATCCGAGTAAGAGCTGGGTCATCTCCTGTTTAAAAAAAAAGTGTTAGAGAAAAAACAGAGAAAGATTATCAAACATGGAAAATCGGGTAAAGATAAATTACTTACCGAGAATATTATCCATCTCGGAGCCTTCCTCCAGGCGCAGGGTCAAGGCGTTCTCCAAGTCTCGGATAGTCGGCTTGTCCTTCGCAGCTTGGTTGGAGGCATTGGACTCGGCAATGCCAATAGCCAGATGGTTGGCCTCTAGTTCCTTCTGCAACCTCATATTTTCCTTATGAAGGTCCAGATTCTCCTGGCGGAGGTTCTCGGCATTGCCGACATCTTTAGCAATTTGTTTGGCTTTCGCCAAAGAAGCTGAAAAGCAAGTAAAAAATGCCGAGTTAGAAAACTCGGAAAAATACTTAGAAAAAATCATAAAACTGGAAGCAGAGAAATTCCTTACCTGCTGTTTCTTTCAGCTGATGCTGAGAGGACGCCAGTTCCGCCTCCTTAACATCAAGAATAGAGAGAAGATTTCTAACCTCCTTATTCTTGGTGGTAAGTTTGTTGAAAGCTTCTAGGTTTATGTTTTCAGCGGTTTGCTGAAACACGAAAAAGAGACAAAAGGCTTAAGTTAATATCAAGTATAAAAAGGATGAAAACATTAAGTTAAAAGTATACATTTGACTTATTTCTTGGGGGCTAGAAATATTACCTGGCTCATCCGCTGTAAACCTCACAAGTTATCGTTGAATTCTTTTGCATATTCCGCAAGAAGAATCCCAACGTGGTGAAGGCCGTCCTGGAAGACCTACCGAGGTGAAAATACAAAGTTATTTCTGAAAATTAGTCCGCCTTGCGGCCAAGGACGGATCAGGGGAGCACGAGCGAAGGACTTCTTAGCTTCTGGACGAATGTATCTGAGATCGTCGAAAGGCTCCTCCTTTACCTTGAAGTCCTTGTTGAAAGTAGGAATGGGATCCTCCTCAAGTATGCGAGAAGGACCGCCCATGTCCCGCTCCGCCCTTTCCCTCGCATCCGCCTCAGATGCAATAGGCTGGCTGGTCGGCAGGGGATATTCCTCCGGCTTTGCGGACTGATCCTCTCTCCCAAGAGTAACTAGGGTGGGAGGAGCCGCAGCCGGAGATGGCGCTCCCTTGCTAACAGTGGCCTTATGCTTCTTCAGTTTCTTTGATTTCAAAGAAGCTGGAGCAAGGCTGAAAGGGGATAGGAGGAAGGAAAAATCCGAGAAATAAATATCCCGAGAAACCAAAATAGCCTGAACAACAGAAAGCAGGAAAAGGAATAAAATTCCCAGAGAGTTACCTGGATGTGGCGACGGGAACTCCGTCAAGATTTACCACTTCCTCCGTGGTTGCTGGCCTCTTGCGCTTCCGACCGCCGTAAAAGTTGGCATGTAATTCGTCAAGCTCGGCGTCGGTCGCGAGATCTTTTTTCGTAAGATCTTCAAACTACGGAAATAGGCAAATATCCGATTAAGTCAGGAAAATCCGGGAAAGATAAAAAATCCGAGAATTTCCCAAAGGAGAAAAATGAATTACCTTGGGAACCATGTTTTCCTCGTGATACATTCCTAGGCTTTCCTTGTACTAATCGCGAGTAGCAACCAATTGGTTGACCCGCTTCTTGAAGTCCCTCTTTGAAAAAGCCTTCTCTGTTCCTCTTATCTTGTCTTCCGGACCCGTGTATTCGCAAAGAAGCCGAGTTCGGTGGGCAAGAGGCTGGATACGACGTTCGAACGAACACAAGACTGTATCGGTTCCGGTAAGAGGAGGTTGCGATGAGGTGAGTTTGGCGATGTGCCGTTTGATTTTCATCAGATCGTCCGGCAAAGTCTATACTGCTTCCGCAGACCAGTTGTCTTGGGGAATGGCAGCAACATTGATAAATGGAGGAACCCCATTTTCTTTCCCGGGAAATGGGATGTCTTGGTGGTAAAAGAAAGAACTCGTCCAAAATTTGACGAATTCTGATGTTTTTATTTTCGGGAACCAATCTTCCCTGAATCTCCGCAGGGTAAAAGATATGGTCCCACAGGTTGGAAGAGCGCCCTCTGTAGGGTTTCGCTTAACTCCAAAGCAGTATTGCCAGAAGTCTAATCTAGGTGCTATTCCTAACTACCCTTCGAAAAGGGCTTGGAATCCGGCTAGATATAGAATAGAATTTGGTGGTAGGTTGTGGGGCTGGATGCCGTAATGGTTAAGAACTTCAAGGAAAAAGGCACATGGCGGAAATCCCATACCTCGTAGGATATGATGTGAGAAGAATCCGCTCTCCGGCCCTAGGAAGGTGCTCGGACTCTTCCTCCTCGCACCGCCATTTTCCTTTGGCAACCATTCCCTCCTTCTCCATTGTCGGAAGAAGAGAGGGGGGAATGTTGCACCGGCTCAAGTTGTCGGCACTCTCGCGCTCGTCCTTGGCTCCGGTGGCAGCGGCAAGCTCTTCTCCGACGAGAAGAATTTTTTCCTCCGCAGTTTCGGGAGCGAGAGGCGGATACGGCGCGGAAGAAGATGTGGCCAGATTTGAGGCTGCGAGAGGTGGATCCTCGCGGGCCTGGCCGCCGAAAGTTTTCTCCGGCTCGTCGCCGGCGGTGCGGACAGGCGATGCCACCATAGGGTCAATTGTGTTGATTATTTCGTCTATCTCTGCGGCGACAGAGCGGTCGGGGGAAGCGCGTGAAGACTCCATTTCCAGGCGGCACGATGAGGACTCCATGCTCTCCGACGAGGTCCAGGAACGGCGCGGTCGTGTCCGCGGGCTCGGGCGTTTGCTCTGCTCTCATTGAGGCTCGGGGGCTCTGCGCTCGGGGCTTGAAGATGACAGGGGAGTGGAAGGTTTGCCGGAGTGGATGAAGCAGGCTATTTATAGCCAGGAGTCCATCACGATACGTGCTAACGGCTCTTTTGACCGTTGGATGATCAATGCGTGTCACTCGCCGGAAACTCCGGGAAATGAATCGACAGGTGATTATTGATATATCCTCGTTTCCCTCGAGAATCTGTCAGAGATACGTTTCAGGGTTTCACACTCGAAACCCGAACGTCCCTGACGTCAGCATGATTTGAGCACTGACATAAGAAGTTCCTTCTCCACGAAGGCTCGTGGAAGAAAAGACGGATTTTTCGAAATCCGAGTTTCACGTTGTAGCATGATTTGAAGGAAAAGAAGAATCAAGACAGAAAGCCAGTATTTCTCGGAAAGAATGCAAATTTGACGAAAGACGGCGAATTGAAGTCTTAATCCTTCTTGGGGGCTACTGTCGGATATATACCAATTAGGGGTATATCAGATTGTACTCTAAAGTGCTGGATTACCAGGATGGCCTAAATGGTAATGGATCACGGCCCATTGGGCGGCCTAGTAAGCTGACGCACGGAAGCCGGATTCTAGAAGAACCCGGACCACGGCCTACGTGGTACGACTTGGAGTAGAAGACGGATTCCTTGCCTTCCAAGTTAGCACATACCGTAGTCTTCTAGGTTTCCTCTTCTGTAAGCCCTAACCCGGCTATTATTTAAAGCCGGACGGGAGATAAGAAAGATAGACAAGAAGCTAGAGGCTAACTCGCCGAGAGGTTGATCCTTGTCGAGTAGCTAACCTAACCTCACATTGTATTCTGTATACCTCAGGTTTTAGTCCTGAATAGTGAGATTGCAGGAGTAGGAACGCCGCCTAGTCGCGATGTACCGAACCTGGGTAAAACCATGTGTCATTGTTCATCATACGATCACGTCCCCCCACTCTATCGGTAGTCTCATGGAACCCCCGTCTATGAATTCTACTACGATGTCTCGATAGTGTTACCAAGCCTATAGCCACCATATGGTATATAAATACCACAGAATATAATAATCTTGAGTCCCTAAGTGGACACTTTAAAAATGTGCTTTTGAAAACAAATGTTCTTATGAAAAGTCCACGGTGGAAAGGCGGGACCTTGTTCACCGTGGGAGGTAAAGAGGATTGTTTTCAAAATGGTTTACAAAAGACACATAACCTAGTCTTCGTTAGACAACCAAGAAGTACTGCCACTCTAACTCAACATGGGTACGAGGCCTACCTAGAAACTTGTTCTCGTTAGTGTGTGTTTTATCCCAAGATGTTATAGAGAGGATGATTCTCTGAACCGAAATGTCGCCAGGAGGGAGAAACGGGACATGCAAAGTGTGGGATTAATTTATCCTCCAGTTGCGACAGTTGGGACTCCTGCTGTGGCGGGGTGGGACCTGGTGCCGGGGAGATTACACCCAACTGAAGGGATAGGCATATACTAGCTTGACAAGAGTGGACAGTTAGGATCATTTATCTGATGCTTGCATACCGCTGTGTCGGTCCATGGACGGTTCATGGCAGATGATTGGATCTTGTGGATTGTGTACACCTCTGCAGAGTAAAACTATTCTGAATAGCCGAGCCCTCGGATATGGGTAGTTGAATGGCCATGTAGCTAGCATTGTGTCAGTTTTCAAAAAGGATGTTTTTGGAGAAAGAGGATTTGTACCGTGGAGGTACTGATGAAGAAAATCTGGAGTTTTTTACAAGAAGTTTTGTAAAGAGAAAACTTTCTTTTATAAAAAAAAGTTTTATAAAACCTCTTGCACATGCGATATCTACAAGAGAAACAAAACTATATTATTTTCTTTTGAAGTATCTTCTTCAAAAAAGATATAGAGATGTTAAAGCAGCCATGATGTTATCTTACATACACCATGGGTAGTGAACCCTATGTATAGCCTACCTATTCCACCATATAAGCATACTTGCATTATGTAAGTTTATAAAGGATGTCTTGCAGAGTACATTCAAACGTACTCATATTGGTTTCGTCTCTGGCTATTTACTTGGTCAGACTTTGAGGAACTGCCGAAAGAGGAGGAGTACTTTACTGACGACTACGCGAATTAGGCCCGGCTCTCGGTCAGGATCCTGTAGGTGAAGGCATGACATGGGCTATATACGTTATGTGTTTTTCTAAGTTTCTGTTGCATGCTTGTTAAGACATTTGCCTGCCCTGCGTGGCAGTTGTTAAGACTTGGTCATGTGACCATGTGTTGTAAGACTCTATTATTCGTGTAATGGATAATGTTATCTGTGTACCAACTTCGTATGTTGTTCACGACTGAATTCCTGGGATCGTGAATGTATGCATATGAGGGGTTCTGGACCATCCGATTTGGGGCCTCTACATTACCTACATGGGGAAATGTAAACTCTAAGGAGTGCTTTTATAGCACTATGCAATGATTGGTGTTTGTTATCCGATCGGAGAGTGGTTCGGAGTAGCATAGTGAAGAGATGATATTTATGCATTCAATTATGTTATTATTGTTGAGAGTTTCCACTAGTGAAAGTATGATCCCTAGGCCTTGTTTCTAAGCATTGAAACACCGTTTACAATAAATTCTGCTACATTTTTTCTTGATGCTATTTTTATTTCAGATTGCTATTATCACTTATAATCATCCATATTACTTTTATTTCACTATCTCTTCACCGAACTAGTGCACCTATACAACTGATAATTGTATTAGGTGTGTTGGGGACATAAGAGACTTCTTGTATTGTAATTGCAGTGTTGCTTGAGAGGGATACCTTTGACCTCTACCTCCCTGAGTTCGATAAATCTTGGGTGATCCACTTAAGAGAAACTTGCTGTTGTTCTACAAACCTCTGCACTTGGAGGCCCAACACAATCTACAAGAATAGAAGCATGCGTATACATCAAGCTCTTTCTAGCGCCGTTGTCGGGGAGGTAAGGTAAAAGGTACTCGCATCCTATGTGAGTGCTCGAAGTTATTTCCTTTAGATTATGCAATTATATCTTTTTATTTCTTGTTTTCACTAGTTAGCTTATTTTCACGTGTTCCTTGCTTTTATTTTCACTAGTTAAGCTTAATTGAAAACAAAAATAAATATGAGTGAACTTTATAATCTTTATATTGAATTAGGACATGATGCTTTTGAAGAGAAAATTAAAAAACCTATGGAATTTTGTCTGCATAATAATGATAGCAACGTTATTAGCATTAATTCTTTGGATACCATTATTTCTAATGCTATGGAAAAGTCTAAGCTTGGGGAAGCTAGTTTTTATAAAAATGATCTTTTTAGTTTCCTAGCTTTAGAGGATAAAATTTGCTCTGATGATACTTTAACTCCCATATGTGATAATTCTAATGATGCTTCTGATATTTTAAATCCTCCTACTAAAAGTATTCCTTTTAAAATACCTATGAAAATTGTTGAACGTGTTATGAATACCTACTATTTTGGAGATGGAACTGTCCATCCTAGTGATCATTCACTCTTTATACATGAATTATGCGAGTTGTTCAAGTGTGCAGATATTTAAATGGACAAAGTTAAGAGGAGGCTATTCTCTTTGTCACCTAAGGACAAATAAAGGGAGTGGTATGAGCTACTAGATGACCCTCATCATTTGGAGTGGAAGGAGCTTGAATCTCTCTTTTACTCTAAATTTTATCCTCCTCGTGAACTATATTTAGATAGGAATTACATTTATAATTTTTGGCCTCGTGGTGGAGAAAGCATTTCCCAAGCTTGGGGAAGACTGAAAACATTAATACTCAAATGTCCTAACCAGGAGCTTCCCGAGGAAATAATTGTTACTAATTTTTATGCAAGACTTTCAGGACATTACAGGGACTATCTAGATGCATGTTCAGAGGGTTCTTTCACAAGTAAGAAGGTTGAAGATAAGTGGATTCTTCTTGAAACAATTCAAAACAATAATGAAGGTTGGAATAACGACAAAGGTGAAGGATCAGGTATAAACTATGAGTATGATTGCATTAAGTTATTCACTAAAATTTCTGATTTCCAAGAGCTTAGTGCTAAATATGGTCTTGATCCTCAAATGATTGTTGGTTGGTATAGATCCTTTGCTTCTCATATTAATGTTCATAAAGAAAATTGGGACATATATCATAAACCTTTTAAATACACTTGCATCAAAAATGAAATTGTTATTAATGATTGTAATGAACTTGCTAAAACTTCTGAAAGTAGTATTTCTTATAAGCATGTTAATTTTCTTGGAGCTCTTAGACCTTCTGAAAATAATCAAATTGAAGAAGAATATTGTATCCGTCATAAGAATGAAAAAACTAGAATGTGGTGCATGGCTTTAAGGGATCTTGGTGAAAAAGTTTGTGCCCTCTATCCTTTTATTTGTGAACTTTGCTATAAAGTGGGCCATTTCAATTTTCAATGCTCGGGCTGTAATAATAGCCTTTCGAATCCAATGAGTACTGCACGTTTGTATTGTGATGACATGATCACTCCTAATCAGCATGATGAACTTACATTATTTTTGGGGTGTGAAGAGTTATCAAGAAAAACTTCTTTGGTAGATATGAGTGCTTTTGATACGAATAGCGTCGTGCATGGCTGTCATCTTTATTGTGTTAATAATTGCCACACAAATACTTACATACAAAATATTAGAAAAGATGAAACTTTACCAAAATATGACAAGACTAATATGTGTTTTGTTCTTATTAATGAAGAGGAGGAATCCTAAGTTCTTTCTATTGTTTGTGACAATAAACCAGGCTATGTGGAGAAGCTTGCTTTCAAGCCTCTGCCTCCTAAAGAGGGGAAGAAGAGGAAGAAGACGAAGAAGAAGAAGAGGAGTAAAAGAAGAGAGGTAACGGTATCTCCCCCTAAGCATGTTGCTCCTATTATAGTTTTTGCCGATGAGTCTGAACTCGATGATTTTTCTATGCCTATTATTTATGAAAGTGATCATAATTGGGAGAAATACGCTACTTTTGATATTGAAAATATCTTTGGTACCAATTCTAAAAATGATGATAATAATTGTTGTACTATTAGTACCATCCCTATTCCTTCAAATGATGATATAGAAAGCTCTGAGCTTGTGGATGATGTGTTTGAAAATCCTTTTGATACTGATGATTATATGCTTGATACATATCCTTCTAGTAAAAATAATGATATGTTTACAAATGAACACACTTTGGAAGATAAATATTCTATTGCTAATGATGATATTATGGCCCCAGTCTTTGATAACTATTATGAAGAATACTATAACATAGGCCATAATTACAATTATCCTTATGAAACTTGTCAATGTTATGGAGGGATCCGGAAGAATTGCAAAGTGGAGCATCGAGCTAGGCGCCTGGGACATAATATACGCAGGACGCAACTCTGTAAAGTCCCAGGTAGTCGTGGAATTCCTAAGCGAGTGGATGGAACTACAAACACGAGGACCATCAGAATACACGAGCAACTGGATCATGTACTTCGACGGGTCGAAGAGAAACGAAGGAGCTGGAGCCGGGGTTGTCCTCATATCTCCCATAGGATATAAGCTGCAGTACGTCCTGAGGTTGCAATTCCCACCCGATGATCCAGCATCCAACAACGACGCAGAATATGAAGCCCTCCTCCACGACATGAAAATGGCAATCACCTGCGGAGCCACCCGATTGATGATATATGGAGACTCAAACCTCATAGTGCAGCAGACGATGAAGGAGTGCGATGCTATCGCGGATAACATGGTCGCCTATCATGACATGTATAATCTGCTCGAGTTTCAAAGGGTGTGAACTGAAGCACATTGCGCGATCGAGCAATGAGGAAGCATATAAGTTGGCAAACATGGGGTCCACAAACACACCCATACCGCCAGGAATCTACTTCGAAATAATGATCAAGCATTCAGTCAAGGTCAAAAAGCTAGCGGGAACACCCGCAGCACTGGAGACGGACGTTAGCCCGCAAATTTCTATCATCAAGCTCATCCACAACATTTCAAGACAAGTTTTTCTGTTCGAGCCAGTCTGGACGCAGAAATACCTTGACTACTTGTCCAACAAACAGCTCCCAGCAGACATTTGCGAGGCCTGAAAAATAGTACGACGCCGCAAATCCTTTCGGGTGCTCAATGGAGAGCTATACAAACAGAGCATATCAGGAATATTGCAGAGATGCATAGCACCCGAAGACGACAAGGAGGTGCTACAAGACATACACCAAGGAGATTGTGGACACCACGCCAGTTGGAAGGCAATCGTAGGAAAGGCTTTCAGGGCAGGATTCTACTGGCTCACGGCAGCCAGAGACACAAAAGACCTAGTCGACAGATGCAATGCTTGCCAGAGGTTCGCGCCCAAGCCACACGCCCCTGCCACAGAACTCCACATAATCCCCATCGCCTAGCCCTTTGCTTAATGGGGGATAGACATGGTAGAACCCCTGCGCAAATCGACGCCTGGAGGATACACCCACCAGCTTGTGGCAGTCGACAAATTCATAAAGTGGATAGAGGCTATGCCAGTCACCTCCGCACACGCTGAGTGCGCCGTAAGATTCCTCAATTCCATCGTGTGCAGATTTCTCATACCACACAATATCATCATGGATAACGGAAGCAACTTCACGGCCAAGGAAACGCAGGACTTCTACGAGGAGAAAGGAATCACCCTCAGCTTCGCCGCGGTGGCCCACCCGCAAACGAATGGCCAAGTCGAACGATCCAATGGATTAGTTTGTGCTGGCCTGAAGAAACGGCTACTCGATCGACTGCACCCGGCGGCAGGGCACTGGGCCGAAGAACTACCATCAGTACTGTGGAGCCTACGCACAACTCCAAGTTGGTCAACAAACTGCACGCTATTTTTCATGGTATACGGAGCTGAAGCTGTCCTACCCGAAGATGTCAAATTCAGTTTCCCACGAGTCGTCGCATACAACGAAGAAACCTCAAACAGGGCACTCGCAGAAGACGTGGACGCACTGGACGAGATACGAGACATCGCACTCGCAAGATCCGCAGTATACCAACAATCACTGCGCAACTATCACAGTCGCCGTATATGCCACAGATCTTTCGTGGCAGGAGACATGGTGCTGCGGCTCAGACAGAATGAAGGACACAAGCTCGAGCCACCATGGGAAGGACCCTTCATAATACACGAAGTTATCCCAGGAGGCGCTTACCGATTGAAGAACTCGAAGACTGGTGTCATCTACTCCAACCCGTGGAACGTTGCGCATCTCCGCAAATTCTATCCCTAGGATTATTCTACTCGCAAGAAAGAAGGTTGTACCAGCCACTCTGTACCTCAATAAAACACATGGCTTCTTAGCCATATCAGTAAACACATGGTTTCTCAACCATAGCTATCTAATTTTCCATCTTACATTCTATAAACAACAGTTCTACACCCCAAACACACGGGGGCTATGCCTAACTAGCATAAATAAATTTCTTCGAATATTGCAAACACAAGGTATAACAAGGTGCACACCTTATAAACACCTTACACATATCGAGTGAAATATACAGGGTCACAAGGCTTACGCCTTCAAACACATTACAACAAATTACAGGATATCTATATCCTACAATTACATCTGACGACGAGCAGTCTTTTCTGCAAGCATTTGATCAATCTCCTTGGAAGTCAGTCGAATAATCTGCTCCGCCGCAGGCTGAACGACCGCATAATGAGGAGAAAAATCAAATGGAAAGTCAGGAAGCCGCGCCACCGAGCTAAAATTGATCTCAGGATGCCACACCTGAACGAAGGCGAGAGCTACCTGAGTCCACAGATAAGTTGCTGGCGAACACACTCCCGAACTTCTCCTACTCGACGGAAAATCCTTAGCAAACCGCTCAAATCTTCCAGAACGGTACCCAATGGATAAAACGTCCGATGCACGGAAGACAGAGCCTCGCGATAGGACTCGACGAGTATTTTCGCCTGACTCGCGAGATACTTCAAGGTAGCCAAGATAAAACCTCGGTTGTGATGAGACCAGAAATTGTTCGCATGCGGTTTCGAGCTACCCGCCTCATAGGCAAATTCAGCAAGCAAGTCGGGCTCAACAACTGCAAATTCAGCAAACAAGTCAAAACAGAAAAGGAAGCAAGCAGCAAAGTACTAGGCGGTTCGCAAGCTTACGAAGCATGTCCTTTGCAACGACGGCCAGCTCTTCCATCACAAACTGCTCTCGCTCAGCCGCAAGTTTCTACTTCGACTTGGTAACATCAGCCACGCCCCGTAGAGCTTTCAGGTTGCGCTCGCTATCCGCAACACGGTCACGGAGTGAGGCGAACGTGCTAGCAGCAGCAACAAGGGGATTCACCTGCGCAGCAGACCCACTCGAAGACTCTGCGCTAAGATCCACTACCTCGAAAGAAACGAAGCAAGTTCAGAAAAATCACAAGACCCCACTCGAGAAACACACCACCCATTTCTCGGGTGCTCGGCGGCTACCCCCATCGGGAGCATACAACAGTAAGGCGCCACATTCAGACACTGAAGATTTCAGGAAACACTTCGATTACGCAACATAAATACGGGAACACATCCCAAGGTTCATTACATCGACAAGCAAAAGAAAATATAAACTATCCTAAGGGGCCGCACAGAAGTGGTTCCACTCGCGGAAGGCTGACCCTTGTGACTAGCACGAGAAGGCACTTCAGAGAGCTTTTTCGTGAGGACTTCAGCACGAGCGCCAAAAGGACGGAGCGCTACCTTTTTGCCAAAGGCGTCGTAGGGGACGCTCGAATACACATTCTCCAGGTCATCCGAGACTCCGTACGCCAGGGCAAATTGGATAGCCATCTTGGCCCCGCACTCAGACTGAGCGACTGAGTACTCCTGGAGAAGATTTTCATCATCCAGGAACACCTTCAGGAGGCCGCCTAGCGTAGGCGGAGTCGCCACGTCCACCAGTAAGCGCTCATGGAACTGTGTCAACACTCGGGTGGCATCACCAACGAGGGAGCAGATTCTACTCGCGTGTTCCTGGAGCTGAGTGCAAGAGTCCGTGAGGGCATCCAGTCGCCGGCTCCCAGGCAGCTCTACTCCAACCCCAAGGGCATCTATAGCAAAGACAGCATAAATTTCCAAGACAACAAAATAAAGTTTGAATTGAAGCAGAAGGATGATGAAACATAGCTTACCCGCAATCTTCTGAGCCAGGGGACGGATGAGGCCGACAAGATCGCTATCATGCTTGGCACCCGCCTCCTCCAGCTGCTTCAGTGCTTCTTGAGCCTTCGAGAAGCTCCCCTCAAGATCGGCCGAATGTTTGCGAGTGGATTACAACTCCTTTCGGGAGGATTCCAGCTCCGCCTCAAGGGTTTGCACCCGAGCGACAACTTCAGCTTTCTCGGCCTTCAGGCGGGTAACTTCATCTACAGAGTGACGAATACAGCTAAAGAAACTTTCACGATCAAAAGACTCAGTAAAGTGGGGTGGATTAACTTACCTAGAAGGGAGCGGCCATCCTCGACGAGCCGGTCGCGATCCGCCCTAAGCGAGACGCAGTCCGCTTCGGCCGAAACCACTCGACGACCAATAGCAGCAAGGGAATGAAGGAGAGTCTACGAAAGCCCAAGACAGAAAATTCAAGTTAAAGACAAAGTTACCTTAGCCTATACACGACTGTACACAGTCGAGTATAGTCTCGGGGGCTACTCCCATCGGGAGCACTGTCGTGCACCCGATTGAATTCAAGAAAAAGAGAGAGAAGCCAAATTCGACTTGAGCCCGTAGCTAACTACAAGCAGTCAACTACGGCCTCGGGGGCTACTCTCGGGAGCACTGTCGTGCACCCGATAAGTTTTTTTTGAATGAGCAAAGCAAAGAAGCGATAGGACAGATAAACTTACTTGGCCCTGGGCAGTTAACAGAGGATCTGCCGAGCTGCCCGAAACCTCCTTATTCGCAGAAGCTCCACCCGCAAAGCCAGGCAGCCCGTACTCAGGAGTTGCAGCTGCCCATACGGGACTTGGAGATCTTTGGGCGACCTCTGCGGCTGGAACTTCACTCACGGTTGTTTCTTTTCTCTTTACAGAGGGAATCGAAGAAGCATACCGGTCAGGGCTTATGGTCGCGAGGCAGCTGTTAAAGAAAAATTCGGATGAAGACCCAAAATAGAAAGAAGATTCGCGATTGAATAAGGGAGTGGAAGGAAAACTTACTCATCCTTGTCATCATCGTCCACAGCGTCCATGTTCCAGGCGGTGGGAACCTTCGGCCTGCGGCCCAACGGAGGAAGCACGTTGAGGGGAGGCACCTGAAGAGGCTCGGATGCCTTGGTGGACCCATCACCCAAGGAGCTATCCTTGGAAGTGACTTCGTCGTCTTCGTGCCTGCGGTGATGAAGGTCGTCGCTGCCCGACTCCTCCTCGTCGTCCATGTAGTCGTGCTCGGAACTCGAATCAGCGTCTGCGACGCTGGTTTCGGAGGAGCCTCGACGTTACTCGCTAGAAGATCCGAGGCTTCTTCGGCGGAAACTGGCGGGTAGCACGTCACTACCTTCAAGCTCTATGGAGGAACAAAGAAAAAGAGGGAAGATTCTCAATCTACGAAAAACCGAACTAAAAGGAAACAGAAGAAGAACACGAAGAAATTCACCTCAGCAGGGGAAGGTTTTGAAGCCTCAAATGGCTCAAGAGAATAGGCCGAATAGGCCTCTCCTTTCTTCAGCTTGGTGATGGCCGCGATCTTTTTCTCGAATTCTGCATTCGAGAGAATATCTTTGCAGACGCGGCTCGGGTCCTGGGCGCCCTGGTACTCCCACACTGTGGAGGGTCTCTCCTGAAGAGGTTGGATCCTCCGTCGAAGAAACACACTCGCCAAATGTATTCCATTCAACGGAACTCCTAGTGCCTTGTCACGGAAAGTCGCCACCTTCGCGAGTAGGGGGGAGACGATCTTACTATCTTCGGCGGTGAGCTTGTGCGCCTAGGATTTCCTCCGCTTCAGGATTGCGAATTGATGGAACTCAGAAGCTCCACCCGCGCTATTGTCGACGACGTAGAACCACTTCTTCCGCCATCCTTGCGCCGAGTCGACGAAATACATCTCCATGTAGGGATGTACGTCCTCGCTTGGATCCCGAAGCCCCCGGTGCGCAGCGGCTCCCCCGGCTTCTCGATTGGTCGCGATTTCTTCCGGAAAATCCGCACCTTGAACAGGGCCTTCCAGAGGCCCCAATGCGGGCGGATAAACAGAAAGCACTCGCAAAGCACGATATGTGATGAATCGAGTTTGGATCCAAGTCATGGAGCTGTATGCCATAGACATACATCAATCCAAGGAGAAAAGGGTGGAGAGGAAGAGAGATACCGCGCGAGATGTGCTCCGCAAAGAGCACGCGCTCATTCAGGTGAGGATTGGGTACCTCTTCCTTCTTGGACAAGCGCACGCGCTTGTTAGCGTCAGGAGGAAGCAGTCCTTCCCGTTGCATGTTGGTGATACTCTTCTTGGTGATGTTGGCGGAGCGCCAGTCGCCCATTTTCACGGCGGGTGGCGCGAAAGCATCTCCAGCTTCCTTCGAAGATGATGCGGCGGCGCCGCGTTTCCTTCCTCCAGCCATTGGAGCTCTCTGGTGTTTGCAGAACGGGAGATGTGCACGAGGAGGAAGAAAAGGAGCAAATGGACGGGAGATTTACCCATCTCCTAATGGCTACTACTTATACACAGACCATGCCAATCTAGACCGTGGATTTGGTGATGTGGCATCCATCGCGGCCGCCACGCGTGAAGTGGAAATGAGGCGGCGATGAACTGTTACCTCTGCCATCATCTTTACAAAAGATCATGCGCATTTACAGCGCGTGGCTCGCGGAAAAACCGGACGCGACCTATCGTTTCCGGTCAAAAAGCTGACAAGGTGGGCCAGCGTGCTCTGCTTCACTCCGTCACGTCCCATCGGGAGGAGTTAGAACGGACGGGTGCACGGTGACATCACTACACACCTCATCAAGACGTGAAAACTCTTTCGCATAAGCTCCCTGACACGAAATTTCTTTCGTATGGGCACATCAGGATGCGAAAACTCTTTCGCATAAGCTCCCTGACACGAAATTTCTTTCTTATGGGCACATAAAAACGCGAGAACTCTTTCGCATAAGCTCCTAGACACGAAATTTCTTTCGTATGGGCATATCAAGATGCGAAATCCCTTTCACATAAGTTCCCTAACACGAAATTTCTTTCGTATGGGCATATCAAGGCGCGCAAATCTCTTTCTCATAACCCCCAGACGCGAAAACTCTTTCGTATGGGCAAGTCAAAGACAAAACTATGGCCAACATAAAAATCTCTGTTGCATGAATACAACGGAGAAAAGAAGGCCTCTCCAATCGAAGATTCTCGAAGAGATGATCAAAAGAAAAATCGCGAGTATGCAACTCCTGCTACTCTATCACACGATGTATTTACACGTCTTTATCCTAGATCGTTCAACGGAATAGGCACGTCTAGATGCCGTATTCCTTCGAATACGAAGGTAAGCCCCAAAGATCTCTCTTATGGGCCTGGAATCACACTGAAGCTCCGTCCTCCGGTAAAATTCTGTGTCAACAACACGAAGAAAATCCTAGCGGACGCGCCGGGCACCCCTATAGGTTAAGCTCGACTCGGTAAGACCTCCACGATCCAGTCGTAATGATCACCTCGCCGGATTCGAGTCGGAGGTCTCGAATTTGTGTAGGCCAGAATTGTTTTTGCCCTAGATGCAACTAATTGGCCCTGAGCTTTCGGGAGAGCCAAGCAGCTGAGCCACATCCTTCTGCGAAAACAACTGGAACACAGGCACATTTATTGCTTGATACTCGAGTATAAAAAGCGCATCGCGCACAGGGTATGCGCCCTCCAAAATCAAGCGATTGAAACTATCAATCGAAAGAAATCAAGACAAACTTTGAGTGTCTGCCCGACAGATTCTCAATCGAGTAAACACTCGGGGCTACTGACGAGGGGCGAATCCTGGACCTATCGGGTGAGGCTACCCGGTCCAAGGCCCAAGACCTAAGCCCAAAGGGAGATGCCATCGACGACTCTAGAAGGCCCAATTGAAGCCCACCCGGAAAGTCTTGTGGGTCAAGGAAGGAAACTTGTAACCAACCTAAGGCTAGGGTTTGTAACCCCCCGGTTACGGTTTGAGACCTGGCCACCTATATAAGGCCAGGAGAACCACCGGGAGGGGGACCAAGCAATACCGCACCACCAAATCCTTGAGATTGAGATCATACTCTCGACTCGAGCACACCCCATTCTAACGATCTATTGATAATACAAATCGGCAGAAGCAGGAGTAAGGGTTTTACCTCTACGAGGGCCCCCAACCTGGGTAAATCGTGCCCCTTGTTAGCCGATAATTGTCACCAGAGCCTACACGTTCTCCTAATCAAAACCCTACCGGTTACCCTGAGGGACTTGTTGAGATGCATATTCGACACACCGTGTGGTTTAGGATGATATTTATATCTGGTGTTGGATGACCCTATGAAATTGTGGTGTTTATCTAGTACCTTCTAGGGCGCTCATAGTGACAGCATGGGGTTAACTAGACATGGGAATGCGACTTTGAGGAGTGCTTTTACAACCCTACGTAATGAATTGGTGTTTGTTATTCAACCGGAGAGTGGTTCGGAGTAGCATAGTGAAGAGATATATTTATGCATTCAATTATGTTTTCATTGTTGAGAGTGTGCACTGCTGAAAGTAGGATCCCTAGGACTTATTTCTAAGCATTGAAATACCGTTTACAATCAGTTTTGCTACATGTTTGCTTGCTGCCATTTTTATTTCAGATTGCTATTATCACTTATAATAATCCATATTACTTGTATTTCACTATCGCCCAACTAGTGCGCCTATACAACTGACAATTGTATTAGGTGTGTTGGGGACACAAGAGACTTCTTGTATCGTAATTGCAGGGTTGCTTGAGAGGGATACCTTTGACCTCTTCCTCCCTGAGTTCGATAAACCTTGGGTGATCCACTTAAGGGAAACTTGCTGCTGTTCTACAAACCTCTGCACTTGGAGGACCAACACTGTCTACAAGAATAGAAGCATGCGTAGACATCAACACGCTCTTCTTTTTCATATGAATACTCGTTTTCTTCAATGCTCGTATTCTTTGTTTTCTTCTAGATGCAAATCCTTTTAGCTCATGTTTTTCATGCATATCTTATTCAGAGCTATTAGTTCTAGTAGAGTAGTGTTAGTACTCTCTTGTTTCATTGCTATATTAGTTGGAGAGTTTGTGTTGAAATATATATTATTTGGTGTTTGGTGGAAATAGAAAATGCTACGTGTGGTAGATGGTATGTTAGAAAAGACTTGCATACTCTTGTACATCATTAAACTGTTTCACTTGATTATTCGTTCTTGTTTTGAGATATTAATATGCTTAGTGGTAAACCTGTTTGTTTAGTAAGGTAAAAACAATTAATGGTTGGTCTAAAAGCTTGAAACTCTGCCACACTCGAAAAACCAGTTGATAGTATAATGGTATATGACTTTCTCTGCTGATAACAATCTTAATGGATTGTTGTTATGCGCTACGGTCGGGGTAGCGAACAGTGACTTGTCACTGCCACAGACCCTCTTGGAGTGATTGTCATTATGCCTTGTATGATCATATTTCTAGTTGTAATCTTTTAACTTGTGAGTTCTAAGTTGCGGTTTTCTGGCATTTCCACCATCCATATTTGCTAGCCTCTTCGGTACTGTGCATTGCCCATTCTCACATTGAGAGTGGGTGTAAACTTCACCAGTGCATCTAAACCCCGTGGAAAGACTTTGTTCTCCTACACATAAGCCCAAAATATCTTCCTCAAAACAGCCACCATACCTACCTATCATGGCATTTCCATAGCCATTCCGAGATATATTGCCATACAACATCCAACTTCATTATGTTACTTGTTGCATGTTTCACTGTTACTCCTCCGTTCCACAATATAAGATGTTTTAGACTTTTTCCACATTCATATACCTACACTTGTATCTAGACACATTTTAGTCTATATGTTCACTCACTTTAGTGTGTATCTAGACAACATGTAAAATAGCTAAAACATCTTATATTATGGAACGGAGGGAGTATATTGCATACTGCTACACTGACAGGAGCATTTAGTTTTATACATCAAAGATATTTCAGTTTCAGTTATGAGTGCTAGAAGTGTGATGATTCATTGTAAAATAGAGTGTTGCCCCTACCAGTGAGGTTATATATAAAAAAGGGACAGAGAGATAATAAAGAGAGAGAGGGAACACTACTATCATTTATTCCACACATGTGCTTAGTTAGCACCAATACTTCAGTTTGGAGAGAGTTTTCATTTTATGACTTGCATAACTATGTGGGGAACTTTACATTATAGAACTTGGCTTGTATATTCCAATGACGAGCCTCCTCAAAAGTGCTCTAGATCTTCGTGAGCAAGCAATTTGGATGCACCCCCACTAGTTCCATTGGAGAGCTTTCATACACTTATAGCTCTGTGTGCATCCATTGTGCGGAAATCACTACTCCTTGCATAACTTCGATTATAAGACTTCCTCTTGTCTAATGATCACTTTCAGTTGTGTGAGACTTTCTTCCTTGACCTTCCAAACCCTCCATAATTTTCTTTTAGCGGTAACATCCTGGTGCCAGGAACCAATACAGAACGCTTGCATGTTTTGAGTGCACAAATAGTTTGATGATTTTCCTACGTGCATGTTGTTGTCACTTGAATTGATCCTAACATGAGTTGTTGTGAGAGTTTAATGCCTTGGATGACTATATTGTTGTTCTTGAAGCTTAAATCATCTTTAATAAACCTTACATGGTTGATTTTATTTTAGTATTGATTCATTGAAAAGTTTTACTTTGTTATTCCTAATGGTTTATACATTATTCTATTTGATATCAACTATAAACCATAACCCTTATTCATTTGATCCTAGTTTACATGCTTTACCTTACTATGATGATCAATTTTATGTTGGTAGCATGTCACATTAGAAATTATTTGTTTTTATCGTTTACCTACTCGAGGACGAGTAGGAACTAATCTTGGGGATACTTGATACGTCTCAAACACATCCATAATTTTTGATGTTCCATGTTGTTTTCATGCCTTATGCTACATGTTTCCTTTACACTTTATGCCTTTTTATCGATTTTCTGGGACTAACCTATTGACAAGATGTCACAGAGCCAGTTCCTGTTTTCTGTTGTTTTTAGTTTCAAAAAAGTTGTTCTGGAAATATTCGAATCCCGGAAGTCTTAGAAAGTTGTCACGCACACGGAGTCTGGAGGGGACCCAGAAGGGGCCACATGGGCCCCACACCATGAGGCGGCGCGCCCCCCTTGGCCGCGCCCAGGAGTGGTGTGGGCCCCCCTAGCCGTCCATCAATGTTACCCTCTCGCCTATTTATAACTCTCAGGAGATTAACCCTAGGTACCCGAGCCTTTTCCACCAAAAACATCCGCATCCGCCGTCATCGTCAATCCTAGTTCGGGAGGGTTCTCAAACTCTCCCCGGCAACCTGCCGGGAGGGGGAATCATCAACGGAGGGCTTTACACCACCATTCCCACCTCCGGAATGATGCGTGAGTAGTTCATCCTTGGAATACGGGTCCATAACAATAGCTAGATGGTTGTTCTCTCCTCTTTATGTCCCATTTTAGATATTGTGAGCTTCCTTACATGATCAAGATCATCTTATTGTAATGCTACATGTTGTGTTTGCTCGGATCTGATAAATATTGAATGCTATGTCCAATGATTATCAATCTATCACGTTTTTTCATGTGTATGTTATTTATGATCTTGCATGCTCTCCGTTGCTAGTAGATGCTCTGGCCAAGTAGATGCTTGCGACTCCATGAGGGAGTACTTATGCTCGATAGTGGGTTCATGCCTCCCCTTCACTCACGCTCGAGTGAAAGAAATGTAAACGGGTGGGGGATGTGCTGTTGCCACTAGGGAGAAAACAACAATGCTTTATCTAAGGATGATTTCATTATTCAAATTACACACTTTCACTAGTAGGAAAAGGCTTACCAGTGACGAACATAATATAGCTACCGCTGGCGAACAGGTGTTCGCCAGCGCTAAGCCGCCAGCGGTAAGAGGTTACCGCTGGTGAACCAGTCCTGTTCGCCAGCGCTATGTAGTTACCGCTGGCGAACCATTCTTGTTCGCCAGCGCTAAGTTTGAAATATTGAAATTCGAAAATAAATTATTTCGCATTATTTTTTTTTCAAAATTTCAAAACAGTTGAATTGGGGAACCTTTAATCACGATGTAGAATATTTTTCCTTTTTTTTTGCTTTATTTCAATTTTAATTGTCCACTTTCCGCTCGGTCACCCATCCTTCCACTACTCTAGCCCCAGCACGCTTAACTTCTAAGTTCCATCCCTATGAGCTACCTAGTAACACCTCATTCTTTCTTGTAAGTATTGTACTATCAATCCTCTTAACTATTGGACCATATCTACAAATCCATAATTACAAATTCGACAAATGATATGTCTAAATTGATCAAAAAAAATATGAGGAATCCAAATATGACATCCTTATCATCTTTTCTTAATTTTTTTTTATTTTTTTGAATTTTGAATTGTTTTTATTAATTTGATTTTGTAGGAAAATTTCGTCTATCTCAAATAATTTTTTTTATTTTGGAACTTTCCGATTCTAAAAAAAATTCACAGGCCGAAGGCGAGTGAGGTTGGATTGGGAATTTGCTCACGATTTTTTTTGATATATTAAACCCGTTTTTTCGACGTCGTATGCAAAAGTTATGGCCGTTTTACGTTTTATTTTTGAATTTTGAATAAAAGGTGAAATGGAATAGTTCAAATTTTTTATATCAACTAGACAGTACACCCTACCCACATATCAAAGGATTTTATTTTTTGAACAATTTATCATTTTTGTTTCTGCTGTAGAATAGTCAAAAGGCGGTCCGGGAGGGGGGTGGAGCGAAATAATTGAAAAATTACCGCTGGCGGACAAAAATAATGTTGGCCAGCGGTATGTTTAGCGCTGGCGAACATCTATGTTGCCCAGCGGTATGTTTAGCGATGTCGAACACGCCCCCCTGTTTGCGAGCGCTAAGTTAGGTAGCGCTGCTAAACCAGCTGGCCTGTTCGCCAGCGGTATTTGATGTCGCGTGCAGCCCCACGCCCACTGTTACCGTTGGCGAACGAAGTGCCATGTTCGGTAGCGGTAAACTGGGTAGCGCTGGCGAACACTGATCCGCGTTGCCCAGTGGTAATAGCACTGGCGCACATGTATTCTTGTGCCCAACGGTAACCTGGTGGCTATAGCCTGTTTCCTACTAGTGTTTGCTTACTGCAATTATTTGTTGCTTGCAATTTAATACCTAAGAGTAATTTGGACGACATTCTTAGGGTGGATTATTAGTCATAGATGCAGCTGGATAACAGTCTATGTATCTTGTTGTAATGCCTGCATGAATCACATAGTAATCATCATGTCATGCATAGTCACTACGGTGTAGTCTTTATATCTGTCAATTGCCCAGCTGTAATTTGTTTACCCAACATGTTATCTATCTGTTTTGGAGAGACACCACTAGTGAACTGTGGACCCGAGTCCATTTTCCTCTATGCTGATAATACAACCACTGCAATATCTGTTTTCATATTGTTCCTACTGTTTTTCTACTATCATCAATGTTCTCTTTTCATCTACCGCAAATAAGTACTACCTCTGCAAAATATAAGCCTTTTTAGCAAGCTAAACTAGTTTGCTAAAAAGACTTACATTTTGGAACGGAGGGAGTACTGTTTTCCACACCATACATTTAACCTCTTTGTTTTCAGCAAAATCGGTGAGATTGCCAACCTCGGAGTTTCGTTGGGGCAAAGTGATTTGATTGTGGTGTGTAGGTTCCACGTTGCTGCTGAACCGGTAGTGCACCCTTCACATCAGCTGCATCAACCTTCGGAAGTGATTTCTTTCTCCTACTGGTCGATTCAAACTTGATTTCTTTCTGAGGGAAATTTGCTCCTATGCTATTCATACCTTCCTCTTGGGGTTTCCCAACGAGTACAAGATCTGCACCATCACCACCCGAGCAAAGCGCATGCCCCCCCCCCACACACACATGTGTTGTTGTGCCGGTGGGTTGCCTCACATCTGCTCTTCCATTTCACACGTGGTGGATCTCACAACTTTTATGTGGATGTATTTTCTACTCCTACGCATGTAATCCTATGCACGGAGTGTTGTTTTCTCTTATGTCCACACATAGCTATTTGGATTTTTGAATTGTTAGGAATTTTGGATGTATTTTAGATTGTTTTCCTTTGACCGCCATTTTCATCAAGCCAGTGCGTTGTCTGTCGCAAGTTGTGGCTGCCATTCAAACCCGGATGGTGCAAACTGGCATCGATGCTTGAAGGGATTCATGGCGATGCTATGGGGCTGTTGCATCACCGACGATGTTGTTCCTAGGATGATGATGGGGGACTATGCAAGCATAATTAAGGTGTTGCGAGTGTGAACCACTGGTGCTTCAAGGGACCACCTCCGATGTTGTAAAGGACCGGCAGCGATGCTTAAAGGGTTCACCAATAGTGCTTCAAGGGGTCGTTGCTGATGCTGGAAAGGACTGATGATTTTCCGAATCCATCAATTTTATTTTTGTGGCAATAATTGTTGTTTATTGCTAGAATGCAGCGAACAAATTAAGGAAGTGTTGCAAACAGATTTCGCATAGGAAATTGTTATGTTTGAGTTTTTATTGTTCTTGCTGAAATTGTCGGTGATTATTGCAAACAAGTTAGTGATATGTTGTAATCATGTAAATATACAAAACAAATCGATATTTTCT
The DNA here is from genome assembly GCA_028641055.1 of Alopecurus myosuroides. NCBI lineage: Eukaryota > Viridiplantae > Streptophyta > Magnoliopsida > Poales > Poaceae > Alopecurus > Alopecurus myosuroides. Next base: position 171,089,815 of record CM054061.1, read on the forward strand.
TTGAGATTTTTCTACATACGGTTTTTTTTACTTCAATGCTACACATGTGCTTCCTTTATGTTGGATATATGCCCTAGAGACGATAAATATTCAGTTATTGTTCTATCTCCAAGTTCATTATTAAATTTATATCATTATGCTATAGCCGCTATAGTACTTGAAAATTGAGAGTTCAAAGGAAATACTTTGTGCTAAAATGAAGATATAAACAAACAAGAGTTCATAATCTTGTCTCTAAGATTAACTTATGTGTTGTGAGCTGGCCATGTTTTCCTGATCATGTACTTTGATAAGTCTAGCAAACATAAAATTTTATTGTTAGGGTAACAATAGTAATGCACCGACCCAAGTATATGATCTTTCTAAGAGACTAACAATTGTAATGATTTAACAAAGTGAATATAAAGTTTTCATTGGCTATGATTCCTATACTACTAGTAATCAAGCACGTGCACATGCACGTTTAATGAAACGCCAAAATTAGATGACAACATAGTAATATGACTATGAATTAATACAACTACGGGAGCCTTCGAGCCCTTTTCATGGTTAAAAACATAGCAATACGGCTACACGGACCATCTTCGCCATTTGTACAGCTAAAGTGTTGGTGGTGCATGACTGCATAGTAGTTCTCCTACCCAAGCAGATAAATTTTTCCATTGTCTCAATTAATGCAATGACTACATACATATAATGGTTGTTCACATTCTTGAGCCAACTATCCATTGTGTGTTGTAAACGCAAAATAATAGGAAGATAAATAAGACATCAAAACTTAACTACACTCCAAATAGTATCCAACTTGCCCTGCAAAATTGATGGCATCCAAGCGCGGTTAGCGGATTGTAAAGACTACTTTGCGCATAATTCTTAGGAGACCTTGTCAATTCTATAGGATTACACACATTTCGTTGAATTGCGACAAATAAAATATAACCCGAAAAATAAGCACACAATAATAATAAATGAAGTTAGTTTTTTAGTATTGAGCAGTCAACTTTGCAAGTCTGCCCCGCAGAAGATGTTACAACTAAAGTATCGCTTTGCAATTAGCTCTTGTCACTTATACCAGGACTCTTATCCATTATAATTTCATCCTCTAGTTTGGTGCCTTTTTTCTTTCATCTTTTCATGGACAGAGAAAAATAGCCGCTTCTGAACTGGGCAGGACTAGAACATATTTTTGCCTAATTACACACCGGATGACAACATTCTCTCACATACTTCTTCCCTGGGTTGTGATAAATTTCTGTTTCACGCACAAGAGTTGAATTTGGGCCAGCAGTGAGAAATTTACTTGGAACATAGAGAAGATCAACAAAAGCTATAGAAAACATAATTTTAAGAAGCATCAAAAGGAGGGAACTCGCGTTAATTGAAATACACAAAATTCAGAACTAACCGAGTCCTGCATGGTGTCGAGGCGTTAAGACGGTGGAGGTGTCTAGTCATGTGGCATCCATGGGGAGTGGATCGGCCGGGAGGTTGACGTCTTCTTGTTCATCGAGGAGCGTCTTGGGTGTCATGTTGGACAGGAGAACGACTTCGGCTAGGTAGGGCGTGGAACATAGTAGGTGGATTGGAGGTTGTAAACTTTAGTGATAAGACTTGATACAAGCAAGAGATACACACAAGCATAATTAACAGAGTTGCATGAAGCATTTTTGTCCAAACCATCATACAAAGAAGCAATCCCTCCAAAAGTTCAGGTTATTTCGTGCAGTCACCAAATGGATAAGCAAGTAAATTACTTTCAATGTTCCCGGTTTAAGTTTTATATGCAGCAATATCCAAGAAGAGAAAAATAAAAGACACATATTCAGAATTAAATCTTGGGTTTCCCTAATAAGTGATATTAGATAGAGCTGAAGGACACTATCTGACAGACAATGAGGCGTTGTTCAGGTGATCAGATCGGACAACAAACCACACCTAATGACTGATTCAAGGTTTTCATTTCATGGTTATCTGATACGTGGAAGCGCACGGACGGAAATTCGTTACGCCATCGCTGCAATCACGCCGCATCGGGGCGGAGCTCTTGTTCGCGGAGGAAGGAGACCGTGGGAGTTGGAGGCGTAACATGCGCGGCGGACATCCCAAGGGACCTGCGACCTGCGGAACAACAAGCAGCACTAAATGTGGAGGAAGGTGACCGTGGGAGCTTGGAGGCGGTAGAGACGTGCGAGGCTACAATGCGGCGGCGGCAAGAAATCGCTAGGCAGGCGGAACAGATCAAGGAAGAGCGCAACATCGAGATACATACCAATCGGGTGGTTTTTCTTTTTTTTCCCGTGATTTTGGGATGTACTTTGGAAAAGAGGCAGGCTGAACATGTTCCGTCCGACGGAGTGGTTGTGACGTGCACGGTTGACATGTTGATTAGTGGTCAAGATCTGTTTGATCACCCCGCTCTCTCCTTTCATATTAATGGTGATGAGAATATCTAGTGACCCCACAATCGGCATTTAAGCTTTGGTTATCTTCTACCATGAGATTATAACGTTGACATATGGGTATAACCTAGAGCGTGTAAAGGAACTGAGATTGTTCAAGAATAGTACTTAACTCCTCCATACGATGGAGAGATAAATCCTTTGGGCCCTCTTAGTATCACCGTTGTCAACCAATCGTCTGGCCAGACATAGTGTGATTTCTCACAAGGACATCGGGGATATGAATGAGAAAAGAGAGCATTATCGGTACGAGTTTTATATGTGTTATGATCAAAGTGTTTGATCATACTAGAGCATATTGTATCACCTCATGATGTTTTTTGCATCGTGACGTTAAGAGAATAAGTGAAACGAGTAACTTGAAGGTTCCCTCGTACTTCATGGACACACAAGAGCCATCATGGACGTCCATGGCTCCGCTGTTGGTTATTGTTCGGTAAGTTTTTAAACATATCCGTGTGTTACCAAACCTTCACGGTCACACACTTAAGTTGTGTTAATCTTTAATTCAGAGTGATTTATTATTATAAGTGGTTTCGAGAAAGGTAGGAGTCATTGCGATGTCACAGGAACAATTCCGGAGTCATTCGAAAGTGTTCCCGTGAAGTTATTATGAGAGAGAAATAATGTCGAGAGAGGGCAGAATTATTTCTGAGATAACCGAAGGACATGAGATGTCCCTGGATGTTAGAAATATGTTTCTGGCATCATTGGATAAGGTCGATGATGTTATCTATAGAGTATATAGGGTTCCGGAAGAGTTTCGGGGAAAACCCGAGAAGGGGAAGTACCGGAAGGGGGCATAATTGCCCTCATGGCCGCACCTATTATTGGGTGGCCGGTGGGTGGGCCCATGGTCAATATACAAGGCGCATTGGCCTTCCTAGTAACCTTCCTTATTTGGTTAAAGAGAGAAAAGGAAAAGACTAAAGAAAAAGGAAGAAATAAAGAGAAAAAAAAAGTGGAGGGGACTTGGACTCCCAATTGGGAGTCCAATCCAAGTGGTACCAGGGAGGGGTGTGGCCAGCCCTTGGCCTCCCCAAACCGACCTCCCCTCAAGGAAGGTCTCCCATGCAGTCCACTATAAAAAGAAACCCAATCCTTTGGGATCAAACATATCAAGTCATCAATTGACTTTGATCGATCGATCTCTCTCTCTCTCTCTCTCTCTCTCTCTCTATAGTAGAATTAGACCCTTTTTTAATTGGATTTTATGTGTCCTCTCCCAATTAGAGCGTGCTTTAATCTCTAATTCCATCTAATGTGTTGAGAACACCAGTCTCATATAGCTCTAATCAAGTTGATTAGATCTACCACGAGAGCTATGATGAAAGGTTGTTCTCTCTTCGTTAGCGTCAAGTCCTGAATGGCGGAGCGTTCGCGTGTTGACGCAAGTGGATGCATGTATATTATAAGAGGGATTACTCGTGTGATCCTTGACGAGGGAAGCTTAGCAACATCCTTCAACTAGACCTAGTTGTGAAGATCTTCAATTGCTCAAAATCTACTCCGACTATATCCTTATTCCGCTATCTTTCATCGTAAGTGCTAGATCATCGCATATATGGCATGTCTCATTATCTTCATAGCTGATCTTGAGGTTACGTTGGGAGATTTTTTGAAAATTCTGCAATATACACCAGTACTTTATGTAGAAGAAAAGAAAATTATGCAACAAACATAGACCTAATTTTCTTAAGTTTTGGTTCCTGGATGAACTGATCAATGGACATTTTCTATGACTAGCTGATAGTAATGTAGAGAGTCATGGATATCGATTCTCCTATGGTCTTGTTTACTTCTAGTATATTTGGAGGGTATTAGCGGATTTGAGGTAATTACCCCGGATTCCGAAAATTCTCCAACAATCTACTTAGTACTCATGTTTTGTACATAGGAGATAATCCCTAAAAATCCCCCACAAATCGGCTCATTTTTGTCCGGATTAAAAAGTCTACTTCATGCTAGTGTATTGTGGTGGGAGAGTATTTATGGAGATTTTTGACGATTGGGTGAAACCAAAAATGTCATATTTTTTTTGAGCGGACCAAAAATGTCATTAAATCACCTCTCATCTCACCGGGAATGAAAATATGCTGGTAAATAAGGCCTAACAGCCGCTGAATGGAGTAGGTAATAGAAGTCATTGCACCTGTCTAGCAGTAAGATCATATTTGCATGACAGATACTAGGCCCCGTTTTTTTTTTTTGAAGCAAAATAACTATATTAATTACTCAATGTGATTACAAAGGTGTTGAATGCAATCTCGCAGGAAAGCTGGAATATAGTTCACCCACAAACACCTACGTCTAGTTGAAGTAGCATGTTTAGCACAACGATGTGCGGGCTCATTATCCCCTCTCGGCACATGCTTAATAGAACTGTCAACGAAGCTGAAGGCAAGAGCATTAACCTCCGAGCAAACAGCACCCAAGTCAGCTCGCTCAAAATCCTCGGAGTTACACAGGTTCACTACATCCAATGCATCACTTTCCACTTCCACCTGAGTATAGCCCAAGTCGGCTACAAACCTGAGACCATCCCGGATAGCTATAGCTTCCATAGTCCTAGCGTTTGCTGCAAACTCATACCAGATGGCCTGACAACGGATCATTTCACCGAGATGGTTGCGGATGACAGCACCCGTTGATCCTGTTCTCGTCGTTGGATTAAAACCAGCGTCGACATTAACTTTAACATAGGAATCTTTCGGAGCCTTCCATCCAGAACTCACTGCATCAGGCTTGGAAACCGAGCTGCACGAAGTAGATAAATCATTTGCAGCGTCTACTGCCCATCGAACTGACGCCATCAAGTTGTTTCCCTTCTCTCTATGCCTTCTGTTGTTTCTCTCCCTCCAAACTGACCAGCAACCACATAAAATCACACAGGCAATGCGATTTGGAACCAGTTTTCCATCAAGCATATCCACTGCCCATGTTTCTGGGTGTAATTTCGGGACTTTTACATCCGTAATTCTTCTTACCTCCTCCCAGAACAGCCGAGCCCAAGTACAGGCAAATAGGGCATGGAAAATATTCTCCTCTTCTCCACAATCTTCACAGTTAGCTATTCTTTCAACATGTCTATCACACAAGATTTTTCGACATGGAATATATTTGTGGATCAACCTCCACCAGAAATTTCTCACTTTAGGGGGCACTTTCATCTTCCACAAGTTTTTCCAAATGATCTTCATCAAATCACCCGAGCTAGCTTGGACCACTGGCCTCCTATATGCACACAGTAATCTATATGATGAACGTACTGTGAAGTTCCCATGTTTCTCTAGTTTCCATGCCCATACATCCTCCTCCTCTCTTCTGACAATTCGCCTAATAGCCTCAATGTCCGGAGCCACAAAATTCTGAAGCAGTGCCTGCACATTCCAATCTCCATCCTGATCAATAAGATCAGCTACATAATTGGCTGTAGCTGATTGAGGACGGGCCAGGGGTCTCGAATTACTGTTTTCTTCCAACCAAGGATCATTCCAAATTTGAATGGATGAGCCATTACCAACCCTCTTGATTAATCCGAGGTTTAAGCCTTCTCTACCATGCATAATTGCCCTCCAAGTGTGAGATGCATGTCTTTTATGGGTAGCCTCCAAGAAGGAACAATCATGGAAATACCTACCCTTTAGAACCCGAGAGCACAAAGAGTCTGGTCTCGTCATTAGGCGCCAACCTTGCTTAGCCAACATGGCTTGATTAAATAACTCAAAATCACGAAAACCCATACCCCCTTCCGATTTAGGGATCGCAATATTCTCCCATTTCCTCCAATGTAATCTTCTCCTCTTGTCATCGCCTCCCCACCAGAATTTTGCAATTACCGCCGTGAGTTTCTTGCAAAAATTCTTGGACAACTTAAAGCAGCTCATCGAGTATGTGGGGATTGCTTGACAAACAGACTTAATGAATATCTCTCTTCCAGCACTACTAAGCATCCGAGGTATACCTCCAAATAGAATCTTTTTTACCTTTGCAATAATATGTTCAAATTGAGAATCCGTAGACCTCCCTAATGCCGTAGGAAGGCCCAGGTATTTCTCCACCAACGCCTCCGAAGTAATTCCCAATCCCTGATGCACCACAGCCTTCACAGGAGCCAAAGTGTTCTTGCTAAAAAAGACTGCAGACTTGTCATAGTTGACCAACTGCCCAGACCCCCTTTTATACATATCAAGGAGTGATTTAATTCTATTAGCACCAGCAGGAGAGGCCTGAGAAAAAATCAAACAGTCGTCAGCAAATAAGAGGTGGGAAACCCATGGAGCATGGATCCCCACCCGAATTCCCTTTGATAGATACGCCGGGCCACACTTCTTAAGCATACAGCTGAAACCCTCTCCGCAAAGGAGAAAAAGATAAGGGGAAATCGGATCCCCCTGTCGAATGCCCCGAGTAGGTTTGAAAAAATCTGAGAAAACTCCATTGACCCGAACCGAAAATGTGACAGATTCCACACATCTCATTATAAGATCAACCCACACCTGAGAGAAACCTAGCTTGATCATAATGTTCCGAAGATAGCACCATTCCACCCTATCATAAGCTTTGGCCATATCCAATTTAATCGCACAAGCTGCTGACTTCCCTTTTTTCCTCTTCAGATAATGAATACACTCGTAGGCTGTAAGAACGTTATCCGTGATTAACCTCCCAGGGACAAAATCACTCTGCTCCTCGGAGATGATCTCATCCAATATAGGTCTCAACCGAAGGGCTAAAACCTTGGAAACAATTTTATACAAGACGTTGCACAAGGCAATTGGTCGATACTGTGTGAGATCTTGAGGAGACTTTACTTTAGGGATCAAAACCAGAACAGTTGCATTCACATTTTCAGGCATATTTCCCCCCTCCAAAAAACTTCTTACCGCTTTACATACCATCTCCTTAAGAATCCCCCAATGCTTGATGTAAAAACCAACATTAAACCCATCCGGCCCCGGGGATTTATTCGGATGCATCATAAACAGAGCTCTTTCTATTTCCATATCCGAAAAAGGAGCTAATAGTTGCTCATTCATTACTTCTGTTACCTTAGCAGGAACCCAATCCGTCACGAGTTCAGGTTGAGAATCCTCCTGGGCCGAAAAAAGAGACTTATAAAAGTTGATTGCCATGTCTTCCAAACCAACTTGAGAGGTTTCCAGAGCTCCATCTTCCCTTCTCAAGGATTTTATCTTGTTATTTCTCCCTCTTTGTTTAGCCTTCGAGTGGAAATAAGCAGTATTTCTATCCCCCTCCTTCAGCCATAACACCCTGGACCTCTGTTGTGCTTCAATTTCTTCCCTAGTTTGTAATTCCGATATCCTTCTCATAAGTGGTTTCTCTTTAGTAGATGGTCCTGTCCCTAAGGAATTCCATCGTACATCCTCTAGTCTGCCCCTTAAGGTCTTGAGTTGTTTTTGAACCGAGCCATATTCCTCCCTGCTCCACCTCTGTAATCTTCCTTTGACCCCATCTAACACAGCAGCCACATCCCCCAAATTATTTCCCACCGGAATCAGACTCGCCTCTACCACATCAGTATAGTTTTGGTGCCTAGTCCAGGCATTCTCAAAGCGAAACGGACGCAAACCAGTGCTCTCTTGACACCACTCAGATTTGTAAATTTGGATGAGGAGACCACAGTGATCACTCTGAGTAGTTTGAATATGAGAGACCATCGAATTATCAAATACCTCAAGAAACCGAATATCAGCCATGCTTCTATCCAATCTAACTTTTATGTTATCACTTCCCTGTTGTCTATTATCCCAAGTGTAGGGGGTACCCGAGTAGCCCATGTCCTCGAAACCACACTCCTCAATTGCTTCACGAAAACCCTCCATCTGCCATTCACCTCTGTCATGTCCACCGAACTGTTCACCAACAGAAACAATTTCATTGAAATCCCCTGCACAAATCCATGGGTTATCATATTCCCTCCTCAAAAATTTCAGCAATTCCCAACTCCGTTTCCTCTTAGATCTTTTGGGTTCACCGTAGAACCCTGTAAACCTCCATTCAGTACCCCCTGTATCCTCGTTCACCACGAACACGTCAATGTGTGATCTACTATAAGATTTGAGTGTCACCACCGAATCAGAGTTCCAATAAAGTGCTAAACCACCACTTAAACCCTCGCTTCTCACACCAAACGCATTCGAGAACCCAAATCTGCCTTTAAGATCTTGTGCTCTATTACTGCTCATCTTAGTCTCCGAAAGGAAGACCAATTTTGGACGGTGCAACTTTACCAAGTTGCTTATTTCATGAATTGTCTCGGGCCGTCCACACCCTCGACAATTCAAGCTCAAGATACTCATTGGACCCGGCGGTCACCCTCGAGGGATGCCGCCGATCCATTTGATTGTCCAGAATAAGAAGACTCTCCTTCCTTCTTATGTCGTTTTTCACCTTTGCCACCTTGGGTTTTATCCACACTTCCTTTTGTTGGAGCTGTAACTCTACTATCACCTTCAGTAATTGCTAGCACACCACTGCCCTTCTTGATCTCCTGCTCAAAAGCTAGCCTTTTCCTTGCGTTTCTCTCTGCATCCAGCATGTATTGGTCTGTGTTTTTGATCGGGCTAGTAGCCGTATCAGCTAACTCCTCGAGGCTGGCTGAATCTCTCTCGGGATGCAACCGCCAGTCTGTGTACTCTGCCCTGCCTTGGGGTGCTGTTCTCTCTCCCATGCTCATTCTACCTCCTCCTCGTAAGCCACCCCGAGAACCACTCAGACCCCCTCGTGATGCAAAGCTACCTCTAGCTCTCCAGCCTTCCGCGTGAATCCATTCACCAAACTTCAAGTTCTTGTCCTCAAAGACCCCAGTGCCACATTCTTTGTACACATGCCCTATCTGTCCACAGGCAAAGCAAAACATACCCAACTTTTCATACTTCACTTCAAAAATTGATCGTTTTCCCCCAAGTGATATGGAAACGAAACGAGTGAGAGCCCTCCGAACATCCTGTAGCATCCTTACTCTAACATAATCACCCCGAAAGACACCCGGTGGAACCATCTGAATTTCAATTACTTCCCCAGCCTGACGAGTTACCAATTGCTTTACCACTGCCTCTTTCCTAAACCCCTCTGGAATCTTATGTATTTGGATCCATATAGGCATAAGCTCTAGATCAACGTCATCAGGGTTTGATAACCCATCATAAGGAGCTATGATCACAGCCCAATCACGGAACAACCAGGGCCCCTTCTCTGTAATCTTTTCCCAATCTCCAATGCAGTGGCATTGGATCACGAATCTTTTGACACCCACAGGCCTAATCGACACCTCCTTCGCAGGGTTCCAGGCAGCACGCATTTGCTGGAAAAAAGCCTCATGGCTAAATCCTTTTTCGCAGTGAACCCGAGCCACAGCGAGCCACCGCGTACTGTCTTCTAGATCGATGTCTGTTTCCTCAATCACGAGATCGTCGAATTCCTCCTCTCCTATTTCCAGTCTGTCAAAGAGCGAGTTAATCGCTCCTCCGTGAAACTCTGAAGCCTCCGCTTTATCCTCCCTCTCCATACCCTCCTTCTCCTTGTGTTTAGGTTCGCCAGACGCTGATTCAGAGAAACTAGCCGATCTAGAACTCGACATCTTGATCGCCTTCTCCTTCGCCTCTGTGCGGTTACCCGATAGGGCTGGCACCCGCGCAGGGATTTTATTGATCTCCTCTTCGACTTGCATCGGATCTCCTCCGGGACGGATCCTTGTCGGAGTCGTGATCGGAATCGGCAACTCACCGCCTGATCGCCAGGCGGGAGGAAGGAAACCCTAGCGAAGGGGTACGTGGAACATCCGTCGACGATTACTAGGCCCCGTTTGGGAGATCAATATTTTTGAAGTATTTACAAATACTTCGGTTTCTAGAAATAATAAAGTAGGAGTATGAAATACTTTAAGATGTTTGGTTCTAGCAAAAGCGATTGTTTTATATACTTCAATATTAAGGAGACTACACTATTTTTAAAGTATTAAAAAGAGGGTTGGATCTCTTTTTCCAAAACTGAAGTATTGGTTTGTTAGGCAAAAGAATAGTATGGTTTTCGAATACTTTGATTTAAAAAAATACTATGCTGCAAAACTAAGCCTATACTTTCTTCACTGAACATGATTCATGTGTCGGAGCAATGCATGATCCGATTATAGTCGACCCTATCTTCTTTGCGTGGCTAAAATGACCAAGGGTGCACAAGGACGTGGCCTTGGACTAGCTACGACCTACGACAGGAAACCAACTTCCAAGCGATCTCCGAACAAGGTCGTGTCCGGAGTACTACACGGGTACTCCGAACACGATCGGGGATTTTCCTACATGCTACATATACACAGGCACGTGGACATACATAACATACCTATATCCTACTCGCCGGAGATCGGAGAAGCTTGTTGGCTTTCTCTTCGGCTCTCGGTCAATGGGTGCCACCGCCAGCCGCTCGTCGCCGCCGGCGACGGACAAGACGACGCGCCTCGTGAGGATCTCCGATTACTCCAAGCTGGTACGGACGCCTCCGCTTCGCCCGGAGACTCTCTGCACAACCTTCTTCGGTGGTATCATGTGGAACATTGAAGTGGAAACGAGGCGATTCAGCGAGGGCCTAGCGAACACCATCCTGGTTTCGGTCGTCCCCGTGTACAGAGGACAAGAATTTGTGTTCAAAGGTATCAACATCTCCGTTGACGTCCTTGACGAGACCGGCGAGAACACCGTCTTCCAAGACGGGACCTATGGGGCGCTAGAAAACCAAGACGGGACCTTGGTTTTGGCCCTGTCAAGGAGGGAGCTGGAGGCGTCGTCGTGTGTCCACGACGACAGCTTCACCATCAGGTGCACTCTGTCCAAGTCCAAGCAGCAGGCAACAAAGCGGCGCCTCTGCTCCAAATCCAAGGTGGCCCCGGTCTTGCAGCCGCAGGTCGCCATGGCCGGATCCCACGTGCTCACCATCGGCAGCTTCTCCAGCCTGAAGGCGGCGCTCCGGAATGGGGAGTGCATCTACTCCACGCACTTCGCTGTTGCAGGGTGCAGATGGTACTTCCAATTCTGCCCCGCTGGGGTATTTGTGCTCGTCCGCGCGAGTGATGAAAAGACGCCGACAACAGCGGAGTTCAGTATTGAGCTCGAGGGGATGGTAAACTTTGAGTCCGAGAAGATGAGACACACGTTCCGCGATGCGAAATCTAGATACATGTATAGATTCGGGCTGGAGACAAGCACGTCGGCCATGCACGACGACCAACTCATTGTTCGGTGCCGCCTCGCCGTTATTACGGCGGACAATCCCAGCTTGGCCACCGCCGCGATTACGGTAGAGAAGATTCCTTAGAAAATAATGGTGGAGAAGCCGAGCTTGGCCCCCGCCGCGAGGATGATGAACTTCTGCAACTGAATAAGTTTCTCACCATATGTCTCCTAGTATTTGTTGTAGATAGGATAATCATGACGAGCTGCCGTTTGTTCAGCACAGTAGGTATTATTGTCGTGATAGTTCATTGCAAATAAAGCCGCCAAAGTCCATTACATTAGAATACGAATGAATAGTTCATGACAAAAGAAGCAACCAAAGCTCTAGATCATGGAGTGTTAACGGATTCCACGTTCACCGAACGAGTTGTAGATCATCTTGAGTGGATCATGGAGTATTCATGAATTCCACCGCAGCCTCAACAAACTCTTTGTCCACCTTCAACCGAACAGGGAGCAACCCTTGTCTCTCGAGTGCCTTCTTCTTCAAGTGGGGTAGAGCATAATGAATAGAACCCTTATGTTTAATGATCTCCCGCATGCAAGCTTGATGGCTCAAGAAAATTCTGCTAAGTTTTTGATGAGGATACTCTTGTAAAGATTGTTCAACCTTTTGAACAATCTCGGGAAGAGTTTTGGGCATCTTTTTTGCGAACATGGCCGGTATGGAAGCAAACCAGCCAAGGTCTAGAATATTAGTATCGGGTGAATTAGGTGGTTGGAAAACCATCCTAATGTCCCAATTTCCTTTTCTAGCCTCTTGCATAACAATCGGGTCATTAACACCAACGTGATTCTTGGCATTGTCTTGTTGAATATAGATTGTGTTCCATCTATCACTCAAGGGCCACTTCTCCTTGATAGCGGGTATCACATAGTTAATCAAGTACTCTCGACTTTTTGCCTTATCAACATGATTGCACAGTTTGAGCTCCCACTCTCCCCTGTCCCTACAAGATTTCAAAAGGGTACATTAGACATATAAGTTGGATCACATACACAAAAAAATAAGATGTAAAATATAAATGCATGTTTCACCTATATCTGCTCCTCTTTTGAGCTTGCACCCATTCAACATATGCCCACACACCTAACTTGCCATCAAAAGTACAATTGCCATCTCTATCATATCATGGTCTTGTGGCCGATAAAAACATGATTTTTTGGATATGTCCCTTGTTCTTGACCTCTCTCTTGGGTGCCTCTTCGCCATTGGTCAAGTAGACATTTTGGCATTTCCTTACACGGCATTTCCGATGGTGTGCACCACATTGAACCCACCCTTGAAAGTAGGATCATGAGGTAAGCTTGCTGGCTCAACATTGCCAAGAGAATACCCAACACGTTGCTTCATGTTCTCAGGAGTCAACAATGGCTTTACTTCACTAGTGCACCGCCTAAATTCTTTCTCCTTTAACCTAATCATGTAAAGATTAACAAAATAAGCATTAGAACATCACTTCGGCCACTACAAAAAATAAGGGAATAAGTAGACCATGTAAATATGAACAAAACTAAGAGACTAACCTCCGATGCAATGTGCTTTTGTTAATGTTCATAGCATGAGCTAACTGCTCTAGGGTAGTGCGTTCAGAGGTAGGTATGGCTTCCATGGTTGCTGCATCAAAAGGTATCTTCTTCCTCCCAGAATTTATCTTACGTTTACATTTTACGGCGTTGATTGTTCCTCCGACCTTCCCTTGCCTCCAAATCCACTAAACCACTCTCCTTGGACAGTCGAATTCTTGCGCAACCGATCCTACAATGCCTTTCTTCAATCGACGACCCACACCATTACGTTCCAATAGCATAGCATATATGTGCCTCTTTGCGTCCGTATCATAATACTTACACGTTGCCTTGTTAGCTAAAGCATCTGAACATAAGAAAAAATAACAATTTATTTACTATGTTCAAACAAAAAAAATGATTCGGTAAACATCTATTGGCATGGTTAAATTGACATGAAAATAGAACTAAGTTTGCATGATGTACAAGCAAGATTCAAGTAGCTCTAAAACGTCAATACAAAAACGATACAAAAAAGGAGATTCGATAATCACCTACTGACATGATCAGATTGACAGAAAATAAGATTCGGTTGAACTCCTATATAAATAAACCTAAATTTAGTTCATCTAAAGCCCTACATTCTACACGATCTACAGAGTAAAAAAATAGTTTGATGTGATCAAAAGAATTTCCATGATCTATAGGAACAAAAAAAGATGAACACATTAACATAAGTTGCAAGCTTGGAGACACGGCAATAGGTCATACCAAGATCGATGACACAACGTGGTGGAGCTTCGAGATGTTCCTGACTAGGAGCACACTCGTCGGCATTCTCGAAGAGGCAGGAAACATCACCATGTCCGCCACCATGCTCACCATGTCCGCCACCATGCTCACCACGTCCAGGGCCAACTCCGACGCCTCCATGTCCGCCGCCTCCAGAGCCACCACGTACGCCATCTTCTCCGCCGCCTCCAGAGCCACCACGTACACCACCTCCAGAGCCAGCATGTCCGCCAACACCAAAGCCACCATGTACGCCTCCATGTCCGCCGCCTCCAGAGCCACCATGGTCACCACCTCCGCCGCCTCCAGAGCCACCACGTACACCACCTCCAGAGCCAGCATGTCCGCCAACACCAAAGCCACCATGTACGCCTCCATGTCCGCCGCCTCCAGAGCCACCGTGGTCACCACCTCCCGTGCCAAAAATATTTCCGATTGTGATGCCGCTCCCTCCTCCGTAGCCAAGGCCGCCCAAACCAGCAATGGAGAACCCAACATAGTTCGGTGAAGGGTCCGCGAAACTGCTGCTCGCCGGGGCAGTCCAGTTGGACGGACCGCTCTCGCCCGGGGCTGGAGGTTGTCGAGGACGCGTGAGGCCGACGCGGCGGCGCGAAGGGACGGAAGGTTGCCGCTGAAGAGGCTCGAACCCGGCTGTTCCGATGCTGAACGACGGCGGGGCCGGCCGCCCGGCGAGACCTAGCGTGCGCAAGGACGATGATCTCCCTGTCTCCCTATTCATTCAGACCACTGCGCTGTCGAATCTGTAACTCGGCAAATCCCTCAGGTGATCCCATAGGGTTTCGAATAGGAGAACCCATGAGCGCTGGTGACGATCGTCGGCTAGACAGGGGGCACAATTCACCCAGGTTCGGGGCCCTCGTAGAGGTAAAACCCTTACTCCTGCCTCTGTCGATCTGTATTATCGAATAGATTGGTTACAATGATGATTGCTCAAGTCGAGAGTATGATCTCGAGCTCAAGGGTTTGGTGGTGCGGTATTTCTTGGTCCTCTCCCGGTGGCTCTCCTGGCCTTATATAGATGGCCAGGTCCCAAACCCTACCCGGGGAGGACTCGAACTCTAGCCCTATGTCGGTTACAAGTTTCCTAACTTAGGTCGCAAGGCATTGCGGGTGGGCTTCAAGTGGGGCTTCCAGAACACTCCAAGGGCTTCCCTTCTTGGGCCTTAACCTTGGGCTTGAGACGGGGTGCCCTTACCCGCATGGTCCAAGATCCATCCCTTCGTCAGTAGCCCCCGAGCGTTTGCTCGATTGGGATTTTTCCAGTCGAGTAGACGGTCAGATTTTTCATCCCGCTTTCTTTCGGATAACCACTATGGTCGTTTCCTGTTTGGAGGGTGTGTACCCTGTGTGATGAGCTTTTATACCCGAGTATCGGGTAATGAAAGTGCATGTTTTTATGGATGTTTATCGCAGAAGGATGTGGCGCAGCAGTTTGGCTCTCCTGAAAGATCATGGCCAATTAATTGCAACTAGGGAAAAAACAGTTCTAGCCTACACAGATTCGAGACCTCCGACTCGAACCCGATGAGGTGATCATTGCGGCTGGGCCGTAGTAGTCTTTCCGAGTCGAACTTAACCTATGAGGGTACCCAGCGTGTCCGCTAGGATTTTTCTTCATGTTGTTGACACGGAATTGTACCAGAGGACGCAGCTTGAGTGCGATTCCAGGCCCTCAAGAGAGATCTTTTGGGTCTTACCTTCATATTCGAAAGAATATGGCATCCGGATGTACCTAGTCGGCTGAACAATCCAGGTCTATGATGTGTAGAAATCGTGCGAATGAGTGGCAGGACCTGCCTACTCGCGTAGTTTTGAGTTTGTGGTTTTCTAGATATGAAAACCAAGCTATCTTTGTCCATATGAAAGAATTTTCGTGTTTGGAGTTTTTTCCCGTGAAAGAGATTTCACGCCATAATTTGTCCATACGAAGTTATTTTCGTGTTTGGAGCTTTAATCACATACGAAAAAGCTTTCGTGCTTAGGATCTTGTTTTCCTGTGAAAGAAATTTCAAGCCATAGTTTGTCCATACGAAGTTATTTTCGCGTTTTTGGAGTTTTACTCGAAAGATTCGCCATCTTGATGACGCATGCTATGACGTCACGGCGCACTTTTATCCTCCCGATGGGACGTGACGGGGTGAGAGCAGAAATGCTGGCCCACCTTGTCAGCTTTTTGACCGGAAACGAGACGTCGTTCCCGGTTTTTACGCGAACTGCGCGCAGTAAATGCGCACGATCCACTCTTAGGATCGTGTCACGAAACAACATCCGCCGCCCTTTCATTTCGCCTTCGCACGCGGCGGCCGCGATGGATGCCACGTGGCTCAGCGAACGGTCAGGATCGACTGGCGCTGTGTATAAATGCAGGCCTTAGGTGAAACGGTGAAAATTTCCCAGCCTTCGTCTTATTTGTCCTTCATCTTCTTTGTCCTTCGTCTTTCCCGTTCTCCAACCTTTCTCTCTGCGAGCTCGCACCAGCGCCAATGGCAGGAAGCAAGAAGCGCGCCGCCGCCGTTTCTTCATCGAAGGCGCCAGAGGAAGTTCCTGCGCCACCCGCACCGCGCTCGGGCGACTGGCGCTCGCCCAACACCACGATTAAGAGCGTTAGGGAGATGCAGAGGGAGGGGTTGCTGCCTCCGGAAGCCGACAAGCGGGTGCGCCTCGGCAAGAAGGAGGAGGTACCTAATCCCCGCGTGAACAAACGCGTGGTTTTCGCGGACCACGTATCGCGCGGGCTTTCTTTTCCTCTTCACCCCTTTCTCGTGGCGTTGATGTATGTCTGTGGCATACAACTCCACGATCTGCCTCCGAATGCAGTGCAGCGCATCTCGTGCTTCATTGTATTTTGCGAGTGCTTCTTGGGCATTCGCCCACATTGGGGCCTCTAGAAGGCCCTCTTCAAGGTTCGAGTCTTCCGCGAGAAATCGCAAGCAGAGAACGAGCCTAGCGAGCCGCTGCGCACCGGCGGTTTCGGAATCCAGACGAAATCGGACACCATCTACCTCGGGATGCACTTCACCGACTCCGCTCAAGGGTGGAGAAAGAAGTGGTTTTCCGTCACCGACAACAGCTCGGGTGGAATTCAGGAATTCCACCCGATCGCGGTCCTGAAGAGGCGAAAGTCCTGGGCGCATAAACTGTCGGCTGAAGAGAACCAGGTTGTTACGCCGCTACTCGCCAAGGTGGCCACCCTTCGGGACCAAGCTGCTGGAGTTGTGCTGAACGGGCTGCACCTGGCGAGCATCTTCCTCAAGCGCAGGATTCAGCCCCTGCAGGACAGGCCTTCCACGATATGGAAGTACCAGGGCACTGAAGACCCCAGTCCCGTGAGCCGCGAAGAGCTCTCGAACGTCGAGTTCGAGAACAAGATTGCGACCATCACCAGCTTGAAGGTGGGCGAAATCTTCCCCGACTGCACGGTCACAGCTTTCGAGGCATCAAGGCCTCCGCCACCCGAAGTAAGTTTGTCTTTCCTTCTCTCTTCATTCCTTTCCTTGTTCTCAAATTTGGTCGACTGAATTTTTCTCTTGCTTTTCTTCTGTCTTCTTTGGTAGAGCCTAACCGTGGCCACCTGCTACCCGCCAATGTCCGGGGAGGATGCCTCGGATTTGTTGGCGAGTAGCTTGGACGACCCGGCCAACACCAGTGTTGCTAATGCCTCCTCGAGCTCCGAGCATGACTCCTCGGATGGCACGGAGGAATCGGGTAGCGGTCTCCTCCTCTGCAAACGCCGTCGACTGGAGGGCGATGAGGCCACCTCCAAGGACAACTCTTTGGACAAGGAATCGCCCGGGAAGGGGCCCCTCATCGTGACTCCGCTGCGCACGCGCGCCCCTTCTCCTTCATTTCCAAATATCCAAACCGCCTGGAATGCGGATATGTTGGACGACGAAGATGACGATGAGTAAGTTTCTCTTCTTGTTCTTAGTCGAACGTTTTTTCCTTTTGCGTCTTTTGACATATTGTCCTCATTGTAGTCTGCAAGCTATCAGCCCCCGTAGATTCGTCTCTTCCCTTCCTCTCGAAAAGAGGAAGAAGGTTGAAACCGCGGGTGGGACCTCTACCACCGACACCGTGCAGAATTCGTCGAGTGCAGCTCCAACTACAGTGACTACGGAATACATAATTCCTAGTTTTTCTGCTGGGGCCTCGACTCCGAAGGAGGTGTCGGGCAGCTCAGCGGACCCCCTTTCCTTCGCCCAAGGCCAGGTAAACTTTGCTGCTTGCTTCTTCAGTGCTTTATCAGTTTGGACCTGTTTTTTATTGAGTGCACGGCAGTGCTCCCGATGGGAGTAGCCCCCGAGGCTGTAGTTGATCGCTTGCGATTGGCTACAGGCTCAAAGATGTAGACCTTGTCTTTTCTTCTTGCTTTATCGGGTGCACGACAGTGCTCCCGATGGGAGTAGCCCCCGAGGCTATACTCGAATGTTTTCAATCGTGTATAGGCTCAAATTTCTCTTTTCTGATTCTACTATCTTCATGTTCTTTGCAGTCCCTCATCGACTCCCTTGCGGCTGTTGGTCGTCGTGTCGTTCTTGCCGAAGCGGAATGCAGTACCCTTCGGTCGGATCGTGATCGACTCGCCAACGAAAATGAGCTCCTTCGAAGTAAGTTTATCGCTTTCCCTCATCTTTATCTCTTTATTTCTACCAATTTCTTTGTTTCTGATAACCATTGCCGCGCAGCTCAAGTTGGGTTTATGAAGGCCTTGAAGGCGGATGCCTCCACTTGGGCAATTTCTCAAGAGGCTCAGTTGGCAGCTACTCGACAGGAACTTGAGTCTTCCCGCATGTTGTCGGCTGACCTCAAAAGAAAGCTTGCAGCCGCCCAGGATGCTCTGAAGAATCTGGAGGAGGCTGGCACCAAGGCGGACTCCGACCTTGTCGACTTCCTTCGTCCTCTGGCCGAACGTTTTGCGGGTAAGTTGCTTTTGGTCTATTGTTATCTTCTGGTTGTCTGATAGGTCCTTGGATTTTAATATTTTCCTTTGCAGGTCTTCTGGGCGTCCCACTGGAGCTTCCTGGGGTTCAACGGGTGGATGCGCTGACCGATTCCTGCGCCCAGCTTAGGAGGCACGCCGAAGGGATTTGCACCCTGATTGGCGATGCCGTTCGAGTGCTGACGCAGCTTCACCGTGGCCTTCTAGTCAACGCCGTGTCTCCACCTGCGCTGGGTGATCTTTTGAAGATTTTCTCGGAGAGCAATCTCCTTGGCGCCTACGCGGTTGCGCAGTTGTAGTCTGGGGCGAAGACCGCCATCCAGTTCGCGCTGGCGCATGGAGTCACCGGTTTGGAAGAGGCGTACTCGGACCTTCCCGTCGATCTTTCTACGGGCAAAAAGGTAGGGCTTCGTCGTTTTGGCGAGCCAGCCGGAGTCCTTGCTCGGAAGTTATCCGAGTTATTCGCCCGTGCTAGGGGAGGCACCGTCGCGAGCGGCAGCACATCTGCAGCTCCTTAGTATATTTTCTTTGTATTTCGCTCTTTCGATTGTAATGAATCTTGGGATTCATTCCCGTATTTTCATCGTTTAATCGAGATGTTTTTCTGAGATGCTTACTGTGACTGATTTGCTGTGTGTTTCCTCCCGATGGGAGTAGCCCCCGAGCACCTGTCGAATAGGTGATTGTTATATCTCGAATGGGGGCATCTTATTCCTTCAATTTCCATGTATTCTTCCAGGTAGCCGGGGTTGCTGCGGAGTCTTCAAGTGGACTTGCTACTCCAGCAAATCCTCTTGTTGCCGCTGTTGGGACCTTTGCAGGCCTCCGTGATCGTGTTGCGTATGGTGAGCGCAAGCTAAAAGCATTGCGTGGGGTAGCGGATGTAGCCAAGTCCAAACAAAAGCTGGCGATTGAACGCGAGCAGTTTGTGATGGATGAATTGGCGTCTGTTGCCCAGGATTTGCTCTGTAAGTAGTTCAGCCCCCTAGTCTTCTTTGTCCTGTACCTTTCTTTGATCATATATATATACCTTTGTTTTTCAGTTGTTCAGCCGGATGATAGGAGTGAGAAACAGTGGGTGGAGAATCACATCCTTCAGGAAGCTGGCAGCTCAAAGCCCCATGCGAGTAACTTTTGGTCCGATCGTAGTCGAGGCTTTGTGCTTGCTACCTTGAAGTTTTGGGTCATCCAGGCGAAGATACTCGTGAGTTCTTTTCACCAGTTTTGATTGCAATGAACGCTACTTTCTATCCGTTGGAGAGGGGTCCTGAGGATTGGAGCCATCTTCTCAAGGTGTTCGGGTGAGAAGGAGAAATTCGCGAGTGTGTTCGCAATCAGATGATTTGCGGCTCGGTAGTGGCCCTCTCTTTTGTCCGGTTGTGGCATCCTGAGGTGAATTCCACTCCGTAGCTAGACTTCCTGATGGTCCTATCGTCGACCTTTGTCCTCATTATAGGGTTGTTCGACGTGGCTGCAGAGGAAATCATTCGATTGACCTCGGCTGAGGTAGATCGGGTTTTGGCAGCTGAGAATGCTTATCGCCATGTGTGATTGTAGGATGTATGTATCCTGTTGCGCTGTGTAGTTGTAAAAAACTTGTGTAAGGTGTTTACCTTGTATACAAAATTCTTCCTGTGATGTTGTGTTAGGTGTAGCCCCCGTGTGTTTGTGGGGTGTATACCTGTTGCTTTTAGCATGTAAGGATGGAGAACTCGAGTATCTATGGTTGAGAAACCACGTATTTTATTGCAATGACTGAGAAGTCATGTGTTTTTCTTTCGAGCTACAAGATGGCTAATATAGCCTTATTATGATGAGTAAAAATGAATCTAGGGATAAAATTTGCGGAGTTGTGCAACATTCCAAGGGTTGGAATAGATGCCTCCAGTCGCCGGATTCTTCAGTCGATAGGTGCCACCTGGGATAACTTCGTGTATGATGAAGGGTCCTTCCCATGGTGGCTCGAGCTTGTGTCCTTCCTTCTGCTTGAGCCGTAGCACCAGATCTCCTACTGCGAAGGCTCTGTGGCGTATGCGGCGACTGTGATAGTTTCGCAGCGAATGCTAGTATACTGCCGATCTTGCGAGTGCAATATCGCGCATTTCGTCGAGTGCGTCCATATCATCCGCGAGTGCCCTGTTGGAGGTTTCTTCGCTGTAAGCAACAACCCGCGGGGCGCTGAACCTGATGTCCTCGGGAAGGACTGCTTCAGCCCCGTATACCATGAAAAATGGTGTATAGTTTGTGGATCGATTTGGAGTTGTGCGGAGGCTCCATAGCACGGAGGGTAGCTCTTCTGACCAATGTCCCACTGTCGGGTGTAGGCGATCGAGTAGACGTTTCTTGATGCCAGCCGAAACTAATCCGTTGGATCTTTCGACTTGGCCGTTGGTTTGCGGATGGGCAACTGAAGCGAATTTGAAGGTGATGCCCTTTTCTTTGCAGAACTGCTGTGTTTCCTTTTTGTCGTGAAGTTGCTACCATTGTCAGTAATGATGTCATGTGGTACTCCAAATCTGCATACGATAGAATTGAGGAATTTGACGGCGCATTGGGCGCTGGCTGAGGTTACTGGCATGGCTTCGATCCATTTGGTAAATTTATCGACGGCGACCAGCAAGTGTGTATATCCACCTGGTATGGACTTGCGTAATGGTCCGACCATGTCTAGCCCCCATTGTGCAAAGGGCTAGGCGATGGGTATCATATGCAGTTCCGTAGCGGGTGCGTGTGGTTTTGGTGCGAATCGCTGGCAAGCGTTGCACCGGTCGACCAGTTCCTTTGCGTCTCTGGCTGCTATAAGCCAGTAAAATCCTGCTCGGAAGGATTTTCCCATGATTGCTTTCCAGCTAGGATGATGTCCATAGTCTCCTTGGTGGATGTCTCGCAGTAATTCCTTGCCATCTTTGGGTGATATGCATCGTTGCAGTATGCCTGAGATGATCTGTTTGTATAGCTCGCCGTTGAGCACCCGAAAGGATTTGCTGCGTCTGATTATCTGTCGAGCCTCGCGAGGGTCTGCTGGGAGCTGTTTGGTGGACAAGTAGTCGAGGTATTTCTGCGTCCAGACTGGCTCAACCAGAAAAACTTGTCGCGAAATATTATGGATGAGCTCGATAATAGCAATTTGCGGGCTGACCTCTGTTTCCAATGCCACGGGTGTTCCTGCAGTTTTCTTGACTTTCACCGATCGCCTAGTCATCCGCTCGAAATATATCCCTGGCGGTATGGGTCTATTTGTGGAACCCATGTTTGCCAGCCTTTCTGCTTCTTCATTGCTGGATCTCGCAATGTGCTTCAGCTCGCAACCTTTGAAGCTTCCTTCGAGTAGGTGTACATGTCACGATAGGCAACCATGTTCTCGGCGATAGCGTCGCACTCCTTCATTGTTTGTTGCACGATGAGATTGGAATCGCCATAGATCATCAGTCGGGTAGCTCCGCACGCGACTGCCATCTTCATCCCATGCAACAGGGCCTCGTATTCCGCGTCATTATTTGATGCTGGATCATCAGGTGGAAAATCCAGTCGTAGGACGTACTGCAGTTTGTCTCCTCTGGGTGATATTAGGACGATCCCAGCTCCTGCTCCTTCGTTTCTCTTGGATCCGTCAAAGTACATGATCCAGTTACTCGTGTATTCCGGCGGCCCGGGCGTTTGTAGTTCTTTCCACTCGCTCAGGAATTCCACGAGTACCTGGGATTTAACGGAATTACGCCCTGCATAGATGATGTCCCAAGCGCCCAGCTCGATGCTCCATTTTGCTATTCTTCCAGATGCCATTGGGTTGTTCATGATTGTACCGAGTGATGCATCATTAACCACTGTTATGGTATGTTACTGGATGTAGTGCTTGAGTTTTCAAGCAGTGAGAACAACTCCATATGCGAGCTTCTGGTAGTGAGGATATCGTTGTTTGCACGGCGAGAGCACCTCGCTGATGTAGTAGATCGGTCTTTGAAATCCATATGCCTTGCCTTAGGTTGTTCGACCACGATGGCCGTGCTGATGACCTGGTTTGTTGCGGCTAGGTATAGGTATAGTGGCTCCCTCTCTTGTGGTGTTGCCAGAATGCACCTGCTCTGCAAGGATCGCTTCAGGTCTGCGAATGCCTGCTTAGCTTCCGGTGTCCATTCGAACTTGTCCGTCTTCTTCAGCAGTTTATAGAAGGGTAACGCCTGCTCACCCAATCGTGCGATAAATCTGCTCAAGGCGGCTAGTCGCCATGCGAGCTGTTTGACTCCGCGCAAATTGGTTGGCTCCTTCATCTTCTCTGGGTTGGCTTCGATGCCTCTGGCGGATACCAGGTACCCGAGAAGTTGTCCTGCTGGGACGCCGAAGACGCATTTTGTCGGGTTGAGCTTAATCCTGTATGCGTTTAGGGCATCAAATGTTTCTCTAATGTCCTCGAGGAGTGTATCCTCTACTCGAGTCTTGATGACGATGTCGTCAACGCACAATTGTACGTTCTTGCCAATGAGCTTGGCGAGGCATTTTTGCATGCAACGCTGATATGTTGCGCCTGTGTTTTTGAGCCCGAAGGGCATTGTCGTGTAGCAGTACACACCGTGGGGTGTGATGAATGCTGTCTTTTCCTCGTCTTCCTGCTTCATTCGGATCTGATTATATCCTGAGTAGGCGTCCAGGAAGGAGAGGCGTTGACAGCCCACGGTGGAGTCCACGATCTAGTCGATTCGCGGGAGGGGAAAGTTATCCTTGGGGCAATGCCTATTCAACGACGTGTAGTCGATGCATACTCGAAGGATGTTGGTGTTCTTCTTTGGTACCAGCACTGGGTGTTCTAACCAAGTGGATATCTTGATCTCCCTGATGAATTTTCACTACTAGAGATTTGCTTATAGCAGCATATCCTACCACAGGCGAACACGAAAGTAGACGCGCCTGGGCTACTTAGCGCAGGCGAACATCGGAGCGATGCGCCTGCGGTAAGTCCCTTACCCCAGGCGAACAAACTACGGAAGCGACTGGGGTAAAGTGTGGCAGGGCCAGCCAACACCACACCCTGGCACTCTACGTTTACCCTAGGCGAATAGACCAGATGTTCGCCTCTGGTATAACACATACCCCAGGCGAAAGCCGAACCTCTGCGCCTGGGGTAAGCCCTCGCTGTTGCTGCAAAAAAATGAGAAAACCTTTAGGACCGGTTTGTGGTACAAACCGGTTCTATAGGATCTGTCCCCTGGGCCCCTCTCTGCACAGCAAATGGCCGCAAGGCCTTTAGAACCGGTTTGTATCAAACCCCAGCATGCAATTAGAACACAGTAATCTGGTGGTACCACACACAACATTGTTTTTGGATATTCCAGTAAAGTAGATAGCTTTTGTGCATTTGTTTTGTGATAGGTAGGTGCTGCCATTTGTCTTTGTTTTGTGATAACTATGCTCCTCTAACCTCTATGTGTACTTTCTTAATTTAATAGAACATGGCTTGCGAAGTATGTCGGTCCCGATGTGCCCAAGGACGATTCACCGGGACTTCTTTTATGCTTCAGCTCCACGACGGTGACGTTGATTCGTTGGTAATTAACAATTCTTTTTATGTTAACTTGTTCTTTCGTTTTACTATCTAGCTTGAGACTTGTGTTTCTTAACAAAAGATTCTTTATATTTCTTGTTTAGATTCTACCATGCAATATTCGCGAAGAGTTCAACGAGTTAGTTGGCAATAACGTGGATTTCAATGTTCACGGGACCACTTACATTCTTCGAGTGAAGAAAGAAAGAAACAAGACCTACTTCTGCGGGGAACAATTGCAGGCTATCATCGCCAAGTACAATTTAAGCGGAGGTGATTACATTCACTTCTCTATGGAAGGACCGCAACCTCGTATCAAAATTCTGTATATGGGCGGGATTGCGAGCGAGGATGGCGGGAGTGAGGAGGAAATTGGGAACACTGAGGATGATATGGACACTGAGGATGATATGGACGAGGAGGACCCATGGAAACATGTGGTGGTTGCTCAAAGAGCGAATCTTAGCGAGCTTGAGTGTAACATCCCAAGTCTGAAAAAATAGCCTTTAGAATGTTTGCTCACTGTTATTTTATGTTTTGCATCATGGCATCATGTTGATTGCAATTGTTTTGTTTGTTTTCCATTTGTTTCCCTCTGTTTTCATTTGTTTTCCAACTGTTTTCCTTTGTTTTCCTTTGTTTTCTATTTGAATTTCAACTCAAATTTCAAACCTTTTGTTTCATCCTTGTGATGTTACAATTTCTAAAAAGATATTTCAAAATAAAACAATTATTTGTTTCCATTAAAGTGTGATTCCAAACTATTGTTTTGTTTCTATTAAGATGCATCCAATGATCAAACCCTTTTCAAATTCAATTTGTTTTCCATTTGAAATTCCAAACCCACATCCAAATAGTTGTTTCCAAATCAAAACCTTAATTGTTTTCCAATCATCCCATAATGTTCAACTAATAAAATGGTGCTTTTATTTCAATCAATTAGTTCCATTCAATCCAATTTCAAATCAAATGCATCAAACAGAACCACTTTTGAAGTTATAAACTTTAACAAACCAATCAACTAATTTTTTTTAATCAAATTAACCATAGGGGTCACCCTATTAAAATGCCTGTTTTCAGAATGTTTAAGTATTATTAAAATTCCTTCAATTTTGCTTTATTTCCTAAACATCAATAATTTTGAAAACTTTGCAAAAAACCAGAGTTAGCATTTGTTTGCTACTAACCTAATAAGCTTAACCTAATTTTTCTAAATATTTTACTAACCCACAAAGCATCCTTTTTCTTCCAATTGGTTTCCAGCAAAAAAAAATAAAACAGAACAAAAATAACAAAAGAGAAAAAGGAGCAGCACCTAACCTATCTAAGCCCAGCCCAAACTCATTCTCTTGGCCCAGTACCCCTTCCACGTTGCCCCCTTCTCCCTCCTCTGGCTGACGTCGACAGTACGAACACACCCAACACCCTCCGATCGCTCCATGCCCTCCCGATGATCAGCCGTACAAGCTCCAAGCCTATATCTAACCTACCCACTCCCGAGCCCCTGCTAACCCTAGGCCCTAACCCTCCATCGCCGCCAGCCCCTCTTCCTCTTCCCCCCGATTCCTTTCTCTGAACATCACTGAACAACTCTGCAGCCTGAACCCCAACCGAGACCACCACCTGCCTCCCTCATCGCCGGTCACACCTCCACCTCGAGGGGCTCCTCTCCCCGGGAATGGAAGCGCGGCGCCATCCCGGTCCTCCCCGTCTCATCGCCTCTCGCTGGGAGCTGTTGTGGAGGCCGCGCCGTCAACGACAATTTCCGGCCGTGGCTGCGCTCGGCAGCGGCCTCTCCTGCGTCGACCAACAGAACAACGTCGACCAACAGAACAAGGTGAGCGGGCCGCCTCCCTCCTACCCTCCTTCCATCTCCACGATCATCACACCACGCACGCCCAGCACCGCACGCGCACGGTGGCCGTCCGCCCCGTCCATCGCTCGCTGTACCATGAACGCTGCCGAAGAATTCAGTAACGAACTGAACAAAGTTCAGTTATTTTCCTTTTATCTGAAGGTTATCCCTCTTCGCAACGCGTATCTGACAAGAAACGCACCGATCTGCATTGGTAACGCACGCGGGTGCGCTCGCCCGAGCTCACGGGATCGAGTCCCGCGGGGCGCAATTGTTGCCCCATTTTTTTCCCCTCACGCGCACCACCTTTGGGCCCACGGGTCAGTCACCCCCGGTGCCAACTCACAGCGCCACGCTGGCAAGGGCCACTGGGCAGTGACTGGGGGTAAACCCCAGTGCGGTACCAAAAGTTTGCACGCCCAGTGTTAATTCAATTCTTTTTAAAAAAATGGCAGAATAAAGACTAAATCCAAAACTTTAATATCTTTAAATCTATAAGCCCAATAAATAAAAGTTTTATATGAATTCTGATCCAAATTTCCTAATCTTTCCAAATAACCTATTTGTATTCTGTTTTGAGTTTTCAAAATACTTTTAAAAATTCAACTTTGAATAATTCAAATGTAATTTGCTAAAATCAATAAATAATTCATTCTTAATCCAATAAATGCAAATAAAATATGTTTTCCATACCATTTTGAATAACCTATTCAAATATAAATTTTGTTTGCTGTTTTGAATAATTTAAATTGCTGAAAACAACTGTTTCTTAATTATTGCATTTAAAATTGCCAAAATAATAACTTGCTCATTTTAAATCCAATTTCCACAAATGAAATATGTTTTCCATGCAAAATTAAACCACCTTTCCAAATATAAAATTTGTTTCATGTTTTGAATAATTAAAATTGGTCAAATGATTTAAACCTTGTTTAAATCATTTAATATTGCTAAATTCATAACTTGATCAAAACAAATTCTTTTGGGACATATAAAATATGTTTTCAAACCATCAAAGTGTGAACTTTTCAAATGTGAATTTGAATTTATGATTTGAACAAATAAAATTCAAATAATATACCAACTTGTTTTAAATTCAATTAAAACTTGTTTAATATTGTTTAATTCATAAT
The DNA here is from genome assembly GCA_028641055.1 of Alopecurus myosuroides. Classification (NCBI taxonomy): domain Eukaryota; kingdom Viridiplantae; phylum Streptophyta; class Magnoliopsida; order Poales; family Poaceae; genus Alopecurus; species Alopecurus myosuroides. The sequence goes on from CM054061.1 coordinate 171,117,307, forward strand.
AAAATCATCCTAATTCAAATTTCAATAATTGAAACATGTAATCCAACTAAAATTTGATGTTCTTTTCAAATATAAACTTTGTTACCTGTTTTGCACACTTTAACTTGATGAAAACAACAATTGTTTGTGTGACACCTTTAAGTAACCAAAATTCCAACACTTAATAAATGAATTTCTAAACTTGTTAAGCCTTATTTCTATTTGATTCTATTGTTGTTATTTTGCTGTTTTCCTCATCCATGCATCATGCTAATCCACTTTCATATGATGATTAGTTGTAAAACAATTAATTCAACCATAATTCATGGGCTTTCCATATGCAATCCAATTGCATATGGGTCCATTTAATCCTGTTTCTATCTTGTCAACTAGTTTATTTTGATGCAACCATTAACTTGACATGCATCATCTTTGATTGTGCACAATGCCATGATAATGATTGTTTATATTTCTGCCTTGTTTGTTTGCTTCTTCTCGGATACACGACGACGTTGAGACCGACGATACTTACGACACCCCTTCTAAGGAGTTAGCTCAGTACCAGGCTACTGGGTTTGCAGGCAAGTTATCAGTCACATGAACCACTATGTTCCTTTCAACATTGGGTACCGATACTTTCCGTTGTTCCTTTTCTGCTAGCCCTAGTAGTAGTTGTTTCTGTTACGAACCTATCACATGAACCCTTTAAACCTGATAATACCTCATCTCCCTTCCTACAACCCTTTGTTTGAGCCAGTGTCTTACTAGCATGCTTAGGTTGTTTTGCTCGAGTCTGTTACCCGTTACTTACTGTTACTACTTCTATTACGTTGTGGGGGCTCGATGTTTAATCAATCAATCATGCTAATGATATTGTTTAATAATAAATTTGATGATAAGGCACCGGCAGGAGGCCCATGAGAGGTTTTGAAGCCTGCTAGTGTCGACCCTAATAGGAAAAGGGTCTTGTCTACTGATCCATGATGAGCGCACTACCCGCATTTGGGAAGCGAGTATGGGCGCCCCCCTCAACTTGACCTGATTCGCATCTCGTCCAAATCGCCTCATTTAGTTCGTGTTTTCCATTTGCCGCATGCATGTTTTTGCGAGCCCAGGCCAGGGTGGAACTTTTGTAGTCGGCATATAGGGGGACACGTTCTTAGAGTGCTATGAGGGTCCATTTTCTTCTGGGCTCGATTAGCCGTGCACCCAAGGTTCTTTGGGCTTGATGCGAAGAATGGTTGGTTGTGTTGAGTGCCCCGTTTGGTGGGAGGCATCCCATCTGGCGGGATATTCATGAGTGTACGGCCAAATTGGTGCAACCCTGCAGGGATAATCTTCTCGAGAAGCCGTGTTTTCCGCGGTTATGGATTACTTGGTGAAAGTACTGGCTAACAAGTACTCAGGACAACTTAAACATAATGATCAAACATGTTACACCCAATGATTAATAACCTGACTAGTAATAGGTTGATGACACAATAACTTGATTCACCTTTAATACAACTGTGTGAGTTATCCTCGGATTGCTTCTTCGGATAAGGGGCGAGATCCAGGATGGGTTTGTTTGAAGTTATCTTTCAGTTGGTTACAATCCTCGATCTTATCTCCTTTCTGTTAGCCGGAAGTGGTAGAATCTCTGTAGTTGGTTAGCGCAGCCAGTTGCAGCATCTTTTACGTCCCTTTTCCTCCGTTGAACCCAAGGCATCTGTGCTTGGTGTTGACGGGTTACACTTTGGTGAATTGTGAGTCTTGCTTGCCAGTACGTTTATGTACTGACCCCTTTGGGGCTGTGGTTTACGCAGACGACGTTTCCGAGGATCTCCATGGTGGCTACTACGTGGAGTATGACGACGAGACTGCTGACGAGTAGATAGCGGACCCGGGCAGGATCCGAGACCTTCGTGGATGGGCTCCGTCTGTTTGTTTCCGGCCTCTTAGGCCTATTTGGTTCTTGTCTGTACTCAGACATGTTGAATGCTTCCGCTGTGATGTACTGATGTATTGTTGGGGCATGTGCCCTCTGAATGATTGTATTTGCTATCTCTGCTCTAATGAGAGCCATTTGCAACTTATTTCAATCTTTTGTGTCGTAGAGATCTGTTGTGATATCACTTGTTAAACGCCGTTGACGTACCATGTGTGTATGGTTTGAAGTACGTCGACGGAAGTGCCTTTGATCTCTAGTGGATAGTTTACATCGACGATGGAATAGCAGGGCTTGTGTTGTCGCGCATAAGCGCAGGCCTACCAGGAAGCTGGGACGTGGGAGCAGTTATGCCCCATAATCCAAGCATCTGCTATCCAGTTCGTACGGTGAGTATCCCCTAGAAATCAGGGTGCGACAAATGGTATCAGAGCCTGTCTGCCTGTAGGATCCCTTTTTACTGGTCGCAGTTGAGTCTAGAAACTATTTTGTAGCTATATAGGAAAAATGAAACGTGAGAGTAGGAATTCTGTTCTTTTTCTTCTTTTCCCCACCCTCCCTCCCTTTTTCTGGTAAGGAAGTGCAACGTTGATTTTCCCTTCTCATCTAAACTTTCAAGTTAGGAATTCACGTATTCTGGTTTCTCTAGGATGGTTATATCTACTAGACCATAGGAATGGAGGTGGTTGTGACATGATTTATCATGTTGCCTACTCATGATTGAGAACGGAGGCGTGTAAGCCCCGGAAGCAGATCCTCTATTCCTTAAGCAGTAGATATTGATCCTTTAGAAGCCCGGATGGGTTTTTCCGTAGTACCTCAGGAATCTTGTTCTCGTTTTCCCGGTGTTGCTTCGTTATCCTGCTCCTCTAAACATCCTTTTCGTCCGTTGAAATCTTGTTGTTGTTTTCCACTTCAAATCTTCTACCGGCGTCTAATCAAAACTTCCTCGTAAACTCTTGTCCAACTAAAGTGTTATTTCATACCGGAGAATCACATTCCTTTGTGTCAACAATCTTTTCCACAACATACAACCCAATTCTGGTTCCACTAAGCAATCAAAACTCTGTTCACTCCCCGGGATCTCAAATGTTGACTTCCAAGATAAGTAAGAACAATCCAATTCTAATGGGAGGCCACATATTCCTCGTTACTCTCATGTTGATGATTCTGACATTGATGATTATTCCTGGTGTTGCATTGATGTCAATAACTCTGTTCCACCCTTATTACAGATAGTCTATTCTCCAAATGAATCAAGTTCTATCCAGCTATACACCCTCAATACAAAAACCTCTCCCTTTACTTGAAAATATTCCGGTGGTTTCCAAATTCCCTGAGGTCTATCCAAGGTGCACGATTTGTTTCACGTGTCACAGCTCAAGTGGATCTTTCCAAGAAGTTTCCGGACCTTCTCTTTTTTCAGTAGGAATCTCGGGGCGCGATTCCTTCAAGGGGGGGCGTTTTGTAACATCCCAAGTCTGAAAAAATAGCCTTTAGAATGTTTGCTCACTGTTATTTTATGTTTTGCATCATGGCATCATGTTGATTGCAATTGTTTTGTTTGTTTTCCATTTGTTTCCCTCTGTTTTCATTTGTTTTCCAACTGTTTTCCTTTGTTTTCTATTTGAATTTCAACTCAAATTTCAAACCTTTTGTTTCATCCTTGTGATGTTACAATTTCTAAAAAGATATTTCAAAATAAAACAATTATTTGTTTCCATTAAAGTGTGATTCCAAACTATTATTTTGTTTCTATAAAAATGCATCCAATGATCAAACCCTTTTCAAATTCAATTTGTTTTCCATTTGAAATTCCAAACCCACATCCAAATAGTTGTTTCCAAATCAAAACCTTAATTGTTTTCCAATCATCCCATAATGTTCAACTAAAAAAATGGTGCTTTTATTTCAATCAATTAGTTCCATTCAATCCAATTTCAAATCAAATGCATCAAACAGAACCACTTTTGAAGTTATAAACTTTAACAAACCAATCAACTAATTTTTTTTAATCAAATTAACCATAGGGGTCACCCTATTAAAATGCCTGTTTTCAGAATGTTTAAGTATTATTAAAATTCCTTCAATTTTGCTTTATTTCCTAAACATCAATAATTTTGAAAACTTTGCAAAAAACCAGAGTTAGCATTTGTTTGCTACTAACCTAATAAGCTTAACCTAATTTTTCTAAAAATTTCACTAACCCACAAAGCATCCTTTTTCTTCCAATTGGTTTCCAGCAAAAAAAAATAAAACAGAACAAAAATAACAAAAGAGAAAAAGGAGCAGCACCTAACCTATCTAAGCCCAGCCCAAACTCATTCTCTTGGCCCAGTACCCCTTCCACGTTGCCCCCTTCTCCCTCCTATGGCTGACGTCGACAGTACGAACACACCCAACACCCTCCGATCGCTCCATGCCCTCCCGATGATCAGCCGTACAAGCTCCAAGCCTATATCTAACCTACCCACTCCCGAGCCCCTGCTAACCCTAGGCCCTAACCCTCCATCGCCGCCAGCCCCTCTTCCTCTTCCCCCAGATTCCTTTCTCTGAACATCACTGAACAACTCTGCAGCCTGAACCCCAACCGAGACCACCACCTGCCTCCCTCATCGCCGGTCACACCTCCACCTCGAGGGGCTCCTCTCCCCGGCAATGGAAGCGCGGCGCCATCCCGGTCCTCCCCGTCTCATCGCCTCTCGCTGGGAGCTGTTGTGGAGGCCGCGCCGTCAACGACAATTTCCGGCCGTGGCTGCGCTCGGCAGCGGCCTCTCCTGCGTCGACCAACAGAACAACGTCGACCAACAGAACAAGGTGAGCGGGCCGCCTCCCTCCTACCCTCCTTCCATCTCCACGATCATCACACCACGCACGCCCAGCACCGCACGCGCACGGTGGCCGTCCGCCCCGTCCATCGCTCGCTGTACCATGAACGCTGCCGAAGAATTCAGTAACGAACTGAACAAAGTTCAGTTATTTTTCTTTTATCTGAAGGTTATCCCTCTTCGCAACGCGTATCTGACAAGAAACGCACCGATCTGCATTGGTAACGCACGCGGGTGCGCTCGCCCGAGCTCACGGGATCGAGTCCCGCGGGGCGCAATTGTTGCCCCATTTTTTTCCCCTCACACGCACCACGTTGGGCCCACGGGTCAGTCACCCCCGGTGCCAACTCACAACGCCACGCTGGCAACGGCCACTGGGCAGTGACTGGGGGTAAACCCCAGTGCGGTACCAAAAGTTTGCACGCCCAGTGTTAATTCAATTCTTTTTAAAAAAATGGCAGAATAAAGACTAAATCCAAAACTTTAATATCTTTAAATCTATAAGCCCAATAAATAAAAGTTTTATATGAATTTTGATCCAAATTTCCTAATCTTTCCAAATAACCTATTTGTATTCTGTTTTGAGTTTTCAAAATACTTTTAAAAATTCAACTTTGAATAATTCAAATGTAATTTGCTAAAATCAATAAATAATTCATTCTTAATCCAATAAATGCAAATAAAATATGTTTTCCATACCATTTTGAATAACCTATTCAAATATAAATTTTGTTTGCTGTTTTGAATAATTTAAATTGCTGAAAACAACTGTTTCTTAATTATTGCATTTAAAATTGCCAAAATAATAACTTGCTCATTTTAAATCCAATTTCCACAAATGAAATATGTTTTCCATGCAAAATTAAACCACCTTTCCAAATATAAAATTTGTTTCATGTTTTGAATAATTAAAATTGGTCAAATGATTTAAACCTTGTTTAAATCATTTAATATTGCTAAATTCATAACTTGATCAAAACAAATTCTTTTGGGACATATAAAATATGTTTTCAAACCATCAAAGTGTGAACTTTTCAAATGTGAATTTGAATTTATGATTTGAACAAATAAAATTCAAATAATATACCAACTTGTTTTAAATTCAATTAAAACTTGTTTAATATTGTTTAATTCATAATAAAATCATCCTAATTCAAATTTCAATAACTGAAACATGTAATCCAACTAAAATTTGATGTTCTTTTCAAATATAAACTTTGTTACCTGTTTTGCACACTTTAACTTGATGAAAACAACAATTGTTTGTGTGACACCTTTAAGTAACCAAAATTCCAACACTTAATAAATGAATTTCTAAACTTGTTAAGCCTTATTTCTATTTGATTCTATTGTTGTTATTTTGCTGTTTTCCTCATCCATGCATCATGCTAATCCACTTTCATATGATGATTAGTTGTAAAACAATTAATTCAACCATAATTCATGGGCTTTCCATATGCAATCCAATTGCATATGGGTCCATTTAATCCTGTTTCTATCTTGTCAACTAGTTTATTTTGATGCAACCATTAACTTGACATGCATCATCTTTGATTGTGCACAATGCCATGATAATGATTGTTTATATTTCTGCCTTGTTTGTTTGCTTCTTCTCGGATACACGACGACGTTGAGACCGACGATACTTACGACACCCCTTCTAAGGAGTTAGCTCAGTACCAGGCTACTGGGTTTGCAGGCAAGTTATCAGTCACATGAACCACTATGTTCCTTTCAACATTGGTTACCGATACTTTCCGTTGTTCCTTTTCTGCTAGCCCTAGTAGTAGTTGTTTCTGTTACGAACCTATCACATGAACCCTTTAAACCTGATAATACCTCATCTCCCTTCCTACAACCCTTTGTTTGAGCCAGTGTCTTACTAGCATGCTTAGGTTGTTTTGCTCGAGTCTGTTACCCGTTACTTACTGTTACTACTTCTATTACGTTGTGGGGGCTCGATGTTTAATCAATCAATCATGCTAATGATATTGTTTAATAATAAATTTGATGATAAGGCACCGGCAGGAGGCCCATGAGAGGTTTTGAAGCCTGCTAGTGTCGACCCTAATAGGAAAAGGGTCTTGTCTACTGATCCATGATGAGCGCACTACCCGCATTTGGGAAGCGAGTATGGGCGCCCCCCTCAACTTGACCTGATTCGCATCTCGTCCAAATCGCCTCATTTAGTTCGTGTTTTCCATTTGCCGCATGCATGTTTTTGCGAGCCCAGGCCAGGGTGGAACTTTTGTAGTCGGCATATAGGGGGACACGTTCTTAGAGTGCTATGAGGGTCCATTTTCTTCTGGGCTCGATTAGCCGTGCGCCCAAGGTTCTTTGGGCTTGATGCGAAGAATGGTTGGTTGTGTTGAGTGCCCCGTTTGGTGGGAGGCATCCCATCTGGCGGGATATTCATGAGTGTACGGCCAAATTGGTGCAACCCTGCAGGGATAATCTTCTCGAGAAGCCGTGTTTTCCGCGGTTATGGATTACTTGGTGAAAGTACTGGCTAACAAGTACTCAGGACAACTTAAACATAATGATCAAACATGTTACACCCAATGATTAATAACCTGACTAGTAATAGGTTGATGACACAATAACTTGATTCACCTTTAATACAACTGTGTGAGTTATCCTCGGATTGCTTCTTCGGATAAGGGGCGAGATCCAGGATGGGTTTGTTTGAAGTTATCTTTCAGTTGGTTACAATCCTCGATCTTATCTCCTTTCTGTTAGCCGGAAGTGGTAGAATCTCTGTAGTTGGTTAGCGCAGCCAGTTGCAGCATCTTTTACGTCCCTTTTCCTCCGTTGAACCCAAGGCATCTGTGCTTGGTGTTGACGGGTTACACTTTGGTGAATTGTGAGTCTTGCTTGCCAGTACGTTTATGTACTGACCCCTTTGGGGCTGTGGTTTACGCAGACGACGTTTCCGAGGATCTCCATGGTGGCTACTACGTGGAGTATGACGACGAGACTGCTGACGAGTAGATAGCGGACCCGGGCAGGATCCGAGACCTTCGTGGATGGGCTCCGTCTGTTTGTTTCCGGCCTCTTAGGCCTATTTGGTTCTTGTCTGTACTCAGACATGTTGAATGCTTCCGCTGTGATGTACTGATGTATTGTTGGGGCATGTGCCCTCTGAATGATTGTATTTGCTATCTCTGCTCTAATGAGAGCCATTTGCAACTTATTTCAATCTTTTGTGTCGTAGAGATCTGTTGTGATATCACTTGTTAAACGCCGTTGACGTACCATGTGTGTATGGTTTGAAGTACGTCGACGGAAGTGCCTTTGATCTCTAGTGGATAGTTTACATCGACGATGGAATAGCAGGGCTTGTGTTGTCGCGCATAAGCGCAGGCCTACCAGGAAGCTGGGACGTGGGAGCAGTTATGCCCCATAATCCAAGCATCTGCTATCCAGTTCGTACGGTGAGTATCCCCTAGAAATCAGGGTGCGACATTGAGAAGGACTGTGTCCTTCAGAGACTTGCCCAGATAGATAGCTACATCGGGTCCCCTTTCGTGCATCGCATCACCAACACTAACATCTCCAATGGACATCTCATGGTATGTTTTTTAACATTTTCTTATTCCTATAGTTGCTTATGTTATAATGTGGCCGGTATGTGACATTGTGCTTTTATTCTTTCTTGGAATTGTGTGTTCTAGAAAATACCTATGGCGGTAGCGGACAGTGCTGGCATGGAGCATAAAGGTACCATTGGAGTACGCCGTGGAGAATCAGGAGATGTCACCACAGTTCCGATCACCAGGGATAATGCTGATGGTCGCGTCATCCTCAACTCTCAAGCATGGAGGCAGTTCCATTCCGCAAGAGTTGGTATGGAGGCTGGCCGAGCTATTCTGATCACCATGAGGGATACTGACATCCCCAACTTGGACATGATGATGGTCATCCACTACATCAGCCCAAATTAGAACAAATAATCATTTTCATCTCACTAGCTAACTCCTGGATTTATTAATTAGTAGTATGGTTCTTTTCGAGACTATGTAATTTTGTTGAACTATGTGGTGATGATCGAGACTATGTGTTGATGATCGAAAATATTTCTGTTATAAAACTTAATTCTGTCATTTTGAGACTATGGTATATTTCTGTCATTTTGAGACTTATTTCTGTCATTTTCCTGTAATTCTGTTATTTTGATATCTTTTATATTTTGATACAGCAAAACCATACCCCAGGCGAACAGTGTACGGTACCCCAGGCGCATCTCTTGTTCGCCACAGGTAAAAGTATTACCCCAGGCGCACAAGGCCTATTCGCCTGGGGTATGCCAACTTACCACAGGCGCATCTCACTATTCGCCTGGAGTAATCCATTACCGCTGGCGATATGGTCCCAGGCGAACCGAAATGCGCCTGTGGTAGTCCTTTTCTGTTCGCCTGGGGTAAACTTTTCCCTAGTAGTGTTTGCTGCTAGTAATCTGTTTACTTCTTCTCCAAGCGCTTTCTGCTTGGGTTCTGAGAACCGTCGAGTGGTCTGCTTGATGGGTTTTGCATCTTTGAAGACTTCGTGTGAGTGCTCGGCGAACTCCCTGGGTATTCCTGGCATATCGAAGGGCTGCCAGGCGAAAATTTCCCAGTACTCACGGAGGAGTTCGACGAGCGCGCTTTCCTATGCTGGCGAGAGGGTAGTTGAAACCATCGCCGTCTTTGCAGAGTCTGTCGGGTGCACCTGATGTTTTCGAGTGTCGCTGTTGGCGGTGAATTCCAATTCTGGCGCGTTTTTCTTTGTGAGGGGCATCACGGAGTGGTCCGTGATCTTTGCTATCTCCTCCGGTTCTTCTTGCATCCCGAAATATTTTGCGATCTCGTTGAACTCGATGTCGCACTTGTTAGACTTCTGGAAATCTCCGTCGATGGTGATTACACCATATTCCCCGGGTAGCTTGAGCTGCAGGTACGCGTAATGTGGTACTGCCATGAATCTGGCGAACGCTGTTCGACCAAGAATGGCGTGGAACTGTGAGGGCCAGTCGACTACTTCAAAATCGAGGAATTCTCTTATGTAATTGCGTCGATTGCCCAACAAAACCTCTAGGTTGATTGTTCCGAGTGGACGGATCGCCTTTCCTGGAACTCTCCCGTGGAAGGATGTTTCTGATTCCGCAAGTCCATCCAGGTTCATGTTCATCCGGCGGAGCGTATCCGCGTAGATAATGTTGATGTCGCTGCCTCCGTCCATAAATACGCGAGCCAATTCATAATTACCAATTTGCGCTTGGATTACCAAGGCGGCGTGTCCTGGTCGATAGACTCGTGGTGGGTGGTCTTCCATCGAGAAGGTGATCGATTGGTCCGCCATCTTGAGATACTCGGGCCTTGTTGGCGGGGTTTGCACAACCATGCACAGTTGCCGCGTGTTTGTCTTCTGAGCTCTACGGGATGGGCAGACTTTTTGTATCATCCCTAACTGTCCGGCCGGGTTCGGGTACGCGTTAGCTCCGGCGTTTGGTGCAGGTGGCGCAGGTAGTGCGGCTAGCGCCATGTTTGGATTTCCTGGTGGAGGTAGGGGTAGTGGCGGCTGGAATCCTTGGTGTTCTCCTCCTTAAAGTGGCGGGTAATTTTGGCTAGCTGCTGATCTACTTTTCTTCGAGAAGGCCTCGTGGATGTCGATGAACTTTCGGCAATCCTTGAGGAGGTGTGTTGCCTTAGTTTTGCCCGTGCGCTTATCTGTAAATAGATGTAGCGAGCAGTACGCGTTAAGGTCCTCCTCGGGACTTTTGTCTTCAGCTTTTGGTTTCCACTCGCGACTTCCGCGACGTCCATTATCACGGTTTCGCGTGAATTCCACCGCTGCCATCTCTTCTCGATCGTCGTGATCGTAGTATTTCCTCCTTTTCTTTCGACCATGGCGGTCTTCCTCGGGCGCGGGCGATGATGTTCTCTCGTTGCGCACCGCGTCTTCTCCATCAGCCCATTTGTCGGCTATGATCATCAGTTCCCCAATAGTTTTGGATGCGGCTCGGCCCAGCTCTTCTATGAAAGCAGTTCGTCGGGCGCCTTTCGCGAAGGCCTCAACCTCTACTTCCTATGAAATATTTCCTGCGGTGTTCCTGAGCGTGGTCCATCGCTGAATATACTCGCGGGTGGACTCGCCGCTCTTCTGTTTGCAGGCCCGCAGTTTTTCAATGGTTGCTGGTCTCTTGTAGGTGGCCTGGAAATTCTTGCAGAAGTCGCAGTGCAGGTCATCCCACGATGCGTAACAGGATTTTGGCCTCGCTTCCAGCCAGCTACGTGCCGCCCCAACCAAGTGTAGATTGACGTACTGCATAGCCGTGTTCTTGTTCCCACGTTGGCATTTTACTGCCGTGAGGTAGTCGTTTAGCCACGACGAAGGTTCGCGTGAACCATCGTATTTCGCTACTTCTCTGCTGAGCTTGAATCTCCTGGGTAAGGGTGCCTCGTGGATGCTGCGGGCGAAACACAGCGCGCCGCAGGTCTCGTTATCCGAAGAACTGGACGAGGAGCGCGCGCGGTTCCTTGCAGCTCTTGCCTTGTCTACCTTATTTTGTGTGATATCTGACCGCGCGTTATATCCTGGCTGGTCGCGATCAATTTTCTTCCTTGGCTCTTTGTTGTGCTTCCGTGAGCGGCTGCTATGACGTCGCGAGCTTTTATTTCTCTGGCTGCCTTCACTGCTGCTTCGACTATCACCGCGTCGCCGAGCTTCTTTTCCTCGACCGCGGCGAGGTGATTTGTCTCTCCTAGGCAAAGTGCTCCTATGCTTGCGCGATGCCTCTTTTTCTTTTTCCTTCTCTTGCTGTTCGGCGGCTTTCCTGCGGTCGTAGGAGGCGAGCCTTGAGGCCGCCATGCGCAATCCTTTTCGAACCTGTTTGTACTGCTCCGCTCGAGCGTCGTTCTCCCCTGGCTGGTTCATCTGCATGTAGGTTGCGGCGGCCAGGACTGCGGCAACAGGGGTTTGCGGGTAGACGTTTCCGTCCTCGTCAACCCGCATAAGGGAAGGTGCGAGTGACCTGCTGATCCCACCCAGGGACTCGGCGTCCATGGATGTCGTTCTTGATGCGTATCCCTTCCTTGTGGGTCGAGTTCTGACCGAAGGTGTTAGGGATAGCTCGGCTCGGCATTGACTTGATTCATCCGCCAATCTCTTCTGATGGGCCAGGTCTTTCCGGGCTTCTTTGATAGTTGTGGCCGCTCTCACTAGATGATAGTGGTAGGCGACCATATCTTCGTGTGGCGCTCCAGCCACAGGAGGCTTGCTTGTTCGCAAGGCTTCCTTGGCTCGGTCCCAAGCGTCTCGCGAGACGCTGATCTCAGCACGCTCTGCAGCGCTTTGTTCTGTTTCTGGGGGTTGTTCCGTTCCTGCCATGCAGACCTGAGCCAGTCGTGGCTCGTGCGTCGTAGGTGTAGCTCGGAAAGCTTTCTGGATTTGGGAAGGTTCCTCTGTCGATAGGGTACGGTAGTCGCTGGTGTTGAAGCGGATGGACTCGCCACTTTTCTCCAAATGAGGGCGCGAGTCGACGGCTTCTAACTCAGATCCTGATTCTTCAGGGAAGTGGAGGATCCCGTCTTTGCTGGTGTAGAACTTCAAGCTTCCGAACGTCAAGGTGACGCTCTTCTCCAGATCGCTGAATACCGGGCGTGATTCCGGCGAGTGAGGGGTGACCACGACAGATCCGATCCGAATAGGATTGGTCGGAGCCAAAGTCGAAGGTTTCCATCGTGAGTTGGATGATGAAGCCGAAGATGCCGGAGATCCAGCGCCCGCCGTTCCCACAGATGGCGCCAATTGTCAAATCTGTAACTCGGCAAATCCCTCAGGTGATCCCATAGGAATTCGAATAGGAGAACCCATGAGCGCTAGTGACGATCGTCGGCTAGACAGGGGGCACAATTTACCCTGGTTCGGGGCCCTCGTAGAGTTAAAACCCTTATTCCTGCCTCTGTCGATCTGTATTATCGAATAGATTGGTTACAATGATGATTGCTCAAGTCGAGAGTACAATCTCGAGCTCAAGGGTTTGGTGGTGCGGTATTGCTTGGTCCTCTCCCGGTGGCTCTCCTGGCCTTATATAGATGGCCAGGTCCCAAACCCTACCCGGGGAGGACTCGAACTCTAGCCCTATGTCGGTTACAAATTTCCTAACTTAGCTCGCAAGGCATTGCGGGTGGGCTTCAAGTGGGCCTTCCAGAACACTCCAAGGGCTTCCCTTCTTGGGCCTTAACCTTGGGCTTGAGACGGGGTTCCCTTACCCGCAGGGTCCAAGATCCATCCCTTCGTCATGCGCCCTATTGATCACGGTGGCCTCAGAGAATAATAGACGACATTCTTATGGTCAGAAAATGTTTTGTTTTGAAAACGCATGGTTCTGTCATGAGAATTATATTGACACCGTGGAACAGGTATGGATTCCGAGCAATGGTAGTTTGGAGGATGTCTCGGATGCATTGGGTACTGTTCGAAATAGATTACAGTACTGGAGCAAGAATGAGTTTGGTAATGTCAGAAAACAATTGAAAATTCTGCGGGAGAAGTTAGAAAGAATTCGGAGAAGATCTCTTAGGGGCGGACCTGACAGAGCGGAATTATCTATTGCTAGCAGAATATCTGAATTATTGGCGAAGGAAGAGATAATGGCTAAACAAAGGTCTCGTGTTCAATTGTTGAAGGAAGGCGATCGAAATACCTCATTTTTTCATGCCAAAGCCAAGGAGAGGGCTAGAGTGAACAGAATAAAATCTTTACAACTGGAAAGTGGGATTTTTGTTACCTCACAATCAGGTATGGAGGATGCAGCTATGGATTTCTATAAAAATTTATTTTCTGCAGATTTGAATTCTAATCCCGAGCTAGTAACTGATTATGTTGAGAAGAAAGTTGATGATGCAATGAACAATTCTTTATGTTCACCTGTATCTGATTTAGAGGTGGAAAAAGCTCTGTTTATGATGCACCCTAACAAGTCCCCTGGACCCGACGGTTTCACGGTGGGATTTTATGTTAAACATTGGAGCATTATCAAGGAATCTGTATGCAATGCTGTCAAGAGATTTTTTAGGGATGGTGTTATGCCTTCCGAGGTTAACAAGACTATATTGGTTCTCATTCCAATAGTTAAAAATCCTGCTGGTTTGAAACAGTTTAGACCCATCTCATTGTGTAATGTTCTATACAAATTGGTGTCTAAAGTTTTGGCTGTGAGATTAAGACCCTTTCTAGATGAGATAATCTCCGAGGAACGGAGTGCTTTCGTACCTGGTAGACTGATTACTGACAATGTCTTGACAGCCTACGAATGCATTCATTATCTGAAGCGGAAAAAAGGTAAAAGTGGAGCGTGTGCTATTAAGGTGGACATGGCTAAGGCATATGACAGAGTTGAGTGAGCCTACCTAAGAAAGATTATGGAGAAACTGGGATTTGCGGAGTTTTGGATTCACAGGGTAATGGCATGTGTGGAGTCGGCTTCCTTCTCCGTGCGTGTTAATGGTGTGGTTTCAGATGTGTTTATGCCGTCAAGGGGTATACGACAAGGAGATCCCATCATCCCATACTTATTTCTCCTCTGTTCTGAAGGTTTAACGAGTTTATTTAAGAATTTGGGTGCAAGTCATATCACCAGAGGGGTCCGAGTTGGGATACATGCACCATGGATTTCACACTTGTTGTTTGCTGATGATTGTATTATCTTTACTGATGCTAGTGTGGAGGGAGGCCAACGGATTAACAACATATTGGAAAGGTATCATGCTGGTTCGGGTCAGCTTGTTAATAAGCACTGGTAGAAAATAGGCCTTCCATACGCCCCCATTAGTCCCCAAAATAATCGAACCGCGACCAAAAGGGTCTTTAGTCGCGGTTCGGGAGGAGACCCGCGACCAACTGTCTGGGCCCAGCGCGCTCGGTCCACAGCTGGCGGACAGGAGAGGCTTTAGTCGCGGTTGGCCTGGCCAACCGGGACTAAAGGTCCTCAGGCTGGCCCGAAGGGCTTTAGTCGCGGTTGGCCAGGCCAACCGGGACTAAAGGCCCATCCCTATATAGGACTCAGCTCACTACACTTAGCCACATTTGGTGCCACTTCTATGCTTTTGGTTCACAAGGGGGTGGTGGGTTTGCTTTTGGTTCCTCCTATACACACAAGGTGTTCGATGAAATGCCCGAGAGCATGAAACACACATGATATGAAGTGTCCGAGCCACACTTGAGATTTGTCATTTATTTTTCCTCCGCGATCGCGGTTAGTAACTTGAACCTTTCATGATTTGTATTATTTCTAGCTAGTTAGTTTAACAAATGCATGACTTTAATTATATACTTTATATAATAATAATGCAGATTAATCGGCAATGGATGTACGGTAACCGACTCTCCGGCGAGTTCACTACAGGCTTGAAAGATTTCCTCGTAGTGGCAAATGCGAACAAGCACCGAGGTTTTATTATCTGTCGATGTGCTGAATGTAAGAATCAGAAGGGTTACTCCTCCTCAAGAGTCGTTCACATGCACCTGCTTCGGCACGGTTTCATGTCAAGCTTTAATTGTTCGACCAAGCATGGAGAAAGAGGGGTTAGAATGGAAGAACATGAAGAAGGGGATGATATCGATGTCAACTATCATGAGGCTTTCGGTGATACTTTCATGGAGGATGATGCTGAAGGTGGGGAAGGGTTTGGTGAAGGTGAAGAAGAGGCACATGATGAGCCCGCTGATGATCTTGGTCGGACCATTGCTGATGCACGGAGACGCTGCGAAACTGACAAGGAGAGGGAGAATTTGGATCGCATGTTAGAGGATCACACGAAGTCGCTGTACCCAGGATGCGATAATAGTCTGAAAAAGCTGGGCTGCACACTGGATTTGCTGAAATGGAAGGCACGGGAAGGTGTAGCTGACTCATCATTTGAAAATTTGCTGAAAATGTTGAAGAATATGTTTCCGAAGAATAACGAGTTGCCCGCCAGTACGTACGAAGCAAAGAAGGTTGTCTGCCCTCTAGGTTTAGAGGTTCTGAAGATACATGCATGCATTAACGACTGCATCCTCTACCGCGGTGAATACGAGAATTTGAATGAATGCCCTGTATGCACTGCATTGCGTTATAAGATCAGAGGCGATGACCCTGGTGACGATGTTGAGGGCGAGAAACCCAGGAAGAGGGTTCCCGCCAAGGTGATGTGGTATGCTCCTATAATACCACGGTTGAAACGTCTGTTCAGGAACAAAGAGCATGCCAAGTTGTTGCGATGGCACAAAGAGGACCGTAAGTCCGACGGGGAGTTGAGACACCCCGCTGATGGAACGCAATGGAGAAAGATTGACAGAGAGTTCAAAGATTTTGCAGCTGACGCAAGGAACATAAGATTTGGTCTAAGTACTGATGGCATGAATCCTTTTGGCGAGCAGAGCTCCAGCCATAGCACCTGGCCCGTGACTCTATGCATCTACAACCTTCCTCCTTGGTTGTGCATGAAGCGGAAGTTCATTATGATGCCAGTGCTTATCCAAGGTCCGAAGCAACCCGGCAACGACATCGATGTGTACCTAAGGCCATTAGTTGATGAACTTTTGCAGTTGTGGGGCAGACCTGGTGTACGTGTGTGGGATGAGCACAAAGAAGAGGAATTTGACCTACGAGCGTTGCTTTGTGTAACCATCAACGATTGGCCTGCTCTCAGTAACCTGCCGGGACAGACAAATAAGGGATACAAAGCATGCACGCATTGCTTACATGAGACTGAAAGTGTATTTTTGGATAATCGTAGGAAGAACGTGTACCTGGGTCATCGTCGATTTCTTCCCCGAAATCATAACGTAAGAAAGAAAGGCAAGCATTTCAACGGCAAGGAAGATCACCGGCCGAAGCCTGCGGAACGTACTGGTGCTGAGATATTTGATATGGTCAAGGATTTGAAAGTCGTCTTTGGAAAGTGTCCTGGCGGACAATCAGTTCCGCTGGAAGTTAACGGGCACACACCCATGTGGAAGAAGAAATCTATATTTTGGGAGCTACAGTATTGGAAAGTCCTAGATGTCCGCTCTGCAATCGACGTGATACATGTTACGAAGAATATTTGCGTGAACCTGCTAAGCTTCTTGGGCGTGTATGGGAAGACAAATGATACAAAGGAAGCACGGCAGGACCAACAACTTTTGAAAGACCCAGATGACCGGCATCCGGAATGGTTTCAAGGTCGTGCCAGCTACGCTCTTACCAAAGAAGAGAAGGTCATTTTTTTGAATGCCTGAGCAGTATGAAGGTCCCGTCTGGCTTCTCGTCGAATATAAAGGGAATAATAAACATGGCGGACAAAAAGTTCCAAAACCTGAAGTCTCACGACTGCCACGTGATTATGACGCAATTGCTTTCGATTTCTTTGAGGGGGCTCCTACCGGAAAATGTTCGAGTAGCCATTGTGAAGCTATGTGTATTCCTCAATGCAATCTCTCAGAAGGTAATCGGTCCAGAAGATCTACCACGGTTACAGAACGATGTGGTCCAATGTCTTGTCAGTTTCGAGTTGGTGTTCCCACCATCCTTCTTCAATATTATGACGCACCTCCTGGTCCACCTAGTCGAAGAGATTTCCATTCTCGGTCCTGTATTTCTACACAATATGTTCCCCTTTGAGAGGTTTATGAGAGTATTAAAGAAATATGTTCGTAACCGTGCTAGGCCAGAAGGAAGCATCGTAAAGGGCTATGGAAATGAGGAGGTAATTGAGTTCTGTATTGACAATGTTCCTGACCTTAAGCCGATTGGTATTCCTCAATCGCGGCACGAGGGGAGACTAAGTGGAAAAGGCACGATCAGAAGGAAATCAACGATATGTATCGAAGGTCATTCTATGACTGAAGCACACCACACACTTCTGCAAAATTCGAGCTTGGTGGCTCCGTATTTCAAGCAACACAAGAATATTTTACGATCGGACAACCCGGGGAAGCCTGAATCATGGATTAGAAAGGCCCACATGGAGACTTTTGGCAGTTGGTTGCGTAAACATTTAATGAATGACAATGATGTTGGAGATCAGCTGTACATGTTGGCCAAGACACCATCTTCGACTATAAAGACTTTCCAAGTGTACGAGATTAATGGGAATACATTTTACATGATCTCCCAAGATAAAAACAGCACCAACCAAAACAGTGGTGTCCGCTTTGATGCAGCAACCGAGAATGGGCAAAAGGTCACATATTATGGTTACATAGAGGAGATATGGGAACTTGACTATGGACCCTACTTTAAGGTCCCTTTGTTCCGATGCAAATGGTTCAAGCTAACAGGAGGTGGGGTAAAGGTGGACGAGCAATACAGAATGACAATGGTGGATTGCAACAATCTTGGTTACCTTGACGAACCATTTGTCCTAGCCAAAGATGTCGCTCAGGTTTTCTATTTGAAGGACATGAGTAGCAAACCTAGGAAACGGAAAGATAAGAAAATGATCAGTACATCATGCGATGATCCAAAGCGCCACATTGTTCTTTCAGGGAAAAGAAACATCGTGGGAGTGGAGGACAAGACAGACATGTCAGAAGATTATAATATGTTTGGTGAAATTCCGCCCTTCAAAGTGAACACTGACCCAAGCATTAAGTTAAATGATGAGGATGCTCCATGGATACGGCACAATCGTAAGAAAGCAGGGACACAAGGGAAGAATTGATGTGTAATAATTTATTGTACCAAACTTTGTTGAATGGATCATGTGAATTATATTATCTCTGATGTGTTTAAGACTAACTCCTTTGCAAAATATTTGAGAAAACGAGTGGAAAACATGGAAAACAGAAGGTTACTTAATGTCTCAAAACCTTGTGAGATAAAATATCTAATTTCATAACTTTTATTAAAAACAGAAAACAGACGCGCTAGCGCGCCGTAGTGTCGCCGGAATACAAATTCTTTTATTAAAAACAGAAAACAGACGAACACTACTCCTCCTCGTCGTCGTCGGTGACCTCCTCCGGGTCATCGTCGTCGCCGAACTCGTCGGTGACCTCCTCGTCGTCGTTGGAGGTGCATGATGGTATGTCCGAGATAGCCCCCCACCTCGGATCGTTGGAGGCCCAGACTTCGCCGACGTGGTCGGCCCGACGAAGCTCTTGCAGCGCCTTCGTCCTCGCCTCCCGAGCGGCATCTAACGCGAGGTGGCATTCGAGGCGGCGCTCCACCCGCTCAGCCGCGCGGGTCTGCCAGAGCTCCTCGTCGGCGCTCTCCTCCCCCGGGTTGTTCCGGTAATACTCGCGGACGATGCGGTCGTCCCTGGCGTCGACTAGGCCCTAAAACGCGCGGTGGCGGGGGTGGAGGTGGTCGGCGGCAGTGACGATCTGTGGCTTCGGCGCCCTGGCCTCCGCTTCCCAGACGGTGTGGCAGTCGTTGAAGTTCATCAACGACCGCGGGCGGTTGAGGCGCCAGGCCGCCGCGTCCCAGGCGCGGGCGGCCTCCGCCGCCGTCGCAAAGGAGCCGAGGGGGATGTGGTCGTCCCCCCAGCGGATATCTGCGCTGAACATTCCGTTCTGCCATGCTCGGACTCCGCGGAAGCCGGTGGTGCTGTTCCTCCTCGGAGGCATGGTGGAAGCGCGACGGTGCGTGGTGAGGAGTGGGCGCGTGGAGAGGAGAAGACGCGCTTGAGGCGCGGCAGTTTATACCGCGCCCTCCTGGCCACGCGTCACAACTCCCACGCCACGCGCCACCCTAACACAACCAAGCAAATAGTTGCACATTACTACCCACTCCGAGCTCAAAGTGAACACTGACCCAAGCATGGATTGATGTGTTAAAGAGGGGGTGTAGAACAAAACAATCGGTATCACCATCATACAGCCCTACCGTGGCTACTGGGTGCAATATGCATACCAAATGCACGACAGGACGTATGATGGCGAATCCGGGTGTTTTGTATTTGCTCGATGAACTGAATATATGATGTATCAAACCTTAAAGGGGGATGTAGAACAAAACAATCGGTATCGCCATCATACATCCCCACCGTGGCTACTCGGTGCATATATGCATACCAAATGCACGGCAGGACGTATGATGGCGAATCCGGATGTTTTGTATTTGGTCGATGAACTGACCGGTGTATGAAGGTGGGCTATATATAGGGTCCTCTAGCTCACAAAGTGTTGTGCTAGGGTTTTGATCCAACGGTTAAGAAACATCTTGATCCAACGGCTCACAACAGCTCGAAAGAAACACACCGTAGCTCTGATCGAACGGCTCACAACAGCTCGAAAGAAACACACCCCGGATCCAACGACTCACAAGCGCTTGAAAGAAACACACAATCCGTGTGATTCTATCTGATTGGTCCAACGAAACACGAACCATTTAGTCCCGGTTGGTGTCCCCAACCGGGACTAAAGGGATATGTTTTCTTCTCGCTATATATATGTATGCATTGCCACACCATTGGCATAAACGCATACAAACTCACCACTCTCTCATGGCTTCTACCGTACCCACTCTAACCTTCATCCAGGCAAAGGCTCTTTCCGCCTCGAACTACCCCTGCCCGCCCGGCTACAGCGTTCCCGCCGGTTGGATGCTGAGCGCCGGAGGAGTGCCGGTCCCTCCTCTGCCTCAAGGTGTGGCGCGTCGGGCGGCCATCACGAACCACTACTACCACGAGCTCACGCTGGAGCAGCGGAGGAATCCCAGTAGGAATCCTGACTACCGCCCTACTTGGGACGCCTTCTTCATTAATCGGCGTGAGAGTGCGCTCGCCAGGTACGAGGAGAACGGCCCGCCTCCTTTGAACTTCAACGAGGCCGGTCGTCGGCTGTGGTGGGGCGGCGGACGGACTCTTTAGAGCGTCATGAAATACATCAGGGCTGGCGATAACCCCCGCCTGCGCTACCCTCACGCCCAGTCCTGGAGTCGTGATCCTCCGAGGGATTCCAGATCACCGTCCGACGATAGTGACGACGACGGCGGCGACTACGACGACTACGAGTCAGAGTATTATAGGCCTAGGCAGGAGTATGACTAGCTAGTAGATCGATGCACTCTGGCCATTATGTACTGCCTTGTTTATTTAGATCTATGATCTTCGTTTAGATTTAGATCAAATCTTGCCATTATGTGTATTCTGCCTTGTTTATCTATCGAAAAGCATGCCCCCCTCTCCGTAACGTGAGTCGTCTGAATCCAACCAATCAGGAAGAATCACACGGAAAACAGAAAAAACAGACGCGGGAAGCGGGAGGCGGGAAGACAGGGAAGAAATAGCGGAAAAAATGGGAGCGGGAAGACAGGAGGGGGGAAGAAAGTGGTAGGAAGAAAGAGGCGGGAAGAAAGAGGCGGGAAGACAGGGAAGAAATGGCGGGAAAAATGAGTTTTTAAAATGAATTAGTTTTATTTTTCTGAATTTTTTTTATATATTATTTGTTTTTTTAAGATTTTAAAATGAATTAGTTTTATTTTTCTGAATTTTTTGATATATTATTTGTATTTTTAAGATTTTAAAATGAATTAGTTTTATTTTTCTGAATTTTTGATATATTATTTGTATTTTGAAGATTTGAAAATGAATTAGTTTTATTTTTCTGAATTTTTTGATATATTATTTGTATTTTAAGATTTTAAAATGAATTAGTTTTATTTTTCTGAATTTTTTGACATATTATTTGTATTTTTAAGATTTTAAAATGAATTATTTTTTATTTTTCTGATTTTTTTTGATATATTATTTGTATTTTTAAGATTATAAAATGAATTAGTTTTATTTTTCTGAATTGTTTGACATATTATTTGTATTTTTAAGATTTTAAAACGAAAAGTATTTTGAAAAAACACCTTTAGTCGCGGCTCGTGACACGAACCACGACTAAAGGCTTTTTCCGCGCGGGAATGAAAACGCCGCGAAAAAACCTTTAGTCGCGGTTCGTGACACCAACCGCGACTAAAGGTACCCCTTTAGTCCCGGTTGGGGACACCAACCGCGACTAAAGGCCCGCGGAGGGTACCCAGAGGGGACCTTTAGTCGCGGTTGGTGTCCCCAACCGGGACTAAAGGCTGGCCCTATATATTCTCCGCGCCGCGAAAAACTTCTAAAGACCAAACGCGCCGCAGAGACAGAGAGAGGACCGCGCCGTCGCCGTCGTCGCCCGCGCCCTTCGTCGCCGTCGCCCGCGCCCTTCTCTTCACCGCGCCCGCCTTGCTCCGCCCCCGCCGTGCTCTGCACCGCGCCGCGCTCGTCTCCGGTAGGTTCCCCCCACGTACCGATGAACTCCGGTGAGGAAACAGAGGACGACGGCGGTGAGGACGAACCACGAACCGATGAACTCCGGTGAGGAAAATAGAGGACGACGGCGGTTAGGACGACCAACCGCGACCAAACGCGTCGCGAGAATCTTCTAAGGACCACGTGGCCGGTGAGGACGACGGCGACCACGCGACCGGTCGTCAGCGAGCGAGAGAGAGCAGAGACAGGGAGGGCCCTGACGGGTGGGGGCCACCCGTCAGTGAGAGAGAGAGAGTAGAGAGAGAGAAGGAGGGCGCTGACGGGTGGGGCCCACCCGTCAGCGAGCGAGCGAGAGAGAGCAAAGAGAGAGAGGGACTTAGCAGTTTCTGTTTATAGATTAAAAAAATCCATAACTAATTCATAAATTGTCCAATTTGAGTGATTCAAATTTCTATACATTCAGGAATTTGAGCAGTTTCTGTTTATAGAAAAAGTTCAACATTCTTCTACAATAATGTTTGCACTAATTAATTAAATACAGAAAAGGGAACTAAAAATGGAAACTTGCAAAATTCATAACTTGAATTCTGTTAACCCAAATTGAGAAAACTTGAGCTCTAAAATTTTGTCTTAACAAATTATTCACAATGGTATTTTATTTTGGGAATAATTGTATAAATTTGACCAAAAAAACATCAATTTTCTGTTCTGGTCATAAAAGAAAAGAAAAAATAAAATGGCATAACTAATTAAATAATTATCCAAAAATTATGTTTAATACCTCAAAATGTTCAGTGGAACATTTGGCACATGTTTTCAACCTTATACATGCAGTTTGACATCTAAAGTATTTCTGTTTTTGTTATTTTCCAAAAATGGCTGAAATGAAAGCAAAAATTTATTATTACTACATGCAGGAGTGACATATGGCGGACGATAGAGCCTTGCCGCTTATGGATCAGGAGGCTGAAGGTTATATAATGGGCATCATAAACAACGAGATCCCTTATGTGACGGGCCCAGAAGATGAGAAAGAAGAGGATGTAGTCTCTTCTTTTCTGAACCTTGACGATCAAGAAGGTGAAGAAACGAACATTGTCGATGATCAAGAAGGTGAAGGAACGGACATTGCCGACGGAGGTCAACCGTCAACAAACGACGGTCTCGAATTGCAAAGACCAGCCACCTCTGGCGAGGTATATATATACCAGAGGTATATATATATACATTGATCCTCTCGTGATACAAACTTACTGAAATGTGAATACATATGCATTAACGTGCGCGATTCTATTTCTTATTTTAGCCCTCGGCTGGATCGAGTACGACAAAGCATGGCAAATCCAAGGCGATGAAACAAGGAGAAACATATACCATCGAATTAGTCGGTGAAACCGGCAAGCCCCTACAGCACACCACAAAGTTTATCAACCAATGCGGAGTCATTGTTAGAGACAAAGTCCCGATCACCGTCTAGGAATGGAAGGAGCCAAAGAAGGCACGTCTTGGTTTCAGTTTTGTCGACAAGAGAACGAAAAAGGATTGCTGGAGAAAGCTTATGGTACATTTCATTCTACCTCCGGAATACAACAAAGTCGATGAATTCGGTAACAAGGTTCCGGGTGGACGTGAGAGGAGGAGGCTAGTCAAAGAGTTCGCTCTTCAGAAGATGGCCGAAGCATTCCGGAACTTCAAGAAAAATTTAACCCGTGAATATGTCAACAAGGGCAAGACTCCGATTTTCACTGGACAACATGAGAAACTGAAAGATGATTGGCCAGAATTTGTGAGGCAAAAGAAATTGGAGCATTTCAAGGAAATATCGAAAAAAATAAGGCTAATGCGGATAAGAAACAGTACCATCATGTTATGGGGCCAGGAGGATACCGCCTTTCGGCGCCTAAGTGGCAAAAGATGGAGGACGGCCTGAGGGCGCGAAGAATCCCTCTAGATACAGAGGGATGGGACGAAAGAGCCAAAATGTGGTGGTACGGGTATGGGGGATCGCTAGACCCGGAGATAAGGGCGTGTGTTCATCGGAAGAAAACGTTTGCTCCCACCCAAGCCCTTATTGACGCAATGACCGAAGCTCAACAGGGCTTGATCACGTTCAACAGAGAGAAAGACGCACTGACAAAAGCCCTCGGGAATCCTGAACACGGAGGACATGTACGAGGCAAAGGCAGAATGCCGTGGAAAGTAGGATTTTCCTAGGACAATGACCCGTACTGTTACATAAGCCGTAAGAGAAAGACGGACCGGGATGAAGATCTTTTGGCGAAGGTTGTATCGGAACTTAGTGAGTTGAAGCAGACGGTGCATGGACTTGTGAAAGAAAGATCGGCGCCTGCAGGGCCGCATGAAGATCATGCAGCAGATCTTGGAAGCCAGCAGCAGCGGAGAAGCAGCATGGCTTCCACGGAGGCCCCGCCTCCAGGTGCTAATGCACTGATGATGGAGATTCGTGCACCGGAGCCTCACTACCCCGTGGATGATGTAAAGGAGATGAAAGAATGTGATCTGCATTATCCCGTGGGGAACATTTCGACCAAGGTAGCTACCGGCAGTGCTTTACCATGTACACCTCGAGCACTCCACCACAACAACCCCATTCCATATGGCTATGCTCGTGTCACGGTGGAAGACATAGTCCAAGTGTTTGAGGACCTGGAGATTGGCATAGCTACACCCGAAGGGGAGAGAAGACTTGGAGATGTCAAGCGCCAGTTCATTCTATGGAAAAAGAAGTGCATAGTGTTTCCAGGCGAGGCGCCAAGGCTACCAAGTCCACCCCCTCTGATGGTGGTGGTGGTAGTGGTGGTGGCGGTGGTGGTGGTGGTGGTTCACCTACACCTCCTTCACGCCATTCGACGTCGTCCCCCGATCCACAATTTCCGACGGGTAAGCAGCCGCCGCCCCCCAATCCTCCTCCGGCGGGTAAGCAGCCGCCGCCCCCCATTCCTCCTCCGGCGAAGAAGCAGAAGAAGGCGGACAACAAGGAAACCCGCTCCTGGAATATTAACCCGGAGCCTTATGTACCTAAGACCACACGGGTACCGGAGCCATCACTGAAGCCTATCCCCCTAAGGCCTTGGGAACTGAGTGAAGCTGAAACCAAATTGGCCGCGCATGCTGATTATGAGAAATGGAAGGCCAATCAGAATGCTAGAAAGGAGCCTAAGCCCAAGGAAGTATACACTCTGAAGGAAAAGAAGTGGGCTATGGGTTTTTTGACGCAACCGTCCCAAGCCGAGCTGAATATGCCTCACGACTATGGAAGTGAACTTCGTAGGCAAGCAGAAATATTGAAGGAGGAGAAAGAAGAAAGGAAAAAGAAGCGGGAAACAAGTTGACCAGCTCGGGATGCAAAAGAAACAATCGACCCCCCCTCCCGCTCATAGTGAAAGCCGGTCCGGAACAGGATCCTGAGGTCATAGCAGCTGCGGCAGCAATTGGATTGACTGTAGCGAGTGCCATGAAAAATGCGTCCGAGATGAATTTGACTCTTCGTGCCTCGTTAGGCCTGGACGATGCGCCAGTAGGTGAGGTAGCATTACAATATGTGCTGAATGGGCCTCTCGTCGAGCCTACGCGGGAAAAGAGTCTACCACCACAAATGTGAAATCTGCTACGTTGGTAGAATAATTTCATATCATGGGCCGCCAAAGAATATGTTTATGCGGATGTTACAGAGCAGCATCACACCAAACGGTACTCTGTAACAGTTCATATGAGTGAATTGTTCCAGCTGTTCAATTTGCGCGAGCTCGACAAATCTATCCTGAGTTGCTACGTTCTGTAAGTGATTTATTTCTACCTCATCTCGTTCTTCATTGCCTGCACTATATATATTGTCCTAACTATATTGTTGCGTACGCTATTATGTAGATTGAAGATTTGGGAATGCAAAATAAAAAACATCCATGATGTTGGGTTCACTGACCCACAAATCATTAATGGACATGTGTTACAAAATCACCTTGAAGACGTGGAGAAAGACTTGTACAACTTTCTTACAAAGTATCAACTCAAAAGTCATATTCTATTTCCTTGCCATTTTGGGTGA
Source organism: Alopecurus myosuroides (assembly GCA_028641055.1). Classification (NCBI taxonomy): domain Eukaryota; kingdom Viridiplantae; phylum Streptophyta; class Magnoliopsida; order Poales; family Poaceae; genus Alopecurus; species Alopecurus myosuroides. Next base: position 171,143,299 of record CM054061.1, read on the forward strand.
GTGTTTCTCTCTTGTTCCCATTCTCTTTTGTTTACTCCATGCATGGTATGTCTAATCGATAAGTTATGCATGGCTGTGCATGTAACGTGTCCGCAGGTTCCACTGGCTTCTGCTAAAAATTGAACTTCACACCACCACAGTTTTTATCATGCACTCTATGAATTCGGATTCAAAGCTTTGGGCCGACATGAGAAAAATGCTGCAAAAGTAATTATTTTCAATCATTTGCGCTCTATATCGATCGGTCTCTTTTGTTCATTTCCTAATATGCAGTAGCTAATACTCCATTTTTCATTTAATTTTCTTTGCCCTGTAGAGTTTGGAAACGGTTCTCAGGAGAAATTGTCGGTGAATTCAAACATCAGCTAGAATTTAGAAACTTAGTTAATATGGATAAGCAGCCACCGGGGACCAATCTATGTGGATACTATGTTTGTGAGAACATCCGGAGATAAACCTCTGAGAGGAAGATGGAGGATAGCTTGCGGAAGGCGGCAGATAACTTGCGGAGGAGGCTTAGTCCAGAAGCTCGCTTCCGACCAATTCAAGAGGAATTAGCAGGATTTTTCCTTAGGCATGTCATCGATCCTAAAGGAGAACACTATACGTCCGACGACGACCAATTCAAAAGGAATTAGCAGGATTTTTCCTTATGCATCTCCGAGATTGAAACTTGTTAGAAGTTGTGTATGGTCATCCATCGTAATTGTGTATGTAAACTTGTTCGAAGTTGTATATGGTCACCCGAGATTGAATATATATTATATATTCCTATTGAATTATTCTTGTTTGAAATTTCATATGCATGTATATAGTAGCGTAGAATATATATGTGTACTGAAACTTCATCAAAATTAAAATAAAACACAAAATAAAATATAAAAGAAATAAAACAAAACAAATTAAAAAGAAACCAGGTTTAGAGGGGGGCTAAAACCCTAAACCTGCGAAGGAGGCCTTTAGTCCCGGTTAGCCACGAGAACCGGGACTAAAGCTCACCCGCCCCGACGGACTCCTGGCGCCCACGTGGACGGGCCTTTAGTCCCGGTTCGTAAGAGTCGCGACTAAAGGGGGGGCTTTAGTCGCGCATATTTAGTCCTGGTTGCACGGCCGGGATTAATGGCCTTTGCGAACCAGGACTAAAGGCCTATTTTCTACCAGTGAAGGATAAATCGGCTATATTCTTTAGCTCTAATTGCACTGATACAATGAAATAAGAAGTGCACTTGTCTGTTGATATCACTAATGAGGCCTTGGTGGATAAGTATTTAGGTCTCCCTACTTCTCTTGGGAGATCTACTGATTCAGAGTTTGAAGGTATTTTAACAAAAAATTAAGAGGCTGGTAAATGGTTGGGTTCCTAAACATCTCAATAGTGCTGGGAGGGAAGTTCTCATTAAGGCTATTTGTCAAGCAATTCATACTTACTCAATGAGCTGTTTTAAACTCTCTAAGAAGCTTTTGAAAAAAAATACAAGTGTTATTGCTAAATTTTGGTGGGGAGGTGATGTTGAAAATAAGAAAATGCATTGGCTAAAGTGGACTAATCTTGCTACTCCTAAATGTGATGGAGGTATGGGCTTTAGAGACCTGGAATTATTTAACCAAGCCATGTTAGCGAAACAAGGGTGGAGGATTCTCAATAATCCTAATTCTCTATGTGCTAAGGTTCTGAAAGGAAAATATTTCCCAGCCGGGGATTTCATGACAGCAAGAAGAAAAAGAGGAGCCTCACATACTTGGCGAGAAATTTTACATGGTAGGGATGCTCTGAATTTGGGACTAATTAAAAGAGTGGGTGATGGGTGTTTTACAAAGGCTTGGGAAGATCCCTGGATTCCTGATAACACAAGCAAACTGCCGATGTGCAGATTACCATCATCTGACATAATCATGGTTAATGAGCTACTGGATCCTTATTCGAATCAATGGATCGAAGATAAAGTGAGAACAAATTTCATTTTTTCGGATGCAGAAGCTATATTACAGATTCCAGTAGGTAATTTTTTGGAAGATTTCTGGGTCTGGCAGCCGGAGAGGCTTGGATATTTTTCTGTCAGCTCGTCTTACAAGTGCCTGGTCTCGGCTAAGCGTGTCTATGTGGCTGGTTCATCGACGGGCACTACATTAAGTGTGTGGAAGAGGCTGTGGAAACTTCCAATCCCTCCGAAAGTACGCAACTTCTGGTGGAGAGTGATCAAAAGGTTCATTCCGACAAAACAGATTTTATGCACTCTTCATATTGAGCGTCTGGACAAGTGTGATGAGTGTGGCGATATGGAATCAATTTTTCATGCCCTATTCAAGTGTACGTGGGCTAAGCTTTTCTGGACTAAAGTAAAACAGATGACTGGAGTTAAAATTCCTACTCTTCAATAGTTGGGCTATGGACATGGTTGAGGCTAATTCTATTACTACGGAAACTCGCTGTATTATTTTATGTGGTTCATGGGCAGTGTGGACTAAACGTAATGCGAGAAAACATGGGGATACTGCAAGAACTGTTACTCAATCGGTTAACTGGGTTTTTGATATCTGTAATGATCTTCAGGCTATTGGCAAGGAAAGTAAGACTGTAATCCCTGCTATACCAAACAGATGGGCTCTCCCAATGCCTGGACAGATGAAAATAAATGTGGATGCTTCGTTCTCCAATTCCACGTTCTCGGGAGGTACGGGAGTCTGCATTCGTGATCATTTGGGGAAATTGGTACGTGCTCAATCTCTTTGGATTGATCATGCGGCTAATCCGGCCATTATGGAAGCTTATGCTGTGAGGGATGGCATCAGATTAGCTTTGGACTGCGGTATCAGACAGGTTGATATTGAATCGGATTCTTTGCAAATTGTTACAATGTGGAAGACCAAGAACTTTGACAAATCAGAGGCAGCTACTATTTTCTTGGAAATCGATGATCTGGATGGTAATATGGAGAGTTTTACTCTGTCGTTTATTCCTAGGGTTGCTAATGAGCTTGCACACTTGTGTGCAAATTACTCTAGTCCAGATAGGAGACATTGTCTTTGGGTGAACTATACCCCTGCCTTTCTCGATGCCTGTATCAGAAAGGAGTGTAAACCCGACTGAATTTTCGTGGCAGCAAGTTAGTTGACGCACTCTTTTCCTTCCAGGGTACCTAAGGGGACCGGGAGGTTTTTAATGAGGCGGGCTTGCTTGCTTAATATATGGTGTTAAATTTAAAAAAAAAACAAAATTTTAAAAGAAACTAAAAAAACAGGACAAATAAATGTCACGTTGCACGATGGAAAGCATGCAGCCCCAAGTATCCACCGATGTTGACAACACATGGATTACGAGAAAGATTCTCCAAAAACAACCGTGCCTTTAGGAAGAGAACGACATGCAAACGTCACTTGATCCAACCACCGATTCTTCAAAGAGCATGTCTAGCCTCGCCTGCAAACTGAAAACGCGGTTTTCAGTCCGCATTTTCGGTGGTTTTATGTTCCAAAACTGTTGGTGCAAAATAGAAACTTAAAATGAAACTGAACTTCAAAAAAAATTAAACCACGCGCGAACATTAGAAGACGCAGATACATTCAGATAACCCTAGGTAACTACTACAGTGGTGACTTAACCCAACATAACTAACTACGGCACACAGTTGGTACGGATTCCGGCGACGATCTGACTCGGAGTCCGTGTCGAGGTTGACGAACTTGGGCTCCTGCTCCTCGGCGACCCGGAACCACTCCGCCTTCTTCTCTAGGTGAGCGCGCTCCTAGGCACACCCCTGCTCTGCGGGTCCTCACTAGTGGAAACAACCCCTTTCGTCCAGGGGGCCAGGGGGCATCTGTCCCGGTTGCACAAAAACCCGAGACAAATGCTATGCATTGGTCCCGGTTCGGTTGCCCGAGGCAGCAGAAACCACCTGGGGGCATCTGTCCCGGTTCGTGGGGAGGCATTGGTCCCGGTTTGTGGCACGACCCGGGACCAATACCTAGCCACAGGCCACGTGGCACGCGCATGGGCATTGGTCCCGGTTTGTGGCACGACCCGGGACCAATACCTAGCCGCAGACCAACAAATAGTCTTTTTATCCACCCCATTCAACCAATTTCCAAACGCATTTGTAATATTGGTTGAAGATATTTTCTCTCCAAAATCAGAAATACAAGCTAAAACTAAGTAGAAGACCTCTGCTGGTGGTAGAAGAAGCTGCGCTTAATGTCCGGCCACGATATTCGTCTCTGTTGCACAACTCCCAACAAAAAGCAGCATTCACATTAGGCGGCTACGTTAATGTCCAACCACTCTCTACCTCCTCTTTTTGAAGGTCGACCGCCCACACATTTCAGAAACGAAGCGCCAGTCCATCTTCCTATTGCCGCTCTGCGACTCGCACATGCCGGCGGCCACATGAGGTCAGGCATCGACGCCGCAAAGTATGCATTCACATTAGGAGGGGGACATGCATTTCGATAGATAAACAAGGCACAGTACACATAATGGCAAGATTGGATTTAAATCTAAACGGAGAGCATAGATCTAAATAAACAAGGCAGTACATAATGGCAAGAGTGCATCGATCTACTAGTCATACTCATGCCTAGGCCTATAGTACATGTACTCGTAGTCGTCGTAGTCGCCGCCGCCGTCGTCGTCACTATCGTCTGACGGTGCTCTGCACTCCCTCGGAGGATCACGACTCCAGGACTGGGCCTGGGGGTAGCGCAGGCGGGGGATATCGCCGGCCCTGATGTAGTCCATGACGCTCTGTAGAGTCCGACCGGACCACCATAGCCGACGACCGGCCTCGTGAAAGTTCCCAGGAGGCAGACCGTCCTCCTCATACCTGGCGAGCGCCCTCTCACGCCGATTGATGAAGAAGGCATCCCAAGTATGCTGGTTATCGGGATGCCAACTGGGATTCCTCCGCTGCTCCGGCGTGAGCTCGTGGTAGTAGTGGTTCGTGATGGCCGCCCGACGCGCCACACCTTGAGGAAGAGGAGGGACCGGCACTCCTCCGGCGCTCAGCATCCAACCGGCGGGAACGTTGTAGCCGCACGGGCAGGGGTAGTTCGAGGCGGAAAGTGCCTCCGCCTGGATGAATGTTAGAGTGGGTACGGTAGAAGCCAGGAGAGAGTGGTGAGTTTGTATGTGTTTATGCCAATGATGTGGCAATGCATACATATATATAGCGAGAAGAAAACATCCCTTTAGTCCCGGTTGGGGACACCAACCGGGACTAAATGGGTTAGGGTTTCATTGGGAAACGGATCATCCCTTTAGTCCCGGTTGGGGACACCAACCGGGACTAAATGGGAATTAGGGTTTCGTTTGGACCAATCAGATAGAATCACACGGATCGTGTGTTTCTTTCAAACGCTCGTGAGTCGTTGGATCCGGGTGTGTTTTTTTCGAGCTGTTGTGAGCCGTTCGATCAGGGCTACGGTGTGTTTCTTTCGAGCTGCTGTGAGCCGTTGGATGAGGTGTTTCTTAACCGTTGGATCAAAACCCTAGCTCAACACTTTGTGAGCTAGAGGACCCTATGTATAGCCCAGATTCATACACCGGTCAGTTCATCTCCCAAATACAAAACATCCGGATTCGCCATCATACGTCCAGCCGTGCATTTGGTATGCATATATGCACCCAGTAGCCACGGTTGGGCTGTATGATGGCGATACCGTTTGTTTTGTTCTACACTCCCTTTAAGGTTTGATACATCATATATTCAGTTCATCGAGCAAATACAAAACATCCGGATTCGACATCATACGTCCTGCCGTGCATTTGGGTCAGTGTTTAACACATTCATCCCCCTTTAACACATTCATCCATGCATGCTTGGGTCAGTGTTCACTTTGAGGTCGGGTAGTAATGTGCATGGGAACATCACCACCGGCTTCCGCGGCGTCCGAGCACGGCAGAACAGAATGTTTACCGCATCCCCCTCGGTGTTCGTTTGTTTTCTCTTTTTAATAAAAGAATTTGTATTCCGGCGACACTGCGGCGCGCTAGCGCGTCTGTTTTCTGTTTAATGTAATTATTACTAATTTTAAAACAATCTAAGATATTTATATTTAAATTAAGTGCAAATAGTGAAATAGTTAATAGTTTGAATAGTTAGAATAATTATTTAGGTAAACAGAAAATGGATTTGAATTAGTTATACAAATTCAAACAATTTTCATGTTGTAATTTTTTTCAAATTTGAAAGTATATAGAAGTTATTCACGTGCATATTTAAGATATTCAAATTTTGGCGCTAAAACAATTGGCGCGCCCGGCCCAAAAGTACTTCTGGCCCCGCGCGCGCGACCAGCCGGGGCTTTCGTCCCGGTTGTTGCCACCAACCGGGATGGAAGGGGCTTTCGTCCCGGTTGTTTCCACCAACCGGGACGGATGCTAAATAGATATATACACGTCACCGTCCCTCCCAGTTCCAGACCACACGCAGGGACGAAATCGACGCCGCCAGGCTGCCCATTTTTTCCGTCCCCCCGCGCCGCCCCTCGCCCCCGTCGGCGTCCTCCTCTGCGGCGCCGCCCCTCGGTCCCGTCGCACCCACGCCGCCCCTCGCCCCCGTCCTCCTCTGCGGCGCCGTCCCTCGATCCCGTCACCCCCGCGCCGCCCCTCGCCCCCGTCGGCGTCCTCCTCTGCGGCGCCGCCCCTCGGCTCCCCGTCGAGCGTACCCGCCCTCGATCCCGTCTCGCGCCGGCCTCGCGCCCCGCTCTCGATCCCGTCTCGCGCCGGCCTCCACCGCCCCGGCCGCCGCTGCCCCGCGCCGCCGGCCCGCCGCTGCCCCGAGAGGAGGTAAGGCCCGCCTCCATCTCGCCCTAGCCCGGGGCCTTTTTTGTTTTTTTCCTTTTTTTTTACTTAATTACTGTTTTTTATTAGTGTTACAAATGTTAGAATTATTAGTTTATGAATGTTAGAAATTTTAGATTAAACTTATTAACTTTAGATTTTTTTAGAATGTTAGAATTATTAGTTGTGAATGTAGAAATTTTAGATTAGACTTAGAAATTTTAGATTTGTACGTTTAGAATTGATATAGGAAATTTAAGAATGTTAAAATTATTAGTTGTGAATGTTAGAAATTTTAGATTAGACTTAGAAATTTTGGATTTGAACGTTTAGAATTGATATAGGAAATTTAAGAATGTTAGAATTATTAGTTATGAATGTTAGAAATTTTAAATTTGTACGTTTAGAATTGATATAGGAAATTTAAGAATGTTAGAATTATTAATTATGAATGTTAGAAAATTTAATTAAGATAGTGTTATCAATTTAAGAATGCTAGAAATGTTATCGTACGTTTAACTATTTCATGAATATGTTGCTCTTTTTGTGTATTATCTATAAGCAATTTTGATGAAAATAATTGATCATTAGTTAATTATTATGTATAAGCAATTTTAATGAAATTGATCTGAAATATATACTTACTCTTTTTGTATAGTATGGAGCCAAGAGACGAAGATGCCGAAAATATGATCGAGGGTTTAATCCGCGGGCCCGACGTAGAGAACGATGTGAGACAGTGGATGAACGACTCCGGTGAGGGAGATCCGATGCTCACCCAGGGAGACGACTCCGATGAGGGAGAAGCCGACGGCTCCGATATGGGAGCAGCCGACGGCTCCGGTGGAACCATACAAATTACAAACACCGGCTCCGAGGTGCATATATAGATATGTTAATTAATGAAGCATCCGTTGTCTATATACATATATTAACAGTCTTTATATTTTTAGCCATCCGGTTCAAGTATATCAACCGGAAAAAAGACTAAACGAGGCGCAACAAAGAAGTTGAAAGATACAGAAAGATACAGGATCGACACGATCGCAGCAGACGGCGCACCCGAGCTTCCCGCTGATGTTGCCCAAAAATTTGTGAAGCAATGCGGAGTGCTAGTTAGAGATCACATCCCGATCACTGTTAATGAGTGGAATAAGCCAAAAGATCCGCGGAAACAAGGAATTTCATATGTCGGCAAAATAGCCAAAGATCATCTTTTCTCAAAGATTTTGGCTAATTTTAACTTACCCGTGCCGGAGGTGGACGAGAATGAAGCGGATGTGAATGAGGCCGATGTTACTAAAATGAAACATGAGATACGGGAAAAGGTCAAAGCGTGGACCCTGAAAAAGATGGCCGAGCAATTCAAAAACTGCAAGAAAAGATTGAACCTTGATTATGTTAAGAAGAACACGGCTCCTTATTTCACTCAAGGGTATGAGAAAATAAAACCCGTATGGGCAGACTTCGTGAAGTACAAGCTGGCAGAGAATGAACTGGAAAGGACAAAAACAAATGAGAAAAACGCCGCCAAAAAGGTATATCACCATGTTATGGGGCAAGGTGGCTACAAGGGTTCCAGTCCCAAGTGGGAGACATGGGAGAACAACCTGCTTTTGTAGGTGATCACTCCCGAGCCGTTCTTGTGGGTCGAGCTGACAAGGGCATGGTTCTACGGGCATGGGGCACGTTGGACGCCGAAGGAAAAGCAATATATAACCTAAGGCATAAAGAGAGTCCTCTACCCATAGAGAAGCTGAGAGACGCAATAAAGGACGTTAAAGATGGGAAGTCATGCCAGATAGAGAGAACGACGAGCTCACACGAGCCCTCGGGAATAAGGAACACGCAGGGCGTACACGAGGCACAAAAGGCACTCCTCCGTGGAGTGTTGCGTTCGACTCCACCAAAAAGTTATACCCAGATAGAAGCCGTCAACGTAAAAAGGACAAGGAGGTAGCTGAAGCAGAGAATCAGGCAAACTGGAGGCGTCAACTTGAAGAAATGGTAAAGCTGACACAGGATGTAGCAAAGAAGCAGCAGGACCAAATTAACACACTTAGCCAGCAGATAGTGTCTACCGGCGCATCAGTACACATGGTAGAAGTTGAAGTCGAGGATCCCGACGCCGCACATTCTCATCGCAAAAGCAGCGTTGCGTCCACGCAGCTACCGGGTGATGATGCACCGCCGATGATTCACCCGGTGGATGAGATCACGGAAATGACATCCTGTGAGCTCCACGTGAAGGTCGTCAATATAACCATCAAGGCGGCGGCCGGCTATGTCTTACCAATTGGCAACGAACCAACTCACCATAGTCTTCCGGTTCCAGGGGGCTACGCTGTTGTTGGGGTCGATGAAGTTGTCAACGGATTCGAGCGGGTAAAGCTTGATTTTCCTGAAGGTGAAGACGAAGAGTTGACTGAACTCGGAGAAGCCAAGAACTTGACCGTTTTATGGCTAAAGGAATGCATTGTGCTCACAAATCAGACGACAAAGCCATCGAATCCTCGCCTTTCTCCAGCGCAAAAGTCTCCAGCGCGGTCGTCTTCGCAACGCATGCCGTCTCCGGCGCGGTCGTCTACGCCATGCTCGTCTCCAGCGCGGTCGCCTACGCCGCCGCGTCAGCCTTCTCCGCCCACTAAGTTTCTGCCGAAACGTAAAAAATCACCGAAACGTCAACGGTCACCCCTCCCGAAGGTACCAAAAGAGGTACCCAAGTTACCTTACGACTATACTCCCGAGGAAAACCAGAAAATCGCAAAGGACCAATACGAGGCGTGAAAATCAAAGCGGAAGGAGAAGCAAAAGCCAGATTTCCCCGAGGCCGAAGAAGAGATAGAACGAGCTTGGAAAATGGTGAAGACTATTCATCAACCCGAGCCGAGTCTGTCGTCTGACTATGATCGCTCTATTCTGAAGTCACACCAGGAAATGGTGCGGTCGACGAAGAGTAGTGGCGCAAGCCGGAAAAAGGGAAAATCAGTTGCTCAGCTCGGAGAGCAGAAAAAACAATCCACGTCCCCGCTCAAAGTGATTTCCAATACCCAGGTGGGGCCGAGCACTAATATTGCTGACGAGCATATTGATCCGGAGTTTTTAACACTATACGCAGACAAGGCAGCTGATGCGGGTTTGTCCATTGCTGAGTATATGCAAACAATGAACTACTTCCCCGCAGCTGAATGTGCGTACAAATACCAGTACGGGAAGTCTCTTGTCAAACCCGAGGAGATAAAGGATCAACCAACGAAAATGTGAAGAGTGCATAGTTGGTATATGGAAGCCGTTGATGAATCTATGGACTGGATATGTCTCAACGTTAAGGACGAGCACTATGGAAATGGAAATGGATATGTTATGATTCAATTTGAGGAATTGTTTCAGTTATACCAGCAGCAGGCCCTCGACAAATCTATCCTTAGTGCCTATTGTCTGTAAGCACTTATTTCTCTAGCTCACCTCATTCAATTGCATATTCATATATATATATATATATATATATATATATATATATATATATATATATATATATATATATATATATATAGTACACTCATATATTATAATTGCAGAATGAAGATTCTCGAATGCAAAAGAGGTGGAATCTATGATATTGGGTTCATTGATCCAAATATTATTTATGAAAAGACTCTTCGGCAATCTCCCAAGGATACAGATAATAATATTCTGAGCGCAATAATATTTAACCAACACCGACGGGAAATACTATTTCCTTACAACTTCAAGTAAGTGTGTTACTCTGTTGTAAACATTCTGTTTTCCTTACTCGATGTTCACTGTATAATTGATGAGTTCTGCGTGCGCAGCTTTCACTATATTCTGCTAATCTTCCAAATTTACAAAGGAAAAGTAATTGTAATGGACCCAAAACGTAAACCCCTCTCAATGTGGGCTGACATGCAGGAAATAATCCAGCGGTAATTTCAATCTTTATTAATTTCAGTATTTATATATGGCAATATATCGACTACTTTGTTTCATTTTCGGATATCAAGTAATTACTAACTCTTTTTATTCTTTTTCTTTCTCGGGTAGGGTTTGGAAGAGGTTCATAAAGAAGTCTCCCGATGAATGGGAAAAAAAAGCTTACATTTGATGTTGTGCAAGTAAGTACTATCTAGATCCGCGCCCATCTCCTTGATTCTAGTGTCGATACCATTATCATGCCTGGTTGATTATTATTTTGATTGAAACAATCTTCTCGTAAAGTGCTTGCAACAAGGATACGGGGATAACTTGTGTGGATACTACGTTTGCGAGTTCATTCGTCAGACGACATCTTCCAAGGGCAGAAATTTAAAGCAACTTCATGTACGTTAGTCGTCAATTCTTCTTATTACTATCTATTTTAGTTACTTAGTTTCATATATATATATATTGACCACTCTTCTTTATATTAGATCGAACGGCTTCGGGACGGTCTTCTACCAAGGGACCGCATACGAGCAATTCAGGAGGAAATTGCGGGTTTCTTAGATGCAGCGGTCATAAACGTAGATGGAGAGTACCATGCCTCCGGTTGGAACTAAGTTTGATTTTGTAATACACTCCATCGGTCATGTAATATGCTCGATATACTTTGCTTCCGTAATATAAGTGTTTCTTATTCTGCTTTATATACTTATTCACTCGTGCGATCCGGGAGCTCCGTGGAGGGTCCACCGAGGCTCCTCTCTTCTCGAGGTCCGGGGAGGGGCCGCCAGGAGGTCTGGGGGGCCAAAAAACGGAAATTGTAAATTTCTGCCGCGGCAGAGAAAAGGGCAAAAGCCCTGCCGCGGCAGAAGGGGCATGCATCCCGGGTCGTATTGAGAACCGGGACTAATAGCCCTGGCCAGGTTCCAGCGCACGGGACACGTGGTCAGCCCCATTTGTCCCGGGTCCTGGCACAACCGGGACCAATGGGGAGGGGTATTTGTCCCGGATGCCCCGTCCCGGTTGCACAACCGGGACAAATGGGGCCTACGAACCGGGACTAATGCCACTGTTTCCACTAGTGCCTCCTCGTGCTAGGTGCGGGCGCAGAGCCTCGCGACAACGGCATATTTTATCGGTTGGTGCGACGAAGTCCTCGAGCCTGATTGACCACCGGAACGCGCCCGCGCCACAGATGGCGAGCTCGAGGTGGGCCTCGTGTGATGTGCGTCCCTCTGCGGCGTGCGCAGCTTCGAGCTGGAGGAGTTGTTTTCGCCGCGGCGGCGCACTTCCTGATTGCGGTCGAACTCCTCTACCGTTCCGGCGGCGGTGGTGCGCGGAACAGATTGCTTGATGGCGGCCGCTGCATGAGTCTTGTTTTTAACCTGGAAATGACGCCGCACCCGATAAAGTAGGGTTCACATGGCCGCATTTGGAAAATGTTTTCAGACCAGAATGAGTATACTGGATCTGCTTTGATTCAAAAATTGGACCGAGCCCGTATACTCGCCGGACTTTTTCAGGACCTTTCCAGTTCGGGCGACTTTTAGGCTTTGGTACAGTTTCTCTAAGAGTCGTCAAATCGATGAGAAAGTAGTAGAAGCCATTGCACCTGTACATCACTAAAATCATCTTTGCGTTTTTTTTGAAACGGAAAAACCCAGCCTCTGCATCCCGTGGATGCACACAGTTTTTTTATTAAGAAATCATCCAGTATCAAAATATCATCCTAAGTATTACATCACCAACGTAATGCAACTCAACGATATTGCACCGTGGCTACAAGCACGAGCCACCAAAACATACGGAGACTACACATACTGTATCCTCCTAGTGTGGAGCCACCCACCCTGGCTGAACATAGCCCGCACGACCGCCATCAAGCGTGCACATCCTGTATCCAAGCTTCCACGTAGCTCTTCCGGCGAATGTAGCGACCACATGTGGATCCAGTGGGTAGCCCTGTGTACCACCTGCAAAAAATGACCAGCTTCCATCTTGTTAAAAATAACATCATTTCTGCAATTCCAGATTGCCCAAAGAAAAGCACAAATACCAATACATATCATAGCTTTAGTCTTTTTATCTACCCCATCTAACCAACGCCCAAATAGATTGTCAATTGTTGATGGTGGAGAAATACTAAAAGTGAAATGAATCAATCTCCAAATCTTTTTTGCAAAATCACAAGAAATAAATAAATGTTCAATAGTCTCTTGATTACCACAAAAAACACACTTTGAGCATCCCGTCCAACTCCGTTTAGCCAGACTATATTTTGTTAATAGCTCCTTTCGATAAAGAAACCACATAAATATCTTGATCTTAAGTGGTACTTTTATTTTCCAAATATACCTCCGCAAGCATTTAGTACCCTCATTCATTAAGTCCTCATAATAGGATTTAACCGTAAAAATGCAGAAGTAGTCAATTTCCACTTAAAAGAGTCTGGTGTATTAGAGTTTTGAAGGTTCATCAAGTATTCAACTAAATGCAACCATGCGTTCCATTTATCTCCAGTTAATGCTCTTCTAAACTGTAAGTTAGGGTGATCATTCCATAATACATGTGAGACAAAAACATTTTTATGTCGCACCACATTATATAGATTCGGATATTGGGTAGCTAGAGCAGTATCTCCTAACCAAATGTCCTCCCAAAAACGAATAGTTTCCCCATTCCCCAACTTGAACTGAATTCGCTGAAAAAAATCTTCTTTGACTCTCATCAATCCCTTCCAAAAAGGTGAGTCCGAGTTTTTTGCTTCCACCTGCTAAAGTGGTAAATCCCTAATATATTTATTATGTAGTATCTCACTCCATACTCCTTCTTCATTAAGAAGTTTATAGAGCCACTTGCTTAAGAGACACTTATTTTTAATCTCTAAAACCTCGATCCCCAGACCCCCTTGATCTTTCGGTCTACAAATTATATTCCACCGTGTTAACCTATACTTTTTCTTCTTCTTGTCACTTTGGCAAAAGAAGCGAGATCTAAAGAAATCTAATCTTTTTCGTGCCCCAACAGGTATCTCAAAAAAAGATAGAAAAAACATAGGCAAGCTCGAAAGAACAGAATTAATTAGAACCAATCTATCTCCATAAGAGAATAGTTTCCCGATCCAAGTACTCAACTTGTTTTCAAAACGGTCCTCAATTGGAAGCCATTCTTTATTCAACAGTTTTCTATAATGAATCGGGATACCCAAGTACTTAAACGGTAACTGTCCCACATCACACCCAAAGATGTGGCGGTACTCTTCCTCTGCCTCAACCGCAGCCCCAAAGCAAAAAAATTCACTCTTATGGTAGTTGATCTTAAGACCCGATAATTGTTCAAACAATGATAAGATTAGTTTCATGTTAACTGCTTTATCGAGATCATGTTCAAGGAACAGAATTGTATCATCTGCGTATTGTAGAATTGAAACCCCACCTTCAACCATATGAGGTACAAGTCCCCCAATACTACCTTCTTCTTTGGCCCTCGCAATTAGCACTGCTAACATGTCAGCTACGAGGTTAAAGAGAATAGGAGATAATGGATCCCCCTGTCGTAATCCTTTTAGTGTCTGGAAATAATGACCAATGTCATCATTCACCCTGATACCTACACTCCCCCCTTGAACAAATCTCGCTACCCAGTCACACCACAGTGGTGAGAAACCTTTCATCCTTAGCGTCTGTTGCAAAAATGACCAACTAACCTTGTCATAGGCCTTTTCAAAATCTATTTTGAAAAGAACTCCATCCAATTTCTTGGAATGAAGCTCATGTATTGTTTCGTGAAGGACTACTACCGCTTCTAAAATGTTTCTACCAGGTAGAAATGCAGATTGAGTGGGTTTAATAATTTGCTGCGCAATCGCAGTAACTCTATTAGTCCCAACCTTCGTGAATATTTTAAAGCTGACATTCAGCAAACAGATAGGCCTATATTGTTCTATTCTAGCTGCATCTTCCTTCTTAGGTAAAAGTGTAATGACCCCAAAACTCAGCTTGTATAATTGTAGCTCTGCTGCATTTAATTGAGCAAACATGGACATCATATCCAGCTTAATCACATCCCAAAACTTCTTATAGAACTCAGCCGGGAACCCATCCGGTCCCGGCGCTTTATTAAGTTCCATTTGAGTTATTGCGTCAAAAACTTCCTCTTCACAGAAAGGAGCAGTTAAAAGATTGTTTTCCTCTAACGACACTTGAGGTAGATCAGCAATCCTCCCCTCATCAAGTGAAATATTTGTTTTTTCGGATGGCCCAAATAGCTTTTTGTAATATTCAGTAATAAAACACACTAGGTTTTGTTGGCCAATAATAGTCCCCTCATCTTGTTCTAACTGAAATATTTTTTTCTTCCTATGTTTTCCATTAGCCATTAAATGAAAATATTTTGTGTTGTCTCCCCCTTCTTTAATATATCTCATCTTAGCACGTTGGGCCCACTTGGACTCTTCATCTCGTCTAAGTTTAGCTAGGAACAATTAAGCCTCCCTCTTGGACTTTCTTTCCTCAGCAGAAAGAAGCATAGTCTCGGCTTTAATATCTAATTCATTAATTAGTAAAAGTAGTTTATCCCTCTGAAGTTTATATTCCCCACTCATATTCTTAGCCCACCCCCGTAAAAAACTACGCAGATGTCTAATCTTGTTTTGCCATATCTCAATAGGAGAATCCCCCATATGTGGACTCATCCACTCTTTTATAACCATATCACAAAAACCCTCTTGTTTCAGCCAAGAGAGTTCAAATGAAAATGTCGATTTATTACCTTTATGAGCTGAACAACCCGAGTCCACAAACAAGGGCACATGATCAGATCCTGTTCTTGCCAAAGCCTGAACAGTAACAAGAGGGAATTTCTGTTCCCACTCTACACTTGCTAGTATACGATCTAACTTCTCATATGTAGCTATCTCTCGTCTACTAACCCAAGTGTATTGCCTTCCTGACATCTCTAATTCTTTTAGATCCAGGCTGTCAATAATGGCATTGAAAATAGATGGCCAACGTGTGTTAAAATTATCATTACTCTTATCATTTGGTCTAAGCATAATGTTGAAATCTCCACCCACCAAAATAGGTCGAGTCTCACTCTCACAAATACGGACAAGCTCCAACAAGAAAACGGGTTTTTTATCATCTTGAGCAGCCCCATAGACTACTACCAACGCCCAAAGGAAACCATCGTCCTTCGTACGTAAATGAAATTTAACCGAGAACTCTCCCGCAATCACTGTCTGAACTGTCATGATAGCATTATTAAAGCCAACTAAAATTCCTCCCGATCGTCCTTGAGGTGGTAAACAGTACCAACAAAAATCACGACCTCCGGGTAAATGTGATAGTAATTGCTGCTCAAAACTAGACCTACCAGTTTCCAAAATAGCAACAAAATCCAATTTTAACTCACTGACAATCTCATTAACTGCCAAATGTTTGGCAGTATCCCCAAACCCACCCGTGTTCCAAAAAACCCCTTTCATTGATCTTAATCTTTTAGAATAATATTCTTTAATCTACTGCTTCTCCTTTTAGGCTTAGAGGATGCACTATTCTTCTTCTTACGGGGGCGTGTGACCTTCACACGTAGTGATGAATTCAAAGCATCACCCAACCCCTCTTCCTCTAGCTCATGAACCTCTTCATCCAGCGATCATGACATTCGTTCAACTAACTCATATGAATTTTTCTTATGATCACTCTCCAAAAAAACCAATTGTCTAGATGTTTCTAGTTTTTTAATTGTAGTGACAACATTATCTACTTCCGATTCATCATTACCCAATGAAACTCCTAATCTAGTTGCAAAATCAACAATACGATTATTCGACAATTGAGTAAATGAACGCGGTAAAGTACCTGAGTAATTGATGTCCCGTTGAGCTGCCAGCCGCGTAGCTCTCTCCGAGATGGGCGTGTCTGCATCTGGGTGTGCATGCAGCCGTGCACTCGATCGAAGCCCCACGCTCTCCGGTTCCGGGATGCCTCCGAAATCCAGCACCTACTCCCTGGAAGCCATATGAATCAGACTCGGTGAACTCACAGTGTTGCACCTCCCAGAATCATTAGGTACCATCTGTGTCTCATTGAAATCAGCAGTGATCATCCTCTCTCCACCCTCTTGTGACAATGCTACAGCCAGCATCACGGATCCATCCTCGACAGCCCCAAGTGTATTAGAAACCGTGGTTACTAATTGTTGTTTCAGAACTGACATCGTAGGTGTACTCATAATAATAGTATCAGTACCTCCCGATCGCCCTAGCAGCTGTCCCCCATACGTAGCATTACGTACCATCGGAGTCCCATACTCTCTAGCCATCAGCGCATCCGACGGCAGCGACGGCAGAGAAATGGGAGAAAACGGGCTCCCGGCAGACGCAGTTTTGCCTGCCGCAGCGCTCCACGGCAGCGAAACTGGTACCTTTTGCTGTCGTGCGGAAGGAACCGCTGCCGACAGAGAATTGGCCACCGCCTCCTTCACAGCAGCTGGCTGTATTGCAGGTGCGAGTTATTCTTCAGATCCGTGCTGTCCAGAACTCGCCATCGGTTTTGTGTCACAAGCCAGCGTCCTGTCTTTCCCAGTTTGATCTATTATTGGCGTAGCAAAAACAACCTCACTCTCTGTTCTAATATCACTATCCTCCGCAGGTATGAACATAGCCCTAAGCTCCTCACGAGCCCGCTGGATAGAGTGCAGCACCATAGGGGAAAACGCAACACCTGTTTTCCTCGCTGTATTACCACCCGGGCCATTGGAATTTGTGCTCTGTGTGTCCATCATAGGCTCATCCGCCTTGCTGTCATTAGCATTTGATGTATTAAGAGAAGTGTTTGCCAACGCATCTGTGAAGTCATCTAAAATACCATCATCATCATCTTTGTCGACGTTTGGATCGGTCATTACCACATCCTCCTCCACTGAGATATCCTCTCCCTCCACCTCAAAAGTGAGTTCATAGATACCATCATGAATGAACATAGGGTAGCTTTTAGGTATCTTTGTAAAGTCCAGACAACCCACCCGAATACGAAGAACTCCGTGCCTCCTAGTGTACACCATGTCCACCTTAGAAGTTTTACCAAGCATAAAACCCACGGACCAGAGGGCCAAAAAATCTCCCATGCGATCTTCTGGTATACCGGAGACACGCACCCAAAACTCCGGAAGTGTATCAATGGGCTCAATCTTGTGAGTCCAAGCATCAAATAGCATCTCACAATTACTCCTCGGTACACGAAAAGCACCGAATACCTTCGGTCGATCGAGCTCTAGTTTAGATGGAAATTGAACCTTAAAAACATTATGCCCCTCCTGCGAAACCCTCCAAATAAAATTCTCCGTTGGTACTAGCCTCTGTAATTGGGTGATGATCTGCGGAATAGACATCTCACCCTTGGACACCACAATAGACGCCATTTTCACATCGACTACCTTTGGTCTATAGTGCTCAGACAAAGGCAAGCCAAAGAAAGTCAGTTCATCATGTGCATATCTGAAAGTGCATGGTTCCCCCATATGTGGTTTTGGTAATTAATGACAATCCTTATGGACTAATGTTTGCATTGAGTTATCTTTGTAGATCTTGTTCATAGGAAATAATGGAGTTCATGTGTTGAACTCTATTAGCTTCCTTGATGGCCATTGTTACATTCAAGGATTTATATGAAGAATGGTCATGGTTTGAGTTGAGCTTATTGCTAGTGTGTCTTGAAGAAAAGGATTAGGTGATCTTTCATTATCTTCTTCAAGACATCATCTTTAGAAGTGAGAAGCAAAGATACAAGGTTGATCAAGCAAGCGATCAACACACAAAGCTACAAGTTGTACCAAGTGGGATTGTGTATCTCATGGTATGGTAAGCAATTGTCAAATATAGCTTTGTGAACTAACCCATGATATGTGTGTGTCGCATCTCTATGTGTGGTTAGGTATCTTTCCATGGGCATGAACCAAAAGGAAGATTTCATTTAGCCCATGGTCTATGTCGTCGTCAAGCGGTGTTTGTCATCTAGCTTGACGTGGAAGCTCAAGTGAAGCATCTAGAAGATATCCTATGCTTGATGCTTGCCACCCTTTTGGAGATTGTGGCCTTGTGAAGATTTTCCGAAGGGTCTCTCCCATAATGGTGTATGGGGGAGCTAGTCTCTCCCATAATGGTGTTTGGGGGAGCAACTTGCAAGTCTTCATCAAGCGGAGTTTGTGCTAGCAAGCGCAATCAAGAAAGAAGATCCAACTTGAGAGAGTCAAGATCGTCATCATCTAGCTCAAGTGGAATGCTCAAGGCAAAGGTATAATCTTGATAGGTTTTCTATTTTACCGGTCTCGTGTCTTTGGGAGACCGGGTTATAGGATAGATAGTCGTACTATCAAGAGGGGCTCTCAAGTGAGTAACTCGATCGAATCGTTATGGAGAGCTCAAACCTTTGCATACCTTGCATATCATCTTTCTTGGTTCTTATTTGGCTTTTTTCTCCTTTGGGTTTTAGTGCTTTTCGTGATCTTCATGACAAGCCTTGGTTTCTCGAAAACGGATTTCGTAAGAAAACTTTGTTGCGTTTTCGGTGGTGAAAATATTCCGTTCGTCTTTGAGAATGTTCCCACACCTTCCATGTGTGGTAACTTCTCCATACTTTGAGGTTTCAATATTTTCACCTTTTATTTGGATACTCCTTGTTGTTATCTTTCCAATGCATTTGGACTCACCTAATTCGGAATTCATTCGCAAAAGTTATGTGAGTTTTCGTGTTGGAAGTTTTACCGGTTGTTCCTTTTAGAGAGGTTAAACCTTTCTATTTGGTTTTAGTTTCCATTGTTGGGCAGTGATGTTTCTCTGCATGATCTTGTAGAGTTTTTCATTATGAACTCAACGAGCCAAAGATCATCAAAAACGGAGTCCGGACGCAAAAGTTATGAAGTTTCTAGTTGAGCCATTTTTCGGTACTGACATGAACCGGATTATTGGAAACCGGATTTTTCGGGGCATACCGGATATTCCGGTTTCGACGGATTTCAGACCAGTTTTCGTTCTGGAGTGAACCGGATTATTTGATCCGGATTATTCACTTCGGACCGGATATTCCGGTCCCAAAATTCCTGCACAACGGCTAGTTCTTGTGGGGACCTATTTAAGGGGGCTTTCTTCCCCATTGGTCCCCAAGTCTTCCAAGCACGTTTTCCCTCTTCTCTCCCACCATTGTTGACCTTGGAAAGCTTGCCCCTCTCCCAATCCCTCCTATGATTCTTGCATATCTTTTAGGGAGAAGGTAGAGGAGATCTCGATCTACATTTCCACCAATCCATCTTCCTTCTTAGTGAGGGAAACTTAGTAGATCTTGATCTTGGAGTTCTTGGTGTTTCTCCTCCATTGTTCTTCCTCTCTTATTCCCCCATAAGCATTTGTTGCTTTGTTGGAATTTGAGAGTGAAGGATTTGAGCACTCGTGCTCTTGCCATTTGCATCGGTTGCATCGGTTTGCTCTCTCCACGAGGATTCGTGGAAGTTGAAAGTTTGTGAGCTTGTTACTCTTGGGTCTTGGACCCTAGACGACTTGTGGTGTTCTTGGGAGCCTCCAATTGAGTTGTGGATGCGTGCCCCAAGATTGTGGTGACACCGAGAGCCTCCAATTGAGTTGTGGATGCGTGCCTCGGGTTTGAAGGTTGCCATATAGTGGAAGGTGAACTAGGCCTTTGTGGCGGGGTTCATCGGAGAATAGGGTGAGGCCTTTGTGGCGTTGAGTAGGCCTTCGTGGTGAGCTCACACCCCTCCAACGAGACGTACTCCCCTTTGTGGGAGGAACTCGGGAATACATCTTCGTCTCCGTGTGCCTCGGTTATTTCTATACCCGAGCTTTTTTACTTATGCAATTTACTTTGTGATAGCCTTCGAGCTTGAAGTTATATATCTTGCTATCACCTTGTTACTTGTCTTGCTTAGCATAAGTTGTTTGTTCATCTAGTTTACCCTAGAATATTTAGGTTGTATGCTTGTTAATTTAAACACCTAGTTTATTTCCGCATTTAGTGAGCATTAACCGGAAAAGTTTTAATCGCCTATTCACCCCCCCCCTCTAGGCGACGTCGTTGTCCGTTCAATTGGTATCAGAGCCTCGTCTCTCTTTATTAGGCTTTACATCCTAGAGAGTACGATGTCGTTTAGAGAAATAGAACATGATCCCTCTTTTATATTCTATGGTAGAAATTATGATGCTTGGAAAATTCGCATTCTTAATTTTCTTGAGGACATGGGTCCAAAGTATGTTAAAAGAATTGTAGATATGGATTTTCCTCCTCCAAAGGATTCTCAAGATTTATCTTTAGAGGATGAGGAAAACTCTTATCTCGATACTCTTGTATCTAATGGTCTCTTGTGCATTTTGAGCGATGTAGTTATTAAATCAATCATGCCTTTTCGGAACGCTCATGAGCTATGGACAAAACTTCAAGATATATATGATGTGTCCAATATTATTGAGGATGATTGTTCTCCATCCACTTCCGGCCGTGATGAGTTCACATCTCTCTCCACTCCACCAACATGTGATTTTTCACAAGGTAATGATATGGTGAGTGGTGATAGAAATTGCATTGTGGATAGTGAATTTGCTATTGACTATACTTCATATCTATCCCATTGCAATGATCTATCTTTGGACTTAATATCTTCTAGCACTCAAAATTCCATACATGCTAGTGTTGATAGTCCTTGCATATCATGTAATAGTTGTTTAACTAAATCTCATGATGATATGCTTCCTATGTCTTGTTTTCATGAAAATAATGCTTCCATTTCCTCTAGTACTTGTGTGGCTAACAATGTAGAGGAATCCCATTTTTTTGTGGAACAAGACATGGACCTTAATGGCTCTTCTAGTATATCTTCATCATCGCCATCCATTTCTCATATGTGCCTTATGGCTAGGGATTCAAAGGTATCACCACCTTTGGAACCCACTACATCTTGTGATGATGAGGATGAGGATATATTTTATGGAGAGTTTGAGGACGAAGACTCTTTAATGGAGAAGGGTGAGTTGGTTCTTCTTGATCTCCCTAAAGGTAGTAAAGCTATCACTCCTTTTAGTGAAATATTGGCTTTTGCTATTTATAGCGCTAAAATAATTGAAACTAAAGGTGAGATTGAGAGAAGTGATGCCGATGAAAAGGCATCCCTCACTATGTCTCTTGAGGAAGAGTATGAGCTCCGAGTTACTCTTGAGGAGAAACTTGAATCTATTGAGGAGCTCTATAATGAACAAATAGCCTATCTCACTAAAGCACGTGACCATACCCATGCTAAATATAAAGTGCTTAAAAATGAAAAGGTTGAATTTGTTGTTGACAATGCTAATCTAATTGAAGAAAACTCTAGGTTAAATAATGAGCTTGCCAAGTTATCTTCTTCTATTTCAATTGATGCTTGTGCTACTAACTCCACATCTTGTGAAGCATCTATTTTGAAGGAGAATGTTGAGCTAAGGGCTCAACTTGAGCTAATGACTAGCAAGTGTGGGAAATTGGAAGAGAGTCATGAAAAGCTATCTAGCTCTCATGAGGATCTTCTAGCATCCCATACCAAGCTAAAATTAGCTCTTGAGGCTATCACTACAAAAGTAACATCTTGTGAGCCTCATATGGTTACTAGCACAATATCTTCTAGCAATGCTATTTTGACTTGTGCTCGTATTAGTAATTCATCCTCTCATAGTGTCTCTACATCTTGTGATGAATTGCTTTCCTTGCCTTGTTGCTCTAACAATGAAGCATCTACTTCCTCTAGCTCTTCTGTTGATTCTAACCATGTAGAGGAAATTAAAGAGCTCAAGGCCCAAGTCACTTCTTTGAAGAAAGACTTGGAAAAGAGTCATGAAGGGAGTTCCACCCTTGACAAGATGTTGAGAGTGCGAAGACTTCCCAATGACAAGAGTGGACTTGGATTCAACTCCAATCTCAAGAACAAGTCCATTATTGACAAGAAGAAGGGCCAAGAACAAGTCAAAGATCCGGCCAAGATTATTTGCTTCAAGTGCAAGATTGAAGGGCACCATGTTAGATCTTGCCCTTTGAAGAAGAAGCCTCTTAGTGAGAAGCAACTAGGGAAGAGGCCTCTTGTTCAATCTCATGCTCAACCACGAGTTGAACAACGGCCACCTCCTAAGAAGACTCAAGCCAATGCTCCTCTTGTTGAGAAGCCTATTGAGAAGAAAGAAAAGAGTCGATGTTGCTACCTTTGTCGCAAGAAGGGACACTTTGCTTCTTCATGCACTAATGGTACATTATCCAACCCTATCCTTGTTGATGATGTTTATTCTATTAGGAAGGATAATGTGGGCAATATGTTTGCCAAGTATGTTGGTACTCCAAGTGGTGTCAAGAAAAGAACCATTTGGGTTGCCAAACCTATTGTGACTAACCTCTTAGGACCCAACTTGGTTGGGGACCAACAATCTCAAACTTGATCAATAGGTGGTGTTGGAGGGAATTGGAGACTTGGCTATTTCATGAAGAATTAAGGGATCTTCATCAATTATATTTCCTCATGCCAAGTCACTTGGATTATATATATCTCTTACCCAATGTTCCTCCAAGCGGTAACTTGTATTTAAATCTATATACAATTGAAAGTTGCTTGCTCCCTTGCATATGTTAGTTTTGTTTCTAGCATGTGTTTCTATATGTAGTGCTTCCTACTTACCTATCTTGAGTAATCTAGTTATGTTTGTTGGTTTGCACTCCATGTACTTGTGTTCTTTGTGTTGAGCCTTCATTGCTATTGTTTCTTATCTTAGTTGGCTCTTTGGGAGATTAATGGACTATCCCATTTTGGGGGAGTAATATGCTTTGCACTTTACTATCCTAAAATGTGTGTACATGAGGAATACCACTTAGTGTTGATATATCAATATTATCTATTCTCTATGTGGTATGTCATTCTCATGAGAAATTCATTTCTAAATGTCCATTAACTTTCTCTAGTTGGATTTAATTTTGCCTCTTGTTGTTTTCAATGGATTATCACATTATGGGGGAGTAATAAGCTATGTGCATATTACAATCCTAGAAAATGTGAACATGTGAGGTATTGCCACCTAGAGTTGATATTCTAGTTATCTTGTTCCTATGTGGCATGCTTCTCAAACAAGTTCCATATTTACTTAAAATATCTTGTGTCTCTCTTCTTTGGTATCTTGTTTGTTAGAGAGTTTCTTGTTGCCTTGCTTTTCGGTTTTTATTTGAAGCCTTCAAGAATCTCTATCTAAGCATGTTTTTATTTTCTATCTTTTACCACATGCTTATATTTTGTGAATATGATTGTGAACAAATCTACCACCGAGAAATATCTCCATACATCTCTTGTCTTAGACAAGTTATAACAATTTGTGGTAAGTTTATTGATCATATTTACTTTGGCCATTGCTATAAATATTGCCTTCTTCCTTGCCAAGGATTTGTTTGGTTCAAACTCCTTTGTGTCTTCCTTGCTCTACTCAAAATTTGTTTTATGCTTTCTTGAGTTAGGAAAAGCAATGATCCCATACTTGTGCACTTGTGTTCAAAGTCATACTTCTTTGGGTTGCACTATTCTTGGGGAAGCTATCCTACTTTGAGTAGATCACCATTCTTTAAATTGGTATTGCATCTAATTGATTTTATTTAAACATGACTAAGTGTTTGAATAATATATATGGAGAGTAATGATTCCATTGTGTGCATTTTGTATTCAAATGCAAGATCATAAATAATGCGCTATTATTGGAAGAACTATCCTATATGCGTTTGAACACTTGTTGTCTTTAAATTTGTTTGTTATCCCAATGACTTGTCTCTTTGGAAGACAAACACTTTTCGTCTTGGTACTTTGTGTGCTATCATGAAAAGTGTAGAGGGTTTGTTCACTCTTTTATGTTTTTTTGGTATCCTCTCTATGTTGGTTTCCTCAATCATGTGTTGATTTGGGTCTTGATATATTTTGGACAATTCTCTTTCTTTTCACTCTTGTGAGTGGCTTCTTGGTTTAATTAGTTCTTTGTCCAATTTGTATCTTGTTTTGGTTCTTAAAAGTTTTGTGCATGCATATTTACTATGTATATCGTTTGGCATGCTTACTTTCGTTGATCCAATACATAGGATAAACTCCATCAAATCCTAAAAGGCTAAGATGTGCATGAAATTCAAATTCATATTAATATGCACATATTTATTTGGAGTTTGTCCTATGTATTGTAGTTGTTCTAACTACTTCGGACCCAATGAGTTTGGGTACCATTTTGTACTTGAATTTTGTTTTTAGGTACAATGGAGATACATTGGTTGCTTGCTCCATTCATAAGGAAGGTGTTCTCAACATGGTTTTATAGGAGTCAAGCTTCGATGATTATCAATCTCGCATCCTCTTCATCACCAATGTCATCTCGGTAACAAGTATCTATCTCATGCATTCATTTCTAGCTTTCAACCTTGTGTAGGTTGCTTCTTGGCATGATTTCCCTTTGTTGCATTTCATTTGGTTCTTGCAAATGTCTTATCAAAAGCATCTTAATTGCAACTATGAGTAAGCCGGGATGATTACATACTATGGGGATATTTATAGTCATTTTCATGATTCACCAATCCCGAGTATATTAATCTAGCAACTTCTACTTGAAGTCTCTCATATGCAATATTGATGAATTCTCAAAAACCATTTGAACCTTTTGTGATATGCGTTACCTTTCTCGAAGCATTCCAACTATCACTTTTCCCTTGTGATATTTGTGATGCTTTGATGAGTTTTGTGTGTTCATCTATATCCCCTTAAGATTAAACTAAGCTTAGTGCTTTGCTTTCAAGCAAAAATCTTATTGGTATATTAATGAACCTCTCTTGGATATCATGTTCTTCACCTTTGTACCTATTTTGTGTGTGCATGTTTCTTTGTGGATATATATCTTTGTGATTGTTGTCCACTTAGAAACTTATACACACGATAATAGTTACATCTTTAATTGGTATTCTATTTCTTTAGTGACCACTTTTTATTGCTTTATATTCCTTGGTGGTTCCTAAAAGGCACAAGCTTTGCTTTTCTTTTGGTATTCCTTTTGCATCTTAATAAAGCTTGTGGACCTATGTGTTTTTTCTTTTGATGGTTTGTGTGTATGGGAAAGACATGATACGCACTATGTGCCTCTTATATTGAAAGACTATGTTGATGATTCTATCATCCTATTAGTCTCCTAAAAAATGTTTTTCCTTGTCACACGCATCTATTTCGGTTGAGTAAGTCTTTTTGTCACTTCTTGATCTTCATTGCTCAACTTTTGTTTGTTTGCAAGTTGCTTTGCTTCTTTTCCAATCTATTCGCTTGCACTTGTTTGTGTTCAAAATTATCTATAAGGGAGTGATGATTCCATGTTGTGCACACTATATAGTAATTCAAATCTAACATTGTGCATGTACCTTGGGGAGTTCCCTCTTGATTTTCTAGAACACTTGGTTGATCTTATCAAAATATTGATTTTGGTCAATCGGTTTTTCGGATTCTTTGGTTGGTTGCTTCTTTGTGAAAGTATCCTTCAATTTGATTTTTCTTGTAAATCTTTGGATCCTCAATATAGTTTGATCTCCCTCCATCTATTCATATATGGAGATATGCACTTGTTTTCACTCATATCATGAGGAATGCATACACTATGGGGGAGCTCTTACTATATTGGCCTTCTAACCTTTTTGCCCATTTCGGCAATGGATGCCAATGGGGGAGAAGTTTAGAGGGTTTAAGGGAATTTGGTTTATGCTTTAGTTTCGTTCTTAAGCATTTGCCTTTCCATGCTATTGCATCCTTGCTCTTGTTTAGCATGTTTGCTTCATTCATCATATAAACCCTCGTAAAAAGGGATTGTCATCAATTACCAAAATGGGGGAGATTGAAAGTGCATGGTTCCCCCATATGTGGTTTTGGTAATTAATGACAATCCTTATGGACTAATGTTTGCATTGAGTTATCTTTGTAGATCTTGTTCATAGGAAATAATGGAGTTCATGTGTTGAACTCTATTAGCTTCCTTGATGGCCATTGTTACATTCAAGGATTTATATGAAGAATGGTCATGGTTTGATTTGAGCTTATTGCTAGTGTGTCTTGAAGAAAAGGATTAGGTGATCTTTCATTATCTTCTTCAAGACATCATCTTTAGAAGTGAGAAGCAAAGATACAAGGTTGATCAAGCAAGCGATCAACACACAAAGCTACAAGTTGTACCAAGTGGGATTGTGTATCTCATGGTATGGTAAGCAATTGTCAAATATAGCTTTGTGAACTAACCCATGATATGTGTGTGTCGCATCTCTATGTGTGGTTAGGTATCTTTCCATGGGCATGAACCAAAAGGAAGATTTCATTTAGCCCATGGTCTATGTCGTCGTCAAGCGGTGTTTGTCATCTAGCTTGACGTGGAAGCTCAAGTGAAGCATCTAGAAGATATCCTATGCTTGATGCTTGCCACCCTTTTGGAGATTGTGGCCTTGTGAAGATTTTCCGAAGGGTCTCTCCCATAATGGTGTATGGGGGAGCTAGTCTCTCCCATAATGGTGTTTGGGGGAGCAACTTGCAAGTCTTCATCAAGCGGAGTTTGTGCTAGCAAGCGCAATCAAGAAAGAAGATCCAACTTGAGAGAGTCAAGATCGTCATCATCTAGCTCAAGTGGAATGCTCAAGGCAAAGGTATAATCTTGATAGGTTTTCTATTTTACCGGTCTCGTGTCTTTGGGAGACCGGGTTATAGGATAGATAGTCGTACTATCAAGAGGGGCTCTCAAGTGAGTAACTCGATCGAATCGTTATGGAGAGCTCAAACCTTTGCATACCTTGCATATCATCTTTCTTGGTTCTTATTTGGCTTTTTTCTCCTTTGGGTTTTAGTGCTTTTCGTGATCTTCATGACAAGCCTTGGTTTCTCGAAAACGGATTTCGTAAGAAAACTTTGTTGCGTTTTCGGTGGTGAAAATATTCCGTTCGTCTTTGAGAATGTTCCCACACCTTCCATGTGTGGTAACTTCTCCATACTTTGAGGTTTCAATATTTTCACCTTTTATTTGGATACTCCTTGTTGTTATCTTTCCAATGCATTTGGACTCACCTAATTCGGAATTCATTCGCAAAAGTTATGTGAGTTTTCGTGTTGGAAGTTTTACCGGTTGTTCCTTTTAGAGAGGTTAAACCTTTCTATTTGGTTTTAGTTTCCATTGTTGGGCAGTGATGTTTCTCTGCATGATCTTGTAGAGTTTTTCATTATGAACTCAACGAGCCAAAGATCATCAAAAACGGAGTCCGGACGCAAAAGTTATGAAGTTTCTAGTTGAGCCATTTTTCGGTACTGACATGAACCGGATTATTGGAAACCGGATTTTTCGGGGCATACCGGATATTCCGGTTTCGACGGATTTCAGACCAGTTTTCGTTCTGGAGTGAACCGGATTATTTGATCCGGATTATTCACTTCGGACCGGATATTCCGGTCCCAAAATTCCTGCACAACGGCTAGTTCTTGTGGGGACCTATTTAAGGGGGCTTTCTTCCCCATTGGTCCCCAAGTCTTCCAAGCACGTTTTCCCTCTTCTCTCCCACCATTGTTGACCTTGGAAAGCTTGCCCCTCTCCCAATCCCTCCTATGATTCTTGCATATCTTTTAGGGAGAAGGTAGAGGAGATCTCGATCTACATTTCCACCAATCCATCTTCCTTCTTAGTGAGGGAAACTTAGTAGATCTTGATCTTGGAGTTCTTGGTGTTTCTCCTCCATTGTTCTTCCTCTCTTATTCCCCCATAAGCATTTGTTGCTTTGTTGGAATTTGAGAGTGAAGGATTTGAGCACTCGTGCTCTTGCCATTTGCATCGGTTGCATCGGTTTGCTCTCTCCACGAGGATTCGTGGAAGTTGAAAGTTTGTGAGCTTGTTACTCTTGGGTCTTGGACCCTAGACGACTTGTGGTGTTCTTGGGAGCCTCCAATTGAGTTGTGGATGCGTGCCCCAAGATTGTGGTGACACCGAGAGCCTCCAATTGAGTTGTGGATGCGTGCCTCGGGTTTGAAGGTTGCCATATAGTGGAAGGTGAACTAGGCCTTTGTGGCGGGGTTCATCGGAGAATAGGGTGAGGCCTTTGTGGCGTTGAGTAGGCCTTCGTGGTGAGCTCACACCCCTCCAACGAGACGTACTCCCCTTTGTGGGAGGAACTCGGGAATACATCTTCGTCTCCGTGTGCCTCGGTTATTTCTATACCCGAGCTTTTTTACTTATGCAATTTACTTTGTGATAGCCTTCGAGCTTGAAGTTATATATCTTGCTATCACCTTGTTACTTGTCTTGCTTAGCATAAGTTGTTTGTTCATCTAGTTTACCCTAGAATATTTAGGTTGTATGCTTGTTAATTTAAACACCTAGTTTATTTCCGCATTTAGTGAGCATTAACCGGAAAAGTTTTAATCGCCTATTCACCCCCCCCCCTCTAGGCGACGTCGTTGTCCGTTCAATTGGTATCAGAGCCTCGTCTCTCTTTATTAGGCTTTACATCCTAGAGAGTACGATGTCGTTTAGAGAAATAGAACATGATCCCTCTTTTATATTCTATGGTAGAAATTATGATGCTTGGAAAATTCGCATTCTTAATTTTCTTGAGGACATGGGTCCAAAGTATGTTAAAAGAATTGTAGATATGGATTTTCCTCCTCCAAAGGATTCTCAAGATTTATCTTTAGAGGATGAGGAAAACTCTTATCTCGATACTCTTGTATCTAATGGTCTCTTGTGCATTTTGAGCGATGTAGTTATTAAATCAATCATGCCTTTTCGGAACGCTCATGAGCTATGGACAAAACTTCAAGATATATATGATGTGTCCAATATTATTGAGGATGATTGTTCTCCATCCACTTCCGGCCGTGATGAGTTCACATCTCTCTCCACTCCACCAACATGTGATTTTTCACAAGGTAATGATATGGTGAGTGGTGATAGAAATTGCATTGTGGATAGTGAATTTGCTATTGACTATACTTCATATCTATCCCATTGCAATGATCTATCTTTGGACTTAATATCTTCTAGCACTCAAAATTCCATACATGCTAGTGTTGATAGTCCTTGCATATCATGTAATAGTTGTTTAACTAAATCTCATGATGATATGCTTCCTATGTCTTGTTTTCATGAAAATAATGCTTCCATTTCCTCTAGTACTTGTGTGGCTAACAATGTAGAGGAATCCCATTTTTTTGTGGAACAAGACATGGACCTTAATGGCTCTTCTAGTATATCTTCATCATCGCCATCCATTTCTCATATGTGCCTTATGGCTAGGGATTCAAAGGTATCACCACCTTTGGAACCCACTACATCTTGTGATGATGAGGATGAGGATATATTTTATGGAGAGTTTGAGGACGAAGACTCTTTAATGGAGAAGGGTGAGTTGGTTCTTCTTGATCTCCCTAAAGGTAGTAAAGCTATCACTCCTTTTAGTGAAATATTGGCTTTTGCTATTTATAGCGCTAAAATAATTGAAACTAAAGGTGAGATTGAGAGAAGTGATGCCGATGAAAAGGCATCCCTCACTATGTCTCTTGAGGAAGAGTATGAGCTCCGAGTTACTCTTGAGGAGAAACTTGAATCTATTGAGGAGCTCTATAATGAACAAATAGCCTATCTCACTAAAGCACGTGACCATACCCATGCTAAATATAAAGTGCTTAAAAATGAAAAGGTTGAATTTGTTGTTGACAATGCTAATCTAATTGAAGAAAACTCTAGGTTAAATAATGAGCTTGCCAAGTTATCTTCTTCTATTTCAATTGATGCTTGTGCTACTAACTCCACATCTTGTGAAGCATCTATTTTGAAGGAGAATGTTGAGCTAAGGGCTCAACTTGAGCTAATGACTAGCAAGTGTGGGAAATTGGAAGAGAGTCATGAAAAGCTATCTAGCTCTCATGAGGATCTTCTAGCATCCCATACCAAGCTAAAATTAGCTCTTGAGGCTATCACTACAAAAGTAACATCTTGTGAGCCTCATATGGTTACTAGCACAATATCTTCTAGCAATGCTATTTTGACTTGTGCTCGTATTAGTAATTCATCCTCTCATAGTGTCTCTACATCTTGTGATGAATTGCTTTCCTTGCCTTGTTGCTCTAACAATGAAGCATCTACTTCCTCTAGCTCTTCTGTTGATTCTAACCATGTAGAGGAAATTAAAGAGCTCAAGGCCCAAGTCACTTCTTTGAAGAAAGACTTGGAAAAGAGTCATGAAGGGAGTTCCACCCTTGACAAGATGTTGAGAGTGCGAAGACTTCCCAATGACAAGAGTGGACTTGGATTCAACTCCAATCTCAAGAACAAGTCCATTATTGACAAGAAGAAGGGCCAAGAACAAGTCAAAGATCCGGCCAAGATTATTTGCTTCAAGTGCAAGATTGAAGGGCACCATGTTAGATCTTGCCCTTTGAAGAAGAAGCCTCTTAGTGAGAAGCAACTAGGGAAGAGGCCTCTTGTTCAATCTCATGCTCAACCACGAGTTGAACAACGGCCACCTCCTAAGAAGACTCAAGCCAATGCTCCTCTTGTTGAGAAGCCTATTGAGAAGAAAGAAAAGAGTCGATGTTGCTACCTTTGTCGCAAGAAGGGACACTTTGCTTCTTCATGCACTAATGGTACATTATCCAACCCTATCCTTGTTGATGATGTTTATTCTATTAGGAAGGATAATGTGGGCAATATGTTTGCCAAGTATGTTGGTACTCCAAGTGGTGTCAAGAAAAGAACCATTTGGGTTGCCAAACCTATTGTGACTAACCTCTTAGGACCCAACTTGGTTGGGGACCAACAATCTCAAACTTGATCAATAGGTGGTGTTGGAGGGAATTGGAGACTTGGCTATTTCATGAAGAATTAAGGGATCTTCATCAATTATATTTCCTCATGCCAAGTCACTTGGATTATATATATCTCTTACCCAATGTTCCTCCAAGCGGTAACTTGTATTTAAATCTATATACAATTGAAAGTTGCTTGCTCCCTTGCATATGTTAGTTTTGTTTCTAGCATGTGTTTCTATATGTAGTGCTTCCTACTTACCTATCTTGAGTAATCTAGTTATGTTTGTTGGTTTGCACTCCATGTACTTGTGTTCTTTGTGTTGAGCCTTCATTGCTATTGTTTCTTATCTTAGTTGGCTCTTTGGGAGATTAATGGACTATCCCATTTTGGGGGAGTAATATGCTTTGCACTTTACTATCCTAAAATGTGTGTACATGAGGAATACCACTTAGTGTTGATATATCAATATTATCTATTCTCTATGTGGTATGTCATTCTCATGAGAAATTCATTTCTAAATGTCCATTAACTTTCTCTAGTTGGATTTAATTTTGCCTCTTGTTGTTTTCAATGGATTATCACATTATGGGGGAGTAATAAGCTATGTGCATATTACAATCCTAGAAAATGTGAACATGTGAGGTATTGCCACCTAGAGTTGATATTCTAGTTATCTTGTTCCTATGTGGCATGCTTCTCAAACAAGTTCCATATTTACTTAAAATATCTTGTGTCTCTCTTCTTTGGTATCTTGTTTGTTAGAGAGTTTCTTGTTGCCTTGCTTTTCGGTTTTTATTTGAAGCCTTCAAGAATCTCTATCTAAGCATGTTTTTATTTTCTATCTTTTACCACATGCTTATATTTTGTGAATATGATTGTGAACAAATCTACCACCGAGAAATATCTCCATACATCTCTTGTCTTAGACAAGTTATAACAATTTGTGGTAAGTTTATTGATCATATTTACTTTGGCCATTGCTATAAATATTGCCTTCTTCCTTGCCAAGGATTTGTTTGGTTCAAACTCCTTTGTGTCTTCCTTGCTCTACTCAAAATTTGTTTTATGCTTTCTTGAGTTAGGAAAAGCAATGATCCCATACTTGTGCACTTGTGTTCAAAGTCATACTTCTTTGGGTTGCACTATTCTTGGGGAAGCTATCCTACTTTGAGTAGATCACCATTCTTTAAATTGGTATTGCATCTAATTGATTTTATTTAAACATGACTAAGTGTTTGAATAATATATATGGAGAGTAATGATTCCATTGTGTGCATTTTGTATTCAAATGCAAGATCATAAATAATGCGCTATTATTGGAAGAACTATCCTATATGCGTTTGAACACTTGTTGTCTTTAAATTTGTTTGTTATCCCAATGACTTGTCTCTTTGGAAGACAAACACTTTTCGTCTTGGTACTTTGTGTGCTATCATGAAAAGTGTAGAGGGTTTGTTCACTCTTTTATGTTTTTTTGGTATCCTCTCTATGTTGGTTTCCTCAATCATGTGTTGATTTGGGTCTTGATATATTTTGGACAATTCTCTTTCTTTTCACTCTTGTGAGTGGCTTCTTGGTTTAATTAGTTCTTTGTCCAATTTGTATCTTGTTTTGGTTCTTAAAAGTTTTGTGCATGCATATTTACTATGTATATCGTTTGGCATGCTTACTTTCGTTGATCCAATACATAGGATAAACTCCATCAAATCCTAAAAGGCTAAGATGTGCATGAAATTCAAATTCATATTAATATGCACATATTTATTTGGAGTTTGTCCTATGTATTGTAGTTGTTCTAACTACTTCGGACCCAATGAGTTTGGGTACCATTTTGTACTTGAATTTTGTTTTTAGGTACAATGGAGATACATTGGTTGCTTGCTCCATTCATAAGGAAGGTGTTCTCAACATGGTTTTATAGGAGTCAAGCTTCGATGATTATCAATCTCGCATCCTCTTCATCACCAATGTCATCTCGGTAACAAGTATCTATCTCATGCATTCATTTCTAGCTTTCAACCTTGTGTAGGTTGCTTCTTGGCATGATTTCCCTTTGTTGCATTTCATTTGGTTCTTGCAAATGTCTTATCAAAAGCATCTTAATTGCAACTATGAGTAAGCCGGGATGATTACATACTATGGGGATATTTATAGTCATTTTCATGATTCACCAATCCCGAGTATATTAATCTAGCAACTTCTACTTGAAGTCTCTCATATGCAATATTGATGAATTCTCAAAAACCATTTGAACCTTTTGTGATATGCGTTACCTTTCTCGAAGCATTCCAACTATCACTTTTCCCTTGTGATATTTGTGATGCTTTGATGAGTTTTGTGTGTTCATCTATATCCCCTTAAGATTAAACTAAGCTTAGTGCTTTGCTTTCAAGCAAAAATCTTATTGGTATATTAATGAACCTCTCTTGGATATCATGTTCTTCACCTTTGTACCTATTTTGTGTGTGCATGTTTCTTTGTGGATATATATCTTTGTGATTGTTGTCCACTTAGAAACTTATACACACGATAATAGTTACATCTTTAATTGGTATTCTATTTCTTTAGTGACCACTTTTTATTGCTTTATATTCCTTGGTGGTTCCTAAAAGGCACAAGCTTTGCTTTTCTTTTGGTATTCCTTTTGCATCTTAATAAAGCTTGTGGACCTATGTGTTTTTTCTTTTGATGGTTTGTGTGTATGGGAAAGACATGATACGCACTATGTGCCTCTTATATTGAAAGACTATGTTGATGATTCTATCATCCTATTAGTCTCCTAAAAAATGTTTTTCCTTGTCACACGCATCTATTTCGGTTGAGTAAGTCTTTTTGTCACTTCTTGATCTTCATTGCTCAACTTTTGTTTGTTTGCAAGTTGCTTTGCTTCTTTTCCAATCTATTCGCTTGCACTTGTTTGTGTTCAAAATTATCTATAAGGGAGTGATGATTCCATGTTGTGCACACTATATAGTAATTCAAATCTAACATTGTGCATGTACCTTGGGGAGTTCCCTCTTGATTTTCTAGAACACTTGGTTGATCTTATCAAAATATTGATTTTGGTCAATCGGTTTTTCGGATTCTTTGGTTGGTTGCTTCTTTGTGAAAGTATCCTTCAATTTGATTTTTCTTGTAAATCTTTGGATCCTCAATATAGTTTGATCTCCCTCCATCTATTCATATATGGAGATATGCACTTGTTTTCACTCATATCATGAGGAATGCATACACTATGGGGGAGCTCTTACTATATTGGCCTTCTAACCTTTTTGCCCATTTCGGCAATGGATGCCAATGGGGGAGAAGTTTAGAGGGTTTAAGGGAATTTGGTTTATGCTTTAGTTTCGTTCTTAAGCATTTGCCTTTCCATGCTATTGCATCCTTGCTCTTGTTTAGCATGTTTGCTTCATTCATCATATAAACCCTCGTAAAAAGGGATTGTCATCAATTACCAAAATGGGGGAGATTGAAAGTGCATGGTTCCCCCATATGTGGTTTTGGTAATTAATGACAATCCTTATGGACTAATGTTTGCATTGAGTTATCTTTGTAGATCTTGTTCATAGGAAATAATGGAGTTCATGTGTTGAACTCTATTAGCTTCCTTGATGGCCATTGTTACATTCAAGGATTTATATGAAGAATGGTCATGGTTTGATTTGAGCTTATTGCTAGTGTGTCTTGAAGAAAAGGATTAGGTGATCTTTCATTATCTTCTTCAAGACATCATCTTTAGAAGTGAGAAGCAAAGATACAAGGTTGATCAAGCAAGCGATCAACACACAAAGCTACAAGTTGTACCAAGTGGGATTGTGTATCTCATGGTATGGTAAGCAATTGTCAAATATAGCTTTGTGAACTAACCCATGATATGTGTGTGTCGCATCTCTATGTGTGGTTAGGTATCTTTCCATGGGCATGAACCAAAAGGAAGATTTCATTTAGCCCATGGTCTATGTCGTCGTCAAGCGGTGTTTGTCATCTAGCTTGACGTGGAAGCTCAAGTGAAGCATCTAGAAGATATCCTATGCTTGATGCTTGCCACCCTTTTGGAGATTGTGGCCTTGTGAAGATTTTCCGAAGGGTCTCTCCCATAATGGTGTATGGGGGAGCTAGTCTCTCCCATAATGGTGTTTGGGGGAGCAACTTGCAAGTCTTCATCAAGCGGAGTTTGTGCTAGCAAGCGCAATCAAGAAAGAAGATCCAACTTGAGAGAGTCAAGATCGTCATCATCTAGCTCAAGTGGAATGCTCAAGGCAAAGGTATAATCTTGATAGGTTTTCTATTTTACCGGTCTCGTGTCTTTGGGAGACCGGGTTATAGGATAGATAGTCGTACTATCAAGAGGGGCTCTCAAGTGAGTAACTCGATCGAATCGTTATGGAGAGCTCAAACCTTTGCATACCTTGCATATCATCTTTCTTGGTTCTTATTTGGCTTTTTTCTCCTTTGGGTTTTAGTGCTTTTCGTGATCTTCATGACAAGCCTTGGTTTCTCGAAAACGGATTTCGTAAGAAAACTTTGTTGCGTTTTCGGTGGTGAAAATATTCCGTTCGTCTTTGAGAATGTTCCCACACCTTCCATGTGTGGTAACTTCTCCATACTTTGAGGTTTCAATATTTTCACCTTTTATTTGGATACTCCTTGTTGTTATCTTTCCAATGCATTTGGACTCACCTAATTCGGAATTCATTCGCAAAAGTTATGTGAGTTTTCGTGTTGGAAGTTTTACCGGTTGTTCCTTTTAGAGAGGTTAAACCTTTCTATATTTGGTTTTAGTTTCCATTGTTGGGCAGTGATGTTTCTCTGCATGATCTTGTAGAGTTTTTCATTATGAACTCAACGAGCCAAAGATCATCAAAAACGGAGTCCGGACGCAAAAGTTATGAAGTTTCTAGTTGAGCCATTTTTCGGTACTGACATGAACCGGATTATTGGAAACCGGATTTTTCGGGGCATACCGGATATTCCGGTTTCGACGGATTTCAGACCAGTTTTCGTTCTGGAGTGAACCGGATTATTTGATCCGGATTATTCACTTCGGACCGGATATTCCGGTCCCAAAATTCCTGCACAACGGCTAGTTCTTGTGGGGACCTATTTAAGGGGGCTTTCTTCCCCATTGGTCCCCAAGTCTTCCAAGCACGTTTTCCCCCTTCTCTCCCACCATTGTTGACCTTGGAAAGCTTGCCCCTCTCCCAATCCCTCCTATGATTCTTGCATATCTTTTAGGGAGAAGGTAGAGGAGATCTCGATCTACATTTCCACCAATCCATCTTCCTTCTTAGTGAGGGAAACTTAGTAGATCTTGATCTTGGAGTTCTTGGTGTTTCTCCTCCATTGTTCTTCCTCTCTTATTCCCCCATAAGCATTTGTTGCTTTGTTGGAATTTGAGAGTGAAGGATTTGAGCACTCGTGCTCTTGCCATTTGCATCGGTTGCATCGGTTTGCTCTCTCCACGAGGATTCGTGGAAGTTGAAAGTTTGTGAGCTTGTTACTCTTGGGTCTTGGACCCTAGACGACTTGTGGTGTTCTTGGGAGCCTCCAATTGAGTTGTGGATGCGTGCCCCAAGATTGTGGTGACACCGAGAGCCTCCAATTGAGTTGTGGATGCGTGCCTCGGGTTTGAAGGTTGCCATATAGTGGAAGGTGAACTAGGCCTTTGTGGCGGGGTTCATCGGAGAATAGGGTGAGGCCTTTGTGGCGTTGAGTAGGCCTTCGTGGTGAGCTCACACCCCTCCAACGAGACGTACTCCCCTTTGTGGGAGGAACTCGGGAATACATCTTCGTCTCCGTGTGCCTCGGTTATTTCTATACCCGAGCTTTTTTACTTATGCAATTTACTTTGTGATAGCCTTCGAGCTTGAAGTTATATATCTTGCTATCACCTTGTTACTTGTCTTGCTTAGCATAAGTTGTTTGTTCATCTAGTTTACCCTAGAATATTTAGGTTGTATGCTTGTTAATTTAAACACCTAGTTTATTTCCGCATTTAGTGAGCATTAACCGGAAAAGTTTTAATCGCCTATTCACCCCCCCCCCCTCTAGGCGACGTCGTTGTCCGTTCAATATCCATACATGATTGAATGTGGCTTTGGTGCTAATAACAGCGGGCAATTGTTGGTAACATGATCAACAGACTGACATATCTCACAAATAGGTGCTGGGCAGTCATTCAACAAATGTCCTGCAACCCCACAACGAAAGCATTTCATCCTATCAACCTTGTTCTTCTTAGGGACTGCACCTTCCACTGCCACTGCAACTTGTTGTGCCGTAACTCGCTGCATGTTCTGCTGCTGCAATCCACTACCACCCGCGCCTGAATCAACTTGAGCCAAAGCCATAGTGTTAACCCCATTATTTTGCTGAATTGGCGCCTGTTGTTGCACCCCATGTTGGGTGTTTGCTGCAGCTTGCGCGGCCACAACTGGCACGTGTCGCGGCTGCTGTCTCGGATACTGCCGCGGCCCCTGATATCCACCACGCGCACGGCCGAAGGGACCTCGTCCCTGCATCTCGTAGCGTTGGCATCCCCTGTAACCACCATGATGTTGATTACCTCTGTACTGATTGTTTCCCCTTCCAGCATTGAAAGCAAAAACCTCCTGGCGTTGTTCAACAGCACCTGCAGCCAGGCCCTGTCCACCGTTCGCCAAGCCGAGAGGAGGTTGACCAATAGGCAAGCCAGCCGTCCCACTGGCCTCGCCCACCTCCATCCTCTGTTGAGCTCCACCGCGCCCCGCAGCGGCAAAATCCCCACCAATACGGCCGCCGCCTCTGTTCGCCATACTCGACAGAGATCGAGTCGATCTTTTCCACGAAAACCCTAAGAGCCTACGCAGCCGATGCTCAGAAGGTATTTTCCCACGCCCACAAATTCTCCCAATTCGTGCATGGCCCATGCAGCCAGTCTTGTCAACTATTGGGCCTCGCAGCACACCTGGCCCACATGGGTCCCGATCGCTTCCGATTCGGAGAGATTCATCATTCGAAATTCCGCTCGCAGTCGAGCTTCGCCGCCGGCGAACTTCCACACATGGGAAGGGGCTTTCCTCCAGCGGGAAAGACGAGGGTGGGAACGGAGGAAGTTTCAGAACCTTACTCTGAGCCGATTTCGTTGGAGTTGGTGCCACCGGTGAGATCTTCATACAGTCAATTGCACACAGACGTTGAAGGCGACGTTTCTCCAATCTCTTGTTCATCCTGCTTTGATCTGCTAACACAGAGACCACTTGATCCGGCGTTAGACAATCGACAAAGTAGTTTGAACATACCTGCGTTTCCTTCTCCTGCTCTTCCGTTTCTGAATCATCCGGATCCAGATCCTCGAGCGCCCAAAATCTTCCCCCGACCCGGCGTGATCTGCCTCCAGACCCCCGAAATGGAGTTTCCTCCGCGATCTCTCCCTCCTCGAGATCGTCATGGCCACAGCAAACGGTGGTCGGGGTCTCGATCGGAGGCTCCCGTGGGATCGCCTCTGCGGCCGCCCCAACGGTCATTTTGCCCCCGAGCAGAAAGTGCGTGAGAGACCAACTACATGTCCTCTGCCTTGTCGAAATATACAATTGGGTCGTCGGCTCGTCGCTCCGAGGCATCTGCCCTGACCAAATATATGGTATGGGTCATCCGTCCGCAAGTATTTTTCTTATCTTCTTTGCGTGGCTAAAATAAAATGACGAGGGGTGCAAAAGGACGTGACCTTGGAGTTTTTTTTTTTTGAATTAAAGGGTGTGCTTTATTAATCAACGAAACATATTGTCAATACAAAGAGTCTCCCGAATAACATCCGGGGGCACACGACGCCACACACTAGAAACACAAGCATCAACAGAACGAGCTAAGAAATGAGCGGCAAAATTTTGCTCGCGTCGAACATGCACCACCGTGCAAGCAGAGAAGAAGATAATGAGTTGTTGAATGTCGTGGATGATCGACCCGCAGGGGGAGCGATCCTTCTCCTTCCTCTGAATTCGCTGGACCACCGACAGACAGTCGGTAGCAAGGCTGAAGTTGTCAAATCCTTCGTCCTTAGCGAAAGAAAGCGCCAGCCGGATCGCCAAGGCCTCGGCTAGTTCTGGTGACGTGGTATCAGCTAGTCCCTTCCTGCAAGCAGCAATAAAGTGACCAGCGTGATCGCGGACCACGATGCCAGCACCCATCCGGCGAGCAGAAGCGAAGATGGCTGCGTCGACGTTGATCATTAGAGAACCCACCGGCGGCGGAGACCAAGAACCTGACAGAGATGGCTCACGCCTGTGGTTAGTAGGAGACCCATAAAGATGCTCAACAATCATATCAATGTATGCATTGATCTTGGCAGCAAGCCCCAACGGGGAGACTGTCATCTGTTCCTCCCGGAGTTTGTTCCGTGCATCCCACACATGCCAGCACGTAACTGCTAATACGGTAGCCTGCAGAGAACCCCCCCGATCGAGGAAATCGAAGATCCATGTCTTCGGTGAGGTAAAGCCCTTCCGTTTGAGCTGTACATCAAAGGTTTTCTTTACCTCGGACCACACCGCGCGAGCATAAGGACAGAAAAGGACTGCATGTTCAACCGATTCTTCCTTGGCGCAGTGTACGCAGAGGTGAGATGCCGGGATGTTTCGCCGCTGTAGCTGCTTCCCCGTCGGTAAGCAGTCGTGGGCAACACGCCATAATGTGATAAGCATCTTCCCTGGAGCTTTAGTAGCCCACAACTTCTTCCATAACCTAGCCTCTTCATCAGCATCAGAGGTAAGGCCCCGTCCATGTCTGCTTCGCGAGAGCAATGCAGACTCCGACTTCGCCAGGTGATATGCTGAACGAACTGAGAAAGACCCCGTCGTAGTATGAGGCCAAGAGATAAAATCTTCACCCCCCATACGGCTGATCGGGATCCGCATCACCTGGTCTGCAACCTGCTCACTGAACACCAACCGAACCACCGTCTCGTCCCAGTTCGACTGGTCATCATCAAGCAGTGAATTCACCCTTTGGTTATCTGTGATCGATTGCCTCACCCGTATGAGATACGGTGGTATATCCGGGATCCAATTATCATGGAGAATCCTAATACTTGCACCATCTCCAATACCCCATCTGATCCCTTTAGCCAACAGCTTCCTACCATGGAGGATACTGCGCCAAGTGTATGAAGCTGAACGAGGACAAGCAGCCCCCAAGAAATTCCCCGAAGGAAAATACCGTCCCTTCAGAACCCGAGCACAGAGAGAGTCTGGGTCTGTCACAAGCCTCCAACACTGCTTCGCAAGCATTGCTTGATTGAATATTATCATGTCTCTGAAACCCAGCCCCCCTCTATCTTTCGGTGAAGTGAGCCATTCCCATGAGCGCCAATGCATCTTCCTCTTGCCATTTTCCGTGCCCCACCACTGGTTTGCAATTGCTTTCCTCATCTGCTCACACGTGGACACTGGCAATTGGAAGCAGCTCATGATATAGGTAGGTATAGACTGGATAACAGATTTGAGCATCACCTCACTCCCCTTTCTTGACAGGGGTTTATCCGACAGGCCATTCATTCGCTTCCACATGCGATCATACAAATACCGAAAGGTTAACTGTGGAGAGCGACCGACCTCAGTTGGCATACCTAGGTAGGAGTCCTGTAGCTGTTCGGATTGTACACCCAAAGTGTGCTTGACCACCTCTTTTATCTCCTCCCTACAGCCCTTGCCAAAGAATATCGTAGATTTCTCTAGGTTGATTTTCTGGCCC
This sequence comes from Alopecurus myosuroides, assembly GCA_028641055.1. Classification (NCBI taxonomy): domain Eukaryota; kingdom Viridiplantae; phylum Streptophyta; class Magnoliopsida; order Poales; family Poaceae; genus Alopecurus; species Alopecurus myosuroides. The sequence continues at coordinate 171,184,587 of CM054061.1, forward strand.
GAACCCTCACAGTAAAGATTGAGGGTACGATGTAAGGCATCCACACTCTTCTTATCACTCCGTGCAAAGAAAATGCTGTCATCTGCGAACAGTAAATGGGAGATAGCAGGTCCAAGTCTACCATTTTTAACACCTTGTAGCTCACCTTGGACCTCCTGTTTTTGCAGAAGACATGACAAACCTTCAGTACACAAGAGAAATAAATAAGGGCTGATCGGATCACCTTGACGAATGCCCCGAGAGGGCACAACTGGCTCTGTGAGATCACCATTCACTCTGACGGCGTATCTAGCCGTGGTGACACATCTCATTACCGAGATGATCCAAGACTCCGCAAAACCTAGTCGAGAGAGGCACCCCCGAAGGTAATTCCACTCCACCCGGTCGTAAGCCTTCATCATATCGATTTTCAGAGCAAAGAAAGGAGTTTTTACCCGTTGGCGTCTGATAGTGTGTAAGCACTCGAAAGCAATGAGGGCATTGTCGGTAATGAGCCTACCCAGGACAAATGCACTCTGAGTCTCTGACACCACCTCTGGTAAAAATACCTTCAAACGGTTAGCTATCACCTTCGATGCAATTTTGTACAGAACATTGCATAGGCTTATCGGTCTGAAATTCTTGAGTTGTTTCGGATTAGTGGTCTTTGGAATAAGAACAATAACCGAGTCACAGAAACCCTCAGGGATGGGATCACCCTGCAAGAAACTTCTAACCGCTGTACAAATCTCCTCTTTGAGAAACTCCCAGTGATTCTGATAGAATAGGGCTGGGAACCCGTCGGGTCCAGGGGCCTTTGTAGGGCCCATCTGGAAAAGCGCCATCTTGATCTCTTCCTCTGAATAATCTTTGCACAAAGACTCATTCATGTCATCAGTAACTTTGCGAGGAATAGAATCTAGGACAGTATCAACCGAAGAGCATGGTTCAGAGCTAAACAACGTGGCATAGAACTGCTTGACCATACCTTTAATTTCAGTCATATCATCACACACCGAGCCATCCTCACGTGTCAAGTTGGAGATCTTATTCACTCTCTTCCGTGCAGAAGCTCTAGCATGGAAAAACGCGGTGTTTCGGTCGCCCTCTCGCAACCAATCCACCCTGGACCGTTGACGCGCCATGATCTCTTCTCTCTCGAAGAGCTCGCACAGGGACTTCTCAACGGCCCGGATCTCCACAGTACTTGCATGATCACCGCGGAGACCCTTCAACTTCCTCTCGAGCTTCCGATCCTTTGACGAATAACGCCGAAAGACTCTTTACTCCACCTCCTTAACGATGCAGCAACATGCCGCAGATTATCACAAGTAGCTTGAAGAGATGGTGACCCAGTACTGCCTTCCCTCCACGCTTGTTCCATCACCTCTTTATAATCGGGCGCGCGTAACCAGGCAGCTTCAAACCGAAACTGCTGCTGTACCGGGGTGTAAAGGACCTTGTCAGTCAAATTTGCCACCGTGATGGATAATGCAAAGTGATCTGACGTCGTGGTAATAACATTCTCCACCCTACAGTCATTGAACATCTCGATGAAATCTCCATTAGCTACAGCCCGGTCTAGGCGAACACGGATCAGATGATCGCCATCCTGTCTGTTGTTCCACGTATGTTTAGGTCCCGAGAAACCAAGATCTACTAAGCCACACTCATCAAGACAATTTCTGAACATATTCATTTGTGCTTCCGATCTCTCCGTGGAACCAAGATGTTCATCACCACTAAGAACCTCATTAAAATCCCCGCAACAAATCCAGGGGCCCTCCCATTCTCTGTGTATCCGACATAACAAGCTCCAGAATTCATGTCGGCTCTCTCTTCGAGGTTCTCCATAAACAAAGGTTGCTCTCCAAGGTGCACAATGTTCCTTGTTAACAACCACATCAATGCAATGCGCATTGTAGCCCTTCAAGGCAACGGAGTACGGCTGTTGCCAAAACAAAACAAGCCCTCCGCTTAGTCCAACACTACTGACCGCAAAACTCCCCGTGTAGCCCAATGACCACATGAAGTTCTGCACACGTGAATCCTTCATCTTCGTCTCGGAGAGGAAGAGGAAGGTGGGTCGGAAAAACCTCACTAACCAGCGAAGTTCGCCAACTGTCGAGTCCGAGCCCAGCCCCCGACAGTTCCAACATAAGAGATTCATTGCGCGCGGCAGGGCTGTTCAACAGCCGCTGCCAGATCCGCCGATCGAAGTGAATTTGTTGGAGAGTTTGTCTTCTGTTTCTTGTTTGAGTCTGCTACTGAATCTGATTCGCCTCCATCCCCAGTAGCCACGGAAACGGAGGCAACCACGCCCACACTGCTCACAGGCACAAGAGCAAGACCGGCCTCTTCCGCACAAACCACCTGTGGTTGGTTCTTAGCCTTATAGACTTTCCGTTTCTGACCAATAGTCTGTTCAGTCGCAACCATTTTGCTATTGTTTTTCCGTGCTGCACCCCCAGAAGTAGGGCGCCCGCGATTCTTCTTGGTTTTAACCGGGGAGTTAACCTCACCCCCACCATCACCACCCTGCTGTGAAGCACAGGGAACCTTTGATCCGCTGTGACCATTACCAGGATCAGAGAAATTACCCGAGTAGGAGCTCTGACCAGATTTCGCTGCCATGCCTTTCCTCTTTTCTTCCGGCACAGATAACATTGGTCCATGATAAGGGAGATGTCCCTCGGCATCACGCTCCCCTGGGTTCAGACAAGTAACCGAGGAGTGCCCAATCAACCCACAGGAGAAGCAGAACATTGGAAGTTTCTCGTACACGACCCGGTAGTGGTCCGTCTGTTGTCGCTTCTGAGAGAATACCGAAACACACCGCACAAGGGGTTCAGAGATCTTGATAGACACCCTGACACGCAGGAAGTCCCCCCAAGCACGTCCCTTTTCATCGACCTCAACCTTCACAACCTCCCCCACAGTGCCTGCCAATCGCTTCCCACGTTCAGAGTTCATGAGGCCAAAGGGAAGGTTTAGAATCCGCGCCCACACAGTCAAGCGATCAAAGATGATATCACTTGGTTTGAGTGAGGGGTCAAACTCGTTCAGAATAACACCATGACGACTGACAGTCCACGGTGACCCCTCCAACACCCGATCCTTGTCTGCTTTGCAGCGGAATTCAGCCAAGAATTTGTTGGGTCCCAGCGGGTGGAGCTCTAGCCCTTTAGGGTTTCCCCATGCAGGACGTAGAGCAGCCCTGATCGTGGAGATGTGCAAGGGATTTGGCGCCAGCACATGTCCAACGATTGCCCATGCTGGGCACCCTGGGTAATCATCCTCCTCATCCTCCAAAACGAAAGCGTTAGCCTCTTTGGATGTGAGGTGAAGGCGCCCGAGCATCTCCGCCATGTTGTCGCCAGGTGTAGGCGAAGAAGATCGAGTGCCCGCCTTCGGAGTACCCTTTGGAGTCGAATCCATCCCCTGGATCGACAGCGGTTTGGCAGGCGGTGTTGATCCGCCAGCCGGAGAGCCATCCCTACCATTGCTCGACTCAGCCATCCTTTCTCCGATCCGCAAAACCACACGAGCCAAGGGCGGGTAGCGAAACTAGGTTCACCCCTTGATCGCCCCGAACCCTTATGGGTATGCGGACTAGGAGCGGAAGAGAGGACCAAGGAGCCGCGGTGGGATCGAGGGAGACGGCGGAGCAGTAGAGCGCCGCCGGTAGAGATCGTCGAGAAAGCTAGGGTTTCGCCCGTCCGTCGCCAGAGGGGATACCTAACGTGACCGAAAAAAGTTGCCGATCAAAAAGTTGGGAGCGCGACCGCTACAGCATACACGTGACCTTGGAGTTGCTACGATAGGAAACCAACTTCCAAGGGAGGCCGGTTTTCACACGTTTTGGTTGTCCGAACTCGATCGGGAATTCCTAGTTACATGCTACATATACACAGGCACATGCCCACTCGTCGGACGGCGGAGAGGCTTGTTGGATTTCTTTTCGTCTCTGGATTAAACTAGCCAGGTTTAGGCGCGGCGCACGCCGCGCCGTGCTAGTTTCTTTTGTTTGTTTGTGGTTGTAGTGGGCTTTCAGCTATAGTCTGTTTCTGTGATATATGGTGGCCGCAGGAGTAGATAGTGGCAGTAGTAGTTCGCATGAAATAGCACGTAGAAGCAGTGGTATTTTCCAGGGAGCTAACTTGGTAGGCTGTGATGTAGCTAACAGCGTCTAGCACCTAATTATACATAGGCTTTTTCTTTTGAAATCTAATTATAGATAGGCTAATTAGCTATACAACGGTACTGGAAAGTACCTAGTCATATATAAGCTGAGTACTTGCATGTATTGATCTAATTATCTCCATTGTGCTGGCCTCGGCTTGGTTGATGGTGAAAGGGGGTAGGATAACAACCCAGCACAATAGATAGCCAGCAAGGAAGGAACTGCCGACATTAACCAGTTTAGGAAGAAAAACAAATGTCTCCGTACAAACAGCCGGGTTCATCAAGTAAAAAAAACACCAGACAGGTTCACTCCAAATACAAGTTTTAGGATGGTTGGCATTTTTATAAACCGTCCATCCGGCTCGATCAAACGGTGGTAAAATAGATGGAACCGGACTGACGGAATCTGACGGTACCAAAAGCGTGGGGACGGAATAAGAAAACTTGTGGGGACGGTACCAATTGCGTGGGGACGGTACCAAAAAATGCATGGGGACGGTACTAATAGCGTGGGGATGGTACCAAAATTGTGTTACATGGTATAAAATTGCGTACCAAAATTTTATTCAACCTGCACCTACACGTACATAAAAAAGAGTGAAAGAAAGTAAATAAACAGACCATGCCTCACAATAGCCGTAGTCTACCCCCACTCTCTCTGCCACTCGTCTTTCCCCATTCTGAAATCACACCCCACCGGTGTCTTCCTCACTCTCTCGCTCAAATCGCCGGCCGCCCTCCCGGGTAGCACTTCTCACCCCTCTCCTCTCTCCTCTCCTCTCCCCTCTCTATTCGTGAGGCCGCACTGGTAGAAAAAAGGCCTTCCATACGCCCCCATCAGTCCCCAAATTTTGTGCACCGTGACTAAAGGGGTTTTAGTCCCGGTTCGGGAGGCGACCCGCGACTGAAGGTCATGCATCGCGGCTTGGGAAGCGCGTGGAGGGATTTAATTCCGGTTGGCCTGGCCACCCGCGACTAATGATCCAGTCTGCTGGCCTCCCTGTCTTTAGTCCCGGTTGGCCTGGCCACCCGCGACTAAAGATACAAACTGCTCGCCTCCCGCGCGGCGGTTTTATTTCGCGAGCGAGAGGCAGAAGGCCATTGCTACAGTGCGCAACCGACACTAGTGGAAACAACCCCTCTCGTCCAGGGGGCCAGGGGGCACCTGTCCCGGTTGCAACCAGATCCGGGATCTATGCCATGCATTGGTCTCGGTTTGTGTGCCCGGGTAGCAGAAATCGCCTGGGGGCATTGGTCCTGGTTCGTTGGGAGATATTGGTACCGGTTCGTGCCAGGGACCGGGACCAATGCCTAGCCACAGGCCACGTGGCACGCGAATGAGAATTTGTCCCGGTTCAGGCCACGAACCGGGACCAATGTCTTTCGTGTTGCCAGGTACTGAAGGTTTTTGAGATCAGAAATATCAAAAAAATTCCACCACACTATGTTTTGAAAAGATGGCGAAATGATGCTCAGAGTGAACCTTCAAAGGAGAACTATGGTTTTTCTGTTGTAGACGAAGATCCCAAATTCTCCGTGTTAAAAAGGTACAACTCGCTTTGTCGAACTTTATATAAAGTTGCAGTGATTATGAGGAGCATTGCCGAAATTGATTGGCCTTGCCTTAAATAATTCGGCTTAGTGGGTTCATCTATCCATGCATCCGTCGCGGCGATCACAGTGATTATGAGGAGAAACGCCTTCGATCAGGTCATCGTCATTTGGCGACGCAGAATGCCTTGTATGCTCTCGACTCACTCGGAAGATCACAAGAGAAAACAAAAATTATAAGATATTTATATTCAAATTATATGCAAATAGTAAAATAATTAATACTTTCAGTAGTTAGAATAATTATTTAGTTAAACAAAAAATAGATTTGAATTAGTTATGCAAATTCTAGCACTTTTCATGTTGAAATTTTTGTCAAATTCGAAAGTATATAGAAGTTATTAATGTGTAAACTTAAACAATTTTTAAATTTTGGCGCTAAAAAATTTGGACGCGCAGGGTGCCACCAAATTTCGAAATAAGTATTGGTCCCGGCCCGTGGTACCAACCGGGACCAAAGGGGGTACCTCTAGTCCCGGTTGGTGGCACGGGCCGGGACAGAGGCCCAGTTGTATAAATATCTCGGCCCTCTCTCCAGGCCGAGCCACCACCCAGGACAGCGGACAACCCCTTGGCGAAGCCCTGCCGGCGGCGGGAATGGATAGAAGATCCCGCCGGTGCTGGTTGCGCCGGCGGGGTTGAACTAGGGGACGCGTTTTTCGACGGAAACTATATATATTTAAAAGGCCCGGGGACCGTGCTTACATAGGGGGCGCGGCGCGGCCACAGACGGCCGGCCGTGTTTCATCGGCGGCGGTGGCGCGACCACAGGCGGCCGGCCGTTTCTTGGTGGGGGGGGGAGGGGGTAGCCTAGGAGCTATATCTATTGGGGGGGCACCGGCGCCGGCCTAGTCCTCATCGGAGGAGATGCAGTGGTAGGCAGGTGCCTGCCACAGGTGGGCATGCAGCTGGGGCGGGCCCGCCGGTGGCTGTGGAGGCATCGGGGGCGTGTGCGGCGGCGGCGGCAGCTCCTCTGGCTGCGGCGGCGGCGGCAGCTCCTCCGGCTCCGGCGCCCATTCGCCGCCGGTCCATGCCCAGGCCATCCCGTACTCCAGGCCGGGGGACAGCGGCTGTGGCGACGGCTGGTCCTCCGACGCCTCCAGCTCGGCGTTCATGGCCTGCCACCACGGTGCAGGCGCTGGATGGGGCGGCATCGAGTCGTCGTCGGCGGCGGCGACGGCCAGAACCTGCTCCCACCGCTTGACCTCGTCCTCGATGAGGGAGCGGCGGGAGGCCTCGTAGGCGGCCTCCAAGCCGGCCTGGAGCTCAGGGTCCTCCTCTTCGGCGGGGATGTCCTCCTCGAACCACAGCTCCGGCTCCCTGCCGGGCGGTGGCGCGGGGTAGTCGGCGGCGCTCTCCTCCGCGGCCGTGGGGATGTAGGAGCGGCAGCGCTGGTCGTGCTCCTGCTGGAACCAGACGGCCCAGTAGGGGGGGCTGCGCGCGTACGCGCGGTCCCTGAGGAGGTGGGCCGGCAGGAGCGCGCGCCGGCGGTCAATCTCCTCGCGCGCGGCCTCATTGGTCGGGGCCGGCGGCACGGGGATGCGCTGCGGGTTCAGGTGCCAGCCGTCCGGGAGGTGGACGTCCGACCAGAACACCAGCGTGGCGTGCTCCCAGTGCCACTCGGCCTCTTCCTTCCGCACATAGCGGCGGAACCGCTTGCCCGGCGCGGCGCGAGGCGGCGGGCGGGCTGCCGGAGGTGGAGCGGGGACGCGCGGCTGCCCCCCAATCCGGACGCCTCCCGGACCGAAGCCGAAGATCTCCTGCGGCGCGCGGGGGACGCCGGCGCCTCTCTGGCCGGCGCCGCTCGAGGACCCGGCCTCGTGCTCGTTCTTCGGGCGTTTGAACCAGCGGCGGGGCGACATAGCGGCTAGGGTTGGGTGAGCTGGGACACGGCCTGGGTGAGTGCGGTGTACGGGCGGCGGGGGCCCCTTTAAAAAGGACCCGGGGGGCTGGCATGCCAACCGGCGGCGGGAACGTGGCGGTGGTTGCAGGCGGCCATGAATGCGCGGGGAAGCCGAGGCGTGCCGTTCGTGGACATGCACGCGGGGAAGTGGAGGCGCGGGAAGACGAGGCGGCCAGTGGGCCCTTTGACCGCGCGCGGCTGTGGTCTTACTTTAAGGATCGGGCGAGCCAGCCACTAGGTCGCCGGCCAGTGGCCCCTTTGACCGAATGGAGCCAGTGGGCTTAATAAAAGACGCGGGCCAGTCGGCCCTTTGACCAAAATGTGGCCACTGGGCTTAATTAAATACGTGGGCCAGTGGACGCGGTTGGGGAAGTGGAGGCCGGTTGGGGATTGCGAGACAGGATCGAAAAATTTGGGAAAAAAACGAAAAGAAACCCCTGCCGCGGCAGAGAAAGTAGCCACAATACAGTTTTTTAGAGGAGCCATTCATCCCGGTTCCTAACACGAACCGGGACGAACTCCCTGGCCAGGTTCGCCACGTGGGCCATCCCTAACCATCCCGGGTCCTGGCACAAACGGGACCAATGTGGGAGGGCCATTTGTCCCGGCTGGCCCATCCTGGTTGCACAACCGGGACAAATGGGCCTTACCAACCGAGACTAATGCCCCTGTTTCCACTAGTGCGAGAGGCTCCCCGATGCTCTTAAGCATTTGAGCAATCTCTATGAAGAAGCCGATGAACACCATAAGTTTTTCGGGCTTGATCTAGAGTATACGGCGAATCAACGTGATGTTGCCGTCATCCAGATTGCCTTCAAGGAGATCGTTTTGGTCTTCCAATGGGCAAGGTAACACACACGTACAATCTCTCTTGTAGGATAGTGTTGCATTTTCGATTTGTTTGTTGCATTGGAAGAATACACGTGTTGCAACATATCTAACACGTGTTCTATTTTTGTTGTTGCAGTAGTTCAAAGCATTCTCCGCAACTTGTTGATTTTCTTGTCAACAAGGGGTACGACTTCTGTAGTGTTGACATCACTCAAGACCGGCAGAAGTTGATGCGCTTGGGTATTGAGATACCTGAAGATCACTACATTGATTTTCAGGACCTTATCCATTTTGATGAGTTGTACGGTCACAAGACCGGGATGGCTCCGATGGCAACTTCCTTCATCCACGCCGACTACAAAACCATGAAGTCTCGTCTCCCTCCAAGAATCACATGTATTGGGGGAAGAACCCACTCGACCAGATCAATCTCAACTATGCAGCAATAGATGCATACGTTGCCTACGAGTTGTTCCGCATCTACTCTTCGGAGCTCGAGTAGATGTTGTTTGTGTCCCGCATCTTGCGTTCGATGTATGCATGTAATGGATATATTATTATGTAATGGACATATTATTATGTAATGGAGATATTATTTCTATATTAATTCCTATCTATATTATTTCTATATTATGTCAAACACACATTTCAAAACAAACAAACAAAAACACATCAAGAAAACAAACAAAAACACATCAAGAAAACAAAACAGAAAAACTACCGTTTCTATATATCTGTTCACCAAAAACTACTGTTTCTATATCTGTTCACCAAAAATAAATCTAGAGGTCCAAAAGTTAATCTAAGCCAGGAAAACATAGATCTAGTCAATAACAAACTCATCCAGTTGGATTTACTTCAAAATACATTTTTGAACTCATTCTAAAAATAATAGAAGAGCCTACTGGTCTTTTATTAAAAATGATGGTATTTTCATTTGGTTGTTGACCTTGATGTGAGGCTAAGTGCTATCGATAGATCTTTTCAATATCTATCCAGAACATTTTAGTTTGTCCATTTTGGTTATGTATTTTAAAAGTTAGGTTCAAATCATTCTCACAGATAGTCATTGCCAAAACAGTTCTTTTATATGGTTTAGATTTCATATGGTTTGGTTCATGAATTTTATCAGATTTTATTTTGCAATTAGGAGAGGGGAAAATGAATTAGTTTTATTTTCCTGAATTTTTTGATATATTATTTGTATTTTTTAGATTTTAAAATGTATTATTTTTATTTTTCTGAATATTTTGATATATTATTTGTATTTTTAAGATTTTAAAATGAATTAGTTTTATTTTTCTGAATATTTTAATATATTAATAGTATTTTTAAGATTTTAAAATGAATTAGTTTTATTTTTCTGAATAGTTTTTAGAAATAATACAAATTAAAAAGTTAATGTTTATTTATTTATTCAAAATTATTAATTACATCATTACTTTTGTTTATTAAAATATTTATTTGAAATTCAGACAATAAAGAAATGTGGCATCGACCAACATGTTAATAGGATTGATATGATACTAGTATCACATCGATGCGTGCGAAACACTTGGATACGGAACGGGATGGAACTCGGAAGTTAAGCGTGCTAGTGCTAGAGTAGTGGGAGGATGGGTGACCGAGCGGAAAGTTTGACCACGAGTAAGAAATTTGACTAGAGATAATTGTAGTTAGACACTAAGCAAATAATAAAAATTCTGAAAAAAAAGGGAATAGAAAAAAGTGAGTGAAAAAAAGGGAGTGAAAAATAATTAGAAATACAAATGAATTAAAGAAATAACGAAATAGCATGTAGTCCCGGTTCGTGTGGCCAACCGGGACTAAAGGTCCTCCGTCCCCGGCGCACGTCACCCGCCCACGTGGACGGACCTTTAGCCGCGGTTCGTAAGAGGGGCGACTAAAGGGGGGCCTTTAGTCGCGCCTATTTAGTCCCGGTTGCGAGGCCGGGATTAATGGCCTTTGCGAACCGAGACTATAGGCCTATTTTCTACCAGTATCGTGACTGAACGACAGAGTTGTCGGCCGGACTGCCGGATTCCGCATAGACTACTCCCGCTAGCGGCGAGTAGCGTCGGCGAGCCAGCCCGGGCGCCTAGGCCCCAACGCCAAATCCCAAGCTGTAGGTAGTAGCGCAAGCGCGCAGGCGGCCAGACAGCGAGCAGCGGCGTCCGGCGAGGCCGCAGGCTCTCCTATGTATCCGTTTTCTCCGATTTCTTGCTGTAAAGACAAGTGCAAGTGCAACTGCTCGAGGTCCCCAGTTATACCTGGGCATGTCTCGGGCCGGGCCGGGCCTAAAAAAGCCCGCAGCACAAACCCAAGGCCCAGGCCCGGCCCGACAGTCGGGCCTAGTTTCCGTGCCCAGGCCCGGCCCGTGGGCGGGGAAAATGTCGGGCTTTCGGTCCTCGGGCCGGGCTTCTTCGTTAAAACAGAAAAAATCAGTGCCCAGTCCCGACCCGGACATTCATCGGGCCTAGAAATTGAGGCCCAGGCCCGACCCATGGAAAAGCCCGTCGGGCCTAAGCCCGGGAATTTCGGGCCGGGCTGCCCATGCCCAGGTATGTCCCCAGTTCTTCCCAAATGAGCAGAGCACACGCCACAACCCAAGTCGTCACGATTATTAACTTTGTAGCATGTATAATCCAGTCCAATGTTAATTGCAATTTAGGTAGTGAGTAACTATGGGCAAAGAAAGTCAGAGAACTGAGAGACTAATTGCCCTGCATTGACTAATTCCTAGTTCTACTGATGTATATCGTTTAGAATTGCAATTTTTTGTGCTTTTATTTAGTTTGGCCCGCCCAAGTTTTTCGTTGAAGCTCCGCCACTGCCCATTAGTATAGACCATTTTAGCTCCCACGGATGGTAAAAACCATGCTAGCTAGCTAGCAACGGATCAGTTGAATGGATCGATCGGTTGCTGTGGTCGAAGCATTAGTGGTCAGAAGCTTAATTAGAGCCATATATGCGGCTGTGTTCTTGTCTTGTCTCGGGCGGTTATATATAGTGTGTGCTAGCTGGTTAAGTTCGTAGAAAATGCAATAATCTATCAACTGTACAACTTGTAATTCGAGATCTCTGCTTATGTGTGCTAGCTGGTTTCCTTAATCTTGGTTACATGCGCAGGTAGTGCCAACTAACCTGGGGCTACAGTGAGATCTCGCTGTTGAATAGCAGTACAAGCTAAATACCAGCGCGCGTTGCTAAGAGAACTAAATCTTGTAGCTGGAGTGATCTGCATGTCGTATTGTGTTCCTTGTTGTCAGAAATTGAAGAAAGCGTGTGTACCAAACTTCTAATTGCAAGTGGTGCACGGTGGCTGCGCTCACGAATCACGATCCGCTGCAGTGAAGGACGGTGGCGGCTGCGCTGCTCACGTTTTTGATGTCTGCCTCGTTTGCTCCGAAAAAAACGCCCTCTAGCGTTGGCTACTCATGATAGCAAATTGTACGATAGATTTCATCTAGTTTTAATCCAGATAGGTACCAACACGTGTCAAAAGAAAAAAAAAGCCTAACCCAGATCAGTACCAACACGTGTTAAAAGAAAAAAGAATAGACTTCATCTAGTTTTAATCGACTGTTACAAAAAATCTTGCTAAAATGAACGGTCTGAAAAAAACGCCCTCGACGGAACCGGATGGAACTCGTGGTTCCGTCCCAATCACCGTAAAAGAGCTCCCAAATACTACGATTTTCGGAAAGCACTACTTCTACCGAGCAATACAACCATTTTACTAAACAAACAATATTAACAAACCCAAAACTTTGAGCAAAGACTAATGCAGTCCTTGATAATTCTTTTTTTTTACAACAATATTTTTATTACTTAAGCACATTTTACATAGAGTAGCGTGAAGGAAGGCACGCTAGATATAGAGAAGAAGTCCTGAGCTGGACATTGACCTGAATCAGAAACTATACACCTAATGGATAGAGCATTGCTTTGAATTCTAGTTGCTAATCTAGCCTGATGATGGGCTTTAATATTGTGGCTCCTGTGAAGGTGAGTAATCTTGCTAGTTTGGAATGAATTGCTTAGTTTCAGTTAGTGGCCTGATTATCCAATCTGCCGGTGCATTGACAATATCTGTTCGAAGCAGCTGCAAACGGCAGGACATAGAAATGCGGTTAAGTATTTTGGCAAGCTTAGTAGCTAGTAGTAGGCCAAACGCTTCAGTCTTGCCAATATGTATTGCTGATTGCAATGACCGTTGTGCTCCATCTTGATGAATATGCCTATGCCTGCTGGAGCCGTTTGAGCACCTTGCTGCAACTTCCATGCCACGTCACAGAAGATGGCAATGGCAATCCCTGCAAAGAACTAAGTTGTTGTAATTTCTTCTTATCACCACTGAAGTCGGATCCTTCTAGCTTGCTTCCGTGCATAATACAATTTGAAACAGCAAAGACATGGGCAGGGCTAGAACGTTTCCTATTAAAAACACAATTATTTCTCGTCTTCCAAAAACAGTACAAAGGTAAGTGTATAAAACTTGTTGTATTGATCTGGGGATGCCTAGATGATAATAAAGCTTGTAGCATGTCAGGGACATTAAGATGCAAAGTAGCTAGGATTTCAGTGCAAGGTACCAAGGATAACAGTACCAAGATGCTTTGGAGAAATGGCACAAAAAAAGAAGGTGCATGTCATCTTCTACAGAACCACACCTAGAACATTCAGGTTTAATATACTCGGAGCATATGCTTGCACGTTTACCTGTGGGCAATACCTTTCGAAGAAGTCTCCAAACAGAGGTTTGAACTCGAAGTGCCAACGTTGTATCCTGCGATACCTGATTAAGCAAAGAGATAATCTGCGGGGCAACTTCTTTGGGCTGCTAGTTGATAGGGAGCGAAGGATTGTTGAAGCAAATCTTGTAGGCGCTCTTAGAGCTTCCACAACGCAGCGCTAATATAGCGACGCCAGGATTAGGATCCAAGTCGAGCCGGCAGTTAGTCCCTCGATCCTGGGCGTCGGGCGCAAAAGTTTGCGCCGAGCGCTTACGGATTTTTTCCTTACGATGTGAGAGCAGCGAGCGCTGAGATCTAGATGGTTAGCGCCCAGTTTAGCACCCAGCGTTGCAAAGCTACTTCCTAAATAGCTTTTCAATTGAATGTTGTTTATTTTTTCCTCTATAAGCGCCTTGGTAAGGGTCGAGATGCTCTTAGGAGTACACTCTCCTGCAGGGGTTAGTTTCCAAACCAAAGTATCTTGCCCATCTGTATGATTGGAGTTTGAAGTATGGTATTGCCAGTGTAAGGAGCAAAAAGAAGACGAACTAATTGTGCATTCCAAACCTTTTGGTTAGGAAACCACAGATCTTTGACAACAGCGGGGTAAACATAAGGTGCAGTCCTTGATCATTGTCATCAATGGTTCTCAGGCTAGCCTCTGAGTAACTGAAGCATGACGCTGGTCATGTCGAACCACAGCTTTCACGCCTTCTATGATTTTCACATATTATTGTTTCCGCACTAACAGTTCCCAAATTACCCTGAAACAGATGGCACATATAAACGATTCAGAACAGTGAACTTGTATATAGCAAAATGGTGCAAGACAACCAATTCCATCTACGAATAGAAAAATTGGCAACACATATATGCATTCAATAAGGTGATCTAAAGTAAATAGCTTTGCAGTACTAAAAATATGGTGCACGTGCAGTCAGATTATTCAGAAAAATGTTTGTTTATTAGTTAGTTATTGGAAAACAATGTATAAAAATAAGGAGGAAATTTAAATAGCACTACAGTAGTCCTTGTAAAACTCAAAAATTGCACCAGATGCATCTAGAATGTAAGTTGGGTACCATATGTTGTATTTTCATCCCCTAATTAAGAGACATACAAGACTCATCATGATGAATAAGTGTAAGATTGCCAAGTTGCAAGCTGATAAACATGGTTGAAAGCACCCATAGTGATAATGGCGTCCAACGCCACATCTTCCGTAGTCGGGTGTATTCACATTAATTATAAATAAACATATGTTAAGATGTATCATAGACGATTATCAGATCACTGGAACCACGCATCCATTCTTTTCTGTCATTCCACTTTTAACAAAAAAATTTTTTGAAGTTTTCTGCAAAGAACTAAAAACATCTATTACCGAACACGAGTGGTACCCCTAAATGAACCACAGCCATTAATTTTCGTTGATCTAAAGGCTAAAAACGTTTCATACTGGTGCTAAAACCGTGACCAGTAGTTTTAGTACTACTACAAAACCCGCACGTTTCGCAGATGGGCTCATGCTCAAGGATGCTGGCCCACGACCAAATATTTTAATTCTCAGCCCAACCCTACAGATTGGTGCGGGCCATGACCAAATTATTGAAACGGCATCCTAGCTTTGGTTCATCGACAAGACATCGCCATGAAACACCTAGCTTGAATCGCCTCGGATGAGACGAACTCGTTGCTGTCGCCTCCGTGTCCGCGCGCCAAGGACGGCCTGACGTTGAGGCGCTCGAGGCCTCGTTCGTATACTCCGTGGCCGCAACCGCTTCTGCGCCACCAGGCATGACCACGCGGTCGAAATCACACCCGCACACGGTCCTGCCGCCGGGCGCCAGCGGCCCGGCGCCATGCGGGAGCAAGACTGCAAGAGCATATGAATGACTCCTTAAACAAGATGATGCGGCTGGCCCATGCTGAGATCACAGTCCTCGTCGCCCGGGCCGGCGCACATCGGCCTCTTTGGCTCTTTCTCGGCCAGTGGCGGAGCTAGAAATGGAGAAAGACAAGTGCTAACTTTTACAGCGTGTAAAAAACTTAGGTTACAACTAACATAAACCGCAGCGAAATGCATTGACATAAATTTTCCAATACAAAAATCAACATAGATAAATTACTCATGGAGTAGAGGAGATAAAAAAATAGATAAGACATTTTTTCACGCGAGGACAATGAGAAATAGGAGTAGTAGCGAGCTAAGCAACCTAGAGGGCAGGAAATATAACCATGGACCGGCGCGCTAAGTGGGAATTGCTTTCGCTGGTACACCGCCTTAGTTGCAAAATTGGAGAATATAGTTATTTGAGATTTTCGTAGGAGAGCAGGAGAACCATAGCTGAACTGGAAGCGGAGCACGGAGCTAGCATGTCGGTAGCAGAGCCAATCAACTGTCTTACACGACATGGCCTAGTGGTGGTCATGGCCTTAATTACTACGAGTAGTATTAGCTGATCACGTGTGTAACTTTACTGGACCTGTGCTACAGCCCGGGTAGCACCGGTGGCAGCTCCGCCCCTGTTCTCGGCCACTCCCGGCTCGGGCCCGGCGAGGACGCCAACCTTGGATGCATGCTCTGCTCCTCCTGTCCGCCTGGAGCACGTCGACGGCCTCCAATTTCCAACTCGAAGCCGCCAACACGATAGACGAACTCGGGCTGCATGACCGTCATGGAGGTGGACGCGTCCGGCCTCCTTTCGCTGGACGTGCTCGACTGTACCAAGATCTCTTAGGCCTCCGTCTCGGCGCCGGTTATGGAGACACGTGCCTAAGATGGAGGTGCTGGAGCAGCTCGTGGAGGTGCTGGAGCAGCTCATGGAAGTCGATATCGTTGGGTTCCGACCATTCATGGCCAAGAAGGAATTTCCGGTTAAACGAGGGAGGTAGCTTTGGCTTCGCAGTAAAAGTGCGATGTGCGCCTGAGGTATCCGTGGCACCGCGAGGTGCTAGCGTCGTTGGATTTGGCCTGGAGGCGACGACAGCGTGCTCGCTCGTCGTCCATTGCCGTGTAGGCCGACAGAGGCGGCGTGCAGACCGAGTTGGAGAGGGAACAGGGGGGCGCGGCAGCGCAGATTTCGGAGGTTCCGGCAGCGGGAGCTGACTGGCGTCGCATCGGGCGGCCGACGGATGGGTTAACTTCAGTCGTTATATTTTTTACGAATTTTCGACTACATGGGCTTCCTGGGCCAAATCTATTTCCACCCTACGATCAAACCATACTGGTCATATTTTGTGACCAGTAAAAGGTACAGTAGAACTTGCCTTAACTTAAATATCTACTTTGTGATGCTGGCATTCAGAACAAATGAATCGCAATGCAAATTATCAATTCAAAATTCTCAAATAAAGCAAGACGGTGTACCAGGAATACCAAGAGGATTGCTCTGAAGAGAATAATAAAAAGATCCATTCTGTGACACAAAGCATCACAAACATACTCAAATCAATGTCTAAAGATCTGAACATAATTTCAGTACAACATATCTTCATACATTCATCCACTAAGGTAAAGAGTCCACTACTCGGTATTCAGTAAGACAAAGGACACAACTGATAAAATGGTTTGGATGGACTAAACACTTATCGGACGAATAATCCCGTAACTCCGCTCCTCCTAGTAAGGCACATGGCCACCATGATCGATGACAATGTGGCACGCCTGCAAGGGCGTTAGGGCCCACCGCCCGCTCAACGATGGTTAGCTTGGTCTTGTACGTGTTGAGCGTTGGCTCCTTGACGCTCTCCGGGTCAAGAGGCATGATGGAGACCTTAGTCGACTGCTTCACAGCCCTGCAAAGGACCTTCCTGACATGCTCCGTCGCCACACAGATGTCCAGATAGCACGAAGCCACGGGACGTACCGATTTCAGTATTGAAGTTCACTCCGCCGCCGCACAGACGTTGCGAACTTCCCCCAAAGTAAGAAATGGACTTGGACAATTTTCTATTTCAAAATTTTCCTTTGAGTCCGTTGAACTGAAACTATATGACATACTAAAACTTGTGAAAAATAGAAAGGGAACTACCCCTACCCATAGTTTAAAAAAACCGAACCCGTGATTGAACCGGTGAGGCCGTCGGTTTAGGTTTTTACTGGTCGAACCCCTGGTTCAACCGGTTCAATGTTGGTTTTTTAAGGTATAAAATAACATTTTTTTTATATATAAATGCTTCAACAAATAGATTCATGTGTAAAAAAATTATAGACTTGCAATTTAGTGTAATACTTTGGATGAAAAATATACATATTACATACTTGGTTCAGTCATAGTAGTACAATAATAATTCGGACTCCATCGATTCCATTCCCTTGTCCAAACTCCCAACTGATGCTACCATGTTCCAACTTACAAAATACGAGCGGGCAAGCAAAGTAGATAACTATATAGTATATACTTGTAGTAGATAGTAGATACTACGTACCAGGTACCACTTTTTAGTTGTGGTAACCGTAACAGTAAGCAAGTAAGCCAACTAGCCAAGAATGCAATATATAGATGTACTCATTTATATTCAGATCTGGCCATGTAGAAGCAACCAGAATGCCGACATTTTCTTATGTAGGCATGCATCCTTAGCAACAGGCGGAAAATAAGTATAGAGGGGCAACAATCAGGACATAAAATTCCAGGTCTTAAACATAGTCTCAAATTCGCGATGACATGACTTGATTCGTAGTGCAATGAAACAAAAATACAGTCTCATCAATATGAGATGGAAAGATGTTGCATGAAACTGAAAGAATTAGTCTCTCAAAGATGATGGAAAGTCCAATCTGTCACATTCCCAGTCCCACAATGCTCTTCATCTCCATAGCCATCGTCATCTCTTTGCTCAGCTCCATCAACTCGGTCTTCATCGCCATCTGGGATTTGTGCTTCATCATTCTCATCCATTTCATATTCATCATCAATCCACCGATTTTCAGCTACACATTTATACGTGCTAAAAATTAGAAATGATGGATAATAATCATAAATGGACAGTACAGAAAAGACATATTACCATTCATGGCAATGACATTGCATATCTCTGCATCATTTGGCATCAAACCTTTCCGGTATCTATCAATTTCCTCCACATCTAGCTCCTGGGAATCATCTTCAAAAATCCAATCTTCATCAAACTTGCCTATGTCCTCCAAACAAATTGGATCATAGTTTCTTTTGAAGATTTGAGACCTACACGTGGCATGGAAGTATGTAACCATATAAAAACAGAAAAACTAGGAATAAATAAGAAAGTTGGAAATAGAGCAACAAAAATTACTTTTGTTCCAGCCTTGAGTTGCATTGAACATAAGCCATATCATTCATCCTTTGATGCTCAAGTCTATTTCTCTTTTTGGAATGTATGTGCTCAAACAAACTCCAATTTCTTTCACAACCGGAAGCACTACAAGTTTGGCTCAAGAAACGAATAGCAAGCTTTTGCAAGTTTGGAGCACTACAACCATAAGTCAACCACCATTCATCTATTGGAAAGAAAGGAAACATATTAGTAAAACCAAGATGCCGAAAATACAAATAACAATATAAAGGAACAAATGAGATGAAGTGACATCGAATCTTCAGTATCCAGTGGAGGCGGCGGCTCAAGGGAGCTCACAGGGATGGGGAATGAACGATTAGGCACGGGATCCCTTAGAGAAAACCTAGTTTTTTTGTACTTCCAATTCTGCCCCCCTATTTTACACAGAAAAACAATTGGAATGAGGGGTATATGCGGAACTAACATTGAACCGGGCGGCTCGCCTCAAACCGGACGTTTCACCGGTTCAAGAAAACCGGCCGGTTCTCTTGCGGGGATGGTCCTGTGCACTTACCAGACCGGAGAGGGCGCCGATTCCGGTTTTTTCCGGTTCAACCGCCGGTCCGGTCCGGTTTTTTTAACTATGCCCCTACCCCTGTGAATAATATGAAGTGCAGTTTTTTGTACCAGCCGAATGCATCAGCTGTTCCGTGTGCACATAATACACAAAGGAAACATCACGTCCACACGCAGTGCACAATGCAAACGGGTGAACTGCCTAAATTAACTAAAGTGCTGCGCAGTTCACATAGGCCATCGGAGCAGCTCACATCCCCGGAAGTAGCGGTGCACTTCACAACCCGGGGAGAGTCGTGGCTGCGTCGAGGGGGCATCATGCAGCACAAGCGCAAAATGAAATTCATAGGCAGCGCAAGCCTAATATGCAGTTCAATGTGGGCAGCACTGACAGACAACACCAAACTGAACTGTAGAAAAGAACATGGTAAAATTCAGAGAACAACTGGTCGAACTTATGTTCACTTAAACGTGAAAAAATCCGTCCTGGAGTGCCGATGGTCGAGCTCAAGTGCATATCTGAACCTTTATCCAAACGTTCATCTCTAAACCTCCATCACGAACTAACTAACAGGCGATTCCATTACTCCCACCAAGACATAACACCCGAAAGAACATAACATCGGAGATTCGGAGCACACACCTAGATTACGGAACTCCTGGCGGTAGAATCCGAGCCGACGGTCGCCGAGAAAGCAACCTGCAGGCTGCAGCAGGGGGAAGACATTGGTTAGCGACCGGCGGCAAACACGAGTAGCAAGGTTGGGGGCACTGGGTTGGGTGCTTGTACCTGTGACGCAGCGGCGGTCGCCATAGCTGATGACGGAGAGATGGTTTGACGGGGGAGGGTCGCCGAAGTAGGCGTGCTCCACTTCTTCGGGGAGGAAGAGGTGGTTCTTCTTCTAGTGGACCTCCTCCGGATCAGGCATGTCTATTTATGCCTCCATCTCCATCGCCAACGCAGCAGGGCAGCATGCGGACGAATCCCCAAACCACTGCTTCAGAGATTCCGACGGCACGTGTTGGGAATATGCCCTAGAGGCAATCATGTATGATGTAATTTCCAATGTATTCATAAAGTTATTAAGTTGTCCTTAGGTTTAAACATCTCATATATGTCATTGAATATGTGATTCGATTGTGGAACTATGTATTCATATTTTTCATAATAATTGTCCTTGGTCGTTAAGGTTGTGCTGGACACACACCCTAGACTAATGTGAGTGTTGGCTGATGACACGGTTCCACTTGTCATGGGCATGGTGATGCCATTCCAACGTTCACGGACTTGGCTAAAGAGTTAGCAAGTCGGACTGACCCATATTGAGATGCAACGAGTAAGTCGTCATTTGCATGTCTCAATCAATGTAATCCTTAGACCTGAGATTGTCGCACAATCCAAGTTGTGGATCACCGACTTAGGTTCTGTTAAACGCTGCTTTGTGACAAGTCAGCTATAAAGACAGAGTTCGGGTCGAATGAGAAGCAATCTGCGTGATGTGGATAATCAAGATGAGATTTTGCCCCTCCGAATGGAGAGATATTCTCTGGGCCCTCTCAAGTGATATGATTCAGGAAGCATGGCCATGCGCGACTCAGTTAAGTGTTAACTGTGTCTGTTGACTAAGAGTTAGTCAGATGAATCATATATCACGGACCGAGAAGAGAGTTGAGCTATTTAAGGGATGACGATAAATCGCCTATAGTTCGACAAGGTATATCGTGAGGCAAAAGGGACTAAGATGAATATCACATTGAAAGGTATGTCCTCATGACTCAATGGGACTTGGGAGTCGGTACGATCTGCTAGGAGCCGCTACCGATTGATCGATTGAGAGTCGGACTCCAATCGTGTCCAAGTCGCCATGAGCCTGCAGGGTCGCACACTTAAGAGCGGGAGCAAATGTATTGGTCGGGTTGGACCCGAACCGGAAATTGACTGGTTTTGTGAGTCGGACTCACATAGAAAATGGGCCACAAATGTTGTGAAGCCCACTACCATTCTCTATATAAAGAGGGACGCAGGTTGCCCAGAGGACACGTTAGTCTACTCCCATGCGTTGTGAACCCTAGCCCCACTTAGTCCAGCCGTCGCACCGGACTAGCAGTCCGCCGTCGGAGCTCCTCCTCGTACGTGTGGATACCGGCAGAGGTGCTGTACGTTCAGCACTTCGACATTCGAGGAATTGGATCGGCTGGATCGGATCGTGGGACTGCAATGCCCCGATGCGCTTCACAGATAATCCGCAACCGCGCGTCTAGTGGTAATCATCGTGGCCTTCTACCTCGGCTAGATCTTGGAAGTACCGCGTAGGAAAAAGTTTTGTTTATCTCTACGCGTACCAACAGTGTTATCAGAGCGGTAGCTTCTGGTTTTAGGCCCGAGATCCGTACATATGTGATATGTAGTTAGCGTTAGATGTGATCTAATTGGATTTTTGGTGGTCGGTCTATGAGGTAGATCGGTTTTGTGCAAGGTTGATTGGATCAATCATACTCGGGGTTAATGGATGATCAGGTTTCCGTGATCATACTGCTAAGGTCGTGGAACAACTTACCCCTACCTGTCGGTTTCCGCCATCGGGGTATACCGTGACACATAAATCTAGTTGCGGGACCGCCGGCTTCGCCCTGTCGTAGCGCCTTAGATGTCGTTACGAGTTTCACAACGCCGGTAGATATCGCGTCTATGCATAACTTGTTTTTGCAGGAAGTTGTGAATGGTATGGCTTATGTGCATGTGATGTGTGTAATCCATACATGATCTGCGTATCATGTTTCTTGTCAGTCGGCTGGAGCCTAGGTGCTGTCATTTTATTGTATACCGTCCTGCGTGTCGGATTCTCTATGTAATCTTTGATTTACTAGCTAGTGTAGCTTGTTGGAGAACCCGGTGACATGCAAGTCGATGTACAAGTCGGCTACATGGAGTAAGATGGCACGTGACAAGAGTTGGCACGAGTCGACTTACAAGCTTTGTGGAGATGGAGATCACCATGAAGAGAGCCATACCATTTCACATTATAATTGCTTTATTTGTGTTATTGTTATGTCTCTGTTTACCTCTATTTAGATAGTTGGTAGATTTTAATCCCTCAAAGAAGGTCTAGTCGGTCGGCCCGCCAGTGCTGCACCATCACAAGTCGGACATTCTTGGTAGTGGGCTCATGAAATTGAGGTGCTACCAATTCTTTCCGGTTAGATGGGTTTGAGTCGGACTCTTACAAGCAGAAGCACTTGGTAATCTAGACGAGTCCATCACAACGGTTGTGGGGCTTGGGGCGAGGAAAGTTGGGAGCCGGGGCATGTGATGTCACCCAACTAACAGGAGTCGTATTGGATACGATTGGCAAGGTGTTGCCTACCTAGATCACTTGACGGCTAGCGGTGATGCTAAAGCTCACTAGTCGGCTTGCTTATTTAGAATCTTGAATCACTTAGCAACCATCGGAGGGGTGTTGGTTCTAGTGGGAGCATAAGTATTAAAGCGTTTAATATGCCTGCTCTTTTATGAATACATGTCTTAAGTGTTTTGCATATTTTCTGTTGTAGATCAATGGCACCTAGCAACCTTCCTCAACTATCCACTTTTGCGTTGAGGTCAATCCTAGAGAAAGATAAGCTTAATGGAACTAATTTCACCAACTGGTACCGTAATCTGAGGATAGTCCTCAAGCATGACAAGAAAGAACATGTTCTAGAAACTCCACTTCCAGAAGAGCCGGATGACGATGCGACTGTCGCTGTCATGAATGCCTACCGTAAGACTAGAGATGAGTCTACGGAAATTAGCTGTCTTATGCTTGCACACATGGAACCGGACTTGCAGCAGCAGTTCGAGAATGTTGAGTCCTACGATATGATCGAAAGCCTCAAAAGTATGTTCCAGGCTCAGGCAAAGACCGAGAGGTATCAAGTCTCTCAAGCTTTGCTGGGTTGAAGCTGAAAGATAGCGATCCACTGAGTCCGCATGTAATCAAGATGATTGGTTACATTCAGTCTCTGGATCGGCTGGGCTTCCCAATTAACGAAGAGTTCGCTACTGATATAATTCTGAACTCTCTTCCTAGTGCGTATGGTCTGTTTATCTCGAACTACCATATGCATGGTATGGATGAGAGTATCACTGAATTACATGGGATGCTCAAAACGGCAGAGGCTGATATCAAGAAAGGCGCCAGTCAAGTGTTGATGGTGCAAAATAAGGCTAAGTTCAAGAAGAGTTCTTGGACTAAGAAGAAGAAGGATAATTCAGGAGGTGGCTCCCATGGCCTTGTCCAGAGTGCTTCCTCAAAGACTAAGCCATCTCCTACAGCCAGAGCCAATTGCTTCTATTGCAAGCAGGATGGCCACTGGAAGAGGAACTGTACCAAGTATTTGACTGACAGAGCCAAGAGTGGAGGTGTGACTTCCAACTCAGGTACGCTTGTGTGCAATGTTATAGACATTTATCTTGCTGATGCGCCTAATAGTTCTTGGGTACATGATACCGGATCAGTTATTCACATATGCAACTCGTTGCAGGGAGTGGTAAGAACTAGGAGCGTGGCAAGAGTAGAGGTTGACATTCGGGTCGGCAACAAGGCGAGAGTCGCTGCGTTGGAAGTCGGCACGATGCAACTTCATTTACCTTCAGGATTTTTAATGGAATTAAATAATTGTTATTATGTTTCAGTGCTTAGTCGAAACATTATTTCCGCCTCATGTTTGATGAGACAAGGTTATGAGTCGAATATTAAGAATAATGGTTGTTCTTTATATTTGAAAGATATGTTTCATGGCTTTGCACCCGTTCAGAACGGATTATTTATTTTAAATCTTGATAGTGAATCGGTCTATAACATAAATGTTAAAAGGTTGAAACCAAATGATCTGAATATGACTTACTTTTGGCATTGTCGGCTTGGTCATATAAGTTGGAAGCGCATGAAGAAGCTCCATGATGATGGACTTCTAACTTCGTTCGACTTAGAGTCATTCAAGACATGCGAATCATGCCTACTAGGCAAAATGACCAAGAAACCTTTTGCAAGAAGTTGTGAAAGGGCGTCCGACTTGTTGGAACTAATACATAGTAATGTATGTGGTCCAATGAGCACGACAACCAGAGGTGGTTATGAGTACTTTATTACCTTCACTGATGATTTGAGTAGGTATGGATATATATCTATTTAATGAAACACAAGTCGGAAGCCTTTGAAAAGTTCAAGGAATTTCAGAGTGAGGTACAAAATCAACTCGGCAAGAAAATAAAGTATCTACGGTCGGACCGTGGAGGCGAGTACATGAGCCATGAGTTTGATGATCATCTAAAGAGTTGTGGAATAGTTCCTCAACTCACTCCGCCGGGTACATCGCAGAGAAACGGTGTATCGGAACGGAGAAATCGGATCTTGTTGGACATGGTACAATCAATGATGAGTCGGACAGATCTACCTTTATCATTTTGGGGTTATTGTTTAGAAACTGCAGCGTTCACACTAAACAGAGTACCATCAAAGTCAGTAGAGAAGACACCTCATGAGATGTGGACTGGCAAAGGGCCAAGTTTGTCTTTTCTTAAGATTTGGGACTGTGAAGCATTTGTCAAGCGACTTCAGTCGGACAAACTCACGCCCAAGTCGGATAAGTGTATTTTCGTGGGGTATCCGAGGGAAACCTTGAGGTACTACTTCTACAACCGGGAAGAGGGCAAAGTGTTTGTCGCTCGGAATGGTGTCTTCCTTGAGAAATAGTTTCTCGGTCTGGAAGTCAGTGGGAGCACAGTGCAACTCGAAGAAATTCGAGAGGAACCGGCTAGGGGCGAGTCGGCAACGGCCTTGGAGGCTGGGCCAGTCGTGGTACCTACGCCGGTAACAGCACCTGAACCACGGAGATCTGCCAGATTACAAAATGCTCGTGATGTTTTACTGTTAGACAGTAATGAGCCGGCAACTTATTCGGAAGCGATGGTGGGATCTGATTCCGAGTCATGGCTTGGAGCCATGAGATCCGAGTTAAAGTCCATGGATGAAAACCAAGTTTGGAATTTGGTTGATCTGCCTGACGGTGCAAGACCCGTCGAGTGCAAATGGGTCTTTAAGAAGAAAATTGATATGAATGGAAATATTCCCGTCTATAAAGCACGACTTGTCGTGAAGGGGTTCCGACAGGTTCAAGAAGTTGACTACGACGAGACCTTCTCGCTCGTAGCGATGCTTAAATCAATTCGGATCATATTAGCCATAGCAGACTATTTCAATTATGAGATATGGCAGATGGATGTCAAGACGGCTTTCCTTAATGGAAATTTAACTGAGGACGTGTATATGATACAGCCCGAAGGTTTTGTCGATCCAGCTAACGCTGACAAGGTATACAAACTTCAAAAATCCATTTATGGGTTGAAGCAAGCATTGGAACATTCGCTTTGATGAGATAGTCAAATCGTTTGGTTTCATCAAGAGTGATCATGATTCTTGTTTATACAAGAAGTTTAGTGGGAGCAAAGTAAATTTTCTAATCCTATATGTGGACGACATATTACTGATTGGAAATGATGTCACGATGTTGCAAGAAACCAAAGATTCATTGGAAAGGAGTTTCTCCATGAAGGATTTGGGTGAGGCGACTTCCATATTAGGAATCAGGATCTATAGAGATAGATCAAGGCGGCTCATTGGATTGAGTCAGAGTACATATCTGGACAAAGTTTAGAATAAATTCAAAATGGAAGAGTCCAAGAAGGGATTATTGCCGATGTCCCATGGCATAAAACTTAGCAAGACTCAGTGTCCTTCGACGACTGATGAGCGAAGTCGGATGAGTGTGATCCTGTATGCTTCGGCAATCGGATCCATCATGTATGCCATGATTTGTACTAGGCCAGATGTTTCCTATGCTCTAAGTGTTACGAGCAGATACCAGCCTGACCCTGGCAAAGCCCACTGGACAGCGGTTAAAAACATCCTTTAGTACTTGAGAAGGACTAAGGAAATGTTCCTAATTTATGGAGGTGATGAGGAATTCAGTGTAAATGGTTACACGGATGCGAGTTATCTCACCGACTCAGATGATTCTCGTTCGCAATATGGATATGTGTTCGTAATGAACGGAGGAGCTGTGAGCTGGAAGAGTTCCAAGCAAGATACGGTGTCTGCATCTACAACAGAGGCTGAGTATATTGTTGCCTCAGGGACGGCAAAGAAAACTGTTTGGATCTGGAACCTCCTGATAGATCTTGGTGTGGTTCAGGGCGCGTCCAATCCTTTGGACGTATATTGTGACAACAATGGTGCTATCGCACAAGCCAAGGAACCTAGACAACACCAGAAGAACAAACATATACTCATGCGGTACCACCTCATTCGCCAGTTTCTCGAACAAGGTGATATCAAGTTATGCAAAGTACACACCGATACAAACATTGCAGATCCGTTGACAAAGGCGCTACCACAGCCTAAGCATGAGGCGCACACGAGAGGTATGGGCATTAGATGCCTAGGCATATGATGCCAAGATGATTGACTCTAGTGCCAGTGGGAGACTGTTAGGAATATGCCCTAGAGGCAAACATGTATGATGTAATTCCCAATGTATTCATAAACTTATTAAGTTGTCCTTAGGTTTGAACATGTGATATATGTCATTGAATATGTGATTCGATTGTGGAACTATGTATTCATGTTTTTCATACTAATTGTCCTTGGTCGTTAAGGTTGTGCTGGACATACACACTAGACTAATGTGAGTGTTGGCTGATGACACGGTTCCACTTGTCATGGGCATGGTGATGCCATTCCAACGTTCACGGACTTGACTAAAGAGTTTAGCAAGTCGGACTGACCCATATTGAGATGCAACGAGTAAGTCGTCATTTGCATGTCTCAATCAATGTAATCCTTAGACCTGAGATTGTCGCACAATCCGAGTTGTGGATCACCGACTTAGGTTCTGTTAAACGCTGCTTTGTGACAAGGCAGCTATAAAGACAGAGTTCGGGTCGAATGAGAAGCAAACTGCGTGATGTGGATAATCAAGATGGGATTTTGCCGCTCCGAATGGAGAGATATTCTCTGGGTCCTCTCGAGTGATATGATTCAGGAAGCATGGCCATGCGCGACTCAGTTAAGTGTTAACTGTGTCTGTTGACTAAGAGTTAGTCAGATGAATCATATATCACGGACCGAGAAGAGAGTTGAGCTATTTAAGGGATGACGATAAATCACCTATAGTTTGACAAGGTATATGGTGAGACAAAAGCGACTAAGATGAATATCACATTGAAAGGTATGTCATCATGACTCAATGGGACTTGGAAGTCGGCACGTTCTGCTAAGAGCCGCTACCGATTGATCGATTGAGAGTCGGACTCCAATCGTGTCCAAGTCGCCATGAGCCTGCAGGGTCGCACACTTAAGAGCGGGAGCAAATGTATTGGTCGGGTTGGACCCGAACCGGAAATGGACTGGTTTTGTGAGTCGGACTCACATAGGGAATGGGCCACAAATGTTGTGAAGCCCACTACCATTCGCTATATAAAGAGGGACGCAGGTTGCCCAGAGGACACGTTAGTCCACTCCCATGCGTTGGGAACCCTAGCCCCAATTAGTCCAGCCGTCGCACCGGACCTAGCAGTCCGCCGTCGGAGCTCCTCCTCGTACGTGTGGATACCGGCAGAGGTGCTGTACGTTCAACACTTCGACGTTTGAGGAATTGGATCGGATCGTGGGACTGCACTGCCCCGACGCGCTTCATCGATAATCCGCAGCCGCGCGTCTAGTGGTAATCATCGTGGCCTTCTACCTCGGCTAGATCTTGGAAATACCGCGTAGGAAATTTTTTTGTTTATCTCTACGCATACCAACAGCACGGTCGTTAAGGACGCTCGTCGAGAAGGAAGCTCCGTCGAGGAGCCCGTCATGATCCTCCATCAGAAAACTCATCTTCGCCGCCACGAACAGAAACCCTTCGCCGGAACACGCGATGCACAAGGCGTCCTCCCCGTCTGTGGCGAGCCGACCGACAATGGGGGTGTCGGGCACACTGCATCCCCATATGAAATTTTCCGATCAGCGTCTCAGGATAGAATGGGTGCACAGAGAGGAGGCAGTTTGGTGTCGGAAAGGGAGGGGCTGGATTGCTCCATCGCCATGGAGGCATCAGGGCGGCCACCGGAAGAACCAGCATAGCTGGATCGCGGCCGTGCATCTCATAGGCTGCTCAGTACCAGCCGGTCAAGTTCGCCTAGAGGAAAGGGAGATATTTTGTAGATGGGAGAGGAAAGAGGAAAGGTAGGAGAAGGTTTCGAGAGCTATTCCCAGGATTTCACGTGACTCTTCGGGAAGTCATGCTGAACGAAGATGAAGCACCGCTTTGACCAGGAAGAGATATAAAACAAAATGCAGAACCGACAATAAAACGCTCATCTCTAAACCTCCATCACGAACTAACTAACAGGCGATTCCATTACCCCCACCAAGACATAACACCCGAAAGAAGATAACATCGGAGATTCGGAGCACACACCTAGATTACGGAACTCCTGACGGTAGGATCCGAGCCGACGGTCGCCGAGAAAGTAACCTGCAGGCTGCAGCAGGGGGAAGACATCGGTTAGCGACCGACGGCAAACGCGAGTAGCAAGGTTGGGGGCACTGGGTTGGGTGCTTGTACCTGTGACGCAGCGGTGGTCGCCATAGCTGATGACGGAGAGATGGTTTGACGGGGGAGGGTCGCCGAAGTAGGCGTGCTCCACTTCTTCGGGGAGGAAGAGGTGGTTCTTCTTCTAGTGGACCTCCTCCGGATCAGGCATGTCGATTTATGCCTCCATCTCCATCGCCAAAGCAGCAGGGCAGCATGCGGACGAATCCCCAAACCACTGCTTCGGAGATTCCGACGACACGGTCGTTGAGGACGCTCGACGAGAAGGAAGCTCCGTCGAGGAGCCTGTCAAGATCCTCCATCAGAAAACTCATCTTCGCCGCCACGAACAGAAACACTTCGCCGGAACACGCGATGCACAAGGCGTCCTCCCCGTCCGTGGCGAGCCGACCGACAATGGGGGTGTCGGGCACACTGCATCCCCATATGAAATTTTTCCGATCAGCGTCTCAGGATAGAATGGGTGCACAGAGAGGAGGCAATTTGGTGCCGGAAAGGGAGGGGCTGGATTGCTCCCTCGCCATGGCGGCATCGGGGCGGCCACCAAAACAACCAGCATAGCTGGATCGCGGCCGTGCATCTCATAGGCTGCTCACTACCAGCCGGTCAGGTTCGCCTAGAGGAAAGGGAGAGATTTTGTAGATGGGAGAGGAAAGAGGAAAGGTTGGAGAAGGTTTCGAGAGCTATTCCTAGGATTTCACGTGACTCTTCGGGAAGTCACGCTGGACGAAGATGAAGCACCGCTTTGACCAGGAAGAGATATAAAAAAAAATGCAGAACCGGCAATAAAACGCTCATCGGTCACTATCTAGTGGCCCACCACGACCGCACATGTGACGCGTGAAGCTCGGGACGGGCTAGCAACGCAACAGGCCGCACATGTGTCGCCATCTAAAATAAGGACGTGACCACCAAAATTTGGAGAAATCGGGAAACGCACGCAGTTTAGGATATTACGTATGGCTGCCTTCATGTTCCTTGAACATATCGCAGAATTCTCTTCACTGCTTCCCAATGAATATCTGTGGTTTTGGAGAGAAATTGGAACACCTTGTTGACAGCAAATGAAATATCTGGCCGGGTGAGTGTCAAGTACTGGAGCCCAACGACAACACTCCTATACTGAAAAGTGTCATCATCCGAT
Organism: Alopecurus myosuroides; assembly: GCA_028641055.1. Classification (NCBI taxonomy): domain Eukaryota; kingdom Viridiplantae; phylum Streptophyta; class Magnoliopsida; order Poales; family Poaceae; genus Alopecurus; species Alopecurus myosuroides. The sequence goes on from CM054061.1 coordinate 171,214,453, forward strand.
AAAGAAGTGCCACTCACCGAAGACAACTTCTCAATAGCATGCATAGGTGTCGAGACAAACTTGCAATTCGCCATATTTGCTCTTTGCAGTAAATCCAACTCATACTTGTGCCGAGATAAAGTTATTCCCCCTGAATTGTAAGTGGCCTCGAGACCAAGTAAATATCTGAGAAGGCCTAGATCTTTGATAGGAAACATCCGCGCCAGTGACGCAACCAAACAATCAACATCAGCAGCAGAAGAGCCAATAATGACAATATCATCCACATACATAAGCATATAAATAACGACCATACCTTGATGAAAGACAAACAAGGAGGTATCTGCAACGGACGGAGTAAACCCGAGCTGCTGTAGTTTATCACTTAACCGAGAGTACCACGCTTGTGGTGATTGCTTAAGACCATAGAGAGACTTCTGCAACTTACAGACATAGGACAGACGAGTACCATCTTCAAAACCAGGAGGTTGTTGCATGTAAACATCCTTTGCAAGATATCCGTGGAGAAAAACATTGCTGACATCAATTTTACGCAACAAGCGCAAGAACCAGCTGAACTGTTGCAGCTTAAACAACTGGACTGAACGTATCATGTTTATCAAGGCCATACTGCTGAGTAAATCCACGAGCCACCAACCGAGCTTTGTACTTATCCAGCGAGCCATCAGGATGTTGTTTGACTTTGAAAATCCATTTGCAGCTGACAACTTGTTCCTGGAGGTTTAGGCACAAGGACCCAAGTCTTGTTCTATTGAAGGGAAGCAAACTCATGATTCATGGCAGCACGCCATGCTGGATTGGTGAGAGCATCACGATGGGAGATAGGCGTTGAAAAGTATGCTCGACGTTTGGGATCATACCGGACAGTGCCATCAGTGATCCGACGAGGTATAATGGGCCAGCCTCGAGTGGAGCGAGCATAGTCAGGACCAATAAAAAACTGGAGCAGCAGGTGAAGACGCAGGACCAAGCGAAGAGGAACGGGAGATGTAGCCCTAGCAGGAGATCCAGCATTCTCTGCCGCGGTAGGCTCGGCGGCAGGAACCTCCAAATTCCCTGCCGCGGCAGGAGAAACCTCCAAATCCTCTGCCGCGACATGCTCAACTGCAGGATGTGCACTCGATGGAGCAGCTTCTGATGTCATGGATGATCCTGCAAGAGGCAAAATACCAGGTAAAAGTGACAGGTCATATTTGCGCAAATGGAGCATTCTGGACTATTGGCTCGGACGAGGGAAAATACACTTGATGTTGGAGGGGAGACAGGTCTGGAGGAAACGATGTTGTATATGGAAACACTTTTTCATCGAAGACCACGTCGCGGGATATATAGATGCGTCTAGTAGATCGATCTAGACATTTGTAGCCACGATGGAAAGGGATATACCCTAAGAAAACACACATCTTTGATCGAAATTCAAGTTTGCGAGAGTTATATTTCCGTAGGCTGGGCCAACACGCAACCCAAAGATGCAAAGAAAGGTTTAGTCGGGTGAAACACGAAGGAGATGAGTCATGGGGGTTTCATTGTTGATTACTGGAGTAGGCATAACATTGATGAGATAAAATGTTGTGAGAAAAGCTTCGTCCCAAAAACGAATCGGAACAGAGGAGTGAGCAAGAAGTGCTAATCCTGTCTCAACGAGGTGGCGATGTTTACGCTCGGCAATGCCGTTTTGTTGCGAAGTATGGGGATATGAGATACGATGGGCAATGCCAGTACGCTGAAAGTACTCATGTAACCGATGATACTCACCACCCCAATCTGATTGAATGGTGCGAATTTTAGAGTTCAAAAGACGTTCAACATGGTTCTGAAAGTTGTAGAAAACTTGCCCAACATCAGACTTATTTTTAAGGAGATAGATCCAAGTATAGCGACTAAAATCATCAATGAAACTAACATAATATTTATATCCTCCGGAGGAGACAATAGCAGGACCCGAAACATCTGTATGGATAAGTTCAAGAGGTGATGAGGTTACACGAGTGGACCACACTATAAGGTAACCGGTGACTTTTGGCGCGTTGACACGCGTCACAAACTGATGACTCATTGCTAGAAGAACTAGAAAACTTATTTTTACTACGGACCGATTTGACAATTTTATTCGAGGGATGACCAAGGCGTTGATGCCATTGATCGGACGTGACACTAGACAAAGCATGAGGACCTTGGGTGGCGTGACCAACAGGAACATGATAGAGCCCCCTGCTTCTACCTTGCAGTAGCACCACCTTCGTTGTTCGGTCCTTAACAAGAAAATAATCACAATGAAACTCAACAAAAATATGATTGTCACTCACGAGACGATAAACAGATAGAAGATTTTTGTGGATTTCAAGAACATGAATAATATTTTTAAGAGCTAAGGAGCGAGATTGAGATGAGCCAAGTAGAGAAGAATGACCAATGTGCGAAATATGCAAACCTGCTCCATTTGCCACCTGTACTTGCTCCTTGCCCTCGTAGCACCCGTGGAAGTTCAGCCGATCTAGATCACCGGTGAGATGCTCGGTGGCTCCTGTATTCATGTACCAGTAGGGCTGGCCTCCCTGGTGTCCCTGGTGTCCTCCTTGGTGGTCGCTGTGACCATGATTTCTGGCGTAGTAGCCCGCCGGTGCATCATCTCCTTGAAAAGCATGATTGAAGCGCTCACGACACTTTAGCACAATATGCCCGAACTTGCCGCAGACTTGGCACTTAGGGCGCCAGTTGCCACAGCCACGTCCACGGACTTGTGGGCCACCGCGGTAGCCACCACGATAGCCTCCTCCTCCTCCTTGATTTCCTCCACCCTGATAGCCGATGCCTTGCTAGCCGCCACCTTGCGGGAACTGCTGGCGAGAGTTGCCAGGGTTGCCGGTGGGGTTCCCACCCCCACCATTGTTGTTGTTGAAGCGGGATACAGTGTTGGCGGAAGAGGAGAATTCCGTAGCCTGGGAGGCCCGGAGAGCTTGACGTGCCTCGCAGCTAAGAAGGAAGAAGTAGAAGTCTGCAAGGGTCACCGACATATTGTAGACGGTGAGCGAGGCCATAATCGCGTCGAACTCCTCCCCAAGTCCGGCGCTGATGTACCCAATGATCTCGTCATCGGAGAGGGGCTGCCCGGCGCTAGCCATTGCATCAACGAGGGACTTCATCTTCTGATAGTAATCGGCCACAGACAGCTCATTCTTCCTCGTGCCCGACAGCTGGACACGGAGATTGTTGAGACTTGCTCTGTTTTGCGCCGAGAACATGGCATTTAGAGCTGTCCATACCTCGCCTGAGGTCGTGTAGCTCGTCATCTGGGCGAGGACGTCCACGTGCATGTGCGATCGGAGTGCACCGAGGACGATCTGATCCATAAGGAACCAGATAGAGTAGGCTGGATTTGGCACTTGGCGGGCGTCATCGCCTTCGCCCTTAGTTAGGAGCTTTGGTGGTGCCTTGATGGATCCGTCGAGGTAGCCGAAGAGATCGGCGACGGTGACAGCCAGAACCACTTGGGATTTATAGAGAGCAAAGGTGCTTCGATCAAGATCAACGGTGATCAGACTGGCGAAGGAGGCCACAAACGGCAGTGAAGGGGTTGACGAAGATGATGATGCCGCGGCTAAGGCGCTGATGATCTCGGAGGCGAGTGCGGCAGAGGAGGCGCTGACCAAGGAAGATTGGGTTGCCATGGATGCGGTGGTGGTGCGGCTAGGGTTAGGAGAAGATCTATGCTCTGATACCAAGTAGAAGAATAGGTTTTGCCGTGGTTAGCCCACACGGCTGGCTCTCTTAATATATGCAAGACGACTTGTACACCAAGTTACATATGGTATAAGATACCGATTCTATCTCTAAACCGAGTATGTCTATATTAGGTATAGAAAACCTATTTTACATTTCTAAGTATTCGTAGGGATTAGATCAAAGCAAAAAAATGTCACCAAATCTCCTCTCATCCCTAATATCTTGTTTAGCCAGGCCTAAGAGTCGCTAAATTGAGTAGGTACTCCCTCGGTTCCAAAATAGATGACTTCCATTTGTCTAAATATGCATGTATGTAGACAGTAAAACATATATATATATTCATCCATACTTGAATAAATGGAGGTCATATATTTTGAAACGGAGGGAGTAAGATCGTCTTTGCATGACAGACCAAGTAGTAAGATCATCTTTGCATGACAGACCAACTACGTGTCCTCTACCCTGACCAAATATATAATCGGGTCATGCATCGCTCGATCCGAGACATGAATCATGTTAATACTATACTCCCTCCATCCAAATTAAATGTCATAAATTTGACAAAATATGAATGTATCTATATATTGACAAATCTATAACAACTAATCAGCGACGGAGTGAGTAGTACCGACGAAGAAATTGCTTTAGGCTTATAGTATTTCGTATCTAACTCACGTTAGTTTATTTCTACTATATTGAAAAATCTATACTCAAGCCCATCTTTTTTGCGTGGCTAAAATGAGCAGGGGTGTACAAGGACGTGACCTTGGACTGCTACGACCAACGATAGGAAACCAACTTCCAAGCGATCTCCGAACACGGTCGTGTCCGGAGTACTACACAGGCACGATCGGGGATTCCTACATGCTACATATACTCCCTCCTTCTCAAATTAAGTGTCGCAAAGTTTGACAAAAGTGGATGTATCTAGACATAATTTAGTGTTAGATACATTCACTTTTGTCAAACTTTGCGACATTTAATTTGAGACGGAGGGAGTACACAGGCACGTGGACATACCTCCGATCCATATTAATAGGTGCTGAAGTGGATGTATCTAACAATAAAGCATGTCTAAATACATCCACTTTAGCACCTATTAATATAGATCGGAGGGAGTACCTATATCCTACTTGCCGGAGATCGGAGAAGCTTGTTGGCTTTCTCTTCGTCTCTCGGTCAATGGGTGCCACCGCCAGCCGCTCGTCGCCGACGGCGACGGACAAGACGACGCGCCTCGTGAGGATCTCCGATTACTCCAAGCTGGTACGGGCGCCTCTGCTTCGCCCGCAGACTCTCTGGACAACCTTCTTCGGTGGGTATCATGTGGAACATTGAAGTGGAAACGATGCGATTCAACGAGGGCCTAGCGAACACCATCCTGGTTTCGGTCGTCCCCGTGTACAGAGGACAAGAATTTGTGTTCAAAGGCATCGACATCTCCGTTGACGTCCTTGACGAGACCGGCGAGAACACCGTCTTCCAAGACGGGACCTATGGGGCGCTTGAAATCCATAAGGTCTTGGTTTTGGCCCTGTCAAGGAGGGAGCTGGAGGCGTCGTCGTGTGTCCACAACGACAGCTTCACCATCAGGTGCACTCTGTCCAGGCAGCAGGTAACAAAGCGGTGCCGCTTCTCCAAGTCCAAGGAGGTCCCAGTCTTGCAGCCGCAGGTCGCCATGGCCGGATCCCACGTGCTCGCCATCGGCAGCTTCTCCAGCCTGAAGGCGGCGCTCCGGAAAGGGGAGTGCATCTACTCCACGCACTTCGCTGTTGCAGGGTGCAGATGGTACTTCCAATTCTGCCCCGCTGGGGTATTTGTGCTCGTCCGCGCGAGTGATGACAAGACGCCGACAACAGCGGAGTTCAGTATTGAGCTCGAGGGGATGGTAAACTTTGAGTCCGAGAAGATTTTTTTTTTAGAAATGGGAGCGTCTGCCCCGGCCTCTGCATCAAAATGATGCATACAGCCTGGCTTTATTAAAGATAAAAAATCCAGATTCAAATTCGGTTACAGTTTACGGATCACTCAAGGTGGCCACAAAGATCAGCCACTCGAAAATAAGCAAAAGTATATTATGCATCTATCCGTCTTGCGTTAAGCCACCCACCCCGGCTGTAGATAGCCCGCACGACCCCAAGCAGCCGGGTACAGCCTGAATCCATAAGTCCTCGCTGATCGACAGAGAGAAGGAAGGACCATGTCTGTAAGGAATATACCGCCTTGTTTACAACCTGCAAAAAGTGAACATTGCTTCGTTTGTTAAAAATAACATCATTACGACAGTTCCAAATCTCCCACAGGAACGCCGCCACACCGACACGAATACGTGCCTTAGTTTTGTTATCAATGCAATTTAGCCAACTACCAAACATATGCGCAATGTTAGTTGGAGGGTAAATGTTGAAAGTGAAGTGAACCAGACGCCAAATATCATGTGCAAAAGGACAAGAGATAAACAAATGCTCCACTGACTCATCTGTATCACAGAAAACACACTTTTTACAACCAATCCAATTCCTCTTTAACAAATTATCTTTGGTGAGCACTACTTTTCTATTCAGAAACCATAAGAAGATCTTAATTTTTAAAGGGACCTTTAATTTCCACAAGTATTTTCGCAAAAATCTTGTAGAACCATGGAGCAAATCAGCATAATACGATTTAACCGAAAACGATCCATCCATCGTTAATTTCCAACGGAAGGCGTATATTTCGTTATTAAGAGAGACACCCATTAACCTCTCGACCAAGTGTAACCAAAATCCTCTTCTGTCACCAAAAATAGTCCTCCTGAATCGAACATCCAGAGGATTGTGTGATAATACCTCAGCCACCGTGACATTTTTGTGAAGCACTAGATTAAAGAGGGATGGGTATGATTGTGACAACGGTTCATCACCTAACCATGTATCCTCCCAGAACCTAATATTTTGTCCGTTCCCAAGCGTAAACTTACCCCGTGAAAAGAACTCGTGCTTCACCTTCATAATCCCTTTCCAGAACGGAGAATCTAACGGTTTTGCTACTACTTGAGATAACATTTTATCCCCCAGATATTTGTTAGTTAATAACTCCTGCCAAACTCCCTCCTCATGCATCAACTTAAACAACCATTTGCTCAATAAACACATATTTTTATTTCTAAAACCTCAATACCAAGACCACCCTGATCTTTTGGTCTACATACAATATTCCATTTCGTAAGGCGATATTTTCGTTTCTTGGTATCACTTTGCCAAAAGAATCTAGAGCGATAAAAATCAAGCCGCTTCCTGACCCCAATCGGTATTTCGAAAAACGAGAGAAGAAACATAGGTAAGCTCGTTAGGACAGAATTAATTAAGATGAGGCGGTCCCCATATGATAAAATTTTCCCAGCCCAAGAACTTAGTTTCCTCTCAAACCTATCCTCCACTTGTTTCCACTCCTTATTTAAAAGCTTTCTATAATGAATTGGGATACCAAGATATTTGAACGGTAAACTGCCAACCTCACAACCGAAAATATGACAGTAATCATCTTGTGCATTCTTTGCCTCCCCAAAACAAATAATCTCGCTCTTATGAAAGTTAATCTTAAGGCCCGATAATTGCTCAAACAACGCAAGAATGAGTTTCATATTTAAGGCCTTTTGTAAATCATGTCCAAGGAAAAGAATCGTATCATCCGCATACTGAAGGATTGAAACCCCGCCCTCGACAAGGTGTGGTATCAACCCTCCAACTTGGCCATCCTCCTTTGCACGATCAATTAAGATAGCCAACATATCGACGACAAGGTTAAACAGAATAGGAGAGAGAGGATCTCCTTGCCTTAAACCTTTTAGAGTTTGGAAGTAATGACCGATGTCATCATTCACCTTAATACCCACGCTTCCTCCTTGAACGAAGCGAGCCACCCATTCACACCAAACTGTGGAAAAACCTTTCATTCTTAACACTTGCTGTAGGAACGACCAGTTTACCTTATCATATGCCTTTTCAAAATCTATTTTAAACAGAACCCCGTCCATCTTTTTCCGTTGCAACTCATGAATTGTTTCGTGTAAGACAACCACACCCTCTAAAATATTTCGACCTGGTAAGAACGCAGATTGGGTTGGTCGGATAACTCTACTCGCAATCGATGTTACCCGATTAGTTCCTACTTTTGTGAACACTTTGAAACTAACATTTAATAAACAAATTGGCCGATATTGCTCAATACGACTCGCATCCTCTTTTTTTGGAAGCAACGTGATGACTCCAAAATTTAGCTTATAGAGAGGTAGGTTGCCCTCATAGAGCTGACGAAACATAGGCATTAAGTCATCCTTGATGACAGTCCAAAAATTTTGATAAAACTCAGCAGGAAACCCGTCTGGTCCCGGAGCTTTATTTTTCTCCATCTGAGAAATAGCCTCGAATACTTCCTTTTCGGTAAAAGGAGATGTAAGAATACTATTTTCCTCAGGAGAAATCTGTGGCATGTCATCAGTCATCTCCTCGATCAAAGAAACATAGCTCGGTGCCGATGCGCCGAACAATTTCTTATAATATTCAGAGATGAAAACCCGCAAATTTGCCTCTCCTACAATCGTACCCTCGTCCTGTTCTAACTGAAAAATTCTCTTTTTCCTATGCTTTCCATTAGCGATAAGATAGAAATACCTCGTGTTGCTCCCACCCTCTTGGATATATTTAACTTTCGCTCTTTGAGCCCACTTAGACTCTTCATCGCGTTTTAGATTAGCCAAGCATTCGTCTGCTTCCTTCTTGGCAGCCCGTTCGGCCACCGAGAGCGGAATAGACTCAGCTTTGATATCTAGTTGATCGATCAGCAAAGTTAACTTTTCTTTTTGTTTCCTGTATTCACCACTCAGATTTTTTGCCCACCCACGTAAAAATTGACGCAAATGTCTAATCTTATTTTGCCATCTCTCAACTGGGTTATCGCCGAGATAGATCGATATCCATTCTCTTCGAACCAGTTCAAAGAAACCCTCCTGACGCATCCATGAGAGTTCAAATGAAAAATGACTTTTGTTGCCTACGTGTGCCTGGGCCCCAGAATCCAAAATAAGAGGCGTATGATCTGACCCCGTTCGGGTTAGAGCATGCACTGAGACGAGTGGATATTTCTGTTCCCATTCAATACTCGCAAGGAAGCGGTCTAATTTCTCATATGTCGGGTTGTCTCCCCAACTAGCCCAAGTAAATTGCCGTCCAGACAGACGCAACTCCTTCAAATCTAGGCTCTCAATAATCGCATTAAAAATAAAAGGCCATCTTGCATTAAAATTATCGTTACTCTTCTCTTCTTGCCGTCTAATAATATTAAAATCTCCTCCAACCAAAGTCGGTAATTTTTCGTGTTCACAAATACGAACCAATTCCGCCAGAAACTCTGGTTTCTTTGAGTCCTGTGCTGCCCCGTAAACCACCACAAAAGCCCATAAGAAACCATCCTCTTTAGTTTTAACATGGAATTTAGCGCAAAAATCTCCAGACACAACGGTTTGTGCCGTAAGATTTGCATCATTGAAACCTATCAACATCCCCCCGGAACGACCATGAGGCGGAAGACAAAACCAAGTAAAACTTTTCCCGCCGGCAAGAAATTGCAAAAAATGAGTGGCAAACGTCGATCTACCAGTTTCAAGTAATGCAATAAAATCTAAATCATGCTCTCTAACGAACTCATTCACCGCCTGATGTTTGGCATGATCACCAAACCCATTACTATTCCAAATTAATCCTCTCATTTTACTTTTTAATTTTTTTAATCCTATCACTTATTCTAGGCTTAGAGGAACAACCAACTAATTTCTTCCGGTTACGTTTAACCGTTTTCAAAGTAGTTAGAAGATCCGTACTATCCTCTATAGTGTCATCATCAAAGTCATCTAGGTCTTCACTCAAATTAGACGCATTTCTTATAACCAAACTAGTTTTAGACTCCAAAGCATCCTCTCCAATATTCTTATTAAGATAGGTAATAGATCTAATATGCTCCGACTCCAACATACCGGCGATAGAGGATGAGACACACGTTCCGCGATGCGAAATCTAGATACGTATATAGATTCAGGCTGGAGACAAGCACGCCGGCCATGCACGACGACCAACTCATTGTTCGGTGCCGCCTCGCCGTTATTACGGCGGACAATCCCAGCTTGGCCCCCGCCGCGATTACGGTAGAGAAGATTCCTTAGAAAATAATGAACTTCTGCAACTGAATAAGTTTCTCACCATATGTCTGCTATTTGTTGTAGATAGGACAATCATGACGAGCTGCCGTTTGTTTAGTACAGTAGATATTATTGTCGTGACAAACTGCTCTTTAAAATCTCAATTTTCGGTGCCCTGAATTTCTGGTGACCTGATAAGCCGGATGGTTGACTCTGGATAAAACTATCAATCTTTTTAGTCGGGGAGATTTTTTTTTTCACGAACTCCAGGAACTTTATTAAACAACCAACAACCTCTTACAATCAGCCAACAGGCTGGACACTAAGAAATCTAGGCTTGCACCAAGCCAACTCTCTGTCCTCTCTAACGTGCAAGCACGTTTAGTACATAGTAGTGTTGCACGTGCAACACACGTATTTTTTATAATTTAGCGAGGCATGGTCCAAAGAGAACATCGCTAGGGAATTACATGATACAATGTTATGCTTGTTATACCTAATAATCCAAATGCAATGTCAATTCTAGAGCACATAAGTGAAATGAATCACCTAATCACAAGAGACTCTGAACATGTTCATTCAACTACTATTCTTTTTCTCAGACAAACAAAATATTCATAAACGATGGCCAATCTTTGCTTAGATCTCTTATACCCAACCTGATCAATGAAGCAGCTCCTTCTATACTTAATTCAAATCCTCCAACTGTTACGTGCCCATTGATGACCTACAAATAACATAAGAATAAGAAAATATTGCAAAAGAGTAATCATATTGCTCAAGCTCATAACTCATAAGGCATCCTTGCATTTACAAATTTATTTCTAAATGTTAGAAATTAAAAGATAGCTCTGAAGGAGAAAGGTTCATGGGTGAACCGGCAGCCAACAAATCTTTAATTTTTTCCAACACAAAGTAATACAAATCTTGGATAAAAAAAAATGTCAACGGAGTAATCGTATTGCTCAAGCTCATAAGGCATCCTTGCATTTACAAATTTATTTTCAAATGTTAGAAATTAAAAGATAGCTCTAAAGGAGAAACACAAATCTTGGATACAAAAAAAGTTATTGTGCAACATTAGGTGGAATACCCAATGCAAATAAACCCACATGATGTAATGATGGTGCATGTAGGGGCCGGCACAAACCGGCCAAACCTGGGGTAGAAAAGCTAGTTCACTTCATTGTACCAGATAAAAAAGTTGTGCTAGTACAACAAAAAATTGTACACCATGGAGTATCGCGGTTTCCACAATTCTTATTTTTTCCCCATCCCTAATTGAATGGCAAGTATTTTCAGAAGTTAAGAGTATAAGACTCAGCACACATATGTGACAAGCTCTCAAGCCGCAACCAAAACTAACCCAGCCAGAACATAAGTAATTCCGTTTTTTTTTAATCTGTAATTCCGATTGTTGAAACTGATTGTTGCTCATAAAATGGCCGGATGACATAACCTTGATAGCTGACATGCAGTAGCTGCAAATTTGTATTGTCACGAACCGGAGAATCTAGGGAACAGTAGCTGAAATATAGAGCAAGGAAATAAACATATTTTAGTTGATACTTTCTCAAGGTTCTTGCTGCATCTACTATTTAACTCTTCTCTTTGATTCTAGTCTGCAAACACTGATATGCTAGTAGTATGTGACTTTTCAGTTTCCAATTCCGTATTTTTCGGTCCAAGACCAAACCAGCAAAGACACAATAGCTGCGTCCCGGCTCAATACCCATCCCAAAGCAGAATAGTTTAAATTGTCGAGGTGGAGCACTTGGCATGGGCAGCAGAATAGATGTTCCCGGCTGAGGCCTAGGGGCTGGCGAGCGGTAACCAGGTCGGACGAAGGTGGCTGTGTGAGGCGGGAGGAGAGACATAACTGGAAACTGGAAAGAACGGGTTTATGGAGGCGTGAGGGCAGCGTCGTGGACTTGGAGTTTCACGCGTGGGGTTTATAAGGAGTAGTAGTTTACATAGATACGGTTTTTCTTTTGAGAACGGTAGGTATATATTCGGATCAGGGATGATTGGAGTTGGTGTCCGGCGCGGCGGCGTACCGTATATGTGTAAGCTCATTTATTTTCCATACAAAACGTTTTTCTACTCAACATTAGGATGATCCGGATCATTGATTTGAGGCTATTGAACGCGTGTGATTTAATGTATCCCGACATGTTTGCTCTTTTATAAGTAGTTTTAGATAAATGTGCAGAACAATTATTTACACGATGAATATGTTGAACCGAAAAGATCGAAAAACTAGAAGAAAGCTCCTGGACTTCCTGTAGAATAGGCTCGGCAACCGAACGGCGGTCACCTCGCGACGACCAGAGGTTAACGACCTCCAAGCAATCTGTCTCAGCAATTACATGCGAGAACCCTCTCAGCTGTGCAAAAATAACTCCTTCTCGCACCGCCAAAAGCTCCGCGATAAAATGATCTGTCACTCCACATAGTGGCTTACTCCGTGCACCTAGAACCTCCAGGTGAGATCTGCCAACACCTCCTGCGCCTCCTGTATAAACATCAGGCGCCAAATCTCCATCTGTGTTAATTTTTACCCAAGCTGGGTCTGGAGGTCGCCAACATTGGCCTTGCATCGATTTGTTTCTCAAAGCTGGCAGTTCCAACAAAACCAGTGTCTCCTGAACATGTTTGATCGTATGTATAGGGTGGTAATGTATTAATACCAGGAACACATAGCCTTTTCAGCCGCACTATGTCAAGAAGATATGGAAGATGCACACAACCAAAATTTTGAAAGAAACTGAAAAGAACATGACAAATAAATGACATGTTGCACGATGAAAAGCATGCTGCCCCAAGTATCCACCGACATTGACAACACATGGACTACAAGAAAGATTCTCCAAAAACAACGTGCCTTTAGGAAGAGAACGACATGCAACCGTCACTTGATCCAACCACCGATTTTTCTAAGGGCGTGTACAGTGGTTTACACACCAACAATCTGCAATAGTTGTACATGTCAGATTTAGACAGATATCTAGACGACTCATACAATAGAGCTGTGTGTAAGAAACTGCAAGTCATAACTGCACACAATTAAAAATATATTTATTATAGCTAATTAAATCAAGAGGGAGACGTCGTTAGCCCATACAACGGGAAAAGATGCGTCGGTAGTGAGCGGTAACGTTTCCAGACAGTTGATATGTCATAAATGTATCCACAATTTTTGATGTTCCATATTGTTTTTATGTCATATGCTACATGTTTTATTTACACTTTATGTCATTTTTATCGATTTTCTGGGACTAACCTATTCACAAGATACCATAGAGCCCGTTCCTGTTTTCTGCTGTTTTAAGTTTCAGAAAAGTTGTTCTGAAAATATGCTCGAATTTGGACGATTCGAAGCCCGGAAGTTTTAGAAATTTGTCGCGCACATGGAGTCCGGAGGGGACTCGGAGGGGGCCTTAGGGGCCCACACCATAGGGCGGCGCCCCCATCTGGCCGCGCCTAGGGGTGGTGTGCCCCCCTGGTCGCCTACCGACGTTACCCTCTCGCCTATATATACCACTCGGGAGGTTAACCCTAAGGACATAAGCCTTTTTCACGAAAATCACCCGCAGCCGCCGTCATTGTCAACCTTAGTTCGGAAGGGTTTTGGAACTCTGCCCGACACCATGCGGGGAATCATCACCGGAGGGATCTACACCACCATGCCTGCCTCCAAAATGATGCGTGAGTAGTTCATCCTTAAACTACAGGTCCATAGCAGTAGTTAGATGGGTGTTCTCTCCTCTTTATGCCTGATGTTTAGATCTTGTGAGCTGCCCTACATAAACAAGGTCATCTTATTATAATGCTACATGTTGTGTTTGCTGGAATCCGATCAATAGTGAATGCTATATCCAATGATTATCAATCTATCATGTGTTATTCATGTGTATGTTATTTATGATCTTTCATGCTCTCCGTTATTAGTAGATGCTTTGGCCAAGTAGATGTTATTAACTTCAAGAGGGTGTATTTATGCACGATATTCATGCCTCCCTTTTACTCACACTCGAGTGACAGAAACGTAACGGGTGTGGGATGTGTTGTTGTCATTAGGGAGAAAACAAAGATGTTTACATTGTTTGCATTACACATTTTGCTTAATGTAATTATATGTTGCTTGCAACTTAATACCCAAGATATGCTCCGATGACATTCTGAGGATGGATTATTAGTTATAGATGCAACTCGATAACGGTCTATGTATTTTTTTGTAATGCCAACATGAATCACATAGTAATCATCATGTCATGCATATGCACTACGGTTCAACATTTATATCTGTCGATTGCCCAGCTGTAATTTGTTTACCCAACATACTATCTATCTGTTTTGAAGAGACACCACTAGTGAACTGTGGACCCCGGTCCATTTTCCTTACACTGATAATACAACCATTGTCATCACTGTTTTTATATTGTTACTATTATTTTCCTACTGTTTTCCCACAGTTTTTTACACAATACGTTTAACCTCTTTGTTTTCAGCAAAACCGGCGAGATTGACAATATCACTGCTTCGTTGGGGCAAAGTGATTTGATTGTGTTGTTTAGGTTCCACGTTGCTTCTAAATCGGTAGTGCGCCCTGCCAACATCAGCTGTATCAACCTTTAGAAGTGATTTCTTTCTCCTACTAGTCGATTTAACATTGGTTTCTTTGTGAGGGAAAACTTGCTGCTGTCCTCTTTATACCTTCCTCTTGGGGTTTCCCAACGAGTGCAAGCCCTGCACCATCAACTGTCTAGACAATTACTGACGAACTCTTATCTCTCCACAATCTCTCTCCTTTAACAGCTAAAAAAAATCTAAGCTAGCATTTGTGATGCAGCGCACCCCATTGCACCAAGCCCAACACCCAATGGACCCATGATAAGATCTCGCGCAAAGGCGATACATGATAAGGTGAACTCACTCCTCTCTCGCCATCTTTTCGATGACTTGGTGAATGATGCGCTACCTCATGAAACCCTATGTGTGCTCAGGTTTGACCCCGCAATGGAGCTACAAGACAGTGGCCAAGGAGCTCAAGAACATGCCAAAGTTGATGCCCAAGAAACTAGCAAGGAAGCCAAGAAGAAGACACCAAGGAAGAAGAAGAGAAGAGGGAGGGAGAGGTGTGCAGGAAACCCAACCTGCACCCCAGCCAGGCCAGCCTGCACCCCAGCTAGGCCGGCCTCCAGCCCGAGCTGCCCGGCCTCCGCCCCGGCCTAGGCCGGCTCTCCCGCGCGCCTCCAGGTCGGCCACCTGCCAGCGCCGCCCGGCCTAGGCTGGCCACCCACCCGAGCAGCCCGGCCTCTAGCCCGGCTTTCCTGCCAGCTCGCAAAAGTGGGGAAAAGCTCCCTTTTCACCCCGACCTACCCACTAGGCTATATAAGGGTGCCCCTTGGACCAGATCTAGATTAGAGATGAATTTAGATATTTGAGCTTTTCTCTTTTACCCCTCTTGAGAAGCTACTCCTATGGTTTGTACCTAGGAATGTATCAAGACTACTCCTATGATGTGTATCTAGGATCGTATCAAGATTCATCGGGTTTCCTATCCTTTCCCCTTGGGATTCAGTCAGGGACTTTCCAATCTTCCTCAACTAACCCTTGAGATTCTATTGGTATGATGGACTGGCCACAGGTGTGAAGCGGTATCCGAAAAAGTGAGTTCGTTTGGATCGATCGTCCCGTAGGCGGCCGTTGCGGCTTAGTTGACGAGAGATTTGGGTTATTCAGTTCTTCCTAGTTATTTCCCCCTTTTTTTCCACGATTTCCCTCGTTTCTCCCTTCGTGTTCTTCGCGTTCTTCGTGTTCTTTGTCAAATCGTGAAGATCGGACCACCCAAAAGGTTAACACCTCCATCAATTTGCTATAGACGGCTCAGTCATTACTATTGTACATGCCCTAAGAGCATGTCTAGCCTCGCCTGCAAACATGCGAACGTTTTCAGTTCGCATTTTTGGTGGTTTTATGTCCCAAAACTGTTCGTGCAAAATAGAAACTTAAAATGAAACTGAACTTTAAAAAAATTTAAACCACGCGCGAACATTCAGAAGAAGCAGCTACATTCAGATACAACTCGTTGGAGCCACCGTTCATCGGAGGCGACGAATGCGGCATCGTCCTAACCCTAGGTAACTACTACAGTGCTGACTTAACCCTACATAACTAACTACGGCTCACCGTTGGAACGGATTCCGGCGATGATCTGACTCGGAGTCCATGTCGAGGTTGACGAACTTGGGCTCCTGCTCCTCGGCGACCCGGAGCCACTCCGTCTTCTTCTCTAGGTGAGCGCGCTCCTAGGCGCACCCCCGCTCCAAAAGCTTCGCCTCGAGCGCCTGCTCCACACGACGGCGCTTCTGCATGTCCTCCTCGTGCTAGCTGTGGGTGCAGAGCCTCGCAACGACGGCATATTTTATCGGTTGGCGCGACGAAGTCCTCGGGCCCGATTGACCTCCGGAAGGCGCCGACGCCATAGATGGCGAGCTCGAGGTGGGCCTCGTGTGATGTGCCTCCCTCTACGGCGTGCGCAGCTTCGCGCTGGAGGAGTTGTCCTCGCCGCGACGGCGCACTTCCCGATTGCGGTTGAACTCCTCTACCGTGTGGTAGAAGAGGTATTCCGGCAGCGGGAGCCCCTGTTGGTGTATTTGCACATCGCGCTCATGCGGGCGCCATCGGAGGCGGCGATCTTCTTCTGCTCGTCGTCGGAGTTGCCGTCGCCGCCTCTTGCGAAGTGGCGGGGCCAGTTCCTTGATTGCGCACACGGTATTGCTCGTCGGCGGTGGTGGTGCGCGGAACGGATTGCTCGATGGCGGCGGCTGCTTGAGTCTGTTTTTAACCTGGAAATGACGCCGCTTCCAATAAAAGTAGGGACCGCATGACCGCATTCGTGGGCCATTGGAAATTGTTTTTAGGCCAGGATGAGTATACTGGATCTGCTTTGATCCGAAAATTGGACCGCCCGTATACTCGCTGTATTTTTTCAGGACCTTTTCAGTTGGACGACTTTTTAGGCTTTGCTACAGTTGCTCTAAGAGTCGTCGAATTGATGAGAAAGTAGTAGAAAGCCATTGCACCTGTCCAGCAGTAAAATCATCCTTGCGTGACAGACCAACTACGTGTCCTCTGCCCTGACCAAATATACAATCGGGTCGTCGGCTCGTCGCTCCGAGACATCTGCCCTGAGCCCCTGACCAAATATATAGGTCCGTACGCAAGTATTTTTCTTATCTTTTTTTTTTTTTTGAAACGGAAAAACCCAGCCTCTGCATCCAGTGGATACACACGGCTTATTTATTGAAAGATCATCCAGAGTGCAATGTAAAAGTTATTACAATTCAACCAAACTCCATAGTGGCTACCAAGATTAGCCACCTAAATAGCCGGAAACTACACATATTGTAATCTCCTAGTGTGCTGCCACCCACCCTGGCTGAAGATAGCCCGCACGACCGCCATTAATCGTGCACATCCTGTATCCAAGCTTCCACGTTGCTCTTCCGGGGAGAGAAGCGACCATTGGTGGATCCAGTTGGTGGCTCTGTTTACAACCTGCAAAAAATGCCCAGCTTCCATCCTGTTAAAAATAACATCGTTTCTGCAATTCCAAATTGCCCATAAAAATGCACATATACCAATACGGATATTAGTTTTCATTTTTCTATCAATCCCATCTAACCAAACCCCAATAAGTATTTTTCTTATCTAACCCGTTTGTTTAGTTCTTTGCGTGGCTAAATAAAATGACCAGAGGTGCAAAAGGACGTGACCTTGGAGCGAAAATGTCATCCCGCCTGGGCACACGGGTCCCCGGCTTATCCTAGCCCGTTCAACCATGATTAGAGATTGGTGCTGTGACTGTTGTACATTGCAAACAACCCCTCCAATATACTTTCCATTCAGTGCAAAGAACACCTCAAATTCATCCATTTTTTACTCTAAAATCCATTAGTGCATCTCTTTCAATAATACTTCAGATGACACATATTAATCCGACATGCTCCTTCTTATTACTTACAAAATCATGCATGTTAATACATATAAAACCTGACATTCTGTTCGGGACAAACCAAGCATTAAGATATCCTTCAATCAAGCATTTCTGTTTGGGAGAAATCACTAGAAGGAAAGTCTCTTGATGCATTATCACGGATATACATGGCATTATGACATATTCCACCGTTTTTATTATTTTTTCTTGAAAGAATATAGAATAGAGATATATGAGACAAGAAAAAGAAATCCAATCAATAATTGAGGTAGCAATTTACGTTACAGGATTGGCCCCAATCAAACATTAAGTGATTCCTTTTTCTTCAACACATCATGGAAAAAAAAAATCAACTCCATGAATACAAGATTTTCTATGTCCACTAACTAGCAAATCCATCCTGGAAAAAAAATCCATCTCCCGCAAATATTAATTGTTTCACATCATGAATAACCATTGCACAACAATCAGACCAAGAACAAAGGAAATCCATCGACATCTCCCTCGAAATCCTTGACGAGACCTGCCAGAACACCGTCTTCCACGCGGAGAGCGACGTGACGCTACAATCCAGTAGGTGCTTGCTTCTATCTGTGTTCAGGAGGGAGCTGGAGGCGTCGTGGTGTGTCCACAACGACAGCTTCACCGTCAGGTGCACTCTGTCCAAGCAGCAGGCAACACGGCGGTGCCTCTTCTCCAAACCTGAGAAGCTCCCGGTCTTGGAGCCGCTGCCGCAGGTCGCCATGGCCGGGTCCAACATGCTCGCCATCGGCAGCTTCTCCAAGCTGAAGGCGGCGCTCCGGAACGGCGAGTACGCCCACTCCACGCACTTCTCTATAGCAGGGTGCAGATGGTACTTCAAATTCAGCCCCGTTGGGGCATTTGGCCTCGTCCGCGCGAGTGATGACAGGACGCCGACAACAGCGGAGTTCAGTTTTGAGCTCGAGGGGGCGATAAACTTTGAGTCCGAGAAGATGACTCACACGTTCGACAATGACAATTCTAGGTACATCTATAGAAAGAGTCTGGAGTCAAGCACGTCCGCCATGGACGACCGCCTAATTGTTCGATGCCGCCTCGCCGTTATTACGGTGGAGAAGCTGAGTTTGCCCCCTGCCGTCATTACGGTGGAGAAGATTCCTCGAAATTTAATGGTGGAGAAGCCGAGCTTACCCCCCACCGTGATTAGGATCGCCACCACGCCGCGCACCGAATCAATACGGACCCCTCTACTGAGCGCCATGTATGATTGACACAAGAGATCTGTTTGCATTTCAATTTACAAGCCAATGCAAGTGTCACGTTGTTAATCTCCTGTATAGTTTAAGTGTTGGAGTTAAGTAGATTAATGCAGGTCGCCGCGCCATGTATGATTGAGACAAGAGATCTGCTTGGATTTCAAAGCCAATGAAAAACAATTTCATCAATTGTTTTGTTCTTATTTCGAATTTTATGAAAGATATATGTACCATTGTGTTCATATTATACTTAGTTTCCACACTGTCATATCATTGATCCTTAATAACAACTCAATTACTCCCTCCCATCCATATTTATTACCAATTGTTTCTGAATGCGATGTACTCCCCTAGTAGCGACATGTAAATGATTTCTAAACCAAAGCCTCTTTTGAAACACAAATTTGATGTGGTCTGCTTCGGTACCCCGCTCCCAAAAGTTCAACAAGGTAATCATTAGATATTTGTTTGGTTCTCCCATGAATACTGTGTGCGTATTTGGTCGATGGTGCCCACCGAACACGAATTTTGGGCTTTTTTTTTCTTGTTTTTGTGGTCGATGCATATCATCCGCCATGATTTGGACAAATCGCAGTCTATGTGTGGCCGGATAGTTAACTCGCGCCGCTAACCATTGTTTATGCGTGTTATTCGTGGTAGATGGTGCGCTTCTGCTCGTGTTTTGGATTCTGTGTGCACCTTTGCCTCTCTTCGACAAGCCCGAGGTCATCTAAAGCTGGTGGTTCCACTATGTGAGTGACTCATAGTACTGGTGTGATCTATGGTGTCGCAATCATGGATCTAGGGGATCCCCGGGCACGCCTCGACGGACCATATGAAGTACTTCCCTCCCCGGGGAAGGCTCTACCCCGACAACCCACAGTCCCTAGGGATGAGCCTAGGAACACGCCCAAGAGGCGCCACACCATCAGTTCCATCAAGACGAGACACTCGAGCCCTCGCGAGGCCCTCGTGTAGTCCCAAGGATCAGCATGCTCCAGAGGCAAGCCATCAAGCCCGTTGTTGTGCACAACCTCAGTTGTCACCACACGGGTCACCTCCGACCCGTCGATGGTGCAGTATCGACATAACCGGACGACACAAACTGGATGATGGCATGTTTGGACTGCGTCCTGTCCTGCCTCACCTGCCGTGCGGGTAGGGCGTGATGATGACCTCGCCTCCCATGCGTCGAGTCGGACTGCGCGGCATGGCCGCACCTCCCACGAGCTCCACCCCGCTCGGTAGCCCTTATGGTATCCCATTGCCTATATAAAGTGAGGACCATGGCTGCTTTAGAGGGGGCAGAGGACAAGAAGAGTGGAAAATAGGGAGTAGCAAAAGGATCTTCTCTTCCATTAAAGGGAAGGCAGCCTCTCAATTGTAAACACTCACATACCCGAATCAATACATAGACAAGTACAAGGTATTACGCCTCACGGTGGTCCAAACCTGGGTAAAATCTGGGTGTCTTGTGTCCGAGACCTAAAGTCCAGGGAATGTGATCCTGATCCGTAAAAGTGGTGTGTTCCACCTTTGGCGCTTGTCTGAGATGTTGTGATATCTAGAGCGCCAGGTAGGGGGCGCAGGCGTTTGAGGCACTCGGAATCAATGCCGGATAGGCCGAAGGATGGCTGTTAACCAAGATACATAGGGCAGTGATGCTCCTACTGGTCAGCGTCAGCCAGCACGACCTCACCAACACTGGGGTTGAGTGCCACCTGGACAGTAGACCCGGCGATGCTTCACATCCCTCAGAAATAGTGGGGGACGACTTACAAGCACGGGCTTGGGAGGATCGGCTGGACGGCCTGGTGGACTATGTCATTCGACACGAGGAGTCAACGCGGCCCCTGGTTGTGGTTGAAAGACTATCCTCCACCATTGTAGCGCCAACATGGCAGGGGCCATCCACCCCTCTCCCAACGCGCCGGCAGCAGACCCACCCGACATAGGCTCTTCGCTAGTACCAGATGCACGGCTCCGCTCGGGTGCTCGTGACGTGCGGATCCTCGAGATGCCGCCCCAAAGGGGGATGCTTGGAAGGGACACCATGTGAAGTGGGCATACCTTATCAGGTACCCACCGTTGGTATACCAGGGGAGGATCGGCCATGGGTCCATAGAGTGTTCCATGATAAAATAAAAGGGCAAGTGATGATGACGTGATCACACGCTCGTTGGGAGACCCCAAGCGGAAGGTACCATGTAGTCTAGAGTAAGTTTTCCCCTAGTATAGAACCCGAGTTATCGAACCACTAGAATTTCGTAGTCTTGAAGAAGGTTGTTTTATCAACGACGCCAGAAAAAGTATTGGTGTGTAGTTGACGGGGGCATTTAACCTGCACACAAACACAAACTCTCTCTTTCCCCAACTTTCCGAAGATTATCCATCTTTCGGTCTTGCTGAAAACAGGAGAATTAAACGTATAGAGTCTTGGAAATAAAAGTAGAAACAAAACAAAAAGGAAACAATTATGAAAGTGCTTAAAAAAGGTTTGCAATATGAGGAAAAGAGGACAGAGGGCATAGATTCACTAGTGGTGTCTCTCCAAAGAAAACAAACATGCTCGGTGAACAAATTACAGCTGGGTAGTTGATAAATCATGAATGTATAACAATACTATTATGACGAGATAAAATTCACGGGTTCTAACATTGTAGGCACTACATCAAGGCACCGCTATCCAGGATGCATCCTTGTCTAAAATTCCACCTCAAGAATGCTATCTAACAAATCCCTTGGTATTAAGCTGCAGCAACGAAGTGATTTCTATGTGTGCAATCGACAAATGCATTAAGAATAATACATAATGTAAGCAATGGTTCTCATCTATAGACAAGATCACCGTTATTTTCTTTCTAGTGGCAAAAACACATCCTCCCCCCCTCCCGCACATTTTTGTCACTCGAGCATAGGCAACAAGGAGCCATGAACGCACTATCCAGCATATAAACCCTCTCTTGGAGGTGAAAACAACTACCTGGACAAGGCAATCATAAACACCATAGAGCATTGTAAGACAAGATTAAAACTCTCTACAAATATAAGTGAAGCATATCAAATTAAGATGACCAAAATAATCATAATCTCATGGTTCAACGCATCCTAGCAAACACAACATGCACAATTACATAACGGTGGTATCGATCATGTGAGTAAGCTCACGAGACTCTAAACATGGAGGCTAGGGGAGAGAACAACCATCTAGTTACTGCTCTGGACCCGTAGTCCCGAGATGAACTACTCACGCATCTATCCGGAGGCGATCATGGCGATATACATGCCTCTCGTGACGATCCTCCTCTCCGGCAGGGTGCCGGAGCAGGACTCTAGAATCTCTAGATTGGACTTTCGAGATGAAGATGCCTCTTTGTATATTTCGTGAAAAATAACTATGTCCCTGATGGTTTAGGGTTAAGGCGATTTATAAGCGAAGGGGGGACATGAGGCGTTGCTCGGGGGACCCAGGGGCCCACCATACTCGTCCTAGCGGGGCCACACCTGGCACCCTCCTGGTGGCCCCCTAGCCCCCCTCCGTCTCTGCTTTGGACACCGTCTTCGCTCTGGGTAAAAATTGATCTCCGTGGATTTCCAGCCCTTTCCGAGAATATTTCCTTAAGAACTTTTCTGAAATAAAAAACATCAGAAAACAACAACTGGTCTGAGGCATCTTGTTAATAGGTTAGTATGTGAAAACATCCTGAAAATGAAGGAAAACGAAAGAAAACATGTGGAAAACAAAAGGAATTGGGTATAAAACAAGCATGGATCATAAAAAATTATAGATATGTTTGCAACGTATCAGGATCCCCAAGATTAACTCTTGCTCGTCCTCGAGTAGGTAAGTGATAAAAAAATTGAGGTGACATGAAGCTAACCCAAATCTTGATCAACATTATGTAAAAGCATTTCAAAGCTGAGATCAAAGAACTTTAAGAAATGCATGCTAAATATTTTTTCAACTAATGTAAACTTAGCAACCATGTTGCACATGAAAAAAACATAGAAAAAATAAAATGAATAATGAAACATTGAAAGTGATACGGTTGTTTCAATCATAAAGAAAAACATAATAAAGTGGTATCCAGCTAGTCCTTCGTGTGGTAGGAAAACAAAAATGCTTGGACACCTTCAAATTTTAAATTATGATTAGATACAAATAACTTGAGAGCAAGCAATACCACAATCATGAATCAATCAATAATAAATTTTGGGACTATGCACATTATACTCAGGATGACAACTATGTTCTCTTAGTTGGTGCATAAAGTAACAAGATAAAGACTCAACATAAAAGTGAAAGAAAGGCCCTTAGGAGAGGGAAGTAGGTGAGAGAGTCCTAGAAAACACAACATGCACAAAATAATCATGATCTCATGGTTCATCGGATCCTAGCAAACATAACATGCACAATTACATAACAGTGGTCTCGATCATGTGAGGCAGCTAACGAGACTCTAAACTGAGGGGAATATGCCTGAGCCGCAACAATAAAGTGTTTATTATGTTATTCCTTGTTTATGACAGATGTTTATTTATCATGATAGAATTGTATTAATTGGAAACGTTGCTACATGTGTGTTTAATAAACAAACAATCGTTCCTAGTAAACCCTCTCTTTTAACTAGCTCGTTGATTAACCGGTGATCAAGGTTACCTGATCACGAACATTGGATGTTGATAATAACGAGGTCATGTCATTAGGAGAATGATGTGATGAACATAAACCCAAACTAAGTACAAAAATACGATCACATCATTTAGTTTATGTTGTTATGTCTTACATACGAAGTAACCTCATTCCGTAGACCATGAGATCATGTCAATCACTAATACCGGAAGGGTGCTTTGATGTCACCAAACGTCACGCCGTAACAAGGTGACTATAAAGGTGTCGTTGGGTATTCGGAAAGTGTTAGTTGAGGCTCATGGATCAAGAGTGGGATGTGTCCATCAAAATGACAGAGAGATATACTTTGGGCCCTCTCGGTGATATCACATCGACACCGCTTGCAAGTACGTGACTAGGTCACAAGGATGTCATATCACAGAACATTAAAAGAGTACTTTTCGGTAACGAGATCGAACTAGGTATGGTTGACACCAATGATCGAATCTCGGACAAGTAAAATATCGCGAGACAAAGGGAATAGTTACGACGTTGATGGTTCACACGATCACGAGAATCATCGTTGAATATAGAGGAGTCATCACGGATCTTCAGATCCCGCTGTTGATTATTGATCGGAGAGGTGTCTTGATCATACGTCTATGTTACTCGCGAACCGTAGGGTGACACACTTAAGGTTCGATGAAGCATTTGAGAGGATACGGATTATCGAAGAATGTTTTGGACAACACCGAAATTGTTTCGGGGAAAATTGAAATAGTTCAAGGGGTTTTTTGTCAAATGGTCGTTAATAATGATTCAAGGTGCTATATGCAAATTTTGTTAATGGAATTAACTAATATTAAAATAAAGAAATAAAAATGTTTTATTTATTTATTAAAGAAAAACCTTTGGATTTTCTAAGTGGAGTTTTAAGGGAGCGTGAGTGGGTGTGAGTGGAGCTTCCACTCACATGAAGAAGGAAGAGGTGGGGGCACCCCATGGCTGTCCGCACCCCCCTTTGGGCTGCCTCCCCTCCCCTATAAAAGGATGGTGAGAGCTCCCCCTCCTAACACACGTGTCCCACCTCCTTTCCTCTCCACCCACTGCTCTATTCCATAGTCTCCCGCTTTGCAAAGCGCTGACCGTGGGATTCTTTACCACACCACGCCGTCGTGCTGCTGGAGTTCCGGGGGATCCTCCACTTCTGCTGCCCCGCTGGATCGAGGGAACGAAGGTCTTCATCGAGCTAACCGATCACGAGGGCACCGCCGGATTGCGGTGCACATCATCTTGCTCTCGAGATCGGCGTGAGTACGACTACGCCAACAACGAGATTGAATCTCGTAACGCTTAGAGTCTACGAGGGTATGTTTCCTAAGACTCTTTCTCCCTATTACACTTCATCTCCTAGATTAGATCTTGGCCCTTCGGGTTTATCTCGCGAAGGAAAAACGACTAAGAGGGATGCTGTTTTTGAGTGGCAATTCATCGGATAATTTAAGAACTAACTTCAACTGAGTTTATCATAAACTTAGTCTAAATAGTCTTCGCAAATATGTTGTAGATCATGGCACCACCTACCTTCAATTTCAATATGTTCATGGAGAGAGAAAAACTAGCAAACAATGGAAGCAACTTTACCAACTAGGCACTTAACCTGAGGATTCTCCTCACCACTTGCAAGAAGCTCTATGTGCTTGATGCACCGCTAGGTGACCATTCAGTTGATGATGCTTCTGAGGAAGATAAAAATGTTTATCTGACTCAACAAGAGACCACAGTATAGTTCATTGCGGCATCCTTTATGGATTAGAGCCAGAGCCGCGAAAATATTTCGAGAACAGCACTGTCTATGCTACAATGGGTGATATTGAAAATGATTTTCGATACCCATGCTGCATTTGATAGTTATGATGCTTCAGAAAAAGTTCTGTAGCCGCATGATGGAAGAGAACAACTCTTTTAGTGAGCACGTACTCAAAATGCCTACGTACGCAGATAAGCTCATAGGCTTGGTAATAATGATTCCCATTGAGCTAGGGATACATCATTTTCTTCAATATCTGCCACCTAGTGAAATAATAGCAGCAGAAGTGAAAACAACAGCAATAGTGTTTGAAGTAAACAGCGGGATTAAATACTGTAGGCATAGGGATAAATGAACGGGCGTTGCATGGATAAGATAGTTCATATAATAATCAAGACATGGGCATGGCAGATAAATAACATAAAGCATCCAAGTACTAAGTAACCATAGGCATGTATTCCATAAATAGTCGTAAGTGCTCTCAGTGAGAACTTGCACAACATCTTTTGTCCTACCAGCCCGTTTTCCGCGGGGCCTCAAGAGAACTACTGGCAATTAAGGTGTTCCTTTTAATAGAACACCAGGGCAAAGAATTAACACTCCGTGAACACATGCGATCCTCACATCACAGCCATCGCCTCCGGTTGTCCCAATTTCTGTCACTTTGGGGCCTCGCGTTACGGACAACGATATGTGTAAACAACTTGCAGGTATGATTAAGAAACAATAATTATCATCGTGATTCAATAGCATGTTCAGATCTGAGATCATGGCACTCGGGCCCAAAGTGACAAGAATTAAGCATAACAAGTTGCAAAAATGATAATAGCACTAATAGAGGATACTAGGCACTATGCCCTAACAATCACGACATTATTACATGAACAATCTCATCCAATCCCTACCATCACCTTCAGCCTACAACGGGGTAATTACTCACACATGGATGGGGGAAACATGGATGGTCGATGGAGATGCGTTGGTGATGACGATGGCGATGATCTCCTGCAATTCCCCGTCCCGACAGGGTGCCAGAAGGGAGTTTCTAAACCCCGAAAAAGGATTCGCGATGGCGGCGGCGCTACGGACTTCTTTCTGAAAAACAATCGAACCCCCTCGGGTTTTTAGGTTTCGGGGCATATATAGTCGAAAGGGAAGTCCGAGGGGGTGTGGGAGTGGCCCACACCACCAGGTGGCGCGGCCTAGGGGGCGCGCCAGGGTGTTTTAAAACCAATGGGGTCTTTTCTGGGCAATTTCCCGAAAGTTGATTTTTCTTCACAAAAACGAGACACCAAAGTAATTCTGCTGAAAACAGCGTTAGTCCGTGTTAGTTGCATTCAAAACACACAAGTTTAGAGGGAAAACATCAGCAAAGTGTTCGGAAAAGTAGATTTGTTTTTGACGTATCAACTCCCCCCAAGCTTAGCTTATTGCTTGTCCTCAAGCAATTCAGTTAACAACGAAGTGCAATAAAAGAACTTTTACGAACACATTTGCTTCATAAAATATACTCACTATATGATCAAATACTTAATTATGCTCATGATAAGATACATGCAAGATACTGTCACTTAATAGCTATGCAAAACATGAAGTGATAACAACATATTAATAATAAACAACATGAAGCATAACTATTTGAAAGATTGTAATATTCATAATAGGATCCGATAAAGGGGTATCTCGCTTGACCTTATCTGTGGGGAAAAACATAAATTCCAGGACACCTCTGAAGTTCAAGGGAAGACTATAAGTAAAGATATCAAAGATACAAGTATCAAAGTTATACCACAATCAACCGTGCATTGGGACAAACACATCACACCTGATGGGGGGATCATAACCCGGTAGGCCAAACTCCAAGGAGTAACCCGGCCCAAAGGACGCTGTGCAGGATCCGGCTAAGGATAAGGAAACCTGTGAAGGCCCAAGCTTGTAGGCCTAGTAACCCGGATTGTGGGTTATGGTAGAAGAAAGTTAGGGTTTGTGCGCCGTGTCCGGGTAGGATCCAGGATGTGCCTTGGAGAATAAGCCAGGGGGTACGGGTGCTTTATAAACCGACCCCCAGGTCTAGTTTAGGCAGAGACCTAAGAACCCTAGCAATATCGCCTGATATCGGGCATCTAGTGTAATCCCAGAGTTGAGTTATTATATCAAGATCGGAGACTCGGCGACTTTGATTGCCGGCTACCAGATCGAGTTGCACCATGTTTTCCTCTGAGCTAAACCCTCTCCCAAACGTCTGTGTCGTCTTGCCCCAAGATCAGTTACCCCCGGTAACGTCTGCCGTGATTATCCCACGACAGTTGGCGCCCACCGTGGGGCCTGCGTCCAAAGGTGTTTACATTACGGGAGAAGCTCGGAAGAACATGGAAAACCTTGTCGTGGGCGAGATCTGCATCGACCGCGAAGGAGAAAAGATGGTGGACGATTCCGGCTGGGGGCCAGAGTCGGATCACCTCGAATCCGGATCCGTCGTGACAATCGGCCAGATTAGCGTCTTCATTGGTATGGTATGTACTTCCAATTCGATCCCTGACAATATTGGATCTGATTCTGTGCCAGGAGAAGCCACTTCTATCCGATCAGATGATGAAGAATCGATCGGAACGACACATCCGACAGAAGAACCCATCGCGGAGTGGGAACAGCCGGAGGAGCCGGCATGGACCCCGCGCGACCGGGTCGAAAGAGAAGATGATACCGGGTCTATCCTGGATCTGCTGGAAAACCGGTATGAGGAGGAGAACGGCGAGGAAGAACATCATGAATTTACACCGGGTATCGTACGCCGAGTTGCAGTCTATGCAGCTCCCGCGGCCAATCTCAACCAAGGAAACGCAACCGCGGCATCAGTCGGGGCGGCTCAGGCAGTGGCCTAGCAGCAGGGCGCGGCTAACGGAGACCCGGTTTTGGCCCGGGTTGATGGGGAGTCGGCATCAGTAACCAGCCGTGCAGCAGATGAGGAGTTGCATGCAAACACGTTCGGATTCCTGGGAAACCAGACACCAGGGGCGGGTCCTTCGAACCCGCGCCACCCGGCCTTATTCGATAATAATCTGATTCTAGACCCCACGGTTCTTGCAACGGTTATCACTCCGGAAAACGCAGCGGAACGTGTCAGGGATCTGGATGTGGCTCGTCGTGCGCTGGAACAGCAAATAAGGCAGGTAGAGGCAGAAAGGCAAGGGATGGCCACGCGGCAGCGTGAGCTGGATGCGCTGGAAACTCGGCTCCGAGAGGAAACGTCTAGAGTACATCAAAGGCATCAAACCAGGTTACCAGCAACGGGCGGGGTTATTAATCCGGCTAATTTATTTGTCACACCTCAGGATCAGCCGATACCAGTGGTGAACCAGGGAACCGCACCCCAACCGGCGACAGCAGCGACACATCCGGCAAATGAACGGACCGGGTTACCCCCACCACAGACTAGAGTCACAACCGGCAACGATCTACCACCACCGCCACCATCACGATTCCGCACACCAGCCGGTCACTACAATAACCCCATGGACAATGTGTATGCGGCGACACTCGCGTTGAATCAAATCCCTGTGGGAGAGTCGCCCCATGCAGAGAAGACTCGGCAAGCCATCGATCTGTTGCACACTGCGGTGGCACAGCAAGCCAATTATCCGGATCATAGAAGCGGTATGCACGGGACGCCATACGTCAGTCAACAGCAAGGGAATATCCAAACAAGTTCAGCACGGCGGAGGGAAGAGGAGCAGCAAATGCCGCCTCCTCCCCGCGTTCAGGCAGCATCAGCAGCACAGGCTGTCGTAGACAGTTCCAGAGCCCGGAGGGCCGCGGCCGGGTCTGCAGCGCATGGACTTCCCGCAGCATCGCGCCCAGCCGCGCCCCCCGCGGTATCACACGTTTCTAGAGCAAGGCCGGCCTCAACCGTTCTTGCGGGACCCAAGTGTCTCTCGGACAATATCAGAGCTGAACCTTACCCGGAAAAATTCAAAGAGCCAGGGAAAGTAGTGAATTATGAGCCAACTATGGATCCAGAAACATGGCTAAGTAGTTATGAGATGGCAATGTCGATTCGCAACGCATCCGAGAATCTCCAAGCCAAGTTCATGTACTTGATGATGTCAGAAGGAGCAGCAAAGTTGTGGTTCACCAATTTGCCGGAAGGATCGATCAAGTCCTGGGAGGAATTGAAGACCGCGTTTGTCAAGCACTTTCATGGGACGTGCAGGAAATTGTTCACTATTGATGATCTAGAGCGGTGCGTCCAGAAGAAGGGAGAATCGGCGCGCAGTTGGGTGCGCCGGGTTATGGAGATACTTCACTCGTCCAC
Organism: Alopecurus myosuroides; assembly: GCA_028641055.1. Classification (NCBI taxonomy): domain Eukaryota; kingdom Viridiplantae; phylum Streptophyta; class Magnoliopsida; order Poales; family Poaceae; genus Alopecurus; species Alopecurus myosuroides. The sequence continues at coordinate 171,244,322 of CM054061.1, forward strand.
GGATATTCAGCCCAAGGATGCACTACAGGCCATGGCAAAAACATGCAAGTACATACCCTTAGTGCAAAAGTTAACTTGCATGAAGTCTAGTCGAAATGCGTCGGAAGTTACAATGGGAGAATTGATGGATGCGTGCAACAAACACGCTGCGACAGATACTACAGAAGAGGAAGTTGATGACAAGAAGGTAAAAGCAAACACAAGTAATAACGGAAGAACCGGCAATGGATCAGCACCGGGTAATAACGGAAATAGCCAGAACAAGCGCCCGTTTGAAGGAGGCTCCGAGTTTGTCGCCAACATAGAAGTCGGGTCTTCGAGGCCCAGAGCAGAAGGAAATTTCAACGGAGGTAATCACAATGGAGGAAACTATCAAGGACCGCCAAGGCCGGGTAACAATTGGGACATATTCAGGATGGCATGCCCGAAGCACAGCAGGAACGGTAGGCCAGCTAACCACTCTCTGGAGCAGTGCGCCGACTTACAAAGATGGAAAAATGAGGAAGTGAACAGAGCTATGCGAAGTGCAGGACGGGGAGGAGGACCGGGTCCAGGGGGAAACCCGGGCAACGGCCCACCCCCAGCTGGTAACCCGGCGGCTGGAAATCAAGGTAATAACCAAGGGGGGGCAGGAGGTTTCCAGGCTAACCCCAAACAGTTGGGTCAATATCATGTGCATACCACAGGAGGCTCTAGCAAGGACAAAAAGATGCTGAAGCAAGCGGTCAACTCGGTTTCGTCAGCTGTCCCGAGATACTTAAGATGGTCAGAACAGGAGGTAACATGGAGCAGAAGGGATCACCCAGAAAGAGTGGAACACCCGGGAGTCCTGGCATTAGTAGTCGCACCACAGGTCAATGGGTATGAGCTGAAAAAGGTTTTGATGGATGGTGGAAGCAGCATCAATATACTGTATTGGGAAACCTTCCTACGCATGGGCCTCAAGGAGTCTCAGCTACAAAAAAGCTCAACAGTTTTTCAGGGGATAGTGCCGGGTCATTCAGCGTGCCCCGAGGGAAAAATCGCATTGGAGGTAGCCTTTGGGGAGTCAAAGGATAACTATCGAGTTGAGTGGCTTACCTTTGAGGTAGTCAAATTGCGCAGCCCTTATCACGCGTTATTTGGAAGGCCGGCTTACGCCAAATTCATGGCTAGGCCGTGTTACGTGTATCTACAGCTAAAAATCCCGGGTCCCAAGAAGACCATTACCATACATGGAAATCGAGACATAGCAGCTGAATGCGACGAAGGAGACGCAGCAATGGCCGAGCAGGCCTGTAGAAAAGAAGAACTCAAGCATTACCGGTCTCAAGAAGACCCGGAGGATAGAACCACATCAAAAAGGCCGAGTACTGAAGGCGAAAGAGCAAAATCCAAAGTAGCACAAGATGCTAAAATGGTGGCTTTTATCGAGGATGACTCCTCCAAGCAATCCGCTATAAAGGAAGAAACTGCACGGCCGCTCACAACCAGCCGTGTCATGGAAACACCTCACCCGGGTCGGCTAGTAAACCCGGTACTCATCATGAAAAAGTCCAACATGTGGAGAATGTGCGTCGGTCACGCCAGTCCGGGACCGGTCCCCATGAAGAACTAAACAATGTAACGGGCAGCAGGTTTCAGACGCGCTCTTTTCCTACCCAGGGTACCTAAGGGGACTGGAAGGTTTTTAATGAGGCGGCCTGTTGATCCAAACTTTCTCGCATCAATAAAGAGATGGTTATCAAATCTTATTTCGTTACAGCCTGGTTACAAGTAAGTAGTATCCATGTGACATCAATATTTCAGTATCATTAAGAACGTTGAGTATATATAGGTCCCGGGGGCTGGTTGCTCAAGTAGCCCAGCCACAAACCCGAAAGACCCGGCCTTGATGCCTATAAGTTATAAGGGCCGATTATTCGCAAACGAGTACGGCTGCAATCTTATAACTGGACAAAGGAGCCAAATTTTCTTGACTTTTCTTACTTAAGCTCGATGTGACTCGCACTAAAGTGGCATGATTCGTTCGCTTACGATTACAATCAGCCATGAAGCCCAATGGGACTTGCCTGACCCTGTTCTCGTATGGATGTAACAACATGGTATCCACGCGAAAGCCGGCTTACAGTACAAGATAGTCAAAAGGGTTATCTAAACCACAAGTTTATGCAGAGTACAAGGCTAATAGCCGGAAACTCAACAACTATCAAGCATAACTTCAGTACCTACACGGAATGGCTTTAGGCTTGCGACTCGGTAAAAAACAATTTGTTCTCTGAGAAAGGCCACACCCCCATGACTCGGACTTTGGGTCATGGGGACTGGGGACTTTGAAACAGAAACAAACTACTTGGTTATCGAAGTTCGAAAGACCTCACCATCCGAGTCTTGGGGACTTAAAGAAAAAGTCCACTTGTCAAAGCCCCTGGTATTCGGAAAACCGAGTCTTACGAAGGGAGCCAAAATAGAGAGTCGGGTATCGAGAAAAAGCTCAAAGAATAGACAAGCAATACGGTTATCAAAAGGCCAGGAAAGCCGCAAAGTATATCATGGACTAAAAGTGCGTTACAAGTTACGACATCAGTATCAGGGGTGCACAGGCGCACCATCAAAAGCATAATAGTTTGAATACGAAGCATCACGTAAACAAGGTATTATGATGGTACCGCCCTATTCGGCCTCCTGAGTACGGTCTTCCGGGTCTGGGTCCTGGGCTTGCTGCTTAGCCTTCCCGGCATCCTTACCCGGACTCACTGCACCAGGGCGGACAGGTGGAGGGACGGCTGGTGTAGAGGCAGACGGACCTGATCCTAACTCGGCCTCTCTCTTCGCAGTCGCCTCCCTCTTCCTGGCCGAGTTAGAAACCCACTTCTCCAAGATATCAAAGGGCGGGGGTGCTTCCTCCGTAACAACTTTGCCATCAGCGTCGTATGCACTCATAATCGTGTTTAGATCCAAACTATCGGACAAAGTGGTAGCCGAGGGGCGCACTGCGGCTTGTATGGCTTTGAAATCCTTGGGAGTAAATTTGGAACCGTCCGCCTTGAATTCGGGAAACCCGGATATTACCTTTGCCGGGTCAAGCTTCGGAAAGAAAGCCTTGGCCAGGGTGAAAGCCCGGGTCATTCCAATCCGGCATGACGAGCGTTTCCAGATTTCAATCCAGCCAGGCACAGTGGAGCAGGCTTGAATGAGATTTTCTTCACCCGGATATACTTCCGTAGGCCACTTCACGGCATCCAGTATAAATTTTGTGCCGGCAAAGAAAGTCCGGAGCACGGTCTTTAGGGTTCTAGCCTTGACAATGGCATCCTCCTCTGGGGCCGCAAGGTTGGCACCTACAGTTGTAACAAAAGAAAGAACGTATTAGTAATCCCGAGTATGATATAATAAAGCAAAGACATGAAGCCAATCGGCAGCAAAAACTTACTAAGCAAGATCTGATAAGTATCGGCGACTTGGTCCGATAGTTTCTTCAGTGCGGTCTGAGCGGCATTGCACTTCTTCTTGTATTTGGAAACATCCTTCTTCAAAGTTTTCATGTCATCCTCAAGGGTTTCCCTTCGTTTTATCTCGGGAAGAAGAAGTTGTTCGGTCTTAAGTAAAGTTTCATCAGACCGGGTTATCTGTGCCTGTAAGTAGCAAGGAACGCAAGTATCAGTTGGATATTATGGTAAGCCGAATATGGCGTAAAGTACCAAGCATAACTTTTGCAAGTCATACTCGGAACTTGGGGACTAGGTATGCAATATGAGATACCAAGTGTCCTTACCTGGTGCTCTGCAGCCATGCGCTCCAAGATCTTGCTCTCCGAAGTCTTCATAGTAAGAAGAGTGTTCATCAATTGATCAAAAGTGTCTTTACCCGTATCAGAGGACCCGGGGCCTTGGAAATTCCGAGAAGGAGCTTTCTTCTTAGTGGGAGGCGGAACCCGGGTCATTTGTGTGTCGGAATCCGACGCTCCTTCTTCCGCACCCAAGATTGTGGCTTTGTTCTTCTTGCTTGCATGGGAAGCAATCGGATACTCGGCTTCTTGTGTGTCCGGGTTTGTCGGTGACGCTTGTTTTTCGCCGCTAGACGCGGCTGTAGTCTTATCAGTCGGGCTCCCCTTACCCGGGCCCTCGGTCTCCATATCCTCTTGGTCGCTGATAACGACCGTGGCCCTATAGATGTTGTCAGTGAGCAGCTAAATACACAGTCAGGAAAGGGTGATGAAATGTGGTGGAGCATCAGGAAGGGGATTTTACCCGGTGTTCACCGCAAAGTCACAAGGAAATCCGTCGCTGGACTCGGGAGAGGCTGGAAATTATCAAGTCAGACGTCATGTGGGAATGGTTCAAGGAGAATGTTTTGACCGAGAAAAGATAGGGTAAGTACCAGCCCGCCGAGTCGGGGTCGATGAAATACCCGGGTTAAGGGCATCATCACCCGGGTGATTTCGAGTTGACCTGCGCTTGGTCATGGGCGACTCCTTCAAGCATGGCCAGTGGAATAACGTCAAGGTAGCTCATATATATCATTAAAGTAATACGAATTGAATGCGAGGAGGAGATATGAAACCTTGGAGGTGGCCTCTTGAGTTTTTCTTTTTGATCCGACTTTGATTGTCGGCTCCAGTTCCTCCTCGTCGCTGGCAGACTCTACTTTGCCGTCGGAGTTTTCTTCCTCGTCATCTTCTCATTCTGGATATCATCAAAGTTATAGTTGGAAATGAAGGGGTTATGGTGAGCTTAAAGGAACCAAATAAAATCCGGAAAATACCTTCGTCCGAGTTAGCAGCTTCTTGCTCCTCTGGACTTTTGGAGCTAGGAGAGGTGTTGGTTTTCCAAAAATCATCATCAGCCTGAAAAGTGTCAGTACAAGGGTTATCAACTGTATCGAGTGGAAAGAGCAAAGGTAAAGGCATCAAAGTCGGGTTTTCACCTTGGGGGTTGGGTTCTCGAGTGTGAAGGGCTCCAATCCGGATATGTTCCGGATTACCTCAAGCTTTTCTGTCAGAAAACCCTTGATGGTTTTGTGAGTGTCGCCAGCTGCGAAGATGTTGTCAGAGTACCGGAGCGGGTCTGTAGATTGCCCCGAATACTCGCACATCAACTTTGTGCGGATGGAATTGGGTTGAATCCGGAAGTCGGCCCAAGTCTTCACCAGGTTGAGCCCGATGAGGCCTTGGGCCGTGAGAGTGTTGATTTTGGCTAGTAGAGGTTGAATTGCCTCCCTGTCCGAGTCAGAGGCGAAGGCACTAAATTTCTCGGAGATGTCAAGAAGACCCTCTGAGTAACCCGGCAGCTTCTTTTGGCCGGGTGGGGAGGTGTCTTGGCAGTAAAAGTATGAGAGCTGCCAGTGCTTGACATGGGAGTTAAGGGTGAGGGGTGGCATCAAAGAATTCTTGCGGCGCTGGATGGAAACCCCGCCGCAAGCAAGAAGCGCCCCGTCACCGCTCTCGCGGCACGGTTTGCACTGAAAAAGCTCAATGAAAAGAGCTAGACTTGGCGAAGTGCACAAGTATGATTCGGAAAGGACGATGAAGTGGGAGATGTTTAATACAGAATTAGGCCCGATGTCAAAAACGCGAAGGCCGTAATGGCTTAGAACATCACGGAAAAAGGGTGACCCGGTGGGCGGAAGCCCCGGGTCACATGTTCCACGAAACAAATTACCTCACCTTTTGTCGGGGTGGGCCGGGTCTCCTTGCCCGGCACCCTCCACTGGATATCCTCTTGAGGAAGAAGAACTCCCAGCTCCACCAGCTCCTCCAACTTGGCCTTGGTGACCGTAGACCGCGCCCAGTTGGCGGATATGGAGTTGGTGGCTTTAGCTTTGGTTGGGGTTTTCCCCTGCTTTTTGGGAGCCATATGGTTGACCTGCAAAGTACAAGGTAAAAGGATAAGAGGACTAAGACACGGAAGCTGTGAGCCGGCCGAGTATCGGCAGGGTAATATTGAGACACGAAAATTGCGTGTAATCCGGGTGTTAGCTCGCAGAGTAAAGTTCGAATTATCCGGGTGTCAAGTGTTATGGCGAAAATTATGGGGGTCTAAGCGTTGAAGGAACTTTTGAGGACGATGAATGGCTACACGGGTACTTAGCGCGAATAAAAGGAACTGGAAAGGGGAGGACTAGCCGGGTGATTAAGGCCAAGGCGGAAATTTTGAGTGGTTTGGGCCCAGATTGGGAATTCTATCTTCAGATTTGTGGCGAAATTAACAATTGCAGGTAGTAGGAGAGTGGATTGGAATCCATAACTTATCTATTGGGAGAGCTAGAAAGAATACTAGCAACCTAATTCGGCATGGCCGAGAAATCATTGGCGGGTCGATTTGGATCTAATCTAAGGTGAAATCAAAAATTGCAAGGGCAAATTAATGGGCGCAAGAGGCTTACCGGAGGAGATCTGAGTGAAGCCTTGCGGAGGCAGATGGCGCAAGCCTGGTGTCCTTTCGCGGTTCCTGATGGGCTGGATGGAGATTTGCCGGTGGATCTTGGCGGCGGCGCGGGGCGAGCTGTGGCGGAGCGCAGCCTCCGGCCAATGGGCTCCGGTGATGCGCGCGGGATTTCCGTGGTGGAGCTCAGTGAGGATGAGCGCGGAGGAAGAAAGGAAGCAGACTGGGGGGAAATGAGCCGTTAGGGTTCGGGTTACCCCCAAGGATCCTATTTATAGCGCGAATGGATAAAGCCCGGTTCAGCGAGCGGGAGCCGGGAGTTGCGGAAGTAAACGGCTATTTATTCGAGTTTTGGCGAGATGCGCTCTAAATGTTGAGCAGGGGATCTGAGCGAAAAGGAGAAAGAGATCCATCCCGTGATATCAGGTCAATTATCAAGTATGGAATCTTGACATTTTGGGGTTTTACCTGGGAAAGTAAGTTAGGTGATTGGGGAAGAGCCGGGTTACTATATGGCCACCATGGAGTAAGGCCTAGCTATCTATTGAGGCACCTTAACCCGGCCTCCACATACTCGTGTGTTTGATATCTTTGCAGGGAATAGCGAGCGCTTCAAAGGAGTATCCATGAAGCCCAGGCTATTCTGGGGACTACTGATGGGGGGATGATAACCCGGTAGGCCAAACTCCAAGGAGTAACCCGGCCCAAAGGACGATGTGCAGGATCCGGCTAAGGATAAGGAAACCTGTGAAGGCCCAAGCTTGTAGGCCTAGTAACCCGGATTGTGGGTTATGGTAGAAGAAAGTTAGGGTTTGTGCGCCGTGTCCAGGTAGGATCCAGGATGTGCCTTGGAGAATAAGCCAGGGGGTACGGGTGCTTTATAAACCGACCCCCAGGTCTAGTTTAGGCAGAGACCTAAGAACCCTAGCAATATCGCCTGATATCGGGCATCTAGTGTAATCCCAGAGTTGAGTTATTATATCAAGATCGGAGACTCGGCGACTTTGATTGCCGGCTACCAGATCGAGTTGCACCATGTTTTCCTCTGAGCTAAACCCTCTCCCAAACGCCTGTGTCGTCTTGCCCCAAGATCAGTTACCCCCGGTAACGTCTGCCGTGATTATCCCACGACAACACCAAGAATGACAATTATGCTCTCAAGAAGGTGCTCAAATAATATGGTGGAGACTCCAACATAAAAGTAAAAGAAAGGCCCTTCGCGGAGGGAAGCAGGGATCACTCATGTACTAGAGCTTTTATTTTATTAAATAGAGGAATTAAAAGTTTGACACTCCTCCCATCCATCTTACACAAACCATGGCTAACCGAATCCTCGAGTGCCTGCCAACAATCACATACCATGGAGGAGTGTCTATATTTTAACAGAGGTGTATGCTAGTGTCAACGAATGGTAAAATAAAATACAGTACGTCACAAGCCAACTAGATTTCACAAGAGCGGATTCCATATGAAGGACGCATCTGGGTAAAAGGTCATCCCTCTTTTTATTTTGTTTACACAATTATGCTTTGACTGATAAATCAGTGGCAAAAATAGTGAAGAGAATTTGTTTGCATTAATTTGGGTCTGGGCACCCCGATGCCAGCTCTTCTATCAATTGGATAAGCGGATGAAGCCACTAGTACAGGGTGTGTAATCCAATCAACAAGTGAGATAAATATTCTCTATTTACGTCCCCATCAGCAAAACCTAAAACACAAAACAGGAGTAATTTTGAAAGGTTTAAATGTAGCACATGAGGAATTTTACTTTGGAGTGGCAGTTAAATACCACATGGGAGTTTATAGTGGACTCTGTGGACTAACTTGGTTTTCAGGATTTGGAGGCACGAGTAGAGCTCATACTCAGTGCAAGTGAAGGCTAGCAATAGTCTGGGAAGCGACAATCAAGAGAGAAATAATTACCATAATCATGTTTGCGACAAAGTAAAATTAACCGAGGCATAAAATTGATACTAGAACTCTAAGACAAAATAAATCATCGAGGCTTATTGAATTTTTGTTTTCAGTCTTAGCATGCGTGAGCATGTGCCAATTCGATTCAAATGAAACACTCAGAGGAGGCTACCACAATGTCATACCCTTCTACGAATAGAACAACATGAACAAATATTTATACGACAGGTCATTTACTATTAATAAATTGGAACAAAACATGAGAGAGCACGAACTATTAAGCTGCCATTAAATCACATATATCTTATACGAACAAACTAAGCATGCTCACATGGATGGATATATGTACAAAAAAAACCAAATAGAGTTCATACCAGCCTCTCACCACAACTTGAATTTTCATAGATCGTCATTATCACTTGTGGCTCGAATAATATATAATGAAAACCAAACTCCAATGAAGTCACGGACGACTGTTGTGGTATCACGTGGAACATTGAAGTGGAAACGATGCGATTCAACGAGGGCCTAGCGAACATCATCCTGGTTTCGGTCGTCCCCGTGTACAGAGGACAAGAATGGGTGCTCAAAGGTATCGACATCTCCGTTCACGTCCTTGACGAGACCGGCGAGAACGCAGTCTTCCAAGATGCGAGCAATGGGGCGCTAGAAATCCATAAGCTCTTGGCTTTGGTCCCGTCAAGGAGGGAGCTGGAGGCGTCGTTGTGTGTCCACAACGATAGCTTCACCATCAGGTGCACTCTGTCCAAGTCCAAGCAGCAGGCAACAAAGCGGCGCCTCTGCTCCAAATCTAAGGTGGTCCCGGTCTTGCAGCCGCAGGTCGCCATGGCCGGATCCCACGTGCTCACCATCGACAGCTTCTCCAGCCTGAAGGCGGCGCTCCGGAAAGGGGAGTGCATCTACTCCACGCACTTTGCTGTTGCAGGGTGCAGATGGTACTTCCAATTCTGCCCCGCTGGGGTATTTGTGCTCGTCCGCGCGAGTGATGACAAGACGCAGACAACAGCAGAGTTCAGTATTGAGCTCGAGGCGACGGTATACTTTGAGTCTGAGAAGATGAGACACACGTTCCACCATGCGAAATCTAGATACATATATAGATTCAGTCTAGAGCCAAGCACGACGGCCATGCACGACGACCAACTCATTATTCGGTGCCGCCTCTCCGTTATTATGGCGGACAATCCCAGCTTGCCCCCCACCGCGGTTACGGTGGAGAAGATTCCTTAGAAACTGATGGTGGAGAAGCCGAGCTTGACCCCCGCGGCGACGATGATCGATGAACTTCCGCAACCACTACCGGAGACGAGTTCTACGCCGTGTGCTCGAACTTTTGCCCTGTGCACTCCATCGGGCACACGACATAGATTTTTTTCCCGTGTGCCACACACGGTAAAGACGAAAACACGGTTTAGTACAGAAAACCGCACATGGCAAAGAAAGGCACACCGTAAAGATCACGAAAGACACACGGCAAAGAAAGCGCACGACAAAGGTTACTGCCATGTGGCCATTCCGTTGCGGGGCAGAACGGAACTATTACATCAGTTCGTTGCCGTGTGCATGCACACGGCAAAGATATGTCTTCTACCGTGTGCATGCACATGGTAAAGGACTTTTTTTTATTTTTTCTTCCAAAATAGCTTGTTAAATTTATAATTACAAAATTTAATTTTATTTATCAATTCATAATAAATCCCCTGGTTTACCCTAACACAAGCATGCAACTAGTTTGACATTGCTACCCCCTTTTGATGTCGTTACCGCGTGTTTCCGTATAAGTCCGATATTTCCCCAGCGGGTCTAGGGTTGCACCGGAGGGGGTCTACGGAGCGTATGGATCCCAACACAAGCTAGGCGGTGCCATAACATGTTAGTATAGGTGTGTTGTCTACTTTGGATGGAAAAATTGCACTCCGGGGTGTGGGCCGCTTCACCGGGATCAACTTCTCTCTCGTGAGTTTACACGCGCTTATAGGGTGAAACTCCCGTATCGGACGAAACATCGTGAATCTTCCGAAGAGTTGTGTTCTATCTTGTTGTGTTGGGTTTCTATGGCCTACCCTAACACAACACATGAAAATAGTTTGACATTGCTACCCACGCCGTTACGGCGTGTTTCCGTATAAGTCTGATATTTCTCCAGCGGGTCTAGGGTTTCACCGGAGTGGAGGCTACGAAGCGTCTGGATCCCAGCAGAAGCTAGGGGTGCCATACCATGTTAGTATAGGTGTGTTGTGTGCTTTGGATGGCAAATATTTCACTCCGGGTGTGGGCCGCTTCACCGGCATCCACTTCTCTCTCGTGAGTTTACACACGCTTATAGGGTGAAACTCCCGTATCGGACGAGACATCGTGAATCTTCCAAAGAGTTGTGTTCTACCTTGTTGTGTTGGGTTTCTATGTCCTACCCTAACACAACCATGCAACTAGTTCCACATTTCTACCCCCTTTCAACGTCGTTATCGCGTGTTTCCGTATAAGTCTGGTATATCTCCAGCGGAGGTAGGGTTTCACCGGAGGGGGGGGCTACGGAGCGTCTGGATCCCAAAACAAGATAGGGGGTTCCATACCATGTTAGTATAGGTGTGTTTTGTGCTTTTGATGTCAAAGATTTCACTCCGGGGTGTGGTCCGCTTCACCGGCGTCAACTTCTCTCTCGTGAGCTTACACGCGCTTATAGGGTGAAACTCCCTTATCGGACGAAACCTCACGAATCTTCCGAAGCGTTGTGTTCTACCTTGTTGTTTTGGGTTGCTATGGACTACCCTAGCACAACCATTCAACTAGTTCCATATTGCTAGCCCCTTTCGACGATGTTATTGCGTGTTTCCGTATAAGTCCGGTATTTCTCCAACGGGTCTAGGGTTTCACCGGAGGGGGGCGGGGCTATAGAGCGTATGGATCCCAACACAAGCTACGGGGTTCCATACCATGTTATTCTAGGCGTGTTGTATGCTTTGGATGGCAAATATTCCACTCCGGGGTGTAGTACGCTTCACCGGCATCCACTCCTCTCTCGTGAGTTTACACGCGCTTATAGGGTGAAACTCCCGTATCGGACGAAACATCGTGAATCTTCAAAATAGTTGTGTTCTTATAATGTGTATTGTGTTTCTATGTCCTAGCCTAACACAACCAAGCAACTAGTTACACATTTCTACCCCCTTTCGACGCCGTTACCGCGTGTTTACTTATAAGTCCGGTATTTCTCCGGCGGGTCTAGGGTTTCACCCGAGGCGGGCTACGGAGCGTATGGATCCCAAAACAAGCTAGGGCGTGCCATAACATGTTATTATAGGTGTGTTGTGTGATTTGGATGGCAAAGATTGCACTCCGGGGTGTGGGCCGCTTCACCGGCATCCACTTCTATCTCGTGAGTTTACACGCGCTTATAGGGTGAAACTCCCGTATCAGACGAAACATCGTGAATCTTCCGAAGAGTTGTGTTCTACATTGTTGTGTTGGGTTTCTTTGGCCTACCCTAACACAATCATGCAACTAGTTTTACATTGCTACCCCCTTTTGACGCCGTTACCGCGTGTTTCCGTATAAATCTGATATTTCTCCAGCGGGTCTAGGGTTTCACCGGAGGGGGGCTACGAAGCATCTAGATCCCAAAAAAATCTAGGGGTGCCATACCATGTTAGTCTATGTGTGTTGTGTGCTTTTGATGGCAAAGATTTCACTCCGGGGTGTGGGCCGCTTCATCGGGATCCACTTTTCTCTCGTGAGTTTACACGCGCTTATAGGGTGAAACTCCCCTATCGGACGAAACATCGTGAATATTCCGAAGAGTTGTGTTATACCTTGTTTTTTTGGGTTGCTACGGCCTACCATAACACAACCATGCAACTAGTTCCATATTGCTACCCCTTTCGACACTGTTATCGCATGTTTCCGTATAAGTCTGGTATTTCTCCAGCGGGGGTAGGGTTTCACCGGAGGGGGCTACGGAGCATCTTGGATCCCAAAACAAGCTAGGGGGTGCCATACCATGTTATTATAGGTGTGTTGTGTGATTTTGTTGGAAAATATTGCACTCTGGGTGTGGGCCGCTTCACCGGCGTGCACTTCTCTCTCGTGAGTTTACACGCGCTTATAGGGTGAAACTCCCTTATCGGACGAAACATCGTGAATCTCTCGAAGAGTTATATTCTAAATTGTTGTTTTGGGTTGCTATGGCCTACCCTAACACAAACATTAAACTAGTTCCACATTGCTACCCCCTTTTGACGTTGTTACTGCGTGTTTCCGTATAAGTCCGGTATTTCTCCAGCTGGTCTAGGGTTTCACCACAGGGGGGCTACAGAGCGTCTGGATCCCAACACAAGCTACGGGGTTCCATAACATGTTATTCTAGGTGTTTTGTGTGCTTAGTATGGCAAATATTGCACTCCGGGTTGTGGGCCGCTTCACCAGCATCGACTTCTCTCTCGTGAGTTTACACCCGCTTATAAGGTGAAACTCCCGTATCGGACGAAACATCGTGAATCTTCCAAAGAGTTGTGTTATTCTAATGTGTATTGTGTTGCTATGGCCTACCCTAACACAACAAAGAAACTAGTTACACAATTCTTACCCCTTTCGACGCCGTTACCGCGTGTTTCCGTATAAGTCCGATATTTCTCCAGCGGGTCTAGGGCTTCACCGGATGGGGGGGCTACGGAGCATCTGGATCCCAACACAATCTATGGGGTGAGATACCATGTTAGTATAGGTGTGTTGTGTGCTTTGGATGGCAAAGATTGCACTCCGGGGTGTGGGCCGCTTCACCGGCATCCACTTCTCTCTTGTGAGTTTACACGCGCTTATAGGGTGAAACTCCCGTATCGGACGAAACATCGTGAATCTTCCGAAGAGTTGTGTTCTACCAATGTGTCTTGGGTTGCTATGGCCTACCCTAAGACAACCAAGCAACTAGTTACACATTGCTACCCCCTTTCGACGTCGTTACCGCGTGTTTCCGTATAAGTACGGTATTTCTCCAGCGCTTCAAGGGTTTCACCGGAGGGGGAGCTACGGAGCGTATGGATACCAACACAAGATAGGGGGTGCCATACCATGTTTTTACAAGCTAGGGGTAGAAACATAAGTTGAGCTTCCCTATAACGGCTCTAGGGTTTCGCAGGAGAGGACGCCGACCGGGGGTCGAAATCCAAAAGCAAGAAAGGGGGTTTCATAATAGGTTGGAATAACAATATAATATAATAATAATACATAGTGAAAATAGGAATGAAAAAGAAGGAAAAAGGAAAAGTAAAAAAGAAGGGCAAAAAATAAAAAACAAAAAACCTGTCTTTCCCGTGTGCTACGCGTTTTTGCACATGAAAAAGAGTGGGCACACGGCAACGCCAACGTTATAGGGATTAGCACTGTTCGATTTGGGGACAAAATCCCAAATTCGAACACACAGCCTCCGCCGCCGCCGTCGCCCGCGCCTTCCTCCACCGCGTCCTCACGAAGCCTTGCGCCGTAGCCGCCCCGCACCGCCGCCATTGCCGTTGTTGACCACTCCCGCGTCGCCCCCACTCACCTCTGCCTCGCTGCCGCCCCTCCCCGGCCGTCCTCGTCGACGCCGCACCTCCGCGCCGTCGGCCTCCACCTATCCCTCGCCTCCACCACCACCGTGCCTACATCCACCACCATCGGGGCTCCCTCCACCTCCACCGCCCTCCCTCCCCCTCCATAGCCATCGGTTGACCGCCGGCCGCCCACCTCCCGGCCACCTCGGGCTCCTCCACTGCAGCCACCTCCACTACCAGCCCTCCTCCTGGCCTCCCCTCTGCAACTCCACCGGCGGCCACCAAGGTAAGTCCCCGCCGCCCGCTGCCCCTCTTCGGTGTATATTTTTTTTCTCAATTTTAGGTTGTAATTTTAGTTCTTAATTAATTAGTTAGCCAAATTAATATAGCTAATATAGGGTCGATGTTAGGTTAATGGTAGAGTCGGCGCTTGTTTAAATTGTTAGGTTAGAGAGGAGAGAGGAGAGAGCAGAATAGTTGGTCTGTGGCGACGCCGTCGATAGTTGAAGAGGTGGAGACGCCGGCGTGGACGCCGTCGATGGCGAGATAGTGGCGACGTTGTCGATGGCATGCCCGTTGATGGCGAGATAGTGGCGACGCCGGTATGGACGCCGTCGATGGCGAGATAGTGGCGACGCCGGTGTGGACGCTGTCGATGGCGAGATAGTGGCAACGCCGTCGATTGCGAGATAGTGGCGACACCGTCGATGGCATGCCCGTTGATGGCGATATAGTGGAGACGCCGGTGTGGACGCCGTCGATGGCAAGATACTGGCGACGCCGTCGTTAGCAAACCGGTGGCTATAACGAGTTGTTGTCGACGTCGTCGATGGCGAGCTGGTGGCGATGGCGAGCCAGTGGCGATGGTTGGTGGTGATTGATGCATGTAAAATGCATATATGAATTTTGCATATTTTCACATGGTTTTCTATTACATATTGCATCATATAAGGGTATAATTCAATGTTTTATAGTATTTTGGGGTTAAATTACAAAGTCCCCCAACTTTTATGGAATTAACCCTGCCTGTCAAAAACCCTGTTTTCTATATTTTTGACGTTTCAGGGGGCAAACTTCCATGAAATCACCTGAAAATCTGCGGGGGTCATTTTCTTGGAAGGAGAAGACTTACAGGCAAAGGATCCACGAGAATTGGGCAAGGAGGCCCAAAAGAGGACCCTCCACGCGGCCAGATTCCTTGGCCGCGTGAGAGGCCTCCTTTTGGCCCCTGTGGCCCCAATTCCTTCCATCTTTGACTTACCGACTCCGTCTTGACCCAAAACCGACTATAAAAAGGATCCCCCGTACCCTTACGGAGAAGAGCGCCGCCGAAACACCGAAACACCAAAACAGAGACCAGAAGTTCCAGATTGGAGGGGGAAAACTCCGGCGGGGCGCCGCCGGTGTGATCTCCTACCCCTCCAACGTCATCTCCATCGACATCTCCATGAAGAGGGAGTAGTCCACCCCAGGGCTATGGGTTTGTGGAAGTAGCACTTGTATCTCTCTCTCTATGTGCTTCACTAATTAGATCCGTATGAGCTGCCTCACATGATTACGGGCACCGTTGTAATTCCTATGTGGTGGATCTTTTTTATGAGTTATTGAATCTGAGATTGCAATTGTTTCTCTTGAGTTATTTGAGTAGATGTATCTTATGTACCCCGTTTTTTTTTGCTAGCTTTGATCAATCTAGTTCTTGAGAGCGTGTGTGGGGTGATGGGTGCATTAGTTGGAGTAACGGGGGGTGGCTAGTGCTGTGAAAGTGACAGAAGTTCAGCTATCCACTTAGGTTTTGTTAAACCTTTCTTAGTTACCTCACAAGGGATAAAAAGGAGTACCTTGTTACCGGGGATTTGAAGTGACACTAATCAATCTCCATGACTAGATCTAGCAAGTTCTTACTTCAACTTCATGTCACATTGCTTAAAGCTATACTCTGGTTTTTCCTTAATTATCGAGGTGTTATGATTTATTTCGCATCTTGGTGGAGTATAAGAGGGATCAATATGACCGTAGAGATCTCTATGCTAGGACGTGATGCCCATATGAAAGTACTCAATGTTAAACATGTTATTGTAATCTCACATGTAATTATTTATGTCCACCGTCTACTACTTTATTTGAGAGAATGAAAGTGTGAAACCATGAACCCCGGTCCTATTTTAAATATAAGGAAACACTCTAGTTACTTTGCTGCAATTTACTTACTTGCACTTTACTTTACTTGCATCTCCAATTCGAATTTACGTTATCTCCATCACCACTTGCATCACAAAAATACAAAAACAATCCATTGCATATTTATTTTCTCATTTGCATTTAGTAGTAGATTTAATTATTGCACATTTACTTTCAGTTTTGCATTGCAATTTAGAAGTCTCACACCTTGTGCTTGACAACCACTTGGTGAGGTTGAGGGCACAAAATTATCTACTTGTTTGTAGGATCCTGGAGGAAGCTTGGAAGACAACTGCTGAAATACTGGCTCCCCAAGAGTTCGATATAAACCTCGAGTCACTCTCGTGGGGAAGAAGGCTTGCCACTAGCTACACACTCTGCACTTGGAGTCTCAACCTAGCCATCAAGCGTTTTTATAGCACCGTTGCCGGGGAGCCATAGGTGAAGGAGTTGTCCAAGGGAGCTCACAAGAAGTCTTCATCACCAACAAGGTGTGCAAACACCTAAGCTTGGGGAGGTTGCACCTACGTGAGTACCGTCCTTTCTATCTCCACCTTCTTTCAAGTAGATTGTTTTGTTTCTTGTCTTGTTTTTGTTTTTGTTTTGTCTTGCATATTTTATTTTAGTTTGCATTTTAGTTTTGCATTTAGTTATCTAGTTTATTTTAGTATTTCGAATTTGCCTAGTTACTTTACTTTTCAGTTTTGCATAAAAAATTAAAAACTACATACAAACTGTTAAAATGGGTGATAGAACTAAATTAAGTGACTACACAAATACACCCAATGACCAATTCATTGCTAGGCCAATTACTACACCTGAAATACAAGCTGAAAGCTATGAAGTAAGTCCTAGTTTATTGAATTTAATTACTAGAGAGAAATTTGGTGGTAGTGCTATGGAGGATGCCTCTATGCATCTTCATGATCTCATGGAAATATGTGATATGCAAAAATTTAAAATGTGGAAAGTAGTGTTTTAAAACTGAAATTATTTCCTTTTTCACTTAGAGGAAAGGCTAAAGAATGGTTACTTTCACTACCTACAGCTAGTATAAAGTCTTGGGATGATTTAAAAGAAGCTTTCATTAAGAAATATTATCCTCCCGTTAAAATTTTGCAAAATAGGAATAATATCCTCTCATGTAGGCAAAATGATAATGAACATGTAGCCATGGCATGGGATAGAATTAAATTAATGATTAGAACATGCCCATCACATGGAGTAAATGAATGGACCATACCACACTCTTTTTATAATGGTCTAAACTACATGTTTAGAAATATACTTGATTCTGCTGCTGAAGGTGCCTTTATGAGTAAAACTGTAGGTGAGGCTAAGAGCATATTAGAAAGCATATTGCAAAATTATAGTCAATGGAATACTGAAAGAGCACCCAATCCCACTAAGAAAATAAACTCAATTGAATAAACCAATGATTTGTCTTCTAAAATGGACACTATTCTTGCTTTTATTAATAAACAAAATATGGAGAATGTGCCTTTGCAGGAGCTAGTTGGTAGTAATTCTGAAAGTGTGGATGTTAATTTTGTTAGGAATTATGGTAGCACTGGTTTTGGTAATGCTTACAATTCATATAGTAAATCTCCTTATGTGCCAAATAAACCTTTTGTTCCATATCCTAATGCTAATGAAAATAAGTGGAAGCCTTCTAGTGAAATTTCTGAATTTAATAAATTTCTTATGGAACAAGTTGCTAGTCACAATGCTATGAAACATGAGTTAAATAAGTCTATTGCATCCATTAGTAGTGATATTAAAGGATTGCAACTTCAATCTTCGAATTTAGATAAAGCATTGTCAAAATTAGCTGATAATCAAGCAACTCTATTAAGCATGTCAGCAGGAAAGCCACAAGCACAACCTAGTGTAGGAATGAATTCTATTACTATTGCTGCTCCTATTATTGAAAATATTGATCATATTGCTGAGAATACAAGTTAGCATGTCCCTACTAGCTTAGAAGAAACTTTGAATGAAATAGTGAAGTACCCTGAATATTTACTTCCATATATGTCTTATCTTGCTAGCAAAGATGAAATTAGTCCTCATGAATCAAGCATGCTAGATAAATTAGAGAGTAAAGTAGAGGAAATTATGATTCTTACTGAAATTAAGGATCCATTGCTTTATTTAGAAAAAAGTAGCTTGCAAGAACTTATTGCTACTCTACAAAAATTTGCTAGTGATCCCACTATAAATGTTAATCAATCTGGCTTTGGATCTTATATTGCTAATCATGTATTGCACGAAAAAATTGCTAGGTACAAGAATGAGGCCATGATACCTCCTAAGCTTGGGGATGCATGGATCCCCAAGGTTCTAGTTTCAATTGGAAAAGAAATTCACCATGCTATGTTAGATCTAGGTTCTAGTGTATCGGTACTCTCTAAAGAATTATATGAATTGCTAGAACTAGAAAATTTAGAAAAGTGCTCAAGTGAATTTGTCCTTGCTGATAACTCTACTAAACATGCTATAGTACAAGTAAAAGATGTTATGATTGAATTGCACATGACTTTCGTACCCGTTGATTTCATTATTATGGATATGGGGGATAAATCCCCTAGTCCTATTATATTGGGTAGACCTTTTCTTCGTACTACAGGTGCAATCATAGACTCCAAGAAAGAGAATGTCAAGTTTCAGTTCCCTCACAAGAAAAGCATGGAGAACTTCCCAAGGAAGAGGGGCACGCTGAAGAAAGCTCCCTCATGAGCTTTATCCCTCTTGATTATCAAGTAAGTAAAGCCTAACTATATGGCTATAAAGAAAGCGCTTTACGGGAGGCAACCCGGTTGTTTTTGTTTGGATTTTCCTAGTGTCCTCTTTCTGTATCAAGAGATTAGTTTTTTGTTTTAATTCTGTAGTTTTCAATAAAGAGTCAAGTCAAACCCATTTGGACTTATAAGTTGCTATCCTAGTGCATGAAATTTCTGTTTCAGCACGAATCTGCTCACCGTATGATTTTACGTTTTTTATTGGTATGTCTGATTGAGCTAATTATTTAGTATGTTCTGAAACTTTTCGTCCTTTATAAGCACAAAAATTGGCTTAATTTTTTGACTAGTCTATCTTAGGGAAAAACGTTCGTTTTGCTGCTGCTGCTTTTCTGGACAGATTCTGCCTTCTTTTGTTTTATGCACTCTTTGGGCTTGGGAATCGAATTTCCATGATTATTTCAAGCAAGAGAGTGAACATACAACATAATGAACCTTATTGTATATCTACTATAGCATTTGATTTGGAATTTTGCAGAGCAAGCATGTGATTTGTTTGTCCTTGCTAATCTCACCCCACAGAAAAAGAATGGGAGAAACATGTTTTGTGAAGTTTTTTTCACTGGGAATAGAGGAGCTGCGCCTCAATACATCCAATAATGGTGAAAACCATAAGCTTGGGGATGTGATGAACACCCAACTGGAGCTACACTCTTTTGGTTAGCACACGTCTACTTTCTGTTTTTCTAAGCAAAGCATTTATCGTAGAGACTTGAAGCGTCTAGTTTTTGTTTTTATTTTTGTTTTGATAAGACCACCACCATCATTTTATATGAGATTGAGATACTGGAGTTTAGGGTTGGAATGTATTGCATTCTAGTATTATGACTTGGAATAGGGATGCCATGGTTGATTTGAAGGGCTACATATGTTTGCCTGATTTATAGGCTTTTTATGTGTAGAAATTTGCAATAATGTTGTCTTGAGCTATCTCTTATTCATGTCCTTGATGTTAATTGCTGGTTTATTTAGTTTGTCATGAAATGAGTAGTTCTATGGACATATGCATGCATAGTAGCTGTTCAACTATCTCCCTCTTGCTAGCCCAAAAATTTAAAAATTCCAACAAGTAAAAACTTGTTTCCAACACTCCTTAGCCAAGTATTTCCAGTGAGTCCACCATATCTTCCAATTAGCTTTATTGCTATTTCGAGTATGTTTAACATGTTATTTTGTTATTTATGTTCTAAATTAAGATATTCACTTTATTAATTTTCATGGGTTGAACTTGGGATAGGACTCTCACGAACTTTTGAAGGCACACTTTACTTTTTATGCATCTAATAAACATGACCCAATAATGGGAGCCACAAGTTTTGAGTTTGACAAGTGTGTGGTTGGGAGCTAGCTATAAACATGTATCACCGGAAAGCTTTCAACATTGCACAAAAAATTTACATTTGGTTGATATCATGTACTTTTGTTTTTGGACTCCTGCCATGCCGAAATGAAATAGAGGAATAGTAAGTTTTGATGAGTAAGTATCTATATGACTAGAGAAACGCATTGGGCCGCTAACCCAAGCCATGCTTTATCATGGTGGAAATTTACTTACAGCTTGAGTGACTCTACAACACATCCTATAATAAAATAAGAAGCTATACATAATAGTGAATGAAAATAAAAAGGATGATGAGTCTACTCCGTTTGTTCATCTTGTCATTGTAACATGGGCTTGTTTCCATGTCATGGGGCAAGAGGTACCTCTTTGCGGTTCTCTATGATGTCATTAATACTTATTATGATTGTACAAAGCTTATTAGGAATCTTAAGTTGAGTAATCATGGAGTAGGTTTTCACACTCACGGGACATCAGGCTTTCAACCACCTTGTCATTCTCATTACTTCAATACGCACAATTTTAAGATGCTAGTGATAAAGGGGCAATGAGAGTCCTAGATCAATGGATACCACATTTCAATTAGTAATTTTAGTTGAATAATTTAGAGGCTAAATAAGACTTGATCATGTTTTACCTCTACTCAATTTTCTCCAAAGTGTCCACCATATTTTCTATTCTCCATTATGCTATTCTTTGACCAATATAGGATTTTATTTTTCATTTTGTGTATGCATTTGGTCCATAGTTCTTTTATTTCATTATACACTTTGTGAACTTTCATGAAGCATCTTGCTTGCATATTTGATATTTCTTACAACATGAATTGTATATTGCTACTCATTTCTAGTATTAATCATTTGATTATATGTAGCATGAATAATCCTCCTTGATATCCCATGATTGTTTCAATATGCAAAACCCATCTTAGTTTTATTACCTTCATACTCGAGGACGAGAATGGGTTAAGCTTGGGGATGTTGATGCATGTAAAATGCATAGATGAATTTTGCATATTTTCACATGGTTTTCTATTACATATTGCATCATATAAGGGTATAATTCAATGTTTTATAGTATTTTGGGGTCAAATTACAAAGTCCCCCAACTTTTATGGAATTAACCTTGCCTGTCACAAACCCCGTTTTCTATATTTTTGACGTTTCAGGGGGCAAACTTCCGCGAAATCACCTGAAAATCTACGGGGATCATTTTGTTGGAAGGAGAAGACTTGCGGGCGAAGGATCCACGAGAATTGGGCAAGGAGGCCCAAAAGAGGACCCTCCACGCGGCCAGATTCCTTGGCCGTGTGAGAGGCCCCCTTTTGTCCCCTGTGGCCCCAATTCCTTCCATCTTCGACTTACCGACTCCGTCTTGACCTAAAACCGACTATAAAAAGGGTCCCCCGTACCCTTACGGAGAAGAGCGCCGCCGAAACACCGAAACACTGAAATAGAGAACAGAAGTTCCAGATTGGAGGGGGAAAACTCCGGCAGGGCGCCGTCGGTGTGATCTCCTACCCCTCCAACGTCATCTCCATCGACATCTCCATGAAGAGGGAGTAGTCCACCCCAGGGCTATGGGTTTGTGGAAGTAGCACTTGTATCTCTCTCTCTATGTGCTTCACTAATTAGATCCGTATGAGCTGCCTCACATGATTACGGGCACCGTTGTAATTCCTATGTGGTGGATCTTTTCTATGAGTTATTGAATCTGAGATTGCAATTGTTTCTCTTGAGTTATTTGAGTAGATGTATCTTATGTACCCCGTTCTTATTTGCTAGCTTTGATCAATCTAGTTCTTGAGAGCGTGTGTGGGTGATGGGTGCATTAGTTGGAGTAACGGGGGGTGGCTAGTGATGTGAAAGTGACAGAAGTTCGGCGATCCACTTAGGTTTTGTTAAACCTTTCTTAGTTACCTCACTAGGGATAAAAAGGAGTACCTTGTTACCGGGGATTTGAAGTGACACTAATCAATCTCCATGACTAGATCTAGCAAGTTCTTACTTCAACTCCATGTCACATTGCTTAAAGCTATACTCTGGTTTTTCCTTAATTATCGAGGTGTTATGATTTATTTCGCATCTTGGGGGAGTATAAGAGGGATCAATATGACCGTAGAGATCTCTATGCTAGGACGTGATGCCCATATGAAAGTACTCAATGTTAAACATGTTATTGTAATCTCACATGTAATTTTTTATGTCCACAGTCTACTACTTTATTTGAGAGGAATGCAAGTGTGAAACCATGAACCCCAGTCCTATTTTAAATATAAGAAAACACTTTAGTTACTTTGCTGTAATTTACTTAATCGCACTTTACTTTACTTGCATCTCCAATTCGAATTTACATTATCTCCATCACCACTTGCATCACAAAAATACAAAAACAATCCATTGCATATTTATTTTCTCATTTGCATTTAGTAGTAGATTTAATTATTGCACATTTACTTTCAGTTTTGCATTGCAATTTAGAAGTCTCACACCTTGTTCTTGACAACCACTTGGTGAGGTTGAGGGAAAAAAATTCTCTACTTGTTTGCAGGATCCTGGAGGAAGCTTGGAAGACAACTGCTGAAATACTGGCTCCCCAAGAGTTCGATATAAACCCTCGAGTCACCCTCGTGGGGAAGAAGGCTTGCCACTAGCTACACACTCTGCACTTGGAGTCTCAACCTAGCCATCAGTGATGCTGTCGGTGGCAAGCCTGTGCTGATGCCTTCGATGGAAGGACGGTAGCGACGCCAAGCCGGTGGAGAATAGAACGATTCGGTTTTCCCACCTCCGCGGTCCCCGCCCACCTCCACCGTCTCCCGCCAATATAGCTCAATTTGTAGTTACAAAATACCGTTCATCGACTAGGTCTATCCATGATGATGCTGTTCGAGTGAAATATTCATGTTTACATACATATGTACTTACATATTTTGTTTCTGTTTTTCAGATGGACTAGGTCTCGCTATCCACCAGCGTAGGCCCCGCGCGTCCCCGAGCTTCTCCTTCCTTGCTGCTCCACCGTCTTCGCTTTCGCCCTGTGCGGCCGAGGTGAGCTAGAATTCCCTGTCCTCCGCCCTTCCGCCCCTTGCTCTGCCCCGACCTTCGAGCCGATGCCACGTTTATTTTAATGCATAGTCGCGTAACCCTAGGCGTCTCCCGTCCGGAAGGGTTACAAATTTATAAATATGCAGGTATGTCCGTCTCTGCATATTTATAACCGTAACTCCTCCGGATTGTCCACGTTTTTCGAAAGCTCGAGTATGTGTAGATTGAGTCGCGTTTCATGTTCTATCCCTTCCTGAGACGGAATTTCGACGACACCTCCATGTTGTTCTTTGGATGCATACCCTCTTGACTTGATAAGCTCGAGACGTGTATTCTGAAGAACAGCGGGGAGGTGCTGACGAAATTCTGTCTCGGGTCGGGGTAGAACATGGAACGCGACTCAATGTGCACATATTCGGGTGGGATTAGGCCCATACCTATTAGAACTGTAGGTGAACCCTTGCATGCTTTGAAACATAAAATTTGTCCGTAATTAAATTAACGACATTGAATAATTTTATTATTACTTGCTTCATATTACTTGGCGACATCGTAACAGATGTCAACCAAAAGAGCCGAGGAAGATGACTGATTCTGCTGACCGTGAGTGGATGTATATTGGGCGCGAAAGTGCAACCAAGATTAGTCCTCACTGGTTTCGTAAGGTGGATGGATTCTTGAAGCAAGCGTTTGCTGAGGAGAAATCTACTGCTTGGTGTCCGTGCGGTAAATGTAGGAACAACAGAATAAAAGTCAAGGATTCGAGTGGAATAGACCTCGTTAAATTTGGGTTTGTGGAGAACTACTACGTGTGGACGTACCATGGTGAGCAGGACCGTCTCATAGTGAAGGCGGGGGGAGAAGATGAGTCCGAGTCCGAGGACGACCGTGATAACGGGTTGTTAGGAGACATGGTAAATGACTTCCGTGATGCACAAGTGGAAGAAGAGGAGCCAGAGGGTGCCGCGAAGGCTTTCTATGATATGTTAGAGTCCTCGGCTGCGCCTCTTCACCCCCACACGGAATACAGGCAACTGAAGGCTATTGGTGATATTATGGCTATCAAGAAGGTCACATTCTGCCTTCGAGCTTCTACGGGTCGAAGAAAATCCTCGGTGCACTTAACATGCCATACAAGCAGATCCATGCCTGTCCGGAGGCTTGCGTCCTATTTAGGAAAGAACACGAGCACTCCGGCTACTGTCCCAAGTGCGGATCCTCAAGGTATGTGGAGGTAGACCCGGGTAATGGTCAGAAGAGGCAGAGCGCTGTCCCCGCCAACATCCTTAGGTATCTTCCAATAGTACCAAGGATTCAACGACTTTTCGTGGACAAGGACACTGCAAAAATGATGACATGGCACAAAGATGGGAAAAGATTCAAGGAAGATGCAAGCAAGAGGAAGATGATGGTACATCCGTCGGACGGTCAAGCATGGAAGAATTTCGACAACAAACACCGTGTGAAATCAGTCGAGGCTTGGAATGTGCGAATTTCCATGTCGACAGATGGGCTCAATCCGTATGGTATGACGGCTGCCACATACAGTTGCTGGCGCGTGTTTGTTATCCCGCTGAATCTCCCACCCGGCGCCATTATGCAATGCAAGTACATGTTCCTGTCGTTGATAATTCCGGGGCCCAACTACCCGGGAAAAAATATGAGTGTGTACATGCAGCCGTTGGTGGATGAGCTGAAAGAAGCTTGGGTTACGGGATTCGGGACATACGACCCATCTACCAACACACTTCAATATGTTTGTCTGGTACCAGTACTCATTGCATGACCTATCAGCTTTTGGGCTGTTCATAGGCTGGTCCGTTCACGGGAAGTTCCCATGCCCGCAGTGCAAGAGTGATATGGAGTTCCATTGGCTGAGTGAGAGTCGCAAGTATTGTTGCTTCGATCTGCATCGACGGTTCCTTCGTGCTGACCATGAATTTAGACAAGACATGCAGAAGTTCACGAGAGATACCGTTGTCACAAAGACGGCACCTCCTAAATTGACCGGTGAACAGATTCTCGCTAAGTTAAACGCCCTCGACGATGACCCCGAGAAACAAGGCAAGTTTAAGGGGTACGGTGTCACACACGCCTGGACTCACAAGCCGTCCATGTGGGATCTCCCTTACTTCCCGGATCTCGAACAACCACACTACATGGATGTGATGCACACTGAGAAGAATATCGGGGAGTCTGTTTTTGCTATACTGTTTGACATTCTTGCTAAGTCGAGGGATAACGTCAAGGCTAGATTCGATCAAAAGAAGCTTTGCGATAGACCAAATCTTGAGTTGCAGCCACCCGGCGAGGGAAAGAGATGGAGGAAGCCAAAGGCCCCTTGGGTTCTTACAAGGGAGCAAAGGAGGATAGCGCTCATGTGGATCGCCATGAGCGCCTTGTTGATGTTCCCCGATGGGTACGCGGAGAATCTAAAAAGGGGTGTCAGGATTGATCTCATGAAAATCATCGGGCTCAAGAGTCATGACTACCACATATGGCTCGAGCGGCTACTCCCAGTAATGGTTTGAGGCTTCATCCCTGAGGGAGAGTGAAGGGTCCTGGCGGATCTGAGCTATTTCTTATGTGTTCCATGTGCTAAGGAGGTATCTCCAACCGTTATTGAAGACATGGAAAAGGTGGCTCTAGAGTTGATCTAAAAGTTAGATGCAATGTTTCCGCCTAGCTTCTTTGTTCCTATGGCACACATGATATTACACCTCCCCACCGAGGCGCGAATGGGAGGTCCCGTGCAATGCCGTTGGATGTACGGAACAGAGAGGCTACAAAAGACCCTACGGAGCAAAGCTAGAAACAAATGTAAGATTGAAGCATTGATTGCCGAGGCTTTCATAATCGAGGAGGTGGCGAACATCATCACAACGTATTATCCGCCGGATGTTCCCACCACGCACAATCCAGTGACTCGTTACAACACTGGTGCCCTCGAGCACCAATCTGAGCTTAGCCTCTTCAAAGGCAAACTTGGAACTTCTGGCAGCCACAAGATGCAAGAATTGAGTCACAACGTGTGGACCGATATAACCTTGTATGTCCTGACAAACCTAGAAGAGGCGGCAGAGTACCAAGAGTAAGTGCTCTCCACGGTAATTATATCGCAACTCTTCACAAAATTCTAGGACCAACTCAAGTTTCCCTTATTTTTTGTAGGGAATTTGTGGAGAAATATTGGTCGAGTGCCGACGAACCTACCATACACGAGGAGGACAAGTTACTCCGCGAGGGTGCCGGTAACAACCAACCAAATTACATCGATTGGTTATGAGGCAAAGTACTTTCTAATTCCCCTCGATGATGTTTAACATACCAATCATGTCTTACTTGCCGCTAATTGACGCTTTCCGGTTGAACCTACAGGCTAACGTAGACCATGATATGAATGAGGAGTTGAGAACCGTTGCCATGAGTTTTCACGATAAGGTCCGTAGGTACGACACGTACGACGTCAATGGGTTTCTCTTCCGAACCAACATCTACGAGCAGCTGTGGCCTAATCAAATCACAACAAATAGCGGAGTGTTAACCGTATGCAGTGGAGTAGAATACTACAAATACTTGAAGAAATATACGAACTACAGTGGAAAAGACTAGGAGGACCACATCCTAAGGTTGTTCTTTTCAAGTGCAAGTGGTTCGATCCGGTGCATTATAGAGGAGAACCGGCTGTTGGGCTAGTCGAAATTAATCGAGAAAAGATATTGGAGTGCCCAGATGTCTATATCGTGGCTCAAGAGGCGACGCAAGTATATTACCTCCTATACGTGTGCACTATTCCTCGTCTGCGGGATTACGATGTCCCGTACAAGGTGTCGCCATATGGTAAATTGCCAATGCCAATCGACATAAACACGGACACATATGAGGGACAATTCTTCCAAGAGGACGATGCTCTCACGGGCCATTTCGTGATCGACTTGACGGGAGGTGAGGATATAGAAGTAGACGTTGGCATTTTTTGAGCGATTAAGTGCACAGAACAACCACGTCACCGAAGAGGGGGACGCCGACGTTGATGACAACGTGATAGTGATGATGAGGCCGACGTTGATGGCACGCGTACTAGTGCTCCAGATCCAGATGATCCTGACACAAACCAATATATGTATGATTTATAGTAAATTTACTTAGTTCATTTTCTTTCCATGCTTTTCATTTATTTATGTTTGCTCCACATGCTTTTCATTTATTTCTTATTTGCTTCACATGCTTTCTATTAATTACTAATTGGTTTAATGTTTGTCATTCCAGGTCACAGCAACATGGTAGGACCCGGATCCGGCAGAGGACCCCCTTGGGCGAGCCCGAGTCGTCTAGGGGCGGCAGAAGGGGCACGAGGAAGGGCTCGGGGAGAGGGAGAGGCCGGACATCAGCGACGAAGGAGATCGACGCGGTGTACCAGGAGTCCCTCCGCATGAGCAGGAGCAGAGGGCACAGGAGGGAAGAGGCGGAGGTTCCAGAACCGCCGCTACGTCGACTAGGATCGACGGTAGTAGGAGGAGGAGGCCGAGGACGGAGGGAGAGACTGGCCGAGGGAAGGAGATCAGGGTGGAGGAGCCGGAGAGGCACGAGCAGGAGAGGGAGGAGTCGGAGAGGGAGAAGGAGGAGTACTATCTCCCGCCACCTGATGGCACAGAGGAGGACGAGGAGGAGGAGGAGGGAGAGCAGGAGGTCACCAGCGAGGTGTCCCTGCGGGGTTCGGTGTCGCTCCCACGGGACATGCCCCCCTCGTCTCGGCCTTTGGTTCAGCCAGACGACACCGAGTAAGATTTATAGTAATTTTATTTTATTTCGTGCTACTCTGTCTATTATTTTACAATTCTTCTTGCATTTTGCATCATATATCTATGGAAACATTGGAACTAATATCAAGAAGGGGGTCAAGGGGGTGACGGACATGCTCTACAAGGCATGTGTCGCCGCCGTGGTCCGGATCGAGGTGTCGAAGGGGGTGTCCTTCCCGAGAAGAACGCCATCAAGAAGTACCCCTCCGTCGAGGAGTATAACGTGGTAAAATTGCTTCTTCTTATTCCTCACATACTTGCATGTCTAACACTTGTACTTTTTTTCATACATACTAACCTCGTAATATTTTATGTAGGCGGTGCGTACCTGGTGCGCCCACCACGCGGATGTGTGGTTGCAGCTGTCCCACATGTGGGACTCTGACGCGTGGAAGGCCAAGAACGCCGTCGGTAGGAAGAACCGGCTCCTGGTGAAGTCCTATCACCATCAGGGTAGCTGGTCTGTTTCGGGCTATGCCGAGATCTATGTAAGTGCAATTTCTTTCTGCAAGTTCTTCATGCATTCTTACTTATGGTCGGAACAAGATGTGCTCTTCTAACCGTGCTATTTTCTATTGCAGGCGGCTCAAAATAAGGTGGAGGTGCCAAACTCCTACCAGACCTTCTTCATGTCGAAGGTGGCACCCGCCAAGCAGGCCAAGCCATATGATCCCAACCTCGGCGAAGAGGCGTATGGTAGGCCCACCTTTCAGCCCAAGGGAAAGTACGACGGCTCCTTCAAGGGCAGGGAGGGGGAGAACGCTGACCCGAGCTCCGTGGACTTTGACCCGTTCCTAGTCATGGTGCCTGGGGGCGGGAAGAGGCACATACGGCCTTCTGTTGGAGCGAGCGCCTTCCCCGTGGAGACCGAGAGCCTACCTTCCATCAAGGCTCGGGCGACGAGCTTCAGCCTCCCGATCCAGACCCGCGACGAGCCTGCACGTGACTTAGTTGTGGTTAGTTTTGTCACTCATTTTTTATTCTTTTTGCATGTTTTCATCCTAACTACTGCAAACCATGTCACCTGATTACGAGTTGGCGGCGGTGAAAGCCATGAATGATTTCCTATAGGAGCAGCAGAGGAAGCAGGCCGAGGAGCAGCGGCGCCAGCTCGAGGAGCAGCGGCAGCAGATGGCAGCTATGCAGGCGCAGATGACGTTGCTAGCGGAGAGTTTCATTCAAATTGCATAGTAGCGGTAGTCTTCTTTGCTATTACTAATCGGGTTTCTAAAACATACTATGGAGGCGCAAATGCAGAATATGCCGCTTATGGGAGCCGGAGCCGGACAGATGGTGATTCACCAATCATCGAACGCTACCGTAAGTTAACATTTCCTTTTAACTTGTGTCATTTCCTTCTAACTGGTGTCGTTTCCATCTACTAGATCGTAACCATGTACTTATTCTGCTTGTAGGGTACTGGTGCCTCTGCCGCGGGGTCGAACGCATCGCCCATGTCCACTGCCGCACCTCAGACACGAGAGCAGACAGGACGAGAGTGGTGAGTTAGCTATAAACCTACTATACTCCGCGTCAAAACTTAATTTCATGTCTCACTTAGACTTAGATCCATCTGTCGACTTGCTACTCGTCAGGTTGGCCGAATTTTTCGCTTCACTGCCACAACCTTAGACTTAGAGTGGTGAGAGTGCATTGTTTTATATTTTTGTCAATAATTTGTCATTTTGCATTCAAATGTTTCCATTCTCATGTCTATGTTGCTTTCTCTCATGTTCTAGATGGATTGTAGCTCGGAGGGGACATCGATGGCATGAGGACTTCCCGGATGATCTCATTGTCATGCAACATCGATGTAATGATGAACCCGTTGTAAATATTGATGCTACGGATGATAATTGTGCTATTATGGATGATTTTGTGGTGTTTCGATGCATTTTGGATGCAATTGAGGTTGTTGTGATGATTATTGAATGTTATATGCTTTGTGCAATGTATTCTGTTATATTGAACTGAAATGTTTGAAAAAAACAAAAACAAAAAATTTATTTTTGACCTCTTTGCCGTGTGCAAACACACGGTAAAGAATTTCTTTTAGTCTTTGACGTGTGCTTGCACACGGCGAAGAGGCCACGTGGAGGCAACCTGTGCAAACTGACATTTTTGGCACCTCTTTACCATGTGTTTGCACACGGCAAAGAATGTTAAATCTTAGCCATGTGCAAGCACACGGTAAAGATTGGCATGGATGACACCATGGGGAGGGGGGCAGTGGGGCCCATGTCAATCTTTGCCGTGTGCTAACACACGGCAAAGAATGACATGGGTGGCCCACCGTGGGGGAGGGTAGTGGGGCTAACACATACAACCTACCAAACACACAATGCAATCTCAGCCCAACACGTATGATCTCAGCTAGGTCCAGTTGAGAAATGGATGTTGGGGAGACCCAGTCTACCAAACACATCCTGAGTGTGTTTGGGCTACAGAACGAGCATGAGACTACGAGGGTGTTTGGGTCAGAACAACATTCATCTGTTTGTGACTACCGCTGTTTGCGCCTGCTCAAAATAC
The DNA here is from genome assembly GCA_028641055.1 of Alopecurus myosuroides. NCBI lineage: Eukaryota > Viridiplantae > Streptophyta > Magnoliopsida > Poales > Poaceae > Alopecurus > Alopecurus myosuroides. The sequence goes on from CM054061.1 coordinate 171,274,848, forward strand.
AGCTAGTTCACGGCTTCACACGCATGTGCAGGAGGAGTTGGTTTTGGCATCTAACTGCACATCTAGTATATATTCCCATATACTGGTTTATCTTTGTTGGATTGTTGCTTATCAACGAATATTAGTTGCTCAATGTAATAAATTAATTGCCCAATTTTTCTAATTTGTTGCCTAAGAGTAAATAGGAGTCGTTATTTTTGTTTTTCATGAAGTTGTCTAATAATACCATCTGTTATAGTTGCCGCCAAAGTTGCTTCATCGTGTCAAAAAACTGTTTTTATGTGTTGTCGAGTTGTTTACCGCAATTTGTGAAGTTGTGTCATCGCACACCAAAATTTCTTACCCCAGATATGAAGTTGCCTCGACATACACCAAAATTGCTTCATCGTGCCCAAAAGTTTTTTTAGTTGTTTTCGAGTTGTTTATCGTAGTTTGTGAAGTCGTGTCATCACACAACAAAATTGCTTACCTCTGTTATGAAGTTATCTCAACGTACACCAAAGTTGTTTCATCGTGCATAAAAGTTTCTTTTGGTTGTTGTGAAGTTTCTTACCGCTATTATGAATTTGCCAAATTTGCACACCAAAGTTACTTATCGTTGTTGTGAAATTGCCTCAACTTTCTATAAATAGCCGTGTATCAAAGTTGCTTTTCATTGTTATAGAGTTGCTTTACTCGGTGTTCCGATTTGAATTTTTTTGTCTAGCACAAAGTTGCTTCGTTATGCACCAAACTTGCTATATGACACATACAAAAGTTGCTTCAAAAAATATTTCGTCCAAAAATGTGCAATCAAAATCTAGTTTCGAAGATCTTGTCGCGAGTATGTCCACTACGCGCTCCTAGGCGCACCTCTGCTCCAGAAGCTTCGCCTCGAGCGCCTGCTCCACACGGCGGCTCTTCTGCAGGTCCTCTTCATGCTAGGTGTGGGGGCAGAGCCTCACGGCGACGGCATATTTATCGGTTGGCGCGACGAAGTCCTCGAGCCCGATTGACCTCCGGAACGCGCCGGCGCCATGGATGGCGAGCCTGAGGTGGGCCTCGTGTGATGTGCCTCCCTCTGCAGCGTGCGCAACTTCGCGCTGGAGGAGTTGTCCTCGCCGCGGCGGCGCACTTCCCGATTGCGGTCGAACTCCTCTGCCGTGCGGTAGAGGAGGTATTTTGGCGGCGTGAGCCTCCTGTTGGTGTATTTGCACATCGCGCCCATGAGGGCGCCATCGGAGGCGGCGATCTTCTTCCGCTCGTCGTCAGAGTTGCCGCCCTCTTCCGTGCGGTAGAGGAGGTATTTCGGCGGCGGGAGCCTCGTGTTGGTGTATCTGCAAATCGCGCCCATGCGGGCGCCATCGGAGGCGGCGATCTTCTTCTGCTCGTCGTCAGAGTTGCCGTCGTCGCCTCCTGCAAAGTGGCGGGGCTAGTTCTGTGATTGCGCACACGGTATTTCTCGTCGACGGCGGTGGTGCGCGGAACGTATTGCTCGATGGCGGCGGCTACATAAATTTATTTTTAACGTGAAAATGACGCCGCCGCCCCCGATAAAAGTAGGGACCGCATGGCCGTATTCGTGGGCCAGTGAAAAATGTTTTCAGGCCAGGATGAGTATACTCGATATGCTTTGATCCAACAATTGGACCGAGCCCGTATACTCGTCCGACTGTTTCAGACCCTTTTCGTTTAGTCTTTGCTACAGTTGCTCTAAGAGCCGCCGGATCGATGAGCAAGTAGTAGAAAGCCATTGCACCTGTCCAGCAGTAAAATCATCTTTCCGCCTGACCAAATATACAATCGGGTCGTCGGCTCGTCGCTCCGAGACATCTGCCCTGACCAAATATATGGGTCATCCGTCCGCAAGTATTTTTCTCATCTAACCCGTTTGTTTTAGTTCTTTGCGTGGCTAAAATAAAATGACGAGGGGTGCAAAAGGACGCGACCTTGGAGAGGCTTGTTCGACCTAGCAGGGCAAGAAGAGGACTCCGAACTCGATCGGGGATTCCTACATGCTACATATACACAGGCACATGGACGTGGACATACCTACCCACTCGTCGGACAGCGGAGAGGCTTGTTGGATTTCTCTTCTTCTCTGGATTAATGGGTGCCAACGCCAGCCGCTCGTCGCCGACGGACAAGAAGACGCTCCTCGTGAGCATCTACGGCTACTCCGAGTTGACGCGGGTGCCTGTGCGTCGCCCGCGGACTTTCGGGTCAACCTTCTTCAGCGATCTCTGGTGGGACGTCACAGCGAAACCGATGAGCTTCAAGGAGGGCCTAGCGGAGGGCATAATTCTTTCGGTCGTCGTCAGCTCCGCGTCGAGGTTCAGCCCAGACTTGTCCCTCGAAGGCATCGACATCTCCCTCGAAATCCTTGACGAGACCGGCCAGAACACCGTCTTCCACACGGAGAGCGACGTGACGCTACAAGCCAGTAGGCGCTGGCTTCTATATGTCTTCAGGAGGGAGCTGGAGGCGTCGTGGTGTGTCCACAGCGACAGCTTCACCGTCAGGTGCACTCTGTCCAAGCAGCAGGCAACACGGTGGTGCCTCTTCTCCAAACCTAAGAAGCTCCCGGTCTTGGAGCCGCTGCCGCAGGTCGCCATGGCCGGGTCCAACATGCTCGCCATCGGCAGCTTCTCCAAGCTGAAGGCGGCGCTCCGGAACGGGGAGTGCGCCCACTCCACGCACTTTTCTGTAGCAGGGTGCAGATGGTACTTCAAATTCAGCCCCGGTGGGGCATTTGGCCTCGTCCGCGCGAGTGACGACAGGACGCCGACAACAGCGGAGTTCAGTTTTGAGCTTGAGGGGGTGATAAACTTTGAGTCCGAAAAGATGACTCACACGTTCGACCGTGACAATTCTAGGTACATCTATAGAAACAGTCTGGAGTCAAGCACGTCGGCCATGGACGACCGCCTCATTGTTCGGTGCCGCCTCGCCGTTATTACGGTGGAGAAGCTGAGCTTGCCCCCTGCCGCCATTATGGTGGAGAAGATTCCTCAAAATTCAATGGTGGAGAAGCCGAGCTTCCCCTCCGCCGCTGTTCGGGTCGCCACCACCCGGCAGAACGAATCAATACTAACTCCTTTACTGAGCGCCATATATGATTAAGACAAGAGATCTGCTTGGATTACAAAGCCAATGGAAAATAATTTCGTCAATTGTTTTGTTCTTATTTCGAATTCGGAAAGGCTCTGCGTACGACCTTTTCCATCCGATGAGCATACGACACATACGTGGCTCAAAATGATTCGATTAATTCCTATCATGGTGGGACCATCAAGGGCACCGATACATTGTGTTCGTTTCCAAATTGTCATATCACTGGTTCTTAATAACAAGCCAATTACTCCCTCCGATCCATATTTATTAATTGTTTCAGAATCCGATGTAGATGGGAGGGAGTTATAAATTTGGGAGCACCTACGTCTCAGTTGACCGAGAAATTCACATTTTTTTTTCGAAATGGGGAAGCCCCGGCCTCTGCATCGATTGATGCATACGGCTTTTTATTAATTTATTAAAACTGAGTTATTATAAAAAGTACATCACGGATCACATAAAGTCGATACGTGAATCAACCATCTAAAGAACAACGACATGATATGGCTCTTTATCAATAAACTATCCGTAAAGTAGAACGCCAGCTGCACTGGTTGTATAAATCCCTCGCAACCGACTGCAGCCGGTTGCACCCAATATCCAAAGCCTCGCGCTTCTCCATTGGTTGTAGGTAGGACCACATACGGATCCAGTGTGTAGCCATTGGAATCACCTGCATAAAGGAAGAAGATTTGGCATTGTTAAAGGTATAATCATTACGTATATTCCACATGGACCATGTCTTGGTCGACCAAGCCCCAGATCGCTCCATCCATGTTTCCTCCTATTTTCTGTTTTTTCTTGAACTTTTTGTAGGACAATGCGCCTGCACCTTCAGATAGACCTGCTCCTTCATCTTTCCACCGACAACCACAACGGCACTATCCATGGTGAGGGCACTGACCTCATAAAATCCTACACTCACAATGGCACTGACCTCATAAAATCCTACACTCACAATGCACCTCTTGACTAAAAGAAAACTATATCAAAAAAAATACCATTTTGTTTATGTGGCCCACCAATGATTTCATTAAGGATATTTAGAGAAAATTCTTTTAGAAGAGGAAAAAAAGGTGGGACGTGACCTTACTTTATCCATCTCCTTCGATAGCCAATAGTGCCACTTCACTTGTCACTTACTGTACATCAACAAAATATATAGAAAAATAGTTTAGGAACTCACTTGTTTGGTCAATAATTTAAATCTATCAGCTAATCAACATCACAGAAATCTGTGTACTGCATTCACTGTCAACTGCTAGAACTTGCACCTTGTATATACAAAATTACAAATACAGAAATCCTTTGAATTATTTACGAATTAGCATACTATTGTCAGCACAAATAAATACCACAGACTGCAAGAGGATGAATTACCGTATGAGTCGGGGGGCTACCCCCGAGTAGGGTCAAACTTGGTCTTAAATGGTGTCCGAGTTGGGAGATCTACCGAGTTGGGAGGTCTGCCGAGTTGGGAGGTCTACCGAGTTGGAGGTCTACCGAGATGGGAGGTCTGCCGAGTTGAGAGGTCCGCCGAGTTGGAAGGTCTGCCGAGTTGGGAGGTCTCCCCGGTTGGAGGTCATCCGTGTTGAAGGTCATCTGAGTTGGATTGCTACCAGACCAGGGTCCTGCTCCTACTTGGAGGGAAGTCAATGGAGCAGTTCAGATCCCGAAGATCACGGGAAGAGTACGCGCGTGCGGTGCAACTTACTAGGCGGGTGACGCGGAGCATATATGGGTACAGTGCAGAGGTATGGCCCATTTCATGTCGTGTCTCTGGCAGAAAGGACATGACACACAGGACATACCGTACAGGAGACTTTCGGCTCCGTGCTCTACGGCGTGCGCTACTCCACAGTGTATCTCGCCTAACCTTGTACGTTCCGTCAGTGGCCACCAGTATATAAGGTGGCCACTGCCCTCCTGCGCGAGGGACGGTGGGGACAATCCCAGAGAGAGCTTCTAGTGTTTTGCCTTAGAAAAAGAGAGAAAAAGAGTGAGCTCCTTCTTCTTCCACTTGCTCTGTGAGTTTGAGGAACGACATCTGTACTCGGTTATCCAAATATATTAACAGACAAGCAGAAGTAGGGGTGTTACCTCCACACGAGGGCCCCGAACCTGGGTAGATCGTGTTGTTTGCAGTGTTCTGAGCGCGCCACTTAGGCGTGCGATCCCTCTCTGGATACCTACAACGTCCATCGGCCCCAAACTTAAGCCATCCTATGGCATTTGTCTTCTCCACACCACGACAGTTGGCGCCCACCGTGGGGCCAGCAGATGCGCTGGCTGGGATTCCATCCGGACGGGACCTTCTTCATCAACTCGGGGACTCGACGTCGCAATTTCCCCCTGCGCTCTAGCTTGCTGCTGTATGCAAAGGCTGGTGTAGTCTTCACCAATAATCGTCATCAACAGATCCCGGTAATTTCCCTATGATGGCTCGGCATGTGTCGGTTCTATCCGTCCAGTCTGCACCAACAATTCATTGTGAGTATTTATCATGTCTTCCCTGATCAGCACTCGGGGACTGCTACCCTCTAGCATGCTTAGTCGTTTTCCCCGGGACCGACTTATCTTAACTCGGGGACTACCCCGCGTTTAATTTATTTTCCCCCGGGATCAAGCACTTCGACCTGGGGACTCCCCGTTTAATCCAGAGCTTAGCATTTCCTAGAATTTTAAAAGTGACTCGGGGGCTAAACCCGTACCGAGTTTGTTTCTCCAGGCTTAGAATTATTTCTTGAGATAGCTTTTGTTGCTTGCTTGCTGAGGCTATTACCGAGTGCGCGTTTAGCCTGTACGTTGTCGCTCGCTGCAGCAATCATGTCTTTTACTGCTTATTTACCGAACTTGAGTACTTATAATATGTGTGGACTAACCATGTTTGTATGCACGAATATGCCCCCGAATGAGAATATATCATCAATAATTTAATTATTATGGGATTAGTGGTCATCTCGGATTCATCTTATGTTCAAAATGGCTTGAGAGCGCATCTCGAATAATCATTAAGCATTGGCTTGCTGAATCTTAAAATGGCATATCTTGCCGAGTTATTGTCCATATCAGCAAATCTAGATCGTGTTTACAACTCATCATTTATCTCGGTTACCCGAATCATCACTATATTATATCCCGAATCATCACTATATTATGTCCTGAATCATCACCTAAATCGGGCTATCAAGATGTCACGGAATTTACCTCGGTTGGCCGAGATGTCACGGCACTACGCCGACATAGCCGATGTCGGCTGGTAAACCATGATATCATTAAAATATCTTGCAGCGTCAAAGTATCACGGCTAGAATCTCAGCCTTATAAATGTGCAATATCTCCACTAAACTCGGTATCACCAAATTATGGTGGTTTACTATGTCGGCTCCATTCCGAATCAAAACGCAAAGGAAAAAGAGTTAAAGCCTATATGCATGCCCGGTATGCCCATGATGGCAAGACACCGAAAAGAGGCATAAACGCAAAGGCAAAAGAGTTAAAGCATATACGTGTGTCCGGTATGCCCATGATGGCAAGACACCGGAAAGAGGCATAAACGCAAAGGCAAAAGAATTAAAGTCTATACGCGTGCCCGGTATGCCCATGATGGCAAGACATCGAAAAGAGGCATAAACGCAAAGGCAAAAGAATTAAATCCTATACGCGTGCCCGATATGCCCACTAAGTCGAGACACCGAAAAGAGGCATAAACGCAAAGGCAAAAGAGTTAAAGACTATACGCGTGCCCGGTATGCCCATAACGGCAAGACACCGAAAAGAGGTATAAACGCAAAGGTAAAAGAGTTAAGCCTATACGTGTGCCCGATATGTCCATGAAGGCGAGACACTGAAATGATGCATAAACGCAAAGGGAAAAGAGTTAAAGCCTATATGCGTGCCCGTTATGCACATAATGGCAAGACACCGAAAAGCGGTATAAGCGCAAAGTCAAAAGGGTTAAACCCTAAACGCGTACCTGGTACACCCTAGAGGTCCATACCGAAGAGGAGCGCAGCCAAATCTGACAGGAAGATCGAGCTGAGTTAAGTTATGACGGTTGGTGTGAGTATTATTATCTTCTATGGAAGCTGCCGTGGCCCTTCATCCAAGGCTGCAGGACCGCGCCAGCTTCGGGGACTAATATCGGGGGGCTACCCCCGAGTAGGATCAAACTTGGTCTTAAATGGTGTCCGAGTTGGGAAGTCTACCGAGTTGGGAGCTCTACTGCGTTGGGAGGTCTGCCGAGTTGGGAGGTCTACCGAGTTGGAGGTCTACCGAGTTGAGAGGTCTGCCGAGTTGGGAAGTCTGCCGAGTTGGGAGGTCTACCGAGTTGAAAGGTATGTGCACGATGCGATCTAAAAAACAATATAAAAAATACGAATTTCAGTTTCTCTACTATAGAGTGTAAGGTTTCGACCTAAGTCTGGGGACTTCAAGCCACATCGATCACATGCCATTTGAAATTACCGTATTGGCTTGGACAGATTTATTTCAGGTTATATACCCATATTCTGAAATGATTCCAAAGGAAATTGAATTTTAATATGTTTTACATTTTATTAAAAAACTCCAATGTGTTACAAAAATGTCCTGTAATGCCAAATTTTAGTGGACCTTCCGAAGTACGCAAAACTGAATAAGACCGGGCCCGCTGAGTCAGCCGATTCGTGTCGATGGCGCATCCCCAAATCTGCTCCAGCGCCATGCTATTCCTTACCGGGTAAAACCTTCTCTCCCTACAATCTTTTAGGATTCTCTTGACGAGGCCCACGCGCGGAAGGGAAAACAGTCTAGGAAATTGTGGCTACACCATCGAATCCTCGCAGTGCCTACTCCTGTAGAGTCGTGGAAAATTGGGGTTATGCCATTGTCACGCCTCCCCGCGGAGCATCAATGCCCCGTCCTGTCAAAGTAAAGATCGCAATTTATTCTCCACATCTCCCAAATCGATCGGCTTCTCATCCAAGGAGCACCACCACTATGTCCCCCTCCAAGCACGAAAGGACACCAGCAGCAATGGTTTTCCCAATTGCAATGGATGTGTTCGTCCTCCCACCCACCGTCGAGGAGTTCCTCTACCCCCTGGAGTGGACGAAGACGACCGCCTCCGGGTTTGGGCCTTCTCCTACCGCGGGCCCCCATACTACGTGGCTGACTCGTTCCTCCGTGTCGGCTTCAACTACCACAACATCCCGTCCACCCCTCAGTTCAAGCTGGAGGTTACCCGAGAGGCTTAACAATGGTCGTGCGGTTCGCCAACCCGGTAAACGCCCGCATTATGTACAACCGCGTCTTCCACTATGGCAACGAGATGATTGTCTTCACTCGCGCCAACATCTTCACCAACTACAACGACTCCTTCCCGAGGGGTCGCTTCATCTATACCCTGTACCACGGGTCGACACTAACACAGCACGGGGCGTCGATGTCGGCAGAAGGGCATGCGTAGGCGCGGGGAGGCGGCGGGAGGTTGATACGTCTCCAACGTATCTATAATTTCTGATGCTCCATGATGATATTATGCCAATTGCTACATGTTTTCTCCCTTCTTTATGTCATTTTTATCGATTTTCCGGACTAACCTATTGACAAGATGCCAAGAGCCATGTAACAGCCCAAGTATGAAAACCTACCATTTAGAATGTTTGATTTCTTGTTTATTAAAGTATTGCATCATGTCATCATGTTTATTCCCTTGTTTGCATTTGTTACTATTTGTTTTGCTTCTGTTTTTATTCTGTTTTCATAATGAAATCCAAACAAATTCAACTTTGTTTTCATACTTGTTCTGTTACAACCTTTTAAATACAAATCACAAATAAAAACAACCAATTTGTTTCACTTTATTCCACATTGATCAACTAATAAAATGGTGTTTTGTTTCCATTAATTAAGTTTCCAACTTGGGTTCAAATTCAAGCAATCATCAACAGCACTTAATTTGAAAGTTATAAAAATGCCAAACAATTTATAATCACATTTGTTCTATTTAATCTATAGGGGTCACCCTAATAAAAACATGGTTTTCATCAATAATCATTTAATTATCAAATTACCCAAATTCAAACCAACTCACTAAACATCACCTCTTTTGAAATTATAAAAATAATCCAAACCTTTTGTGCTCTTTGTTTCCAATTAAATTCTTGATCACCCTATTCTTAAAGCTATTGTCAATAACCCTTTAATAATAAAATTCAATCACATAATCCAAGTTCAAACAGCACCAACTTCCAAGTCCTGAAAACCAACAAACTATTCTAACAATTTTAATCACTTTAATAATAGGGTTCACCCTATTATTTTTGTTGTTTTCTTTATTACTCAATTGAGTTGCAAGTTATTTAAATTCAAACCAAAACATTCAAAACAAAACCAATTTGAAATTATAAAATTAATAACCAAAACATTATTTACTCTTTGTTTCCAATTAATCAGTAGGGTTCACCCTACTAAAACCTTTGTTTTCAATATTATTTTATTTAATAACAAATAGCTCTAAATTTGAATTAATTTCTAACAGCACCTTAAATTTGCAAGTTTTGGAAAAACAAAGTTGTCAATTAGTTGACATTATAAAAACTAAGCTAACTATAATTTTTACCAAATTTTTCCTAACCTAACAACCATCATTTGCTTCCATTTGCTTTTGCTACAAAAAAAAACAGTAAAACAAAAAAATAACAAAAGAGAAAAGGAGGCAGCAGCTAAACCTGCCCCAGCCCAGCCCGTTACCACCTGGCCCAGTACCCCTCCCGCGATGTCGCTGTCTTCTTCCTCGCGTGATGTCACCTTCAGTACGACTGCTTCCCCCACCGGTCGATCATCGACCCTTCGCTACGATTGCCGCCGTACAAGCCCCTCTCCCCCATAAAACTCACCTACCTCCCGTGCCCTAGCTCCCCCTCTCGCCATCTTCCTTCCACAGCCGCCGCCGTCTTCTTTTTCCCTTCCCCTGCTCCCTGTTCTTCCTCTGAACCGGAGCAAAATTCAGAGCACGGTGGTCGTCGTTGTCCTCCTCGGCCTCGATCCGCTACGGCAGACTCCTCCCGGTGAGCTCCCTCCCTGTTCTACGGCGAAAGCCTGCCCTTTTCTTCCCCGTTGCGCCACCCCATCCTCTGAACCTCACTGTCCGCCATGGTTGCTCTCTGAAGGACCTTCCCCGCCGCCGTTCTGCTCGTCGTTGAGCATCCTCCTTCTCGGGAATGGGTTCGCCGCTGCTCCCTGATCGCCCTCGACCTCTCCGTTGCTCCCGGGATGGCGTGTGGCGCCGCCGCCGTCCGCGACCGTCGCCGGCAGCCTCTGCCTCGATCCTCTGCGTCCCTGCACCGAGGTGAGCTCGCCACCTCCCTCGTTGCCCTCCTCCTCTCTGCTTTCGCACGGACACACGCGGCCGCACCGAGCACAGCAGCCCCGCACGCGGCCAGCACGAGCACCGCACGGCCAGCCACCGTGCATCGAGCCACGAATCGCCGGCGGGCGCTGCCCCTCGTCACACCTGCAACCAAAACTTCAGAAAAGTTCAGTTACCAGGTTAACTGAATGTTAACCTGTCACCAGATCCTTACCTGACACGAAGCCGCACACCACCTCAGTGGCAGCGCACCCTTTGCGCTAGCACTGCCCCGCGCGTTCGAATCCCCTGCGGCGCAAAAGCCCACTTTTTCCGATTTTGCGCCGCACCGAGGCCGGCCCCACATGTCATCGACCGCGGCAGCCAGCGCAGCCCACACCCGCGCCACGCAAGCGCACAGTCACCCCGTGGCCCACTGGCAGTGGCTGCGGCTAGGGTGCTGTTCGGTGCCAAACATTTTAACACGTTCTGTTTTATTTTTCTAAATCCTTTTAAATGGCAAAATTAAACACAAAAACTAAAATTTGAATAACTTCTAATCTATAAGTCCAATAAATACAAGTTGAATATGTTTGTTGTTCCAAATTCAGTCATCTTTCCAAATATTCCAATTGTGCACTGTTTTGAATTTTCCAAATACATTTAAATTTCAAATTCCAATAATTCAAATGCAAATTTCTAAAATCAATAACTAATTCATTATTAATCCAATAAATGCAAATAAAATATGTTTTCCATACCATTTTGAATACCCTATTCAAATATAATTTTTGTTTCCTGGTTTGAATAATTTAAATTGCCTAAATAATTTAATACTTGTTTAATCCAATTAAAATTGCTAAAATCATAACTTGCTTAATATAAAATATTTTTGAACATGCAAAATATGTTTTCAAACCATCAAAGTGTGAACTTTTCAAATGTGCATTTGAATTTATGATTTGAACAAATAAAATTCAAATAATATTCAAACTTGTTCTAAGTTCAATTAAAACTTGTTTAATATTGTTTAATTCATAATAAATTCATCCTAATCCAAATTTCAATATTTGAAACATGTAATCCAACTAAAATTTGATGTTCTTTTCAAATATAAACTTTGTTCTTTGTTTTGAACACTTTAACTTGTTGAAAACAACAATTACTTGCGTGACATTTTTTAAGTAACCAAACTTTCCAAACTTAAATCAATGATTTCCAAAACTTGTTCCAATCCTTTTTCACTTGCAGCTATCATTGTTATTTGTTGTTATTTTGTTGTTATCATCATGCATGCATCATGCTAACAACTCTCACATAATAATTAATTGTAAATCATTTGTCTCCACTTATTTCAATGGATCTTTTCCATATGCAATCCAATTGCATATGGGTCCAATTAAATTGTGTTATCTTGTCAAGTAGTTTATTTTGATGCATCTATTAACATGACATGCATCATCCCATGTTTGTGCACCTATGACATTATATTGATTGTTTATATTTCTGCAATGTTTGTTTGCTTCTTCCCGGATAAACGACGACGTTGAGACCGCCGATACTTACGACACCCCTTCTAAGGAGTTAGCTCAGTACCAGGCTACTGGGTTTGCAGGCAAGTTATCACTCACATGAACCACTGTGTTCCTCTCAACATTGATTACCGATACTTTCCGTTGTTCTTTTCTGCTAGCCTTTGTAGTAGTTGTTTCTGTTACGAACCCATCACATGAATCCCTTAACCTTGATATTGCCTCACCTCCACTCCTATCACCCCCTTGGTTGAGCCAGTGTCTTACTAGCATGCTTAGGTTGCTTTTGCTCGAGTCTGTTATCCGTTACTTTCTGTTAGTATATCTATTACGTTGTGGGGGCTCGATGTTTAATCAATCAATCATGCTAATGTTATTGTTAAATAATAAATTTGATGATAAGGCACCGGCAGGAGGCCCTGTGTGGTTTTGAGGCCTGCTAGTGTCGACCCTAATAGGAAAAGGGTCTTGTCTACTGATCCATGATGAGCGCACTAACCGCATGTGGGAAGCGAGTATGGGCGCCCCCCTCAATTTGATTCGATTCGCATCTCGTCCAAATCGCCTCATTTAGTTCGTGTTTTCCATTTGCCGCATGCATGTTTTTGCGAGCCCAGGCCAGGGTGGAACTTTTGTAGTCGGCATATAGGGGGACACGGTCTTAGAGTGCTATGAGGGTCCCTTTTCTTCGGGGCTTGATTAGCCGTGCGCCCAAGGTTCTTTGGGCTTGATGCGAAGAAGAGTTGAGTTGTGTTGAGTGCCCCGCTTGGTGGGAGGCATCCCATCTGGCGGGTTATTCATGCGTGTACGGCCAAATTGGTGCAACCCTGCAGGGATAATCTTCTCGAGAAGCCGTGTTTTCCGCGGTTATGGATTACTTGGTGAAAGTACTGGCTAACAAGTACTCAGGACAACTTAAACATAATGATCAAACATGTTACACCCAATGATTAATAACTTGACTAGTAATAGGTTGATGACACAATAACTTGATTCACCTTTAATACAACTGTGTGAGTTATCCTCGGATTGCTTCTTTGGATAAGGGGCGAGATCCAGGATGGGTTTGTTTGAAGTTATCTTTCAGTTGGTTACTATACTCGATCTTATCTCCTTTCTGATAGCCGGCAGTGGTAGTATGTTCTGTAGTTGGTTAGCGCAGCCAGTTGCAGCATCTTATATCCCCTCTCTTCCGTTGAACCCAAAGCATCTGTGCTTGGTGTTGACGGGTTACACTTTGGTGAACTGTGAGTCTTGCTTGCCAGTACGTTTATGTACTGACCCCTTTGGGGCTGTGGTTTCCGCAGACCGACGTTTCCGAAGATCTACATGGTGGCTACTACGTGGATCATGACGAGACTGCTGACGAGTAGATAGCGGACCCGGGCAGGATCCGAGACTTCGTGGATGGGCTCCGTCTGTTTGTTTCCGGCCTCTTAGGCCTATTTGGCTCTTGTCTGTACTCAAACATATTGAATGCTTCCGCTGTGATGTACTGATGTATTGTTGGGACATGTGTCCTCTGAATGATTGTATTTGCTATCTCTGCTCTAATGAGAGCTATTTGCAACTTTATTTCAATCTTTTTGTGTCTTAGAGATATGTTGTGATTATCATTCGTTTAACGCTGTTGACGTACCATGTGTGATTGGTATGAAGTACGTCGACAGTAGTGCCTTTGATCTCTAGTGGATAGTTTACATCGACGATGGAATAGCAGGGCTTGTGTTGTCGCGCATAAGCGCAGGCCTACCAGGAAGCTGGGATGTGGGAGCAGTTATGCCCCATAATCCAAGCATCTGCTATCCAGTTCGGCCCGATGAGTATCCCCTAGAAGTCAGGGTACGACAAGCCAGTTCCCTGTTTTCTGTTGTTTTTAGTTTCAGAAAATTGTTCTGGAAATATTCTCAGAGTTAGAAAATTCCAAGCCCGGAAGTCTTAGAATTCCTGAAGGTTCCACAGAGTCCCTAAGAGCCCCGAAGAGGGGCATAAGGGGGGCCACACCATAGGGAGGCTCCCCCTGGCCGCGCCGGGGGGTGGTGTGGGGCCCCCAGGGCTCCACCGCCTTTGCCCTTTCGCCTATTTATTCCCCTCCGAAGGAAAACCCTAGGAACCTGATGAAATATCCCCGAAAAGTTCGCAGCCGCCGTCGTCGTCAACCCTAGATCAGGGGGGTTCTAAAGCTGTCTCCCAGCACCCTGCCGGAGACGGAATCATCACCGGAGGCCTCTTCATCACCATGCCTGCCTCCGTAGTGATGCATGAGTAGTTCATCCTTGGACTACGGGTCCATAGCAGTAGCTAGATGGTTGTCTTCTCCTCCTATGCCTCAATGTTTAGATCTCGTGAGCTGCCTAACATGATCGAGATTGTTCATATGTAATTCTATGTGCTGTGTTTGCTGGGATCCGACGAATATTGAACTTATGCCAAGTTGATTATAGTCTTTATTACAAATGTTATTTGTGATCTTGCATGCTTTTCGTTGCTAGTGTTTGCTCTGGCCAAGTAGTTGCTAGTGACTCCAAAGAGGGAGTATTTATGCTCGATGGTGCGTTCATGCCTCCTTTTCTCCTGTGCTCGAGTGACAGAAACGTGAAGGGGAGGATGTGTTGTTTCCACTAGGGAGAAAACAGCGGTATGAGTGTTCGCGTGTACAATCATTGCTTACATTACACACATTGCTTAATGCAATTATCTGTTGCTTGCAACTTAATACCTAAGGGGGTTCGGATGATAACCTGGGGGTGGATTATTAGTCATAGATGCAGTTGGATTACGGTCTATGTATATTGTAGTATTGCCCGCACTAAATATCATAGTAGTCATCATGTCATGAATGTGCACTACGGTGCAACCTCTATTTGTCAATTGCCCAGCTGTAATTTGTTCATCCAGCATGCTATCTTTTATGGAGAGACACCACTAGTGAACCTATGAACCCTGGTCCATTTTCCTACACTGTTAAACAAACCTCTACCATTTCCTGATTTTCTTTACTTACTGCAAGCATACACCATTTTCCACACTATACGTCTAATCTTTGTTTTCAGCAAGACCGGTGAGATTGACAACCTCGTTGTACCGTCGGGACAAAGTATTTTGGTTGTGTTGTGTGCAGTTTCCGCGTTGTTGCTGACACCGGTGAGGCGCCATCACCACCGTCAGTGGCATCAACCTTCCGAAGATCCTCTTTCTCCTACTGGATTGATAACCTTGGTTCTTAACTAAGGAGAAATTCCTACCGTTGTGCTCATCACACCCTCCTCTTGGGGTTCCCAACACGCTTTGCCAACATCAAGTACTTTTTCTGGCGCCGTTGCCGGGGAGAAATAAGTCTTCTGGCAAGGGGAGTCTCTCACTCTCAACCTCTTTATTTTGTTTATTGTCTTGTTTTTTTATTTATTTTGTCTTGTTTGCATCTCTATATCAAAAACACAAAAATATTAGTTCTTATTCTAATTGTCATTTTTGCTTTTATCATGCTTACTATCAATGGTTAATGTCTTTGAAACTAGAGCTTATAGGCAAGGTGGGTTCACAGATGAACAACAAAAATATTATAATGAACACCGCTTGTCACAAAAAGGGATACACTTATGGGAACAAAATAATAAATTGCATGACTATGCTATAAACTTGTGCTATACTTATAATGTTACTTATTGATTTGATAAATCTCGTTGCTGTAGGAGGTATAAACACCTCCCTTTTCAATGTGAGTATAATCACAATGTTACCATATCTTATTATCTTAAAGGAAATTATGAATTTTATGATGTGGAACATATTAAAAAAATTATTGCTTGGAAGGGTGCATTTGAAATTTCCTATTTGCTTGAAAGTATTGATGATGCACCTTATAAATATGAGATTTATGCCATACTTGAATATTGCTTTGATAATTACAAGGATTGTAATTACTACATAATGGAATATATGAATAAATGCTCTCAACCTAAGGAAGAAACTAATGCCTTGTAGGAGCCTATGGAAGAAGAAATTGCTGAATTTGGAAGCTCATTGGATGAAAAAAAGGAGGAGAGTGATGATCAAGAGGAGGAAGAATGGAACCCATGTCTACCTCCCAATGAGAGTAACTCTTTAACTCATACATTATTTGATGAAAGTGATGATCCTATTGATTCTTTTGAAATATCCTTTTTTGATGAAATTGATACTTGCTATACTTGTGATCTTGATACTACTATGAATGAAACTTGTGATAATGATATTGCTACTGTTATTTATGATAATCCATGCTACTTTGATCAATGCTATGAGAATCCTCTATTTATCCCAACTATTGATATGCATGATAATGAGGAAGTTTGGTTAGAAAATTTATATGATAATGCTCTTGATGATGGTCCTATGTTACTTGATGTTATAAATCATAATGCTACTGATAATAGGATTGCTATAATGTGTCATGTACCTTTTACGAGTGATCAATCATCTTGTTTTTTTATTGCTAAAAGTGGGAGGCGTTGTTGCTGACACCGGTGAGGCGCCATCACCACCGTTAGTGGCATAAACCTTCCAAAGATCCTCTTTCTCCTACTGGATTGATAAGCTTGGTTCTTAACTAAGGGGAAATTCCTACCGATGTGCTCATCACACCCTCCTCTTGGGGTTCCCAGCACGCTTTGCCATCATCAGAGGCGCATGCAACTTGCGTACGGGCTGGCGAACGAGGAGCTGCATATGGCGCCTTCTATCACGCCATTTTCAACTTTCTACGTGGGTTTAGTTTAAATTACAGGTTTAGTGTGTGTGTTTGGGGTGTCACCTAAAAGTTGTTTTTATATCAGTTCTAAGGTCCTCTAGCTAGTACTGAAAAACCACGCCTCTTAGGGTTAGCTTTTGCTATAAATTTATGGTGTTATATGTAATCTCTGAAGAAACGGTCACGGTTTGTGCACTGCAAATTCAGTTAAGTGTGCCGTTTCCGAACATTTTATGTTTGTTCTACATATGATCCTTTCGACCGCAGCATTTGAAAGGTGGACAATCCACACCAAACTTTCAACCATCCGGAGTAATGGCCAGAAATAGCCATTCATGTGGTTTTCATTCGACACAAATCTGGAATTTTCACCTTACTAGAGACTATCTGATCCTCATCTCCGACATGGCCAGATTCAAACACTTCCCGGAGGAGCGTGTACGGGAGGTGACCCGGCTATGCGACCGTCATTTGGGTGGTGTGTCATGTCTACCAACCAAGCCATGGCGTCCTTGAAGCAACAACTCCGTGGGCGCGCTCTCGTCGGTCGAGTGCTAGGGTCATGGACTTTAGTCACGCCGGCCGACGTCCTGGCTGAGTTTGCCACACAATGCTCCAATCTGCGGAGCCAAGTTCTCGTCGACGTGTGCGCGTCGTCCAGGGATTTCTTCGTGCGGTTCCAGTAAGCCGACGACTGCGGACACATCTTCCGCACCTCGAAAAATTTCAGGTGCAGCGATGCGACCATCAATATCTCTTGTTGGCATGAAGCATATGGCGGCACGCCGTCGGAACTTGTCTATCTATGCACGCTAAGCTTCGACAACATCTCTTTCCACGCCAGGGAGCCGGAGGCAGTGAACCTGCTCGTCAACAACCTCGGCGGCGAGGTTGTGGAGATGCTGCCGGTCTCGTACATGTAGTCAATGGAGTTCAAGGCGTGGATGAAGGACCCGTGCACTGTCCCAAAGGTGCACCGCATAGAGATCCCGCGGGCGATGACCGGTGACCCTATATTTGCATCGCATCCATCCTCACCGGAGAGAATGCGCTCGTACACCCACCCGATCTTCATCCATGTAGTCGACATTGCCGACGACGGCGGAAACGCCTTTAGAAGAAGAGCGGGCGGAGCAACATTCTGATCGACGTTGGTTTCATGCAATAAATAATCCGTGTATTGCAATTTGCACCCGAATTATTAACAAATAAATGAGGCCAACACGCCGCCACAGTTCTTGGCATTGCAGTGTCGGGGTTCGAGACAGCGCGGCGGAGGGGAACAATCCCACGGTGTAGAGGAAGGATTTTGGGTCTGCAAATGGTCTTCAGTCAACACACTTTTAATATCCTGGTCAATGTGACTGCCACAGTCAGCAAAAAAATCTTGAACTCACAAATATATATCCGGACGACAAGAACTTTTCGTTTTGGCGCGGATTTTTCCGTCCTGGCAGTTTTCCCCCTCACTCTAACTCGAATTTGGGGGTCGACTGCAGTCAGACACATTTCGATTTTTCGTCCCTTCCCTCTACACCGCCCGGCGGCCTACCTTTCCCCTCTCACTATGTTTCCCCTTCCCTTCCCACGGAGCAACACCGTCGCCAACCCCACCCTGGCCGCACCCCACTCTTCCCCTCTCCGCCGTCTCATTGGACCCAGCGTCCTTTCTTCCCCGTTAATGGCATGTGATTTCTTCAGATCTATCAAGTACAATAGGGTGGATAGAATTTGATCTATGATCCATTTCATACCTCTACTTTTTAGGAGGATCACTGCCGACTCTGCCACAACCCTGAAGGCCCAGACGACTTGAAGAACGAAGGAAAAAGGTCCAGTTTCGTCATACGTATTTCTGAGGACGAAAATTACATGGTACATATTGGTTCACCGGGTGCTCGCATATAATTGCTTGCTTAACTACCATCGGAATATCAGCTCAACACACATGGATTATGTGTCTTGTAATTTTGGTTTTGTAAAAACAATATTTGATTGTTGTTTGTTGTAGTTTGTTCCTTGCTGTGTCAGGAAACAGATAAATAACACAACTGGGGACCAAATGAAAATTGTGACTCCAGATGGATTTCTTTATAAATATGTTCTCGCGAAAGAAGAGGACACCACAGAGGTAACTGGTGTAGATTCGGACAGCCTTGTCAAGTACTACGGATTATACTATTTTGATAAGATAGTGGTGGATTTGGAGCACCATAAATTCTTCAGACCTACTATAGTTGACCACTCCAATGAAGAGAAGGACCTACTCGTATATATATAATATGCTCTATCTACAAAGGCAAGTATAGATCTATAGACATGTATGCAGATGTATATTCTACTAACATTAATTGTAATGTACGATATGTTGATCAACAAGTCAATGTGTTTCAGTATCCGTTATCTATGCAAGGTAAAAAATGAACAATCAATAGTTGATGCGTAATTCATGTCTGTTGTTATTAGTTTTTTCGGAATTACAACCTCATACTACATAGTTATTAATATAAATATTGTGGTTTCTTTCTTATTTTGTAGAATACACAGAAGTATTTGATTGTTTCAAATACAATGAGTCATTGCCGTCACTGTGTTCTAAACATCTACAAAAAATTGTTTATTTCCCTAGAAATCACTATCAACGCATGGATTTTCTTAGTGTTCGTAAGGTTATAGGCAGAAACATTGGGGGTGCTACACTAGTAAGTAACAAGCTAATTAGTCAAACTCAAATGTCCTTTTCACATATTTGAATTATATGTGCAACATCATTGATATGTCCGGTCCAATTTGCAGAAGATTGGAAATGTATTTCATCATCAATTCAGCATCCCATCGTTAGATGTACTATCCTTATCGATGGAACAATCAAGCAATAAAACCAATATATCGTGGCTTGTAGATAAAAGAGGAAAATTTATGTTGGAGAAGATACGGTGGAATGAATTTGCTAGCAACACTGAGATTAAAATCGGATCGGTTATCGCTCTCTGCGCTGCAAGGATCAACAATGCTATCCATATGTGTCTTCATCAAGTAATGTGACAGCTAGTATTCTGTACAATAGGTTACTTTAAACATATGACCTAGTATTGTAGGATTTAGATCAATGTATGTGATGATTCTACGGTGTAAGTAGTACTCGGTCATCATGTACTGCGATGACAATGCTCAATTATCAATATATGTACTCATTTGCACCAATATTTGGCAAATTCCGTCCCATCCGATAATTGTATAGAATTTCCGAAATTACGTATCATGTCCATACATATTTGAAGTCTCCAATAAATCATCAACCGGCTGTAAATCGGAGCCGCCGCTTTTCAGGGTATGCCTATTTTTTAAAACCGACTCACGTTTATAAAAATTCGGATCCCCTACTAGATCGCGGACATCCTGGATCTGTTAGAGTCGGCTGCTAGAATGGGCCGCCTCATGCGGTTGCATCGGCCAATATGCTCGGCCGCTCTCGATGCCCAACATATCAGAGTCGGGCCGTTTTTAGAAACCGCCTGAGGGTTTTGTTTCCCAGCCAGGTCGGGAGCCCGGCTCCAATAAGGCATGATTATTAGCACCTTATGCTCCAAAACGGCTAGGAGGACCGGCTCAGGCCTATGCACGGGAACCGGCTGAGATTGTGGGTATCTTAGTAGTAGTAGTGTAAGGTGGTTCATCCGACCGTTCTTTCTTACCATTGTTTGTCTTGGGGGAAGATTCTTCCTCTAGCATACATGCACACGGCATAGCCTCGTACATTTATTCATGCATTATCTTAGCCTCATGAAATGGTAGTGGAGGCTCATAAGGAGTTTTTTCAACCGCATTAATTTGCTCCTCCTATAGAGGCACATGAATAGTGATAGCCTTTTTAGGTGGCTCGGAGTTTATGCAATTATTCGTCGGAAGCTACAGGAACTAGCTATACCTTTTATAATCTACAAAATGGTGTCAGAACCCATATGTAAAGGTTTGCTTAATTTATCAAGTTTACCAGCTTCAATAAATTCTTGTATGTAATCATATTCTACTTTGGTTAATCGTTTGTTTCCTAAATATTTTGACCAAGTTTTCATGTTCATACACATATCATTTAACGATCCCAAGGATGGATCAATTGTGTATTTCAAGATCTAATATATCTCTATTTTCACTACTTAGTCCTCCATAAAAGATGGGTAACACTAACCAAGGTGGTAGTTCATGATGGTGACAATAATCAATTAGCTGACGGAACCTTACGTAACCTTTTTTTCCAAACCTATTTCTAAAGCTGCCGATCATGCGCCTTGCTCCATTAGTTTTCCTCTCTAGATACAAGTAAAGCAATACACAGCAGATAATTTATCCCAACTATCAAAAGTACCTCAGGGTGTGACTTGTACCATGATATAGCTACGTCATCAAGAGTGTGACTAAATATTTTAAGCCTCATATCATCATCAGTAAATGCATTAATCTTGAAATTCCCACATATTTCTTCAAAAAAATCAATATGACTATATAGATCTTCCCTAACGTCACCTTTATCTTTACTATTAATGTTACTGTGGCGGTGGTGTCACACTTCAACGTAATTACAGAAGGAATGCCATCCCACACTAATTACAGCATATTAATTACATTAATAATGCCACCACTCTCAATTTACTCCAATCCAACCTCCGTTGCCCATAATTCTCTCGCCTCTAAGGTCAATTAGGTAACAAACATATCTCAACTTCCTAACAAACCACGCTATTTTCTATCTATCTATCTTCTATCTATACTACCTAAAAGGAAAATTTGGTTCTCGGCCATCCTCTGAGCCTATCGCTCCTGTCTTCCTTTCGCTCCAGTTTCTCTTCGTCGTCCTACCACCAATTCTCAAAAAAAAAACGTGTGAGCAAAACTAATCGCCTTTGCCGGATTCCATCCGTATATCTCTCTCCTCCCAATCTAGCCAACCTCCAGCGCCGCCCCAAACCAACCCCTCAATCCGTTCTAAGATCCTACTTCAGTGCACGGCAAATCCCTCGTCTAGATGCAGCTCGGAGGAGCAGGAAAACTGCCGCATGGAGCTGCATCGGATCTCTGGAGCTCGGCGAGGACATCAACAAGGGACAAATCTGTAGAGCCCCCAACCCCTTCCCTTCATCATCCCTGCCCTCAAAGAGTCACAGCTCTAGGTCCACGTCGCCAACCCCACTGCCCTTTCCTGGAGTGGTCCCGCCTCGTCTACAACCTCGTGGTCACCGGTCACGCCGCCCGCTTCTGCTCCACCGCCGACGAGACCGCCATCGCCTCCGTCCTCAGCCTATAGTCCAAGCAGGAGTCCACTACGTCCTCGTGCCTGGCCTTGGCGAGCGACCAGACGGACCTTCTCGCTGCCAAGGAAAGATGTTGAGATTGTGGTGACTAACACTTCACGGAAGCATCTGCTTAGCGGATGCAGCAGTACCTTGCCGGGAAGAAGACGATGTGAGTTCTTATCTGTTTTGCAAGTTGGTCGCGTTCCTAATGATTTGTGAAGTAGTTTCTGGTAGGTTAATGTATATTTTATAAATTTGTGCTCATCAGCTGAAGTTACTACTTAAATACTTGTATACTATGCTCTACCGGATTTTACTATGCAGAGTAGATGTTTGAGGATAGAAAAGTCTAAAAGTGGATAGTTGTGTATAATCCACATAAGTGTATCCTGTATGGAACTGGAAGTGTTGATGGCATACATAGTCTTGATTCTGTAAAAGCATTGAAATTTGCAAATGGTATATAGAAATCTTTCCAGACAGTTCTTTCTTTTGTAACTGAAAGCAGCTGTTGGCAGTGGACATGGTGACTTTGCCATGTACCATATGATGTATCTCTATTAAGTAATAAAATCCCTTTATCTAAAAAACATATGCTGTATAATTACATTAATATGTAGTAATTATCTGCTGATAAATATACGTCTGTCATTTGGCGTTCACAGGTGTACCCAAGGAACAACTATTCACTCGGGCTGATTGCTTAGACTGGAAGCCCTTTTCTTCGTGTTCAATTTTATCCCTCAATTATTAATAGGCAGAGAGACAGGAGAGTCTATGTAGATCTATTTAATCTCGGTGGATTTATTTCATGGGATCGATACTGGCCCTTGGCATGGAGGTCCGGATCTGATGTTTGTTCTTATTTATTTATTTTGAGGCCGTGTTCCTATTTCTTCCTGTAAGGTCATAAACTGAACATGGAGACCTGCACGTTTGTGCCGGTAACAGGTTGAGAGAGAAGATAGACAACTCAAAAATGGAGCATTGCTTTATTGGGCTATGCTCATCTTGCATTCACATATTCGTGGGATCATCTTCCGATATGTCATCTTGGCTCCTGACGGAAGCTGTGATTTTTGTTTTGCTGTTCTTACATGCCCGTGAAAGCGGTTCTAGGCGCGTGGGGGTGGACATGGTGGGCTACTACATTAATAGGATCCACACGTCCATTGTGCTGTTCGTGGAGACCAGCATGGCGAGTTCCACGCTGATGATGTGACTCACATTTGGCTGCGGGGACACGATGTGACTGCTCCATGTGAGTTGCATTACCTTGCTTCAAGTACATGACATTGATAATACTGCATTTGTGCATAACGATTATGGGTTCACAGCACAATTTCATTTTGGCGTGCAAGGAGAACGGGATGTGGCTTTGCTTGGCCATGGCGGCGCGACAATGCTACCTATGCGGCAATTGAAGAAGCTAGACATTAGCCAGCCGAAGACGTACTCCATTGCGACAGCTTTGGATTATCACAATGTTGGTGAGTCCTTCAAGCAAGCAACAAGAATTAGAAGAATCTGTCGTACTGTATAGTTTAGTTTGAACTTGACACATTTCATGATTCCCACATAAACGCCATGAATGACAAGTACCTCATGGAGTCGGAGACCTCAACATCAGTTTTTCACGAGTAGATGATGTCTCTTGAATGATTCGTTTTGTTTCTGGCTGTCACATGAGTATAGAGAAAGAGACTATAGGGGACCAACCTTTTCTGATGTTTGTACTAACAAAGATAATTAAATTAGAATCATTGATAAACAAATTTCCACTAGACTAATGCATCGTGTCGTACATTTACAATTAAATTTCTGTAATTTCTGGTGCTTCAAGATATGCATATACCAATGTTGATGAGTTAGTGTCTCCAGAAGCTCACGCATATCCAGAGTAATTTGTGAGCTTCGAGAATGGAAACTACTCCGGTGGAGGTTGATAGCTTCAGGTGTTTTGTGAACCGACAGATGAACTTGTGCATCCACATCTACGACATGTACACCACCTTGGCAGAATGGACATAGTACATTTGTATGGCCCAATTTAACATAAAATTATCTCCAAAATAACCTCCATTGTAAGTCCGTGGCCAAGTTTTCTAATTATTTTTGTGTTTTAAGACATTCTATTTTGATTTTAAGAGGCTGCGAGACAACAGAAGTAGAAGCTACATGAATTACATCTGCTAAGAAACCACATGGACCAAGGAATTAATAGAAGAATTCATGCAAGCACCGGGGCAAATAACGTAAAATGGTTTCATTGTAAACCTATATGGTTTTGCTAACCAAACGTGAACACAAAATATTAGAAATTTAGCTCTTTATAGATGATTGCTTTATATTGGAACATGGTAGATAAGAAACGAAGACATCATATTCAAATGATATACAGTAAACATCAAAGTGGCAATTAAGATGTTTGAGTGATACAAATTACGATGTTTCCAAGTTTGTGAACAAATATCTATTCATTTTTCACCCGTTGCAACGCACGGGCATTTTGGTAGTACTTCCTAGTGCGCATCATATCAAATATTATAGGGTTGATTTCATACCATTCTTCATTCACCCTGGGATGCACCTTCGTAAAATCATTATGAGGTGGTCCACCCGAGTACTGTAATGTAGCAAGTTTAATGTAAGGACGTGTCCTCGTCCATTGTGACTGCAATGGGGCTTAGCTCCCCGATAATGGCGCCGGAAAATAGCTTTACGCTTGCAAGTGCACAGAGCTGTTAAAGCTAGTTTCGAGTAAGAGTATCGAACCATGTTGGAGCTATGAAAATGGTCGTGTGTGTTAAGCTTTGAGTGTTTCTACTTGTTGATGGAGGGGTTAACCTCTTGGGTGGCCCGATCTTCACGAATCGACCAAGAACACGAAGAACAAACGAAGAACACGAAGAACATGAAGGGTAAAACGAGGGGAATCGAGAGGGGATCGGGGAGTGGAGATAACTAGTAAGAACTGAAAGACCCGATCTCCCGTCAACTAAGCCGCAACGTCCGCCTACGGGACAATCGATCCAACCGAACTCACCTTTTCATAAACCTCTTCACACCCGTGTCCGGTCCACCACGCCAATAGAACCTCAAGGGTTAGTTGAGAAACATTGGAAAGTCCCTAACTGATACCAAGGTGAAAGGATAGGAAACCCGATGAATCTTGATACGGTCCTAGATACAAATCATAGGAGTAGCCTTGATACAGTCCTAGGTACAAACCATAGGAGTAGCCTCACAAGAGGCGTACAAGAGCAAAGCTCAAATGTCTAAATTCATGTCTAATCTAGATCTGGTCCAAGGGGTACCATTATATAGCCTAGGGGGTAGGTGGGGTGAAAAGGGAGATTTTCCCTACTTTTGCGAGCTGGCAGGAAAACCGTCCTGGAGGCTGGCCTGGCCGGGCTACTCGGGTGGGTGGCCGGCCTAGGCCGGGGTGGAGGCCATGCGGCTCGGTCAGGTGGCCGGCCTGGACGCGCGTGGGAAAGCCGGACTAGGCCGGGGAGGAGGCCAGGCGGCTCGGGCAGGTGGCCGGCCTGGGGTGCGCAGGGAGACCGGCCTAGGCCGGGTTGGAGGCCGGCCAGCTCTGCTAGGGTGCCGGTCTGGAGGCCGGCCTGGCTGGGGTGCAGGCCAAGTTTCCTGCACACCTCTCCCTCCCTCTTGTCTTCTTCTTCCTCGACGTCTTCTTCTCGGCCTTCCTTGCTAGCTTCTTGGGCATCAACTTGGGCATGTTCTTGATCTCCTTGGCCACCGTCTTGTAGCTCCATTGCAGGGTAAAACCTGAGCACACATAGGGTTCCATGAGGTAGCCCAACATTCACCAAGTCATCGAAAACATGGCGAGACAGGAGTGAGTTCACCTTATCAAGTATCGCGTTTGCGCGAGATCTTGTCATGGATCCATTGGGTGTTGGGCTTGGTGGAATGGGGTGTGCTGCATCATCTCCCCCCCTTGAAAAAGAGTCGACCTTGACTCTTAGTCTTCCTCGTCACTTGGGTATCCATGGAAGTGAGAGAGATCCTTGACGTTGAAGGATTCGTGGACAAGGTACTTGGATTGCGGTAAGTCAAGCTTGTAGGCGTTGTTGTTGATGCGCTTGATGATCTTGAAAGGTACGTCACATCTTGGCTTGATCTTGGAGTTGCACTCTTGTGGGAAACGGTCTTTGCGCAAGTGTGGCCACACGAGATCACCTTATTGTAACACCATGGGCTTCTTGTTCTTGTTCATCATGGATGTTCGGTGCTCTGAATGCTTCCCAAGTGTAGCTCTTGTGGATTCATGGAGCTACTTGACGTTGTCGGTGCGCTTGTCAATGTCCATGTTGACTTGCTCGCATAGAGGCAATGGTAGGATGTCGAGAGCGGTGTTGGAGTTGAAGCCATAGACGATCTCGAAGGGGCTTCTTTTAGTATCTTAGTGAAGTGCTCGATTGTAGGCGAACTCAGCATGGGGAATGCATTCCTCCCAATTCTTGAGGTTGGGCTTGATCAATGCCCGTAGGAGTGAAGAAAGCGTTCGGTTCACCACTTCGGTTTGGCCATCTGTTTGTGGGTGGTAGACGGTGGAGAATAGTAGCTTGATGCCGATCTTGGCCATCAAAGTCTTCCAAAAGTAGGAGGTGAACTTGACATCTCGGTCCAACACAATTGACGTGGGCACACCATGTAGACGCACAATTTCCCTGAAAAAAATTATGATATGTGAAGCATCGTCTGTTCTATTGCAAGGGATGAAATGCGCCATCTTAGAGAAACGATCAACAACGACAAAGATTGAGTCCATGTTTGCTTTAGTGCGTGGGATTCCGAACACAAGGTCCATGCTAATGTGACTCCAAGGAACATGTTGTGTAGGTAATGGCAAATAAAGACCATGGGGGTTGGAAGTAGACTTAGCTCGGAGACATGTAAGACATCTCTTGACTAGTCTTTCAACTTGGTGCCTCATCTTAGGCCAATAGTAGTGGTTGGCGAGCATGGAGTAGGTCTTGTCCCTTCCAAAGTTTCCCATGAGACCTCCTTCATGTGATTCCTTCAATAACAACAATCGAAGAGAGGACTCCGGAATACACAATTTTTTAGCCTTAAACAAGAAACCTTTGTGGAGATAGTCGTCATCGAAACCTCTATTGGGAAATCATTTCTCGAAAATGGGTCCAAAGAAAACATCGGAAGAGTATAAGTCTTTGATCTCATCCAAACCAATCACATGGATTTCAAGGCGGGTAAGAAGACACTCTTTACGAGACAAAGCATTAGCTACAACATTCTCTTTATGTTTCTTGTACTTAATAATATAAGTAAAATATTCAATGAATTTTACCCATTTAGCGTGTCTTTTGTTCAAATTAGCTTGACTTTTCAAATATTTCAATGATTCATGATCGGAATGAATAACAAATTCTTTTGGCCAAGGATAGTGTTGCCAAACTTCCAAGACTCTAACCAAATCAAATAGTTCCTTCTCATATATTGGGTAATTGAGTCTAGCACCATCTAATTTCTCACTATGATAAGCAACAGGACGTCCATTTTGCATAAGAACTCCACCAATGCCTATTCCACTAGCATCACACTCGATCTCAAAAGTTTTCTCAAAATCCGGCAAAACAAGCAAAGGTGCTTTGGTCAAACATTTCTTGAGGGTATCAAAAGCTTTTTGTTGAGCATTGCTCCAAATAAACGGTACATTCTTCTTTGTAAGCTCATTTAAAGGGCAAGCAATGGTTGAAAAATCCTTCACAAAACGGTGATATAAACAGTCAAGGCCATGGAAACGCCTTATCTCACCCACGAAAGTAGGGTTAGGCCAATTTCTAATTGTCTCGACTTTCTTCTCGTCAACTTCAATTCCATTGGAGGAAATTACAAAACCCAAAAAAAACAAGCTTGTTAGTGCAAAAATTGCGTTTGGAAAGAGTTGCAAAAAAGTTTTCTTTGCGAAGGTCTAAGAATACTTGAGAAATATGCTCAATGTGAATCTCCAAAGATTTTCTATATATAAGAATGTCGTCAAAATAAACCACGACAAATTTGCCAATGAAAGGACGCAAAACTTCATTCAGAAGACGCGTAGGTTTTAAAGGTGCATTGGAAAGACCAAAGGGCATGAAAAGCCCTTCATGCAAACCAAGTTTTGTTTTAAAAGAAGTTTTCCATTCATCGCCTATGCTCATGTTATGTTGGTGCCACATTTGAGGTCAACGTTGGAAAAGATTCTAGAACCACATAAGTCATCAAGCATATTTTCGAGCCTAGGGATGGGATGTCTATATCTAATAGATTTAGCATTCATAAGGCGACAATCCATGTACATACTAGAAGTGTCGTCGTGTTTAGGGACAAGGATAAGCGGAACGACACAAGGGCAAAGGGATTCGTGAATAAAACCTTTCTTTAGAAGTTCTTGGATTTGCCACTCGATTTCCTTAGTATCCTCGGGGTTGATGCGGTCGGGAGCACGGTTTGGAATTAGCGCACCCGAAATGAGTCCAATGCGTTGCTCGATACCTTGTGGAGGAGGTAGACCCGGCGGTAGTTCTTTGGGAATACGTCCTCAAATTTCTGCAACAAAGGTAACAAAGACGGTGGAAGGGTTGTTATGGTGTTAGTTTCAATTGCTTCTCCTTTGCACACGAGGACGATGTGAAGTATGGATGGGTCATATCGTAACTCTCACATCTCTCTTTTGGTGGCAAGTAAGGCAAGGCTTTTGTGAGCACTTGAAAAAATTTCACTCATGTTTGGCTTGTGGCTCTCACTCTCCTTTAGGTGGATCACTCGCTCACCACTCATCTCACTAGAAACTGGAGAGGAAAGCATAGAAGGATCCCAATCCTTCGCACTTGATGTTGGATTGTTTGTAGGTGGCGGTTGTGTCAATGTGTATGGTGAAGAAGACTCAGTCATCTTGATGATGGGATACTGGAAACCATGCATTGTATCATCCTCAAGTGGTTGATGACGGTGAAGATGATATTCTTGATCTTGATGTTCTTGTTGAGAATGGTGACGATGATGTGTCCTTGGGAGTGTTGGGAAGAGAGAGACATCATCTGTAAGGTCATAGGAACCAAAATCTTCATTATTGACTTGCGGAACTTCATCATAGATTGGTGGGACATCATCATAGATTGTTGGAGTTGTATCTTCACGCTCATGGTGGTGTCGATCTTGTGATTGGAGGGATAACTTCGCATCCTTGATGTGGATGTTGTGATTGTGTTGATGAAGGATGTTCATGTTCTAGAGCAGTAAGTCTGTAGTCCGTCCTCATATGATGTCTCATATGGAGGTTGCTAATTGTTGTTGGTGGTGAAGTGCCTCTCGCCTCTTGTCTTGATGGAAGAGTAGGATCATGATATCCATGGCAAGGTTGTCCTTGATCATTGTCGATGTTGGGGCTCAACGAGGTAGCCCATGGTAGTAGATGAGGAGGAGGGGTCTCCTACCCTCCATATGAATGATGAAGATCCTTGACATTGAACATAGGGACGTTGAGGCAAAGGCCACGTCCATCGTCGTCGACATGTTGTTATTCATCAAATAGAGGTGGTGAAAAATCGTGTGGGTCATCCTCATTGGCTTGGCATTGGCGATTATTATGGGGAGGATGGCGCCTATGGTTATTGTGGTGATGTTGGTGAAGGCATGACTTGCGGCAGGCACGAGTATTATTATCACGGTTGCGTTGTTGAGGGATGTCGAGCTCTTGGCGGTCATTGTTGTGTTGACGCGCATTTTTTCTTTTACGCCTTTGATGCGGCTGAGTACCATCCACGAAGTCATGAAGGCCATAGTCGTGAGCGTAGCTTGGCGGAGGTGGGTGAGGAGGTTGGTGTAGACCGGTCGTAGAGGGTGATGTTGAAGAGGGTCACCACGGCCTTGTCGGTGTGGAGGAGGTGGTGATGGCGAGCTATCCTCATACCAATTTCTTCGAGGAGCTTGTGGTGGAGGAGGTACTTGGTTTGAAAATCTACCATCTTCCATGTGGTGATGACGATCATGTCAGCGAGCTTGGTGATGAGAACGAGGATGTTGGCTTGAATGCCGAGACCTTGAAGACGATGATGATCGACATCGGTTGGCAATGTTCGCCGAGTTAGCGTTGATGCGCGCCATGTGATCATTCAAACGATCCTCTTGTGCTTGGATTCGACATTCATAATGCTCCAATCCGCCATTCACAAGTTGGCGGATTTGGAAATGGTCATTGATGGTGACGTAGTTGTGGTAGTTGTCGTTGGAGAACAGGTTTCCTTCTTCTTCCGAGCTCAGACTTGTGAACACTCCTTCCCTAGCCATCTCAATAACACACAAGTGTGATATGAAGAATATATGTCTCACTTACGCAACTTTACCTTTTTTTGGTCGTATTGAGGCTAGTGGACGAGCCTAGGTGTAGGGAGGTATGTCCAAAGTGAGTCCAAAAATATCGAATGAAAAACTGCAAACGACAACACACACACTTTTTGTGGATGGCAAATGGGTGAGGAAAGTGGCACGGAGAAATAAACATATCTTAAGAAGAGTTTGTTGTAAAACATAGAAAATAACCAAAATGAAATGTTAGCAAAAGAACCAAATCCTAGTGGAGGAAAACAAAATGGAACACACACACACAAGTGATTAATTGGGTGCAGCCAATGGACGAGCGGAGTCGAAATGTTCCTAACAAATACTAAGCTCAATGCCACACCAAGACAAGGAGGACGCTAGCTCAAACCGCAAACTTTAAAAGGCAACAAGATTCGCACCGTGGCAACGGGTCACTCTTTTCTATTTTGCGACGCGAAGCTACACGTTCCTACAAGGGATAGCACTTGGCATCGATCTTTTTTTATTTTCTCTTTTCACTTTTTGCTATATGGGGATACAAATGTCAAGCCTAATCGAACTACGCTCTCACAAGTGCAAAACACGCACTCTCGGTGCCACTAGTGCAATGCCAAGCAATATAAAAGAGCTAGTCCAAATGGGAAAGGTACACGAAGGATGGGTTAGTTCAAGCGGAAACAAATTATACCTATTTGATGGATGATCGCGGACTTGCGGCCGGGGGTTGTCGATCCATTGATGTAGTTTCATAGATGATGTTGTGGGCTTCGCGTGGAAACTTGAATGACTCAAATCGGACCAACAACGACAAAGAAAAACACGTTTGAAATTCTGTCCAGGAATCGAAGAACAGGAATTTTCTGCGATTTTTGCTCAAGTTTGAAATTCCTTCAAATCCAAGAAATTTTTTGGACAAAGTTGAGAAAAGTGGCTGGATAGAAAGGTGGGGAATGGTCTTAAGCAACAAATCCATGGATCAAATCCACGAAAAACTCAACACATCAACAGATCGGTCGAAATCCTTTTTGAGGTTATTTTTGGTGAAATTTTCGAATTTAGGGTTTGGGGAAGAAAATTATTGTTGGAAAGGGGATTGTCGGGGTCGAATTCGTGTCAATCTAGCTGCTGATACCATATGATGGAGGGGTTAACCTCTTGGGTGGCCCGGTCTTCACAAATCGACCAAGAACACGAAGAACGAACGAAGAACATGAAGAACACGAAGGGGAAAACGAGGGGAATAGAGAGCGGATCGGGGAGGGGAGATAACTAGAAAGAACTGAAATACCCGATCTCCCGTCAAGTAAGCTGCAACGGCCGCCTACGGGACAATCGATCCAACCGAACTCACCTTTTCGTAAACCGCTTACCCGTGGCCGGTCCACCACGCCAATAGAACCTCGGGGTAAGTTGAGGAAGATTAAAAATTCCCTAACTAGATCCCAAGGGGAAAGGATAGGAAACCTGATGAATCTTGAGACGATCCTAGATACAAATCATAGGAGTAGCCTTGATACGGTGCTAGGTACAAACCATAGGAGTAGCCTCACAAGAGGGGTACAAGATCAAACCTCAAATGTCTAAATTCATCTCTAATCCAGATCTGGTCCAAGGGGTACCCTTATATATCCTAGGGGGTAGGTGGGGTGAAAAGGGGAGCTTTTCCCCACTTTTGCGAGCTGGCAGGAAAACCGGCCTGGAGGCCGGCCTGGCCGGGCTGCTCGGGTGGGTGGTCGTCCTGAGGCGCGGAGAGGACGGCTTAGGCCGGGGCGGAGGCCCGGCTACTCGGGCAGGTGGGCGGCCTGGAGGCGCACAGGAAAGTCGGCCTAGGCCGGGGTGGAGCCCGGGCGGCTCCGGCAGGTGGCCGGCCTGGGGTGCGTAGGGAGACCAGCCTAGGACGGGATGGAGGCCGGCCGGCTCTGTTAGGGCGCCGGCCTGGAGGAGAGCCTGGCTGGGGTGCTGGCCGGATTTCCTGCACACCTGTCCCTCCCTCTTCTCTTCTTCTTCCTCGGCGACTTCTTCTTAGCCTTCCTTGCTAGCTTCTGAAGGGTATGTTGCATTGAAAACAAAAAAAATATTGCGCGCGATAAACCCGAATGGCCAAGATCTAATCTAGGAGATGAAAGGTAACTAGGAGAAAGAGTCTAAGGATAACATACCCTCGAAGACTCTAAGTGGTACGACAGAAAATCTCGTTGTTGGCGCAGTCATACTCACGCCGATCACGAGAGCGAGAAGAAGTGCACCGTAATCCGGCGATGCCTCCGTAATCGGTCACACGTTCAGCTCGATGAAGACCGTCGTTCCCTCGATCCAGCGGGGTAGCGGAAGTAGAGGATCCTCCGGAACTCCAGCTGCAAGACGACATGGTGGTGGTGAAGAATCCCACGGTCAGGGCTTCGCCAAGCCGGAGACCATGGATTGGAGTAGCGGGTGGAGTGGAAAAGAGGAGGGACTAGTGTGTGGAGAAGAGGAGCTCTCACCCTCCTTTTATAGGGGAGGGGGAGGCAGCCCAAGGGGGGTGCGGCCAGCCATAGTGGTACCCCCACCTCTTCCATCTTCATGTGAGTGGAAGCTCCACTCACACCCACTCATGCTCCCTTAATTTCCCACTTAGAAAATCCAAAGGTTTTTCTTTAATAAATAAATAAAACATTTTTATTTCTTTATTTATATTTGTTAATTCCATTAACAAAAATTTGCATATAGAACCTCGAATCATCTGTTAATTCTATTAACAACCATTCGACAAAAAAACCCTTTAACTATTTCAATTTTCCCCGAAACAATTTCGGTGCTGCCCAAAATATTCTTCGGTATTCCGTATCCTCTCAAACGCTTCATAGAATCTTAAGTGTGTCACCCTACGGCTCACGAATAATATAGACATGATCGAGACTTCTCTCTGATAAATAATCAACAGCGGGATCTGGAGATCCGTGATGACTCCTATATATTCAACGATGACTCTTGTGATCGTGTGAAGCTTCAACGTCCTAACTATTTCCCTTTGTCTCGCGATATTTTACTTGTCCGAGATCCGATCATCGGTATGAACCATACCTTGTTCGATCTCGTTACCCGACAAGTACTCTTTTCTCGTTCCACTGATATGACATCCTTGTGATCATATCACGTGCTTGCAAGCGGTGTCGATGTGATATCACCGAGAGGGCCCAGAGTATATCTCTCCCGTCAATTTTGGATGGACAAATCCCACTCTTGATCCATGAGCTTCAACTAACACTTTCCGAATATCTAACGCCACCTTTATAGTCACCCTGTTACGGTGTGACGTTTGATGTCATCAAAGTACTCTTTCGGAATTAGTGATTAACATGATCTCATGGTCTAAGGAATAATGTTACTCCGAATGTAAGACATAACAACAAAACTAAATGACCTGATCGTATTGTTATAATTAGTTAGGGTCTAATTTCATGATGTCATTCTCCTAATGACATGACCCGTTATTAACAACATCCAATGTCTATGATCAGGAAACCTTGATCATCTGTTAATCAACGAGCTAGTTAAAAGAGAGGCTTCACTAGGAACGATTGTTTGTTTATTAATCACACATGTATTAACGTTTCCGGTTAATGCAATTCTAGCATGAGAAATAAACATCTATCATAAACAAGGTATAACATACTAAACACTTTATTATTGCCTCTCGGGCATATTCCCTTCAGTCTCCCACTTGCACTAGGGGCAATAATCTATATTACATAGTGATGAATCTAGCACCCATTGAGTTCTGGTGTTGATCATGTTTTGCCTATGAGAAAGGTTTAGTCAACGGGTCTGCCACATTCAGATATGTACTTTGCAAATCTTCACATCCCCATCTACAACATGTTCATGGATGGAGTGAAAACGGCGCTTGATATGTTTGGAATTCTTGTGAGACCTTGGCTCCTTAGCATTGGCTATGGCACCATTGTTGTCTCAATAGATAACCATTGGATCCAACGCACTCGAAACCACGCCTAGTTCGGATATGAACTCCTTCATCCAAACTGCTTCCTGTGTTGCCTCCGAGGCAGCAACATATTTTGCTTCTGTTGATGATCTTGCCACCACGGATTGCTTGGAACTCCTCCACCTTACTGCTCCTCCATTCATAACAAATACGTATCCAGACTGAGACTTAGAGTCATACAGGTCAGTGTCGAAGCTAGCATCGACGTAACATCTTGCGACGAGCTCTTCTTCACCGCCATATACGAGAAACATATCCTTAGTTCTTCTCAAGTACCTAAAGATATTCTTGACCGCCGTCCAGTGTTCCAAACCTGGATCGGATTGGTACCTACTAGTCAAACTAATAGCATGTGCCACATCCGGTCTTCTACATAGCATAGCATACATGATAGAACCTATGGCTGAAGCATAGGGAATCTTATTCATTATTTCTCTATCTTCTGCTGTAGCTGGACATTGAGTCTTACTCAACGTTTTTCCTTGCAACATTGGTAAGAACCCCTTCTTACTATCGTCCATTCTGAACTTCTTCAGAATCTTGTCAAGGTATGTACTTTGCGGAAGTCCAATTAAGCGTCTTAATCTATCCCTGTAGATTTTGATGCCTAATATATAAGCTGCTTCACCGAGGTCTTTCATCGAAAAACTACTGTTCAAATAACCTTTTACGCTTTTTAAAAGTTCTATGTCATTTCCAATCAACAATATGTCATCCATATATAGTACTAGAAATGCTACAGATCTCCCACTCACTTTCTTGTAAATACAAGATTCTCCGTATGTTTGGACAAATCCAAACCCTTTGATCACCTTATCAAAACGGAGGTTCCAACTTCGGGATGCTTGCTTCAGTCCATAAATGGAACGTTGAACCTTGCACACCTTGTCAGCATCCTTAGGATCAATAAAACCTTTGGGTTGCATCATATACAACTCTTTCTCAATGTCACCATTAAGGAACACCGTTTTGACATCCATCCGCCAGATTTCATAATCGAAAAATGCAGCAACTGCTAATATAATCCTAACTGACTTCAACATCGCTACCGGTGAGAAAGTCTCATCGTAGTCAACTCATTTAATTTGTCGAAAACCTTTTGCGACAAGTCGAGATTTATAGACGGTCACGTTACCATCAGCGTCAGTTTTGTTTTTAAGTATCCATTTGTTCTCAATGGCCTTGCGGTCATCGGGTAAGTCCACCAAAGTCCAAACTTGGTTTTCATACATGGATCCTATTTCGGATTTCATGGCTTCAAGCCATTTGTTGGAATCTGGGCTCATCATCGCTTCTTCATACGTCACAGGGTCATCACCTCCATCTACCATGAAGTTTAAGACGGGATTCTCATACAGTTCAGGAGTTGTACGATCCCTACTTGACCTGCGAACCACGGTAGTTTCCTCTTCTGAAGTTTCATGATCTTGATCATTAGCTCTCTCTTCAACTGACGGGGTCGGCACTGGAACAACTTCCGGCGCTGCGCTACTCGCCATTCCAAGAAGAGAAGGTTCAATAACCTCGTCGAGTTCTACCTTCCTACTATTCACATCTTTCGAGAGAAACTCCTTCTCCAAAAAGGATTGCCTTCGGATCTGTGATAGAAGGTGTACCCTATAGTTTCCTTAGGGTATCCTATGAAGACGCATTTTCCGCTTTGGGTTTGAGTTTATCAGGTTGAAGCTTCTTCACATAAACATCGCATCCCCAAACTTTTAGAAATGACAGCTTAGGTTTGTTTCCAAACCATAATTCATACGGCGCCGTTTCAACAGATTTAGATGGTGCCCTATTTAAAGTGAATACGGAGGTGTCTAGTGCATAACTCCAAAACGATAGTGGCAAATCTGTAGGAGACATCATAGATCGAACCATATCCAATAAAGTACGATTACAACGTTCGGAAACACCATTACGTTGTGGTGTTCCGGCAGGTGTGAGTTGTGAAACTATTCCACATTGTTTCATATGCATGCCAAATTCGTAACTTAAATATTCACCTCCACGATCAGATCGTACAAATTTAATCTTTCTGTTACGATGATTTTCAACTTCACACTGAAATTCTTTGAACTTTTCAAATGTCTCAGATTTGTGTTTCATTAAGTAAATATACCCATATCTACTCAAATCATCTGTGAAAGTGACAAAATAACGATATCCACCGCGCGCCGATACACTCATTGGTCCACACACATCAGTATGTATGATTTCCAGTAAGTCTGTCCCCCGTTTCATAGATTCAGAAAACGGGGTTCTAGTCATCTTGTCCATAAGGCATGGTTCACATGTTTCAAATGATTCATAATCAAGTGATTCTAAAAGTCCATCAGAATGGAGCTTCTTCATGCGTTTAACACCAATATGACCTAAGCGGCAATGCCACATGTAAGTAGCAATATCATCATTTAACTTAATTCTTTTGGCATTCACATTATGAATATGTGTATCAATACTATCAAGATTCAAAAGAAATAAACCATTCTTCTCAGGTGCATGACCATGAAAGATATTATTCATATAAATCGAACAATCATTGTTCTCAGACTTAAAGGAATAACCATTCTGCATTAAACAAAATCCAGAAATGATATTCATGCTTAATGCAGGCACCAAATAACAATTATTGAGGTTTAGAACTAATCCAGATGGTAAACGTAGAGGTAGAATCCCGACGGCGATCACATGAACTCTTGATCATATGGCTCCAGTCGGTATGTCAATAATTAACAAAAGATATCATCTCATACATAACGTTTGTAACATTGACCATATCACATCACATGCCCTGCAAAAACAAGTTAGACGGCTCTAATTTATTTTTGCATATTTTACGTGGCTTGGGCTTACGAGGATAGAACCGTCCATACCTACGTACAAGAGCCGCAACATTGATAAAATATATTTTTAACAACCCTTTGTAGATTAAATCTTAACTATAGTAGGAGAAACGGACACCCCCTCAGCCACGAGTGAGACAATTCTCGCGTACATAGTACACGTAAACTTAGTCTAGGGCAGCTTCATCCTACTATGCCACTAAGATCATAAAATACTCAAGGAGGAAAAAACATGATCATCAACGCCCACAGACTCCTATGTGTTCTACCCGTACAAATCATATGCGCATAGATCCGGCTCTGATACCACTGAAGGGTACGTTGCATAGAAAAAAAAATCTTACGCGCGATAAACCCGAATGGCCAAGATCTAATCTAGGAGATGAAAGGTAACGGGGAGAAAGAGTCTTAGGATAACATACCCTCGAAGACTCTAAGTGGTACGAGATAAAATCTCGTTGTTTGTGTAGTCGTACTCACGTCGATCCCGAGAGCGAGAAGAAGTGCACCGCAATCCGGTGGTGCCTCCGTAATCGGTCACGCGTTCAGTTCGATGAAGACCTCCGTTCCCTCGATCCAGCGGGGTAGCAGAAGTAGAGGATCCTCCGGAACTCCAGCAGCACGACGGCATGGTGGTGGTGAAGAATCCCACGGTCAGGGCTTCGCCAAGCCGGAGACCATGGAATGGAGCAGCGGGTGGAGTGGAAAAGAGATGGGACTAGTGTGTGGAGAAGAGGAGCTCTCACCCTCCTTTTATAGGGGAGGGGGAGGCAGCCCAAGGGGGTGCGGCCAGCTATGGTGGTGCCCCCACCTCTTCACTCTTCATGTGAGTGGAAGCTCCACTCACACCCACTCATGCTCCCTTAATTTCACACTTAGAAAATCCAATGGTTTTTCTTTAATAAATAAATAAAACATTTTTATTTCTTTATTTATATTTGTTAATTCCATTAATAAAAATTTGCATATAGCACATCGAATCATCCGTTAATTCTATTAACAACCATTCGACAAAAAAAACCCTTGAACTATTTCAATTTTCCCCGAAACAATTTCGGTGTTGCCCAAAATATTCTTCGGTATTCCGTATCCTCTCAAACGCTTCATCCAAACTTAAGTGTGTCACCCTACGGTTCGCGAATAATATAGACATGATCGAGACTCCTCTCTGATGAATAATCAACAGCGGGATCTGGAGATCCGTGATGACTCCTATATATATATTCAACGATGACTCTCGTGATCGTGTGAACCTTCAACGTCCTAACTATTTCCCTTTGTCTCACGATATTTTACTTGTCTGAGATCCGATCATTGGTATCAACCATACCTTGTTCGATCTCGTTACCCGACAAGCACTATTTTCTCGTTCCCGTGATATGACATCCTTGTGATCATATCACGTGCTTGCAAGCGGTGTCGATGTGATATCACCGAGAGGGCCTAGAGTATATATCTCCGTCATTTTGGATGGAAAAATCCCACTCTTGATCCATGAGCTTCAACTAACACTTTCCAATACCTAACGTCACCTTTATAGTCACCATGTTACTGTGTGACGTTTGATATCATCAAAGTACTCTTTCGGTATTAGTGATTAACATGATCTCGTGGTCTAAGGAATAATGTTACTCCGAATGTAAGACATAACAACAAAACCAAATGACTTGATTGTATTGTTATACTTAGTTAGGGTCTAAATTCATCATGTCATTCTTCTAATGACATGACCCTGTTATTAACAACATCCAATGTCTATGATGAGGAAACCTTGATCATCTGTTAATCAACGAGCTAGTTAAAAGAGAGGCTTCACTAGGAATGATTGTTTGTTTATTAATCACACATGTATTAACGTATCCGGTTAATACAATTCTAGCATGAGAAATAAACATCTATCATAAATAAGGAATAACATAATAAACACTTTATTATTGCCTCTCGGGCATATTCCCTTCAGCTTCTTGGGCATCAACTTGGGCATATGCTTGAGCTCTTTGGCCACCGTTTTGTAGCTCCATTGCGGGGTCAAACCTAAGCACGCATAGGGTTCCGTGAGGTAGCGCCCCATTCACCAAGTCATCGAAAACATGGCGAGAGAGGAGTGAGTTCACCTTATCATGTATCGCCTTTGCGCGAGATCTTGTCATGGGTCCATTCGGTGTTGGGCTTGGTGGAATGGGGTGTGCTGCATCCCTTGTTTGTTCCTGCAAGTTGTCAAGCAAGAAAATATTGAAAAAAGTTGATTGTGGTGATTGTGTCGAGTGTGAATGAATAGTAAATAAATAAAATAGTAAATTAAAATAAGAGCAGACTAATGAACGGTAAAGTGATTGGACCTAAAATAGCTAAAAGTGTTCTCATGAAGTATGGTTCTACCACCATTGTATTTCTGAAGTTACTAGGCGTGCAATATGTTATATATGTTTGGTGAGGACAGAGCTCCATATATAAGTGTGCTCTGAGTTCCTCTAAGGAACACACCACTCACAACCACTACTAGACCAGATGAGATTTCCCCTCTAAAAAATTGTATGTGCCTCTGTATTTACTTCTTTTTTATAGACCTCAGTATTTACTCAATGTTTGGTTCTTGGTACTTAATTGCTGGAGTCTATCTTAGACTCATGAAGATGGGTAAAGCTATTCTGAAATTTTCTGTGAGTTACTGCTATCTAAATTCGCTATCCGATCGAGTAATATGCATAACACATGAGACTACGGGCAAACAAATTTTGAGTTTCCGGGTTTTCGTTCATCTATCTGTAAATAACAGTGTGATATCTGTGTGCTGCAGCCATTTATGTGTGCTACAGCCATTTATATTACCACTAGGGCTAAAAACATCTCATCGTGACTATGCTAAGACTATTGACCACCCGCGCCCCTCCCTGTCCCCGCCGTTGAAGATGGTCATAGATGGTCGTCATGGGCTGCAAGCGGAGCATCTTTTGAAAAGGCCGCCCCCGACTCTCGTCTCCACCTAGGGTTACGCCGCCGCTGGCGCGCCCCTGGCCGACCGCCACCCCCCTCCCCTCATGTGCCTCCCCTCCCGCGTCTCCCGTCGCCCCCCGCGCGGGCGACGGAGGCGCCATCTCGTGCTTTGACTCCCGGGCTCTCTGTGTAGCCTCCTCTCTGCCGCCGTCGGCGAGCGGCGACGGGACTCCCTTCTCCTGCGCGTGGGGGCCAAGGTGCGGGCCGTGGCGTCCATGGCGGGCGGCAGACTTGGCGAGGGGTCCGTCGGCGCAGTCTCTCGGCGGCGTGGTGACCTCGCGGATCTTGGCGCTCCGGCCACGGCGCGGGCCTTCTGGCGGCGGCGTGCGCGGGACAGCGGCTTCCTCCTAGAGGCGGACCAGTTGGTGCCTCGGTCGTCCGTGGCGGCGGTGATTCCTGGGACGCGAAGGTTGGGGACAGCACGGTGACGGGAGAGGTGGCGCCCGGAGGTGGCCGATGTCCACGTCCAGGTTCCGTTCTACAGGGGGACAACTGCAACCTTGGCGCTGCAGCGCGGTGGCGGGGATGGTCGGGCCTGATATGGCCCTGTGGGGCTAATCTGGGCCTGACCGACCCTGCTACTGCGTCCGGTCGGCGACCACCTCTGGCGATGGAGGACGTCGATCTCCTCCCATTGGATGTGGATGTCTCCCTCGTGGGCCTAGATTTATCGTCGGCCCCAATCACCTGCCAGGTTGACATCGCAGCCAGCTGGTTGCTCGGCTTGAAGTCGCGGACGCCGGGGCGGCGGCCCTGGAAGGTGGACTGCATGGGCGTCTCTTACGGCGAGCGACGTGATGGTGGTGATGGCTTCGTCCTTTGGCCATGTGGATGGCAAGGAGAGGGCGGTGGGGACTCCTGGCATTGGTGGCGGGGACTCCTAGATCGTGTGTTGGAGTCCATTCTCGGGGTCAGTGGGCGATCCGGGTGGACGAACATTGTGCGTAGGTCTTTCCGAGCGAAAGCTCTGCGCTTTGGCGCCAACGACGACGATGCTTGCGGGTATTGTTACCATCCTGGGGGTGCTGTTGTGGCTACCTATGCCTCCGTTGGCTCTGGGTGAAAACCGTACACCTCTCCGGTCTCGACTTCGGCGGTGTATTACGTCGTTACCCTCTTGAGGGCGTCATCGTGGAGTCTCCTCTGGCTCCGGGTGAAAACCCTTGACCATTCCGGTCTCAATGTCGGTGATGCGATACTTCGCTACCCTCTTGGGGGCGTCGTCGTGGAGCCTCGTCCTTTAGGATCATTCTAGTGTCCTCAGTGGCAGGTTTGGGTCTCCCTATTCTTTTCTTTTTCTATCTTTGATCTTCTTGCGTTGTAAGAGGTGTCCCTCATCACTTTGTATCGGTTCCGCCGTTTGGGATTTATTTATAAAGCGGGGCGAAAGCCTATTTCGACTATGCTAAGACTATTAAGTTTAACTTAGATTTTTGGATATTAATCATCTACTTAATAATCAGTATAAAATATGACAATTATGAACAAAATATTAAAAGAACCAATAGGTGCCGCGCGGCAATCCGTGCTTCCTAAACTAGTATCTTGACACGTGCCGTCCCCCTCCCCCTTTTGATAGGGGTCATCCACGATACACCACGCAAAACAATCTCCCGTCCCAATACCAGGAAAGCTACACTGCCAGCACGCGAAAAAATCCCCCACGCCACGCTCGGCACCAATCGACGCCGCGCCTGAAACTCCGTTGCATTACTGCCGGTTGACGGAGTGACGGCCATCGTCGCAGAACCCCGTCATGGTGTCGCCGATGCAGCAGCCGGCCCATTCCTCATCACTTATTCCCCCGTCCCCCACCCATGTGCACGCCGGCGCCGCCGTCAGCCACAGCTTTCATTGGAGAACACCAACTGGGCATTGCCGATGCAGTAGCACCATATAGGCGCTTGCAGCAATGTTGATGGTCTGTGGTAGCATCTATGTCCTCCCATGGAAGCATCGACGTACGCCTATGGGAGCATCGCCGTCATCTCCTGGTAGCATCTTCGTCCGCCTATGTGAGCATCGCGGTCCGCCCATGGGAGCATCGCGGTCCGCCCATGGGAGCATTGTGGTCGTCTACTTATATCGCTCCATGGTAGCATCTATGTCCGCCTGTGGTAACATAGTCGTCCCTCCGTGGGATCATCGCCATATACCCCATGAGAGCATCGTCGATGGCCGGCTTGCTCGGCGGTGGTAGCAGCACCAAAGGCGCCTGCTCTCAGCACCGCCGGCTCCAACGCCCACACCTTGCAGCTCATGTGTCTGTCTTCTGCAGCTCTGGTGTCCGCCCTCTGCATCTCATGATCTTACTCTCTTCAGCGCGACGGCGACGGGATGGCTCGCAGCAGTCCGGAGGACAAGGAAACTTGGCCCATCGTTAGCGCCCGGGGTTGGGGTCAAAATCGGGAGGACGAGCTGCTACTACTCGCAACCGAGGGAGAGGTTTTCCGGACATGTTGAAGGCCGGTGGTGGCGGGGCGAGCGGACGGAGATGAGATCAAAGGGTCGTGAGCTGTGGAGGCCATGGGAGTTTTGTGGACAAAAGAATTGGGGATTTTTTCCTAGGAAAGAGAGGATAAGAGAAGAACATGGACGACCGGGTAAAGTGAGCCCAGAGGACGTGAGCGAGCAATCCTCCGGATGCTAGGAAGCGTTTTCTTAATTGTTATAAGTGGTAATGACATCATCTACATGTCATTGTTTGTAGCATAGGCGCATAAACTCAAGAGTGGCCTATACCAAAAAAGCTGGGTGAGAGGGTAATGGAAGATTGTAAACCTACGCATTTCTACTGGAAAACAAACAGATCTTTTTTCTCGAAAATGACCCATGGAATCAAATAAAACAAAAGGAAGGAATTCTAAATACTGATGCGTTGAACCAAGCACACACGTGTGGTAATGATAATGGTGTTACTTTTTAGATAAGTTGGTACCGTTGTTAGGCTACCATTTGGAGGTCAGGCTACTTGTCATTAAGGTATAAGTTATCTCCTCTGATCTCACTTCCTCGTGACAAAAATATGAAACCTACACTGCTCCATATTAACTCAGACCTCTTCCTGAACTTTCAGCCCACCAGCCTGCGTCAGGAAAATAGAGTGATCGGGCGTCTCTTGCATCTCAGTGGGGTCGGGGAAAATAGAGTGATCTGTAGCTGCAAAGACAAAAAAAAAGTGTTACATAAGAACTATATTGTAGATATTGTCCAAATACTTACTCCCTCCATTTCACAATAATCTACATT
Organism: Alopecurus myosuroides; assembly: GCA_028641055.1. NCBI lineage: Eukaryota > Viridiplantae > Streptophyta > Magnoliopsida > Poales > Poaceae > Alopecurus > Alopecurus myosuroides. The sequence goes on from CM054061.1 coordinate 171,318,246, forward strand.
CTAGTTCCATATTATTCTACATTCTGGGTTATGAACATTTATTGTCTCCTTGGTAATCAACAGCAGCAAATAACTAAGCAGCCTCTCTTTTTTTTCTACTGGGTTCCATCAATCTAATCTGGAGTGGATTGGATGTTTGCATACTTCAGTAATACTATTAAAGTGCGGGGGCAGCAATTTGTAACATGGGTCCTGATGAACATGATATCTAGACTGTTCGCTCGAGCGGCCGGATCTGCACCAGGCTATTCAAAACCTGATATATGGATTGATAGAAATCAGTCTAAACAGCGTTCGTATCTGTCGCGGGTCGTGCTTATGGACAGAATTTATTACGGAACTGTCGCGCCGTTTATGTTTTGACAGGCCAGAAACGGACGGAGGGTTTAGGTGAACCAGCGGAACAACATGCGGACTGTAACCTGGACCATTGACCAGGAATGCATGTGGGCTGGATACCCACCTGGAAATTTAAAAGAGCAGGCGGATGGATTTGGAGAATTTATCCCGTGAAGAAACCTGGAGAAGATTGTATTCCTCCTACCGCCGTCGCCTGAAGGAAGGGAGACTAAGTGAAGGAGTGAAGGAGGCATGTAAGAGCTATGTGCTAGGGACCATGGATTTCCCGCTGTTACCCGTTTGCAGGTACGGTTCCGTTGATTTTTTACAAGATTTGGAGCAAAAGGTGGGATCAGGCAAGGAGGTAAGATTAGTCTTAGAAGCTAGTTGATTTAGTGGGGTTATTCTATGAACAGCTTGCGAATCTACAAAGAAGGACCAGCAGAGGCAACAATTTTGTCAGTCGATTTGGAGGAATCTCGTGCAAGCGGGGTAGGGCCTGTAGTGCTAGAGCAATCAGGAAAGGGAGTACTCGCGCAAGGAGAAGGGGGAGACGAAACAAAAATGGGATGGATGTTCGGGAGGATTGTCGGATATATACCGAATAGGGGTATAGAAGATGGTAGACAAAAGAGCTGGACTACCAGGGTGGCCTGCAAGGTAATGGACTTAGGTCCATTGGGCGGCCCAGTAGTCCGACGCGTAGAAGCCGGATTCTAGAAGAACCCGGATCACGGCCCGCGTGATCTGGCTTGGAGGAGAAGACGGATTCCTTACTTTCCAAGTTACAAGTTAAACGTAGTCTTCTAGGTTTCTGGTTCTGTAAGCCCTAATCCGGCTATTATATAAAGCCGGACGGGAGATAGATTTCATAAGTTCAATAAGTTCCTTTAGTCCAAGGTTCTAGGTTCTAGCTTAAGCCTTGCGCAACTCGCCGGGAAGTTCATCCTCGTCGGGTAGCTAGATCTATTCCCTTACATTGTAACCTTATTATACGGGCTTTAGTCCCTCATAGTGAGAAGTGCAGGAGTAGGTACGCCGTACTGTCGCGACGTACCGAACCTGGGTAAATCCCGTGTTCTGTGTTGACTACGCTATCCCGTTACCCCACGTCTCTACCGTAGTCTCATGGCACCCCAGTCTATGAAAACTACTACGATGTCTCGACAGTTGGCGCCCACCGTGGGGCAAACGACGTCAGGCGTGAAGTTCCGATCTGGGATTTTAGGCGGAATCGGAAGATCGATCACTGTCGGAAGCTTGGAATTCGACAACGACGTCGGGCGCTTCCTCGACAACGGATCCTACATCCCGGCGCAAAACCATCTGGTAAGTGCCTGCGTTTTACCGATTGGATCTGCAAATATCTTTATCGGATTAACCGCGGAAGCAATGGGGTTTTGCGGTGAAAGCAATTATCTCCCACCCGCCCTATACCCAGTCGAAGACGACTATGATGCCGGATTTTGCTCAGATCGCCGACAAAACAGTGATACCCACTTTATCGGCATGGTGCAATCCGAGATCGCCGAAAACACGGATGACGGAAATCCCGTGCAAGAGGCAGACAACAATACACCCGTCCCAGAGACGGAAGAACCAATACCCGTCACAGAGACGGAAGATCCGACATCTGTCAACCAGACGATGAACTCGGAAACAGAGTCCGTGCTTGCCGCCATTGAGGCGAGACTGGAGTCGGAAACCGGATCGGATAACTTTTCCGAAGACGAAGATGACGATGCCTTCGTACGAAAAGTTAAATCCTTTCAAGAGGGATTCCATGAAGTGCTAATGGCAAAACCAGCCGATACAACGGGTGCCGATAGCCAGGAAAGCCCTAAAACCCCTCCGCCAGCAGAGGAGAGGGAAGACGGAGAAACTTCTCCGATATTTCCTAATGTCAAGGAGATGACAGAGGATGAACCTGTCAAAAAACCTCCCTCTTCCAAGAAAAAGCACCGTGCTTCTAAAAAACTCCAGTACAAACTCCGGAAGAAAAAGTCAGCTGATCTCGCTGATGAAAACCTGGAAGTTGGAGATGTTAGTGGCACAAAGCCTACGGAAAAGAAATCTAAGGAAATCACTGCTCCGCCAATGACAGAACTGGAAGAGCAGGAACTATTACAAACTCCAGTGGGACCCAATGAACCCCCTGAGATGCTGGAAGCCAGGAGACAAGCTTTCCAACGGCAACAGCAACAACTGCTTAGATCTCGGCAACACCTCCAACAAACCCATAATGACATCAAAATTATGAAGGAGGAAATTGAGGAGTACGAGAGAAAGCACAGATCTGTCTTAAAACCTACAAGATTACCCGGAATTACAAAACCGGAAGAACTGCCGCCGAAAGAAAGGTTCTATAACCCATCTTGGCAAAAGCAGTTAAACGGCAAAGATGCTAAGGGCGAACCAATATACAAAACCGCAGCTGAAAATGCGGAAGCAGCGTTCGCCATCTTGAACAATGATCTGTACTCCAACGGGGAAAAACTCCAAGGGGTGTATGCCTTCCTAGGAAAAGCATTACAGCAGCAACAGCGAGGACAAGAGCGATCTGGGAGGCTGCATGATAATTCCGCCCTCTGCAAAACTGTTACTTGCGCTGCTGGAGCACCTGGGCCGGAAGAACCCGGAGATTCGGATAAAAAAGAGGATCCGAGAAAAGACAAGAAAAACCCCGACAACCGGGACGCAGCGTCTAGAACCGGACCTCATCTCCCGAAAGATGGATATAAACCACACGATCGGGAAGACAAACACCGGAACGACGGCAAAATAATGCCACCTCCGAGAAACCCAGCTGAAAAAGCTGGAAGATACGATACACCTCACAGGCGTGAAAGATCTCGGACACCGCCCAAAGATAAGGAAAGATACAGGAGCAGGACTCCACCTAATCCCAGAGGGCGTGACAACGGAAGAGATAGAGATAACCTCGGAAAAACGCGTCCGCGTAACAATGGGAAAGAAAGGAGTAGATCCCCTTCTGTCCATTCAGCCGGGAGATATTCTGCGCATATTGATAGAGCAGAAAAGGATGATCTATACTTTGGTCCTAAGTGTTTCACTGACAGGATCCGAAGGATAACCCTGCATTCTGGCTTTGCCAAAGTTGGTCCAACCTACCAAAAATATACCGGCAGTACAAACCCGGATACCTGGCTTTCAGATTATTACACAGCCGTCCAGATCAACAACGGAACAGACCTGGAAGCTGTCAAGTTTCTTCCCCTAATGTTGCTAGACGGAGCCAGAGATTGGATTAATGGTTTACCATCAAGAACTGTCGACAGTTGGGATGATATGGCGAGAGTATTTACTCAGCATTTTCGAGGAACGTACAAACGCCCAAATAGCATCAATCAGCTAAACCGTTGCACCCAATTTGAAGACGAACCATACGTGGATTTCATCTCCAGATGGACTGCAATGAAGAATAGTTGCTCTGGGGTAACTGACGTACAAGCAATGCATGCTTTCGTCAATGGCCTAAAACCCGGACTTGTACCGTTCATGGTTGGCTCCAAAAAGCACAAAGATCTCGGATCTATGCTTACAACCGCTAATGAGCATGCTGCAGCCGAAGACGATATCAGAGCAAGAGGAGGCAATATTGAGTCACTGATACTGGCCAAGAAAACACCTCGTTCTGATAAAAAAGGAACCCCGGAGTCAACAACAAAGCCCAAGGAGGTTAACTTAGCCTTTGGAGGAGAAAAAGGGAACAAGTGGAAAGGCCGCAGTCCGGATCCCATCAATTACACTCCTGAGGAATGGGAGAGAATTAAGTCGGAACCCTGCGTCCACCACTCTCAATTTGGGAAGCCAACCCACACGAACGCGCAATGCCGGCTAAACAAGCATATGAAAGGCAATGCAGGATCCGGAAATAAAGGGAAGGGCTCCAAGAGGAAACCCACCAAACAAAAGCCAGAAGCTGAAAAAGAAGACAGTGAATCGGACACTGATGACAAAATCCAGGAACAACAGCGAAAGGGCGAACCTAAATTTCCGAGAGTTGACGGAGAAGCAATGCTAACTTTCCTAGCAACCCCGTCAGCAAAGGTGGCCAAAAGGACACTTCGAGAAATAAACGCGGTTGTTCCTGCAACCCCAAAATTCTTGAAGTATTCCAACACACCGATAATCTGGGATCAGTCTGATCATCCCGGAAATATCCCTGAACCCGGCACACAAGCTCTTGTTGTAAGCCCTATTGTTCAAAACACTAGGCTAAGAAGAGTGCTGATGGACGGAGGATCCAGCATCAATATAATGTACCTGGATACACTGAAGCACTTGAAGATATCCGAGTCCCAGCTCAATTACAGCAATATACGCTTCCATGGCATTGTCCCTGGCAGGCAAGCACGGTCCCTAGGAGAAATTTCCCTAGATGTCACCTTCGGAGATAAAGATCACTTCCGGCAGGAAAAAGTATCCTTCGAAGTTGTGCCGTTCGAGAGCGTGTATCACGCAATACTCGGACGTCCGGCTTTCGCCAAGTTTATGGCAAGATCTTGCTATATCTACAACAAGCTGAAGATGCCAGGACCCAAAGGAGGAGTAATCACCATTGCCGGTGATTTCAAGCTGGCAAACGAGTTGGAGAAGCAAAACGCCCTTTGCGCTCAAAGAGTTATAGCTCAGGAAGAATTAAAGGAGTTAGCCAAGGAGGTATCGCCGAAAGAAATGCCGGCAGGAAAAGAAACTCGGAAGCCAACAGATAGCTTCAAGGCATCCGAGAATACAAGACAGGTAATCCTAGACCCCAAAGATCCGACAAAATTCGTCGTTGTAGGGACTGGAATGACCGACAAATAGGAAGGCGAGCTCATCAAGTTCCTCCGTGAGAACTGGGACATTTTTGCTTGGTGTCCAGCTGACATGCCAGGCGTACCCAGGGAACTTGCTGAGCACCAACTCAAGGTTATTCCCGGATCAAAACCCGTCAAACAAGGTCTCCGTCGATTTGACGGAAGAAGACGGAAGGCTATTGGCAAGGAAATTATCCGGCTTTTAGCAGCGGATTTCATCAAGGAGGTAATCCATACTGACTGGTCCGCAAATCCGGTATTAGTACCGAAGAAAGACACAACTGCACTCAGAATGTGTATAGATTACACAGGATTGAACAAGTTATGTCCGAAAGATAGGTTTGCGCTGCCGCGAATCGATCAAATAATAGATGCCACTGCAGGCTCTGAGCTTTTATGCTTTTTGGATGCATACTCAGGGTACCACCAAATACGCATGAAAAAGGAAGATCAAATCAAGACTTCTTTTATAACCCCGTACGGGACGTATTACTACGTAACCATGCCTTTTGGCCTGAAGAACGCAGGTGCAACATACCAGCGTTGCATGCAACGTTGTTTGCATAGTCAGATTGGAAAAAACGTCCATGTTTACGTGGACGATATTGCTGTCGTAACCAAGGAAAAAGATACACTCCTTGAGGACTTGCGAGAAACCTTCGAAAACTTGCGCACTTACAAGATGAAGTTGAATCCATCTAAGTGCGTATTCGGGGTCCCCTCAGGAAAACTTCTAGGTTTCATCGTTTCTCACAGAGGAATAGAAATTAACCCGGAAAAGATAAAGGCAATCTCGAGCATCTCAGAACTTACGTGTGAAAAAGATGTCCCAGAATTGCCGGGTTCCGCCACAGCCATAAAAAGATTTCTCAGTTGGCTGGGGGCTAAAACCTTACCATTTCGCAAAATGCTGGAGAAGTTTGACAAGGTCAAGTGGATTGCGGAAGCCTGGGAACACCTAGCAAGTTATGTCCCCTTCTGTACTCAGTTCAAATCTATGTAAACATCTTTTGAGATCATGAAATAAAGTTGTCGGAATGCTGTCATCCATGTTTCTTATAAGTGCAAAGTGTTTCCGCCTCATCTATTTCCCAATGATCTTACAAATTTCTCAATGTTAACCCGAATTGTGCTTGCGTACTCGGCGTTGCATAACTGAATGATTTTTCAGCCTTTTAACGGCTAAAGGAAACTTGAATTGCCTGCGTGCCCAAGTTTCACTTAAAACTTTCCTTGTTTCTCTAAGTCTTATCTGATCGTGCGTATGCTGGGTTACTGGAACTAGTTAGTAAAAGTGCCTTTAGCATGATTCATGTTTTCGAGTTTCAAAACTGCTTGGTTCGTCCCCAGTTACTCGGCATAACGATTCATAATGCTATTTGAGCCATTTCAAACACTAAGGACAGTTAAAGCATATACACCAGAGAACTTAGAAGATAAAGGAATGGTAAAATTCAAACAACTTGCAAAGTAATTTCATAGTTTAAACTGCAAAAGGCGGAATTTTCATTAATACATAAGAAGCATTACATTTTGGATTACAAATGAAAGAACAGTAATGCTCCTATTGTCTAAATCTTCTATCCAGGTTCCAGGTAACCCTTCAAGAATCCGACTCCTCCTCGCTGCTTTCTTCATCGGGAATCGGAGGAGCTTCTTCTTCTGGATAGTGGACGCCGACATTTACCATGGCGGCAATCTGGGTGGCGTGGCCCTTAACTTCACCAAAGATGGTGGATCGTTGTGCATCCGTGTATCCCTGAGGGACACCGGTGGCCACACGCCAGGATTTGGCACTAGGGTAGTGCATGCGCATAAGGCCTAAGGCCATACGCGCACCACCCCGTGCAGCGGAGCGGAGAACGGACTCCTTGGACTCCGCCACCTCCATGATGATACCCGGAAGTTTTTCAACTTCCGAGCACTCCCCAGATTTTTCGGGAAGAAACTTGCCTACCAACTGCGTTGCAGCAGCCTTCATCAAGTTCCATGTTTCCCCGAAAGCTCGGATGCCTGCAGCCCGAGCGCCATCTGGGGTGTCTCCTGTTTGATCCGATAAAGCATACAAAAGGTTAAGGAGACAAACAGAGAAAGCAAAACATGGAAAGATGAAGACAAGGGTAAAAATTTACCGATGAGTTTATCGATTTCCGAAACTTCCTCCAGGCGAAGGTTCAGAGCTTCAGTCAAATCCTGGATAGCGGATTTGTCTTTCTCCGCCTGCTCGGAAGCCTTGGAGTTAGCCACTCCAAGGGCCAGATTGCTGGCTTCCAGGTCTTTTTGAGCCTTCACAAGATTCTTGTGAAGCTCAATATTCTCATTGCGGAGAATCTCGGCGTTGCCGGAATCTTCCGCTGCTTGTTTAGCTTCAGCTAAAGCAGCTGAAAAAGCAAAGGGCAAATCCGAGTTGATCAATTTCCTCGAGAAGAAAACCACAACAAAGTTTTAAGTCGGAAATTTCAAAACGAAAAAGCCTACCTTTCGTTTCCGTCAAAGCAAGCTGAGACGATTCCAGCTCCGCCTCTCTCTCCTCAAGAATAGAAAGAAGACTTCGAACTTCTTTATTCTTGATAGTGAGCTTCCTGAAAACTTCCAGGTTTATGGCCTCGGAGGTTTGCTGAAACACAGCAAGGAAAAGTATGATTAATAAAAAACATCAAAGCAAAAAAAAGCATGCATTTTGTTTAATGCTTGGGGGCTAGAGTTACATACCTGGCTCATGCGTTGCAAACCTGCTAAGTTTTCCCGGAATTCCTTCGCGTATTCCGCGAAATGACTTTCGGCCGCGTTCAAGCCATCATTTATAGCTTTAAAATCCTTGTCAAAGGTGGGGATTTCCTCGTCGAATGTCCGAGAAGATTTCCCCACCTCTGGAGCCGCCCTTTCCCTCGTGTCCGACTCGGGCACAACGGGCTGGCTGGGCTCTGGGGGCTTGGTGGTGGTGGTGGCAGTAAGTTCTTCCGCCATTGACTGCGGCGTATCCGGGGCGACGGCGGGAGATGGTTGGCTGCCTCGGTTGGAAGCAGCTTTGAGCTTTTTCAACTTCCTCGGCTTCAAGGTGGAGGGGGGCAAGCTAAAAACCGAAAACCCGGAAAATGTTAAAATACCGAAGATGGACGAAAAGGATCCCATAAAAGAAAAAACCCGGAAGAAAATAACCTGGACGTGGCGACGGGGATTCCGTCAAGGTCGATAATTTCATCCGAAGAAATTATCTTCTTGCGTTTGCGCCCACCAGTGGTGGCGGTACGCAGCGCATCCAGCTCGGCCTCGGAGGCTAACTCCGAGTCTGGAAGATCCACAAGCTGTTGAAAAAAAAAACCAATCAGAATCGAAAGGTAGATTTTCCAGGAAGTGATATTATACCTAAATAACGGGAAATTTACCTTAGGCGCGGGATTGTCGGCCGTATACATTGGCCGACTCTCCGTGTATTGATCGCGTGAAGCGACCAACTGGTTGATGCGCCGCCTGAGCTCCTTTGCGGGCCAATCCTTGACGGATGTCCGCATTGGATCCTTGGCTCCTGTGTATTCACACAGGAGACGGCCTCCGTGATTTGCCAGTGGCTGAATCCGCCTATTCAGCCAGCAAAAGACCGTGTCCATTCCGGTCAAAGGGGGTTTGGAGGAAGTGAGTTTGGCGATGCGCCTCTTGATCCTTAGTAGATCTGGAGGCAGAACCTGGACGGCCTCTGTAACCCAGTTATCCTGGGGAACAGCGGCGGAGTTCACAAAAGGTGGAACCCCGACGGCTTTTTTAGGAAAAGGCACGTCGGGGTGATAAAAGAAGGAACCCGTCCAGAATTTGACGGATTCCGAGGTTTTTATTTTGGGGAACCAATCCTCTCGGAATCTCCGAAGAGTAAAGGAAATGGTTCCGCAATTTGGGAGTGCGCCCTCCGAAGAGTTACGCTTAACCCCAAAGCAGTACAACCAAAAATCTAACCTAGGCTCTATTCCTAGGTAACCCTCGAATAAGGCCTGGAAGCCGGCCATATACAGAATGGAATTAGGAGGGAGATTATGAGGTTGGATGCTATAGTGAGCTAGAACTTGGAGGAAGAAAGAAGAAGGGGGAAGCCCCATACCTCGCAGAAGGTGGGAGGCGAGAAGCACCCTTTCGCCTTCTTGTGGCGCGGGCTCGGTCTCCTCTTCCGGGAGCCGCCATTTCTTCTTCAAAACCAGGCCTTCCTTCTCCAAGTTGGGAAGAAGAGCCGGGGGAAGACTGCAGGCAATCCAGTTGCCTGCAGTCTCCTCTTCTTCATCTCCTCCAGCGGCGGCGGTGGTGGCGGCCTTCGCGGCGGCGAGCTGCTCGTCGAGGAGCTCCACCTTTTCCTCCGCCGTTTCGGGAGCGAACGGCGGGGTTGATGCGGTCCTTGGTCCCGCAGCATCCGTGTTGGCGGAGATGTTCCCTCCGCCCGCTGTGGACGCCGAAGTTTTTTCCGGCTCGCCGCCGGCGCGCTTGGGCGACCCAAGTTGGGGGTCTAGATCGTTCAGGAGCTCGTCGACGGAGGCGCGAACAGGCGATGATTGCGGAGACGCCATCTTTCTCGGTGGCGTTGGTGCGTTCCGGCAGGGCTCGTCGGGGCAGGGAATTGTTCTCGCTCTCGAGCTCGTGTTCGCACCAATGGTGAAGGCAGTGAGGGAGTGAAGAAGGTTGATGAGGAGGAAGGAGACGGCTATTTATAGCCTGAAAACCCTCTAGATACGCGCCAACGGCTCTTTTGACCGTTGGATGTTTGACGCGTGTCGCTCGCCGGAAAATCCGGGAAACGGAACGACAGAGGAATGATGGCTATCTCCTCGTTTCTCGTGAGAATCTGTCAGAGATACGTTGCAGGGTTTCCCGCGTGAAACCAAGCGGCGATTGCGTCAGCATGATTAAAGCGCTGATGTCACGTGTTCCTTTTCCGCGAAGGATCGCGAGAAGAAAAGCCGGATTTTCATAGTTCCGAGTTTTATGTTACCATCTCCTTTGAAAGGAAAGAAGAAAGAATCAAGACTGCTGAATCAAGTTTCCCGGGCAAAATGTATTTGACGAAAGGCGGAGTTTCAGAGTTTTGATCCTTCCTGGGGGCTACTGTCGGATATATACCGAATAGGGGTATAGAAGATGGTAGACAAAAGAGCTGGACTACCAGGGTGGCCTGCAAGGTAATGGACTTAGGTCCATTGGGCGGCCCAGTAGTCCGACGCGTAGAAGCCGGATTCTAGAAGAACCCGGATCACGGCCCGCGTGATCTGGCTTGGAGGAGAAGACGGATTCCTTACTTTCCAAGTTACAAGTTAAACGTAGTCTTCTAGGTTTCTGGTTCTGTAAGCCCTAATCCGGCTATTATATAAAGCCGGACGGGAGATAGATTTCATAAGTTCAATAAGTTCCTTTAGTCCAAGGTTCTAGGTTCTAGCTTAAGCCTTGCGCAACTCGCCGGGAAGTTCATCCTCGTCGGGTAGCTAGATCTATTCCCTTACATTGTAACCTTATTATACGGGCTTTAGTCCCTCATAGTGAGAAGTGCAGGAGTAGGTACGCCGTACTGTCGCGACGTACCGAACCTGGGTAAATCCCGTGTTCTGTGTTGACTACGCTATCCCGTTACCCCACGTCTCTACCGTAGTCTCATGGCACCCCAGTCTATGAAAACTACTACGATGTCTCGACAAGGATGATGGGCTAGTGCATTCAGTGCAGTCAACAGGGGATGTCGATCCGCAGGCTCCGGGTGGACAAGGTAAACAACTGAACTTTGGTTTCAACTCCATAATGGGTAGCAGTACATGGCATTAGTGGCGGAACTAGCTCCCAGCGACCCCAGGCAGCTGCCCCGGGCAGCTTTGGCCAGTCTCCACTAGATATTGGTGTCACTTAGTGATTAGCAACCAGATCTGCTGGGGCAAACAGGAACCAGCGTCATAGTCAACGGGGCTTGCCCAGGCTCCTTGTGCTAGCTGGCTCCGCCACTGCATGGCATGTGCTTGTTATCGAGATTTAAGCTGATATGGTTAATGATTCCTAAGCAATGGGTTGACAAGTAGGAACTAGGGAGTGAACCATGTCATTCCAAGAACTATGTCGCATATATGCGGGTAGTATTGTTTTCCTGTCAGAAAAAAAATTTGACTGAAAACTTGTACCATTCAACTGGTTAAAAAAAGCGTTAAGCGGAGGTGAGGCGTCGGGCTTGCGCGCTTAAGCCTACGCTTTTTTTGCTTAAGCGGAAGAAAGCGTGAGGCGCTAGGCCTACGCTTCAAGCTTAAGCGCATGCTTTTTTGCGCTTTTTTTAACAGGGATTCAAGAATGGATTTTGATCATTAAGTGTATTATAGCAGGGTTCGTGTTGGTACGGCACCACCAGACAGGATGCACTGCCCGGAGATGCAAAATGCTCTGGAAAACAAAACAGTTGGGTGATGAAGTGATGGACCCATGCTTGGGGACGACATTCGACTCGCTTGGTGAGGCCGTACTCCTGGGAGCATGGGTTTTGGAATAAGATATGGAAAGAGCAGACTTGAGAAAACAAAGTGCATGAAGGAGATAGTGTGCGGTTGTTCAGCAAGTGATATATAAAAGGTTCAAAATTCCATCGTTGAATGAAAATTTGAAAGTGGTATGAAGTTCGATACTGTGTGTGGGTATTATTTTGCTGAGGAAGCCAACTGCAGAGAATTCAAGATCATGCGGATGTGTCATGATAAGGCTGCTTCCACAGACAATGGGTGGTACATAACAGAGAATAGGGTGAATTATAACCATGCTATGACAGAAAATGTGTCCAGCCATGATAAGGCTGCTTCCACAGACAATGGGTGGTACATAACAGAGAATAGGGTGAATTATAACCATGCCATGACAGAAACATGCAGAGAGACGGTATTCTGGCCATCACACAAGCACATCGACATGTACGCCAAGGATTTGGTCAAGCAGCTGCGGGAGAATAATGTACATCGGGAAATTTTAAAGTATAATTGGTAGTTTCTTCGGAGATGTGAGTAACCTACCTTTCATGATGCGCCCTTTAAAGAATTTGTGTGGGCAACTAAACAAGGAACAAGCTGACGATAATATAAGGAAAACGGTGGAAGTGTTCAATAGGTAAGGTGCTAAGGACAAGGATTTTGTTTTCCAGGTGCAGGCTGATAAAGAAATCAGAATGAAGAACTTGATGCGGACAACAGGGTCAGTAGGATGCAGTACAAGTATTTCGGTGACGTAATCACTTTTGATACAGCGTGATCACCCAGGGTACTTGGAGGTCCGTCACGACGAGCCGAAAATGAACGCAATGTTCATGTTCCATGATCGACTGAAAACCTGCAGTAGTGCTGAGCTGGAGAAGAAAGGCAGAAGACAGTATATGGGATAGGAGCAAATTTGTCGGAAATGGTCTCCAAGTTATATGTGGTTAATGTGTAGGTCGTGGTTTATTCACATGCATCCGTTCGGAATGGAACTGAAAGGTACACATATGATAGATCAGCTGGGAGAAGGAGGTGAGTTGGATATTGCAGGTTGGACAGCAGTGTGCAGGTTACTGAGAAGGCTGGAAGGAAAGATGTACCAAGGAACTTTTCCTGTGTTGGACACACTTTTTGGAACCACAATTTGCAGTGTGTGCATTCAGGTGAGCATAGATCTATGGGTTAGTTCGATTAGGTGGTAAAATTAATGTATGATATTGGTTTTTCAGCTGGAGCTGATAACAGTGTCATACCTGAATGGGTGGGTTGTACGTGGTGGATGTGGACAACAACAATCTGCTAGTGATGGATCCTGCTGAGACGTCAGAGCCACCACAAGAGATGAAGTGCAAGCACAAGAAAAATGCAAAGAAGATTTTGGCAGGTTTGACAAGGGCCATTCATGAGTGCATCCCCAAGGTAGGCAGTACCATCACTAGACTGGAAGATGGAATACAATGTTGGGATGCATGGTAGCTGCCAGAGGTAAGGATCTGGTGTTGTGTGTTTGATTGCAGGGAGGACAGTGGACTATACATTGTGCACTAATAAGAGTTCAATGGTACTTCACCTAACTGTGAACTGGCAGAGCTGTGTGCCCAGTAATGTGGTGTTAGATGGTCATAACAACTTTTAGAGCAGACACATACCAGCACCACCATTGGAAGCAAGTAACAAAAGTAGCCACGTTTTCTAGTCTGTAACTCATAGACCTCTTGTTACTTGAAAGGAAATGGAAGATGGCTAGTGGAAACTGTACAGTGTGTGCAACTCAGACAAGATTACTGCAAGTATCACACAAACAGGACTTCCATTTCAAGGAAACTAGTCTCCGGATTTTACTGGTAAAAAATCATGATAATATGCTGGATTGAATTGGGAAAAACTAACTGATTTGTCGGCTGTTTGTGCACTCAAGGATGGAATATCTCCAGAAGTGTCTTGCATACCATCTCAACAAGGGGGATCAGCCAGAGTTCATATGTGACATCCCATAGAGGATTGTTGTCTCACATGGAGATGATGGTTACATTTTGTGAATCAGCTAGGGAAAGAGCATATGTTGAATTACTAGGGTTTATGTTATGCTGTTGTATTTGGACTATGGCGTGCTAGTCTAATCCACAACTTATGTAATAGACTAATAGTAGAATCTATATGATGGGTTTGCAATGGCTGTAATCGCGTAAGATTAAGAACCTCTTATTACCTATATTCTGTGTTGTTTGAAATGTTTGCTGGAAAATGTTATCAGCATGCACTGGGTTGGATGGAACTAGGTAGATGTAAGTTCTGCAATTGATAAGCACGGGTAACTGGGTTTAAAGTAGAAGATAAAGCCGGAAAAGAAAATTTGATATGGTCACAACCTAGGACGAGCCAATGTCTTGAGTTTGTGGACAGGAAGAATAGTGCCCTGGAAATAACTGTTGTTGCAGTTGTGTGGCTGACACTGTTTGAAACAAAAGATACACTGAGGAATACACTACAGAATATAATGTTCAGCGCGGATCCAGAGGAGACTTGATGGCCCAGATAGTGTTCATCTAGATCTGAGTCCAAATCGAATTTTCGTTAAAGTGCCTGCTAATTTGTCTTAAAGTTTCTAACATATAGAGTAAGACGGAATAGAGGAAGTACCTGCAGTACCCCATAATCCAATCACGTATAGTGGCTCTCGGCTCTGTGGCAAATTTATGTAGAGTGGGGTAGGTCTTCCATATCGGCCGGCGCGGACAAACAGGGTCATCGGAAATCCTTTTGTTTCTTTTTTGATGCGCTCCTCCAGTAAAGACTTGTCCCTTCCAAGGAAAGAAAACTTGCCCCATTCATTGTCATCGTCAGTTACTTCTCCGGAGCTCTCAGCAACCGCCCAGCGGATCTCACGTTTCAATGGGGATGTCCATTTATCGACCCATGAAGGTGGTGGCTGCACATCCTAAAAAACAAACCGGGTTAGATACAAGGCCAGCTAATCCTGTGAGTAACAATTTTCTTGTTTACAATATACACTTGCAAACTGTACAACTGGAAGTGGTCTTGTATTAAACAACGGAGAGAGTATTTACAACTATGAACCCTTATTGGGTAAACAGGGCACAGAAAGCTTACATTCGGTTTCATGCAAGTCCGTGGCACGTAATGCATCTTCCACTCCCTCGACGCCAGGGCGGAGAAACAGATGCCAGGGCGGAGATATGGCCCAGACTCAGACTTTAGCGTAATGATGTCCATGCAATCACTGGTGATCCGCCACTCAATCTCTTTCTTCTCTCTCTCGTCATAATCAAGAAGTGCAGCAGCGACCCGGGGGTATGGCAACAGGCTGGAGATGATGCCAGGGGCCCCAAGATACCGCCCATACACGCTGCGTAGACGAAGGATGCCGGGTGCGCTGTACTCCACGGCCCACACCGCATTGTGTGACGTTTTGGAAGCATCAAGGATGACACTCCTTCCGTCTTCATCAGCATGGATGTACTTCCCATGCATTATGCTCTGCAGCTGCACATACTCTACATCTCTGTCCATTTCTCCAGCTGAATCTCTCTGAAACAAATCAAAAAAGAAAAAAACTCAATCCAAGAAGAAACTCCACAAGCATGCACTGATATCTTACTCAACAATAACGATATTCAGTATACCATGAACTCTCCCATAAATGTCTCCTATTTATTTATACTTGGAACAAATCACCACCATACACCAAGACAAACATTTAGAGCATTCGTACCAGACTTGTTATAAATATTAAAACGACCTATCCCGCGACAGGTGATTAAGAAGTTGCAAATGTTACTAATTTAAAAAGCAAATAGTATGAGAACTATTTAGTCAGTGTCGTAGATCAATGCGCCCATTGACCAATGTTATATCAATTAGACAGATTCACCTATGAGCTGCAGTTACGAGAGAACAGACTGTGGTTCCCCAAAAATTATTTGGTTGCATATGTTTTGTTAGGGATCATAGACCGGGCTTGGGAAAATTTGATGCAAAGGGTGTGAAGTGTATCTTCATTGGTACCTCTTTGGAACAGCAGGGCTATAAATGTTGGTACCCATTAGAGCGAAGAACTTTTGTCAGTATGGACATCAAATTTCGGGAATCCAAACCTTTCTATGATGAGCAGACTGATCTTACTGTGCTAATCAAAGACCTTGACCATTTTTCATGTGCATCAAATGGTCACAAGGGGAGAGTATGTGGTGGTGGTGCCGTTTCAGTGCAGCAGCAGTCAAATTGGAAGTAGTACTGATGGTGGTGCTGTTCTTAGTGGTGGTTTATGCCAGGAGATAGATTCAGGAGGAGCAACAGCCAGGAAAGTCAGAGTGTGGAGGAGACAGTTCCTTCATGGTAGTCTATTGACTTGCCAATTGCCTTGAGAAAATGGAATCAATAAGCTGCGGGGAGACCTATGAAAAGGTATGATTTTGATGAACATGAAACTGGAAACTCCGTGTCGCATTAAGCATTGTCATGGACTCATGATCATCCTATGACAACCCACTGTCTCCAAATAAAGGCATTGCATTGTAAGCTTACGGTGAAACAAGAAACAAATTAAATCTCTCTTATTTAGCAGGAAGAGGTCACAAGAGTTCATACAAGATCAAAACTCAACTGTGGTTTATTCATGCCGACAAGAAATCAGTCAAATCTAGAATAGTGGACCTACCAGGCACTAGAATTTGGTGGCCTCGCTTAGAAGAACAGCCGAGAGTTACAGGATGTTGCTAATTGTCTCAGTATGACTTTAAATGCTCTACAGTTAGGGAATTTGGATCCAACTTCGATTCGAGCATCCTTTTTATCATGGGCATAAGTGGAATCCACACTGTTAGCGAGTAGAGCTTCGCCATCTCCTAAATATTATGCACCCAATGAAAAATACCAGGGGACAGGGGAAAATAATCATACCTTTTCTGTTGTGGTGGTAGTGGCGCCAAAGCAGTGGAGACTAACAGCCGGTCAAGGTCGACATCGCAGGAAAGGCGGGCAATCCAGTCGGGGCGGAGCTGAGCAGAAGGGCAGCTGACCAGGGGAGGGCCCTGCAGGGGTGGCGGACGAGACGGTCCGGGCAGGCGAGCAGGGGTGACGGACGAGCTGGAGCTGAGGCGTCGGGAGGCGCAGCAAGGTCAGAGGTTGATGGGAGCCGCAGGGAGGCGCCGGCATAGGCTGCTTCCGCGCGGCGCCATTGGCGTGGGTGTTGTGCGGGAAATGATTTGGGGAGGACGAATAGGGTTTATGGGGTAATTTTGGAACATCCAGAAAACTGACAAGGTACTGTTGTTTTTGTTTTGGGGTGGGGGAGGCCCGGAGGGCCGGAGGGGGAGGGTGCGGGAAAGCCATAGGGAGTTTTTTTTTTTTTTGCAAAAGATTCTATCTGATTATAAGATAAAACCCCCACTAAGATGTATTTATGATTTTTCTATCTCAACATGCAATCTATCCACGTCACCCACCATTTTAGCCAATCAATTATCCATGTCATCTCCATTAATAATTGTGATATTACATATTTCATGCCACATAACCATGTCATCTTTTTTCAACCATATAATTATCCAATGTCACTAATATTTATTTCTTAAAATATACAACGATTTCACGTGAATTAAATTAGTATATTGATTATGTGATCAATTGAATCTTGATAATGGAATATTTCATACACCTTATACTCATTTCATTTATAGAATTTTTTTAAGAGATACCCGCTGCAACACGGGGTATTCTTCTAGTTCATAAAGAAAGAAGTGTTACGAATAGGAATGACAATGGGGCGGGTTTGGAGTTTGGACGGGTTTATCTGATCCAAATCCATCCCCATATCTATGAGTTGGTTCGTTGACTATCCACGAAAGTATCCATGGGTCATAGAGTTACGAATAGGAATGGCAATGGGGCAGGTTTGGAGTTTGGACGGGTTGATCTGATCCAAATCCATCCCCATATCTATGAGCTGGTTTGTTGACTATCCACGAAAGTATCTATGGGTCATAGATGCTACTCATGCCCATACCCGTTGGATATCCAACTATCCGTTGATAAAAAGATATCCAGATCCATGAATCAATCAAAACACCATCCATAAAAATGTGGACATGGAAATATCAACAATCAAAATACATAACACAATAAACAATACAAATATTAAGTATAACACCATAGTTGCTATCGGAGATTGTGTCACATGGGACTTCTCTCTAAGAGTTAGGTTCGAAAGGGGACTGGACACGAAATATTCACTGCTTCAGACGGCTTGGCGGGGAAACTCACGAGGAACATGTGAGAGAGTGACACAGTGGTTACCAGGTTCGGACCCTCTTGGTGAGGTAAAGACATATTCCTGCTTGTCTGGTTTTGTACTGCTTTGAGAGGATTACAGTACAATGGCGGTTAGGGTTTCTCAGGTGCGAACCCTTAGATAGCTGGTCGGGCTGCCCCTTATATAGACCTGCCGACTCCTCTTTCCCGTCCATGGGCGGGAAGGAAAACCACAATGCGACGAGGGAAGGACAGCCAAAAGCCCTAAGCTATGGGTGGACGTAGTCCACCGTCGATTAAATCCCAGCCCATGGAAGCGGGTGGGGTCTTCATGGTGACCTCAGGGATGACGCTCGCGGAGGAGCTTTATGTCATCATGGTCTTCTTGCAGCGAAGAGGAAGGTCTCGGGCGACGCTTTGGACGCCACAGATGGGCGGTGGTCTTTAATCACGGATTTGTGAAGCCTTGGCGTATGCGCCCTGTGGCACAGATGCCTTCTTTGTCATTCTCTTTGTCACCGCGTAGGCGTGCATGCCTCTGCGGCGGTGGCAGAGACATGTGCCCTCCTGTCAGAGGGTCACGGGTGGCACAGTGTGTTGTCTCCTCCCAGAGGCGTTTGGCCTCCTCGCGGAGGTATTCTGATGGTGATCCCTCCTTGAAGAAGATGGTACCTCAACAATATCCGTGGCTACGGACCCGGAGTTTCGTAAGGGAAAAAGCGTTGGTGGACTACTCAGCTAGACATGGCTCAGAAGGCAAGATTTACCCAGGTTCGGGGCTCTTCGAAGAAGATAACACCCCTACTCCTGCCTGTCAGGTTGTTATTCCGGCGAGATAAAACGTTTTACACAGGGTGCAGCGCGGATTGGATCTGGCGCGTATCTGATCTAGGGTTGCTTGTCATGTTGATGACCCCATCCCGACCCTTATATGGGGAGCCGGGTCTCAGGAGTTCTACATGAGTAGGACTCGACCCCGAGTCGGTTCTATCCTACCCTAACTTTTTGGGCAAGTCTTTCCTTGTGCTGGCTCCGTCTTGGACCCGTAGTTTGCTTTGGCTCTGTAGACCAAAGATCTTCCTAGAGTACCAGTTGATGGGATGCACCCGGTAGGCCCATCGTGGGGGTCTTTTGGGCACCCCCACGCCAGTATCCTCCGAGTGCCTCATGGAGTCGAAGACTCGATCAAGGGACTCAAACCCAAAATCAAAGTGACTCGAATCCAATTCCTCGTTCCTGCTCGTGCAACTGAAAAAGAGTTGTTGTTTAAAGGGCTCTAAGGGATATGGCTCAGCGGGCTTGACTCACTCGACGGATCGATGTCAATTAATCTCACTCAGGAGAAAACACCACTGGCCTATTCAGGCTTCGAGTCCGCAGGCTCGAACCCAAAAAAACCTGGGGTAACTTGACTTGTGCCGCTGAGGCCTTACCGTATCGAGCTCCAGTTGTCAGTTTATTTTACCCAACTCGTCTGTCGGGATTTTCTTCATACTTAGTATGGAAAAAAAAACTCCGGGTAGTGCAGCAGAGGTGCGACTCCTAGGACGTTGGAACTGATTCGCGTGTCTCACCTTCATGCAATGAGCATGGCATCTAGAACTTCAACACAGTTGCACGATCTGGGAAATAGAGTGCTTTAGCACAATTCTTTCGAGTCCCGGGTATGGGTCATAGAGGAAAATTTTCAGCTCATGGACCCTCCTAATGACTTCATATATCTCGTACAAGACGGTCAAAGCTCGAGTGATATTTTCCAATCACTCGAACCCTTTTCGTCAGATGAGCACATCAACCGTGACATCATGATGTATTGCTCTGTCTCCCCCGTTAGATGAAAATACGCTACATAGGCGTACCTATCATGTCAGAGATAGCTGGCTCGAGTGATCTTTGACCACATTTTGACCGTTCAGTGCGTGGTAATCTAGGGAATTTCAGTAAATTCCCCTCGATTCTCGTGCGTAGTGGGTGGCGTGGAGGCGCGCCGGTTGGCCTCTAGCTGCCACATGTTGGCCCTGATTTTACCGTCTGGTATCAACGGTGGGGATTCTCTCTATCCTCCCATAAATATACGCGGAAGGGGCAGTAATTTCCTTTCCTTCTTCTTCCTCGCACCCACACCTCTTGTCCTTCCTCAGAGCGCATCTCCATACCCACACCTCCAAGCTCCTGTTGTGCATCCATGGGGAGGACCACCAGGAATGGGAGCGCTTCAGCGGCCGGCGGCATTGACGCGCCCAAGAAGAAGGGTAGGAAGTGGACGAAATCCTCCAGGGTCTCCAAGGTCCTGTCATCCCTCGAGCGTGAAGGGCTCATCAAGCATGGATCGAAGAAAGCGTGGCGGTGCCTAGGATAAGAAACTCGACCTGCACTGGTCGTCGAGGAATGTGTGGCTTTTACTGACCACATCATCAGGAGTGTTTCCTTCACCCTTCACCCTTTCCTCCTTTCTCTTCCGTGTGCATACAGCGTGCAGCTGCACGACGTACCACCCAACTCTATCCAGCACATCGCGTGCTTCTTCGTGTTGTGCGAGTGCTATCTCGGCATAGCACCCCACTGGGCATTGTTCAAGCGAATCTTCATCGTAAAGGCCCATCCAAACAAGGAGAACCACCATGAAGTTGGAGGCTGCAACATCCAGATCAACCCCAAGGCCGGCTACTTCAAGATGTACTTCCTGGAGTCAGTCACGGGCTGGAGAACTGGATGGTTTTACGGCAAGGACTCGCCCGCTTCCACAAGAGAGCCTTTGGTTAACCTGGAGAGCCTAGTCGTTCGGAGGAGTTCTTGGAGAAATTAGTTGATCGACAAAGAGACAGAGTAGACTAACGAGATGATGACCCAAATAGCCACTCTGAAGAGTCGTGGCCTAACTGGAATCCACCTAGCTGGAGTTTTTCTCAAGCGCCAAGTGCAACCCCTTCAGGCCCGAGTCGAGCCCATGTGGTCTAATTTGGGAACTAGCGACTCCAACAGACTACGCAAGGAAGAGCTCTCAATCAACAAACTCGAATCCTGCTTGCGGAGTATTACTCGAGTCAAGGATTGGACTCCAATTAACTCGACTCCAGTTGTTTCTCTGGTCTTGGCTGCGAACCCACCCACCTTGGTAATCTCACACTCCTTCAATTCCGCGTTAATTCTCCTCTCTTTTCTTGAGTAGATATCTTGCTTTCCTTCTTGAAATTCTCACTTGTTTTTTTTATCCTTAGAACCAAGACCACGCTCCCAGCAATCCACCCAAAATAGGCAGCATGGAATTTATGCAAGGTTTGGCTGCAGATCTACAGACTGATCTTGACTCGGTTCCTTCCACCGCAACGAATCATTCTTCAAGGGATGGCGACGATGCGGATGAAGATACACAAGGCGTTGAGGTAAATCAAAATCGCACTCGATCATACATCGGTCAGGAAGAGGCTACCTCGAGGGACTCCAGCTCCTCAAGTCCCACAAAGGGCAGGGAGATGAGTGACCATGTCTTCGTCGTCCCTCTGGCGTCTAGACCGCCAGCCATCTCTCAGCATGCATCTGCATCTTCTTCGCAGCCACCCCTCGCCAAGAAACCCCGCTGATGGCGTGTAAACACACGTTCGTTGGAAGACTCCAAGAAGAAGGTATGAAGAGTACAACAACAAGTTTTCCCTCAGTAAGAAACCAAGGTTTAATCGGACCAGTAGGAGAAAGACATCACTTCTGAAGGTTGATGACAGCTGACGTTGGCAGGCGCACTACCAGGCTCAGTAGCAACGTGGAATCTGCACAACACAATCAAGATACTTTGCCCCAACAAAACAGTGAGGTTGTCAATTGATACGTCTCCAACGTATCTATAATTTCTGATGTTCTGTGTTGATATTATGCCAATTGCTACATGTTTTCTCCCTTCTTTATAGCATTTTTACACGTTTTACGAGACTAACCTATTAACAAGATGCCAAGTGCCAGTTCTCTGTTTTCTGTTGTTTTTTATTTCAGAAAAGTTGTTCTGGAAATATTCTCGGAATTGGACCCCACGAATCCTGAAGTTCCTATTTTCCCCGGAAGCATCCAGAAGTCCGAAGAGGTGTCGAAGACGGGCACTAGGGGGGCCTCACCATAGCCAGGCGCGGCCCCCTAGGCCGCTCCTGGGGTGGTGAGGCCACCCTGGTGGCCCATCGACGTCGCCCTTTCGCCTATTTATTCCCCTCCGGAGGAAAACCCTAGGTACCTGATCAAAAATACCCGAAAAGTTCCGCAGTCGCCGTCGTCGTCAACCCTAGATCAGGGGGGTCTGAAGCTGTCTCCCGGCACCCTACCAAAGAGGAGATCATCACCGGAGGCCACTTCAATACCTTGCCTGCCTCCGGAGTGATGCGTGAGTAGTTCATCCTTGGACCACGGGTCCATAGCAGTAGCTAGATGGTTGTCTTCTCCTCCTATGCCTCAATGTTTAGATCTCGTGAGCTGCCTAACATGATCGAGATTGTTCTTATGTAATTCTCTGTGTTGTGTTTGATGGGATCCGATGAATATTGAACTTATGCCAAGTTGATTATAGTCTTTATTGCATATGTTATTTGTGATCTTGCATGCTTTTCGTTGCTAGTGGTTGCTCTGGCCAAGTAGTTGCTAGTGACTCCAAGAGGGAGTATTTATGCTCGATAGTTGGGTTCATGCCTCCTTTTCGCCTGTGCTCGAGTGACAAAAACGTGATGGGGGAGGATGTGTTGTTGCCACTAGGGAGAAAACAACGGTGTGAGTGCCCGCATGCACAATCATTGCTTGCATTACACACATTTCTTAATGTGATTATCTGTTGCTTGCAACTTAATACCTAAGGGGGTTCGGATGATAACCTGAGGGTGGATTATTAGTCATAGATGCAGTTGGATTACGGTCTATGTATATTGTTGTAATGCCCGCACTAAATATCATAGTAGTCATTGTGTCATGAATGTGCACTACGGTGCAGCCTCTATTTGTCAATTGCCCAGCTGTAATTTGTTCACCCAGCATGCTATCTTTTATGGAGAGACACCACTAGTGAACCTATGAACCCCGGTCCATTTTCCTACACTGTTAAACAAACCACTACAATTCTCTGCTTTCTTTATTTACTGCAACATATACCATTTTCCATACTATACGTCTAATCTTTGTTTTCAGCAAGACCGATGAGATTGACAACCTCACTGTACCGTTGGGACAAAGTATTTTGGTTGTGTTGTGTGCACGTTCCGCGTTGTTGCTGACACCGGTGAAGCTCCATCACCACCGCCAGTGGCATCAACCTTCCGAAGATCCTCTTTCTCCTACTGGATTGATAACCTTGTGTGACGCCCCTGGATCAGGTACTATGGGGATTTCAGCGTTCCCGCCAGAATCCACATAATATATGATCCCGAGTTGTCATTTCTGATACCATTACAACAGTTCACGAATAATCCACAACAACAACAGAAGAGATATATACAAGACGACTCAAACGAGTCAAGGATACAACTGATACAATACAAAGATCCAAATAACAGCGGAAGACGGAAATATCGACTACGGACAAGATACAAATTGGACTAAGAGTCCTGAAGATAACCGATGGCGTCCAATCCCTGCCCAGGCCAAGCCGGAGGGATTCCCAAGCTAACGTCGTCAAACTTCAAACTTGTTGACTGCATTGTGAATGCAGCCCCGAATCATGGGGTCAGTACTGGGGGTACCGGCAGGCGGAAAGCAATACTCAAGATACCAATGCAACCAGTCATCACAAGATACAAATACTTTGGGTACAAAGGAAGAGGTTGGTGTAATGAAGCGATAGCGGGCAGCACTAGGCAATCTACAGAGACGCGCTACGACTCTCGTCTATTAGAAAGGGATGAGAGAGCGCGACAAAACCAACTATAACTACTCACCAAAAACAATACCCATCCAATGTTACCCCTACTAAGGAAGCAACCCAAGGAAACTCATACTGTTGATTAAGGTGACATTTATAATATGGTGAAGGTATGTATATATTACTATTCAAATTATCATCAATAGGTGTAAGTTGTCTGAGTACTTGTTAGCCAGCACTTTCACCAAGTTGCCACATAACCACGGACAACACGGCTTCTCGAGAAGATTCATCCCTGCTGGGTGCGCTACAGTACCCGTACACGTTCGATCAATCCACAACCACAAAGGCAGGATATCTCAACTCGACCTTTCCTATCACCACTGCACATCCAAGGCACCACGGGTAAATTTGAGCGCACGGTTATTCCACCCCAAACAGGACCTTCATAACACTCTAAGAACGTGTCTCCCTAACCGCAACGACTACATCAGTTCACCGTAGCACCATGAGCTCGTACCTGCAAGTTATCGTGCCAAATGGAAAGCCCGAACTAAGTGTGGTCCCTGGATGAACAGCAGCTCAAGTACTAAATCAAGGGGAGTGCCCATACTCACCACCCACATGCGGTTAGCGCGCTCATCATGGATCGGTGGACAAGACTCTTTTCCTAAGTTCGACACTAGCAGGCTCCAAAACCACGCCGGGCCTCCTGCCGGTGCCTTATCATCAAGTTATTATTACCCCAAACATTAACATGTTGTTGATTAAGTTGAAACCCAACTATCAAACTAAACAGGTGACTGGACAAAGGAAAACAAGACTCAAGCGCAAACAACGCTAAGCATTCAACTACGACACGAGGGCCAACAAGGTAAACAAACAACAGTTAATAGGAAGTGGAAGGAAGGCTATATCATGGCTGCAAGGTAAACATATGATAGGATCGAGACACAAGCATCGAATCATAAGGCTAGAATAAAGACAACGGGAAGAATCGGTAACAAGTGATAAATGGCAGCCATAGGTAGCAAGTGAGTAAAGCTTGCCTGGAATCCAGCTTGGAGAGGTAGCAGAACTTGTCGTTGCTCACATCATCTCAGCGTCCTATCCGCGAAGAAGCAAAGCACTAGAAGAAACAACGGATGCAACTCTTACTACTACGGCAAAAGATCCAGCATGATCAAAATATGGATGCATGACATGCGAGAATGCAACTAAACCAATTTAAGTTGAGACAAAAGCCCATCATTTAATTAGGAAGGTTTAAGTTATTTATCTAACCATCAAATTAAATGTTTGTTAGCATGGATAACATAATATAGGTGAGCTAAACCGAATTAAATGGAATAGGGCACCGATTGAATTAAGTATCCAAACACATTCCATATTTATTAATTAGGTGGACATGCATAACACTACTAACTAGGCAATATGCAAGATACAAACATGATCATGGATGGCATATTAATATCCCTTGCATTTTTCTGATAAAGATAGACATAAAGTTTGTGCTATTTGGCTTAGTAAAACAAAAGTTATGAGCATTACAAGATTGGGGTGTTTCCTGTAAAAACTGGGACTTATACGTGAGGAAAACAGAGCACCGAGGGGCTCTGGTGCGAAAACAGGAAGGTCAGGGGCCTGAGTGTGAGATCCCAGATCCAGATCTAGATCTGGGAGAGGTCTACCAGCGGCCAGTCTAGCCAGAGAGGCTGACCAGCGGGCCCCGACGCCACGCAAGCCACCACGGTCACGGACAGGTGGGGCTAGCCCGCGTTGAAAATTCGCAAAAAAAGATTGAGCGATTGCCCAGGCCATGAATCGAACTCGCGGTCTCTGGGTCCGATTAATATAGCAGAGCCACTGGGCTGTTGTTCGACTTGTGTATGGAGTCGGATCTGAAACATAATAAACTGTATCTAGGCGGAGTGGTTCTGACGAAACTGAAACACAGGAACGGAACTGCACGGGATCCTGATAGACGATGCGGACGGCGCGCGAAGGCGCCGCTCCCAGAGCACGAGGAGGGGTAGGGGAGAATTCCCTGGGCGGAGGCTCACCTTGGGGTCGCCGGTGGAGGAAGGAGACGGTCGGAGAGGAAGAGGTAGACGTGGACGCAGTCATGGACAGCACCGGAAATATCATGACGGTGCCGGCGATCCTGGAAGTTCCGGTCCCGGTGCTTCTGCTACGACGAAGAGGATGGTGCGGTGTTTCGATTCCCGGCCTCGTACGTCCTTCTCGATGACTATGGCGACGGCCCGTGGGGTTCCAAAGTCCGGCCATGGAGGTGAGGAAAGCAACGGAAGCTATTGTTTCCTTGTGGAAGAAGAAGGTAGAAGGAGAGGAAGGAGAGTGGCGGCGGAAGGAGAGGGGAAGAAGAGAGGCTAGGGTTTGGATGGAGGAGGGGGCGACTGGGGTAGATAAGGAGGGGGGAGAGGGGACCATGGTTGTGGTGGTGGTTCGGTGGTGAAAGTGACAACGGAGGAGGGGGCTCACGCTTCTGTCGTGCCCGACCGTAGGGAGAAGAAAAGAAGGTGGGCTCGAGTTGGCTTGCTGGGCTGGGCCGGTTGGCCTAGCTGGTTTTCCTCTCCTTAAAACGTTTTTTTTAATTTATTGTAGAAAGCCTTTTCACAAAACAATTTCAGCACAAGATAAAAGGTGCGATTAAAAAAAATGTAAACAATTTTTATAAAATCCGTATTGAGTTTAGAAATTAATTTTGTGTGTCAAAATGATATATGATGGATGCATGATGCAATGATGATGCAGCAAGAAAAACAAACAAAACTAATTGGGGAAACCCCGGGTGTTACAGAAGACACCACTAACAAGGGATTGCGCCATCGCAATCCGCTCACAACCACAGGGGAGGGAAGAAGTCGGAGCTATCGATCTTCAGTCGCATTGTTGATCTTCTCGACACCACTAACAAGAGATTCTTGCTCATGTTGATGATGATGCTCTTCCACTGAGAACCTTCCGAAGTTCGAACCTATTAGGTTAAAAGGCTACGAGAACGTCCACCCACGTAGAATCATAATACTTTGAAAGATAGATAAGAGAGGAGACTCTAAAACAAATAAGGTAGGAGAAATGGAATAGAGATATGGAATAAACAAGAATCCTATCGAGATGTTTCCAAAAACAGTTTTAACGCAAATAGTTTTGACACTCTAGAAACACGACCGTTAGCGAGGTTATCCTACAAGCTTTGCGGACCCGTTGCTTCGATAGCCATTCGTATCGAAACAATATCGGGAACCGGAACCATGCTCTGATACCAACTGTGACGCCCCTGGATCGGGTACTATGGGGATTTCAGCGTTCCCGTCAGAATCCACATAATATCTGATCCCGAGTTGTCATTTCTGATACCATTACAACAGTTCACGAATAATCCACAACAACAACAGAAGAGATATATACAAGACGACTCAAACGAGTCAAGGATACAACTGATACAATACAAAGATCCAAATAACAGCGGAAGATGAAAATATCCGACTACGGACAAGATACAAATTGGACTAAGAGTCCTGAAGATAACCGATGGCATCCAATCCCTGCCCAGGCCAAGCCGGAGGGATTCCCAAGCTAACGTCGTCAAACTTCAAACCTGTTGACTGCATTGTGAATGCAGCCCCGAATCATGGGGTCAGTACTGGGGGTACCGGCAGGCGGAAAGCAATACTCAAGATACCAATGCAACCAGTCATCACAAGATACAAATACTTTGGGTACAAAGGAAGAGGTTGGCGTAATGAAGCGACAGCGGGTAGCACTAGGCAATCTACAGAGACGCGCTACGACTCTCGTCTATTAGAAAGGGATGAGAGAGCGCGACAAAACCAACTATAACTACTCACCAAAAACAATACCCATCCAATGTTACCCCCTACTAAGGAAGCAACCCAAGGAAACTCACACTGTTGATTAAGGTGACATTTATAATATGGTGAAGGTATATATATATTACTATTCAAATTATCATCAATAGGTGTAAGTTGTCTGAGTACTTGTTAGCCAGCACTTTCACCAAGTTGCCACATAACCACGGACAACACGGCTTCTCGAGAAGATTCATCCCTGCAGGGTGCGCTACAGTACCCGTACACGTTCGATCAATCCACAACCACAAAGGCAGGATATCTCAACTTGACCTTTCCTATCACCATTGCACATCCAAGGCACCACGGGTAAATTTGAGCGCACGGTTATTCCACCCCAAATAGGACCTTCATAACACTCTAAGAACGTGTCTCCCTAACCGCAACGACTACATCAGGTCACCGTAGCACCATGAGCTCGTACCTGCAAGTTATCGTGCCAAATGGAAAGCCTGAACTAAGTGTGGTCCCTGGATGAACAGCAGCTCAAGTACTAAATCAAGGGGAGTGCCCATACTCACCACCCACATGCGGTTAGCGCGCTCATCATGAATCTGTGGACAAGACTCTTTTCCTAAGTTCGACACTAGCAGGCTCCAAAACCACGCCAGGCCTCCTGCCGGTGCCTTATCATCAAGTTATTATTACGCCAAACATTAACATGTTGTTGATTAAGTTGAAACCCAACTATCAAACTAAACAGGTGACTGGACAAAGGAAAACAAGACTCAAGCGCAAACAACGCTAAGCATGCAACTACGACACGAGGGCCAACAAGGTAAACAAACAACAGTTAATAGGAAGTGGAAGGAAAGCTATATCATGACTGCAAGGTAAACATATGATAGGATCGAGACACAAGCATCGAATCATAAGGCTAGAATAAAGACAACGGGAAGAATCGGTAACAAGTGATGAATGGCAGCCATAGGTAGCAAGTGAGTACAGCTTGCCTGGAATCCAGCTTGGAGAGGTAGCAGAACTTGTCGTTGCTCACATCATCTCAGCGTCCTATCCGCGAAGAAGCAAAGCACTAGAAGAAACAACGGATGCAACTCTTACTACTACGGCAAAAGATCCAGCATGATCAAAATATGGATGCATGACATGCGAGAATGCAACTAAACCAATTTAAGTTGAGACAAAAGCCCAACATTTAATTAGGAAGGTTTAAGTTATTTATCTAACCATCAAATTAAATGTTTATTAGCATGGATAACATAATATAGGTGAGTTAAACCGAATTAAATGGAATAGGGCACCGATTGAATTAAGTATCCAAACACATTCCATATTTATTAATTAGGTGGACATGCATAACACTACTAACTAGGCAAGATGCAAGATACAAACATGATCATGGATGGCATATTAATATCCCTTGCATTTTTCTGATAAAGATAGACATAAAGTTTGTGCTATTTGGCTTAGTAAAACAAAAGTTATGAGCATTACAAGATTGGGGTGTTTCCTGTAAAAACTGGGACTTATACGTGAGGAAAACAGAGCACCGAGGGGCTCCGGTGCGAAAACAGGAAGGTCAGGGGCCTGAGTGTGAGATCCCAGATCCAGATCTAGATCTGGGAGAGGTCTACCAGCGGCCAGTCTAGCCAGAGAGGCTGACCAGCGGGCCCCGACGCCACGCAAGCCACCACGGTCACGGACAGGTGGGGCTAGCCCGCGTTGAAAATTCGCAAAAAAAGATTGAGCGATTGCCCAGGCCATGAATCGAACTCGCGGTCTCTGGGTCCGATCAATATAGCAGAGCCACTGGGCTGTTGTTCGACTTGTGTATGGAGTCGGATCTGAAACATAATAAACTGTATCTAGGCGGAGTGGTTCTGACGAAACTGAAACACAGGAACGGAACTGGACGGGGTCGTGATAGACGATGCGGACGGCGCGCGAAGGCGCCGCTCCCAGAGCACGAGGAGGGGTAGGGGAGAGTTCCCGGGGTGGAGGCTCACCTTGGGGTCGCCGGTGGAGGAAGGAGACGGTTGGAGAGGAAGAGGTAGACGTGGATGCAGTCATGGACAGCGCCGGAAATATCATGACGGTGCCGGCGATCCAGGAAGTTCCGGTCCCGGTGCTTCTGCTACGACGAAGAGGCAGGTGCGGTGGTTCGATTCCCGGCCTCGTACGTCCTTCTCGATGACTATGGCGACGGCCCGTGGGGTTCCAAAGTCCGTCCATGGAGGTGAGGAAAGCAACAGAAGCTATTGTTTCCTTGTGGAAGAAGAAGGCAGAAGGAGAGTGGCGGTGGAAGGAGAGGGGAAGAAGTGAGGCTAGGGTTTGGATGGAGGAGGGGGCGACTGGGGTAGATAAGGAGGGGGGAGAGGGGACCATGGTTGTGGTGGTGGTTCGGTGGTGAAAGTGACAGCAGAGGAGGGGGCTCACGCTTCTGTCGTGCCCGATCGTACGGAGAAGAAGAGAAGGTGGGCTCAAGTTGGCTTGCTGGGCTGGGCCGGTTGGCCTAGCTGGTTTTCCTCTCCTTAAAACGTTTTTTTAATTTATTGTAGAAAGCCTTTTCACAAAACAATTTCAGCACAAGATAAAAGGTGCGACTAAAAAAAATTGTAATTTTTTTTTACAAAATCCGTATTGAGTTTAGAAATTAATTTTGTGTGTCAAAATAATATATGATGGATGCATGATGCAATGATGATGCAGCAAGAAAAACAAACAAAACTAATTGGGGAAACCCTGGGTGTTACACCTTGGTTCTTAACTGAGGAAAATTCTTACCGCTGTACTCATCACACCCTCCTCTTGCGGTTCCCAACACGCCATCACAAGCATCAAGAATTTCTGGCGCCGTTACCGGGGACTTAAAATTCATCATCATCAATAAGTCTCCCCGTCAAGGCACCATCAAGGCGTAGCAAAGAATTTTTGGCGCCGTTGCCGAGGAGGAAGAAGTCTTCTGGCAAGGGGAGTCTCTCACTCTCAACCTCTTTATTTTGTTTATTGTCTTGTTTTTATTTTTTTTGTCTTGTCTTGCTTCTTTATATCAAAAACACAAAAAATTAGTTTACTTTATAGCTGTTATTTATCTGCTTGCTTTTATTTTGCTAAAATGAGTTCCTCTGAGAATACTAAGTTGTGTGACTTCACTAGCACAAACAACAATGATTTTATTTGCACACCTATTGCTCCACCTGCTCCTACTGCTGCTTTCTATGAAATTAAACCTGCTTTATTACATCTTGTTATGAAAGAGCAATTTTCTGGTGTTAGTACTGATGATGCTTCTGCTCACCTTAATAATTTTGTTGAACTATGTGAGATGCAAAAATATAAAGATGTGGATGGAGATATTATTAAACTGAAATTATTTCCTTTCTCTTTGAGAGGAAGAGCTAAAGAATGGTTGCTATCTTTGCCTAGAAATAGTATTGATTCATGGACTAAGTGTAAAGATGCTTTCATTGGAAAATATTATCCTCCTTCCAAGATTATATCCCTGATAAGTGACATAATGAATTTTAAACAATTTGATAATGAACATGTTGCTAAAGCTTGGGAAAGAATGAAAACTATAGTGAAGAATTGTCCTACTCATGGACTGACTACTTGGATGATTATACAAACCTTTTATGCAGGACTGAATTTCTCCTCAAGGAACCTATTGGATTCAGCTGCTGGAGGTACCTTTATGTCCATCACTTTAGGCAATGCAACAAAGCTTCTTGATGATATGATGATAAATTATTCAGAGTGGCACACTGAGAGAGCTCCACAAGGTAAGAAGGTAAATTCTGTTGAGGAAACCTCCTCTTTGAGTGAAAGGCTTGATGCTATTATGTCTATGATTGTTAATGGTAAAGCTCAAGTTGATCCAAATAATGTTCCTTTAGCCTCATTGGTTGCTCAAGAAGAGCATGTTGATGTGAACTTTATTAGTAATAATAATTTTAACAACAATGCTTATAGAAATAATTTTGGTGGAAACAATTATAAGCCCTATCCTCCTAATAATGGTTATGGTAATTCTTATGGCAATTCCTACAATAATAATAGCTCTACCTCTGATCTTGAAAACATTCTTAGGGAATTTATTAGCACACAAACTGCTTTTAATAAATCTGTTGAGGAAAAGCTTGGTAAAATAGATGTTCTTGCCTCTAAAGTAGATAGCCTAGCTATTAATGTTGATTTTCTAAAACTGACGGTTTTGCCACATGATGTTAAAGAAATTAAAACTTTGAATGCCATCCAAGTTCGAATTGATAATAATGTTAGGTTGATGGCTGAATTACGTTCTAGGTGGGAAAGAGAAGATGAATTGGCTAGAAAGAATAATATTGCTAGAGTTTGCACTATCACCACCACTAGTAAAACTGAAGCTCCAAGTGCTAGTAAACCTCCTACTATCAATGGTAAAGTAGTTGGTGTTAACAAAGTCTCCACCCCTTCGGTGAAACGTGCTAAATTGCCTCAAATTGCTGAAATTGCTTTTGATAAAAGTGCTGAAATTTTTAGAGATGTGGGACATAATGGTCCCATTACTTTTGATGATAATAATTTTGATTTGGATGGTTGCAATATCTCTGAAGTTATTATGTTTCTACAAAATCTTGCTAGAAGTCCTAGTGCCATGAATATGGCATTTACTAAACATATTACGAATGCTCTCATGAAAGTTAGAGAAGAAAAGTTGAAACTTGAAACATCTATCCCTAGGAAATTAGATAATTGTTGGGAGCCCATCATTAAGATAAAAGTAAATTATTTTTGTTGCAATTCTTTGTGTGATCTTGGTGCTAGTATCTCTGTTATGACTCAAAAGCTTTATGATATGCTTGATCTACCGCCGTTGGAACACTGTTATTTGGATGTTCATCTTGCTGATAATGCTAAGAAGAAACCTTTTGGTAGAATTGATGATGTTCTCATTATGGTTAACAATAAACTTGTCCCTGTTGATTTTGTTGTTATGAACATTTAAAGCAATGCTTCTTGTCCTATTGTTTTGGGAAGACATTTTCTTAGAACTGTTGGTGTTGTTATTGATATAAAGAGAGGAGTATTAAATATCAATTCCCACTCATGAAATGTATGGAACACTTTCCTAGAAAGAGAATGAAGCTACCTTTTGAGTCTATTATTATAGAAAGTTATGATGTTGATGCTTCCTCACTTGAAAATACTTGAGTTGCTTTCTATGCCTAGCTGAAAGGCGTTAAAGAAAAGCGCTACCGGGAGACAACCCGTTTTATTTCTCCGTTTTCAACCCGTTTTCCGTCGTTTCTTTTTATGTGCTTTGCACCTGGGTGTTGTCTATTTTCTTACCAACCCCGCTGTATATTTTATTTTGTGTCTTTGTTGATCCAAGTAAAGCCTCTAGTGGGAAGTTGAGACTATATTTCGGATTTCTGCGCAGGAAACAGATTTCTGCTGTCCACTGTTAAATTCGTATAAAATCACAAAAAAATCAAAATGACCTGTGTTTTTTTGTGCGTAATCCTGGGCTATATACGCAACTTTTCTTAGTTTAATACTTTTTTATTTGAGCAACATAAGATTTTCGAAAAAAATCATCTTTACCTGCTGTCCTGTTTTGACATATTTCTGCCAATAATTGCATTTGCATCTTAATCTCTTTATTTTGGTGTTCTGTTGAGAAAAAGAGTTTAAAAATAAGTTGTGACGGTATCTAATGTGTTTATAAGTGTTAGGATTGTGTTGAAAATTAACCATGTGAATTTATTATTTCGATTGCACTAATGTTGCTAATGAAGATTGTGGGAAGTTTGGTGTGAAGGAAGTTTTCAAGGGTCAAGAGAAGAGGATGATATGACGTGATCAAGAAGAGTGAAGAGCCTAAGCTTGGGGATGCCCCGGAGGTACATCCCGGAAAATTCCAAGAAGACTGAAGCGTCTAAGCTTGGGGATGCCCAAGGCATCCCCTTCTTCATCGACAATTTATCAGGTCACTTCTAGTGAAACTATATTTTTATTAGGTCACATCTTATGTGGTTTACTTGGAGCGTATTTTATTTTTGCTTTTAGTTTGTTTTTATTTTTTCAATAAGCTTGGTTGGACCCCAGAATTCGTTTATTGGATAGTGACACGCTCCGCTTTTTCATGGGAATACTTTGTATTCTTAATCTTTGTCTGGCTGTTGCATTTATTTAGCTCTTGTTTTGCATTCATCTCTTATTTAGAGTTGTTAGTACTCTCTAGTTTTCATTGCTATATGCTTAGAGAGAGTTTTTGTTGTCATATATATATATATATATATATATATATATATATATATATATATATATATAATATATATATATATGTGTGTGTGTGTGTGTGTGTGTGTGTGTGTGTGCTTGGTTGAGAATAGAAATGCTTACGTGGTAGTTGGTATAGTGGAAAAATTTGCATGGTCTTGTAGATCACTAAACTGCTTCAATTGAATCACTGCTGTTGTTTTGAGATATTAATTTGCTTAATGGATAAACGGGAAGGAATAGTATGTAGAAACTTTTAATGGTTGGTATAAGAAACTTGAAACTGTACCACAATTAAAATTACCAGCTGATAGAAACGATGGTATATGATTTCTACGAGTGATACATATCTGATCGGCCTTTTGTTACGCGCTACGGTCGGGGTAGCTAACAGTGACTTGTCACTGCCACGGACCCTCTTGGAGTCATTTGCATTGTGCCTTGTAAAGATGATTTGCTTTCTGCAACCTTTTAACTCGTGAGTCTATGTTGCGGTTCCTGACACTTCCACCATCCAAATTTGCTAGCCTCTTCGGTACTGTGCATTGCCCTTTCTCACATTGAGAGTTGGTGCAAACTTCGTCAGTGCATTCAAATCCCGTGGTAGGACTTTGTTCTCGTACACATACCCCATATATTCTTCCTCAAACCAGCCACCATACCTACCTATCATGGCATTTACATAGCCATTCCGAGATATATTGCTGCACAACATCCACCTCCATTATGTTACTTGATGATGAGCTTCATGGTTATTTATGCATACTGCTACACTGGCAGGAGCATGTAGTTGGATACATAAGAGATATTCCACTATGAGTTATGAGTACTAAAAGTGTGATGATTCATTGTAATATAGGATGTTGCCCCTACCGGCGAGGATATATAAAATAAATAAATGAAAAAGCCCAAAAAAGGCCAAAGAGAGAATAAAGAGAGAGGGGGCGCATCACTATCCTTTATACCACACTTGTGCTTCATGTTTAGCACCAATGCTTCAGTCTGGAGAAAGTTTTCATATTATCATTCATTCATAACTATGTGGGGAACTTTACATTATAGAACTTGGCTTGTATATTCCAATGATGTGCCTCCTCAAATGAGCTCTAGGTCTTCGTGAGCAAGCAAGTTGGATGCACCCCCACTAGTTCCCTTGGAGAGCTTTCATACACTTATAGCTCTATGTGCATCCGTTGTGTGGCAATCCCTACTCCTTGCATAGCTTCGGTTGTAAGGCTTTCTCTTGTCTAATGACCACTTTTAGCTTTGTGAGCCTTTCTTCCATTGACCTTCCAAACCCCCCATAATGTTCTCTTTGCCATAACATCCCGGTGCCAGGGACCAACGCAGAACACTTGCTTGTTTTTAGTGCGCAAATAGTTTAAGACTGAAGCATTGCATCGTGTGGAAAGATTGACTTGATCCTAACAGGGGTTGTGAAGATTGTTTGACGTGCATGATATTGTTGTTCTTGAAAGCTTAAATCATCTCTAATAAACTTTGCACGGTTGATAGTCTTTTAGTATTGATTCATTAAAAGTTTTTCTTCTTTCCTCTTATTTGTTTATCCATTACTTGTTGATATCAAATATAGATCACGACTTTAGTTCATTTGATCCTAGTTTACATGCTCTGTTTTACATATTATGATCAAGATTGTGTGGTAGCATGACACCTCAGAAATTATTTTGTTTTATCGTTTACCTACTCGAGGACGAGTAGGAACTAAGCTTGGGGATGCTTGATACGTCTCCAACGTATCTATAATTTCCGATGTTCCATGTTGATATTATGGCAATTGCTACATGTTTTCTCCCTTCTTTATAGCATTTTTACACGTTTTCCGGGACTAACCTATTAACAAGATGCCAAGTGCCAGTTCCCTATTTTCTGCTGTTTTTTATTTCAGAAAAGTTGTTCTGGAAATATTCTCGGAATTGGACCCCACGAATGCCAAAGTTCCTATTTTCCCCGGTAGCATCCAGGAAGTCCGAAGAGGAGTCGAAGACGGGCACTAGGGGGCCCTCACCATAGCCAGGCACGGGCCGCGCCTGGGGGTGGTGAGGTCACCCTGGTGGCCCACCGACGTCGCCCTTTCGCCTATTTATTACCCTCCGAAGGAAAACCCTAGGTACCTGATAAAAAATCCCCGCAAAGTTCCATAGCCGCCGTCGTCGTCAACCCTAGATCAGGGGGTTCTGAAGCTGTCTCCCGGTACCCTGCCGGAGAGGAGATCATCACCGGAGGCCTCTTCATCACCTTGCCTGCCTCCGGAGTGATGCGTGAGTAGTTCATCCTTGGACTACGGGTCCATAGCAATAGCTAGATGGTTGTCTTCTCCTCCTATGCCTTAATGTTTAGATCTCGTGAGCTGCCTAACATGATCAAGATTGTTCTTATGTAATTCCATGTGCTGTGTTTGCTGGGATCCGATGAATATTGAACTTATGCCAAGTTGATTATAGTCTTTATTGCATATTTTATTTGTGATCTTGCATGCTTTCCGTTGCTAGTGGTTGCTCTAGCCAAGTAGTTGCTAGTGACTCCAAGAGGGAGTATTTATGCTCGGTAGTTGGGTTCATGCCTCCTTTTCGCCTGTGCTCGAGTGACAGAAACGTGACGGGGGAGGATGTGTTGTTTCCACTAGGGAGAAAACAGCGGTGTGAGTGCCCGGGTGCACAATCACTTCTTACATTACACACATTGCTTAATGCGATTATTTGTTGCTTGCAACTTAATACCTAAGGGGGTTCGGATGATAACCTGAGGGTGGACTATTAGTCATAGATGCAGTTGGATTACGGTCTATGTATATTGTTGTAATGCCTGCACTAAATATCCTAGTAGTCATCATGTCATGAATGTGCACTACGGTGCAACCTCTATTTGTCAATTGCCCAACTATAATTTGTTCACCCAACATGCTATCTTTTATGGAGAGACACCACTAGTGAACCTATGAACCCCGGTCCATTTTCCTACACTGTTAAACAAACCACTACAATTCTCTGCTTTCTTTACTTACTGCAAGCATACACCATTTTACACACTATACGTCTAATCTTTGTTTTCAGTAAGACCGGTGAGATTGACAACCTCACTGTACCGTTGGGACAAAGTATTTTGGTTGTGTTGTGTGCAGGTTCCGCGTTGTTGCTGACACCGGTAAGGCGCCATCATCACTGTCGGTGGCATCAACCTTCCGAAGATCATCTTTGTCCTACTGGATTGATAACCTTGGTTCTTAAATGAGGGAAATTCTTACCGATGTACTCATCACACCCTCCTCTCGGGGGTTCCAACACGCCATCACAAGCATCAAGAATTTCTGGCGCCGTTGCCGGGGACTTAAAATCCATCATCATCAAGAAGTCTCCCCGTCAAGGCACCATCAAGGCGTAGCATCAATCTCATCGGTTTTTCTATCACAAAGGATTAGATGTATAGTGTGGAAAATAATACTTGTTTGCAGTAAATGAAAAGAGAATAGTGATTGCAGTGAATTAGAGGAAAACAATGTTTTTAGTGGTTGTATTATCAGTGTAAAAGAATGGACCGGGGTACACAGTTCACTAGTGGTGTCTCTCCATAAAACATAGATAACATGCTGGGTAAACAAATTACAGCTGGGCAATTGACAGATATAAAGGCTACATTGTAGTGCATATGCATGACATGATGATTACTATGTGATTCATGCGGGCATTACAACATAATTCATAGACCATTATCCAACTGCATGTATGACTAATAATACACCCTCAGAGCGTCATCCAATCAAACTTTGGGTATTAAGTTGCAAGCAAAAGATTATTGCCTTAAGTGAAGTGTGTAATGTAAACAATGAAAATAT
The DNA here is from genome assembly GCA_028641055.1 of Alopecurus myosuroides. Lineage (NCBI taxonomy): Eukaryota > Viridiplantae > Streptophyta > Magnoliopsida > Poales > Poaceae > Alopecurus > Alopecurus myosuroides. The sequence goes on from CM054061.1 coordinate 171,355,940, forward strand.
TGTTGTTTTCTCCCTAATGGCAACATCACATCCCCCATCCGGCACGTTTCTCTCACTCGAGCACATATGAAAGGGAGGCATGAACCCACTATCGAGGATAAATACTTCCTCTTGGAGTTACAAGCATCAACTTGGCCAGAGCATCTACTAGTAACGGAGAGCATGCAAGATCATAAATAACATAAACATGATAGATTGATAATCACTTTACATAGCATTCAATATTCATTAGATCCCAGCAAACACAACATGTAGCCTTATAGATAGATGATATTGATCATGTTAGGCAGCTCACAAGATCTAAACATGGTGGCATAAAGAGGAGAAGACAACCATCTAGCTACTGCTATGGACCCGTAGTCCAAGGATGAAATACTCACGCATCACTCTGGAGGTAGGCATGGTGATGTAGAGCCCTCCGATGATGATTCCCCCTCTCGGCAGGGTGCCGGGAAGAGCTTCAGAACCCTCCCGAACTAGGGTTGACGATGACGGCGACTACAGAACTTTTCGTGGATGGAGGCTTTGGTATTTACGGTTAATCCGAGGAGGAGTTTAAATAGGCGAAAGGGCGATGTCGGTGGGCGGCCAGGGGGGCCACACCACCTAGTGGCATGACCAAGGGGGGTCGCGCCACCCTATGGTGTGGTGGCTCTAGGGCCCCCCTCCGGACTCCGTGTATGTGGCAGATTTTTAAGACCCTGGGATTTTGTTTCGTCCAATTCCGAGAATATTTCCAGAACAACTTTTCTGAAACCAAAAATAGCAGAAAACAGGAACTGGCTCTATGCTATCTTGTTAATAGGTTAGTCCCAGGAAATCCATAAAAATGACATAAAGTGTATAGAAAACATGTAGCATATTGCATGAAAACAACATGGAACATCAGAAATTATAGATACGTTTGAGACGTATCAAGCATCTCCAAGCTTAGTTCTACTCATCCTCGAGTAGGTAAAAAGGTAAAAACAAAATAATTTCTGAGCTGACATGCTACCAACATAATCTTGATCATCATATTTGTGAAAGCATTTGTAAGCTAAGTTCGTAGCACTCTAAACACAGGCATGATAGATATAATTCCAACAATGAAACTTAGCAATCATGTTGCATCATGAAAAGTAACACAAATAAAAGATCATGAATAATAATGTACTTGAAAGTTATACGTTTGTTTCGAGCATAAAGAAAACATAGCAAATTGGTATTCCGCTTGTCCTTAGAAGTGAGAGCAAAACATAAATGCCAGGACACCTTCAAAATTCAAGTGGTTACTAGAAACAAATATTTTGAGAACGAGTAATAACATATCATGAAATAATCAATAATAATCTTTGGGACTGAAGCACATTATACTTAGAATGACAACTATGCTCTCTTAATTGTGCATAAAGTTAGAAGATGAAGACTCAACATAAAAGTAAAAGAAAGACCCTTCGCAGAGGCAAGCAAAGATTAACTCATGTGCTAGAGCTTTTTATTTTATTAAAACGGAGGTACTAAAAATAATTTTTTAGAGAGGTGTATGCTTATGTCAACGAATGATAAACATACAATACAGTACGTCACAAGCCAACTAGACTTTACAAGAGCGGCTCCCATTGAAGGAATCTACTGGGATCAGTAGATCATCCCTCTTCTCTTTTATTTACACAATTATGCTTTAACTGATAAATCAGGGGCAAGAGAGTGAAGAGAATTTATAGTAACCAAGTTTGGGGCTGGGCACCCCGTTGCCAGATCTTCTATCAATTTGGATAAGCGGATGTGCCACTAGTCCAAGTGTGTAAAGTCCAATCAATAAGTGAGATAAAGATTCTCTATTTACGTCCTCATGAGCTAAAACAAGAACACAAAACAGGTATAATTTTGAAGGTTTTAAAGGTAGCACATGAGAAATTTACTTTGGAGTGGCGGTTGAATACCACATATAGGTAGATATGGTGGACACATTTGGCAAACTTTGGTTTTTGGGAGTTGGATGCACGAGTAGATCTTATACTCAGTACAGGTGGAGGCTAGCAAAAGACTGGGAGCGACAAATTAAGAGAGCTATAATGGCCATAATCATGCATAGCGACAAAAACATTATTAGTCAAAGCATAAATGGTATTACAAGTCAAAAACTAAATGATCATAGAGGCTATAGGTGACTGGTTTATAGTCATAACATTCGAAGGAGAATACCACAATATTATGCTTCGATGTGATAAAAACAACTCATGATTCTTTCAATGGCACATTAAGCACTCTTAGATATTTGAGACAAGTCATGCTACAATAATAACTACTAAGCATAGAATGAAAATAATATCCAACATGACATGATAAAGTATAGCCACAGTCTAAACAAGCTTCTTTTTGCACCGTTCTAAGCATGAAATATTTTATTACTTTCCAACACCAATTATTTTATCTAAACAAAAAAACTCTTCAAATGATAAATCGATGAAACAAGATAGTACTACTACTCTACTAGAACTAACAGCTCTAAATAAAAGATGCATGAAAAAAAGTGTGAAAAAGGATTTGCAGCAGCTAGAAGAAAAACAAAGAATACGAGTATGATGAAGAATATGAGTATTCATATTAAAAAGCGGAGCGTGTCTCTCTACCGCACAAGAATGCTGGGTTCCAACTAAGTTTATTGCAGCAAGGAAAATAAAAGAAAAGAAAACAAAACAAAAACAAGCATACGCTCCAAGTAAAGTGCATATGATGTGACCGAATAAAAATATAGTTTCACTAGAAGTACCTGATAAGTTGCTGATGAAGAAGGGGATGCCTTGGGCATACCCAAGCTTAGACGCTTGAGTCTTCTTGGAATTTTCTAGGATGAACCATGGGGGAATCCCCAAGATTAGTATTTTCACTCTTCTTGATCACATTATATCACCCTCTTCTCTTGACCCTTGAAAACTTCCTTCACACCAAACTCGAAGTAATTCTCATTAGAGGGTTAGTGCACCATCAAAAACCCACATTCTCTCCATGGACACAAGCATTATTAATATTTTTTAAACATTAGCTACAGCCACTGATTTTCTATGGAGCAAAGAAATCCACTCAACATAGTTAAAGAGATAATGCAAAGTAAAAAGGCAGAATCCATTAAAACCAGAACAGTCGGTAAAGACAAAACATTTCAAGGCACTTATGTTGCTCAGATCAGAAAATTCAGAACTAGAAAAAGTTTCATAAATAGTTGAGGATCATGCACAAAAAAATGCAGGTAGTTTTGATTTTTCCGTGAATTTATATGAATTAAACAGTAGACAACAAAATTTTGGTCCTGCGCAGAAATCCAAATCTAACTTTAACTTTTCACTAGAGACTTTACTTGGCACAAAAAATACGAGAAAATAAAGATACAAAGGAGTTGCTACAGAAGTAAACAACACCTTGACTCAAAGAAAACATAAGAAAACATTGCAAAAATAAAAAGATGGGTTATCTCCCAAGAAGTTCTTTTCTTTAACGCCTTTTAGCTAGGCCCCGAAAGCAAGAATCAAGTATTTTCAAGTGAAGAAGCATCCAAATTGTAACTTGTTCTAATAATGGAATAAAAAGTAAACTTCATTATATTTCTAGGAAAGTGTTCCATACCTTTCTTGAGTGGGAATTGATATTTAATATTCCCATCTTTCATATCAATAATAGCACCAACAGTTCTAAGAAAAGGTATTCCCAGAACAATAGGACAAGAAGCCTTGCATTCAATATTCATAACAATGAAATCAACGGGGATAAGGTTATTGTTAACCATAATAAAAACATCATCAAATCTCCCCAAAGGTTTCTTCCTAGCATTATCAGCAAGACAAACATCCAAATAACAGTGTTGCAAAGGTGGTAAATCAAGCATATCATAGAGTTTCTTAGGCATAACAGAGATACTAGAACCAAGATCGCATAAATCATTACAATCAAAATAATTCACCTTCATTTTAATGATGGGTTCCCAACCATCATCTAACTTCCTAGGGATAGAGGCTTCATGTTTTAATTATTCTTCTCTAATTTGCATGAGAGCATTTGTAATATATTTTGTGAATGCCATATTCATAGCAGTAGCATCAGGACTACTAGAAAGTTTTTGTACGAACATAATTACTTCAGAAATATTGCAATCATCAGAATCAAGATCATTTTTATCAAAGGTAATGGGACCATTGTCTCCCATATTTCGAAAAAAATTCAGCACTTTTATCAGGAACAATTTCAATGGTTTCACGCAATTTTAATCGCTTAACAGAAGAAGTGGAGACATTGCCAACACCAATTAATTTACCATTAATAGTAGGAGGTTTACTAGAATTAGAAACTTCCGTTTTACTAGTGGTGGTAATAGTAGAAACTTTAGCTATATTATTCTTTCTAGCAATTTCATCTTCTCTTTCCCACCTAGCATGCAATTCAGCTAACATCCTAACATTGTCATCAATTCTAACTTGAATGGCATTCAAAGTTTTGCTTTCTTTAACATCATGAGGCATAACCTTTATTTTAAGAAGATCAACATCAAGAGCAAGGCGAAGGGAATATGCCCGAGAGGCAATAATAAATTATTTATTATGTTATTCTTTGTTTATGATGAATGTCTATTTCTCATGCTAGTATTGTATTAACCGGAAATGTTGATACATGTGTGTTTAATAAACAAACAATGGTTCCTAGTAAATCCTCTCTTTTAAATAGCTCGTTTATTAACAGATGATTAAGGTTTCCTGATCATGAACATTGGATGTTGTTAATAACGGGGTCATGTCATTAGGAGAATGATGTGATGAACATAGACCCAAACTAAGTATAACGATATGATCAAGTCACTTAGTTTATATTGTTATATCTTGCATTCGAAGTATCCTTATTCCTTAGACCATGAGATCATGTCAATCACTAATACCGAAAGAGTACTTTGATGACATCAAACGTCACGCCATAACATGGTGACTATAAAGGTGGCGTTAGGTATTCGGAAAGTGTTAGTTGAGGCTCATGGATCAAGAGTGGAATTTTTCCATCCAAAATGACGGAGAGATATACTCTGGGCCCTCTCGGTGATATCACATTGACACCACTTGCAAGCATGTGACTAGGTCACAAGAATGTCGTATCAGAGAACGAGTAAAAGAGTACTTGTCGGTAATGAGATCAAACAAGGTATGGTTGATATTGATGATCGGATCTCGGACAAGTGAAATATCGCGAGACAGAGTGAATTAGTTACAACCTTGATGGTTGACACGATCACAAGATTCATTGTTGAATATATAGGAGTCATCACGGATCTCCAGACCCCACTGTTGATTATTGATCGGAGAGGTTTCTCGATCATGTCTATATTATTCGCGAACCATAGGGTGACACACTTAAGGTTCTATGACGCATTTGAGAGGATACGGAATATCGGAGAATAGTTTGGACATCACCGGAATTGTTTCGAGTAAATTTGAAATAGTTCAAGGAGTTTTCCATCAAATGGTTGTTAATAGAATTAACAAATGATTCGAGGGGTTATGTGCAAATGTTTGTTACTAGAATTAACAAATATTAAAATAAAGAAATAAAAATGTTTCATTTACTTATTAAAGAAAAACCTTTGGATTTTCTAAGTGGGAAATTAAGGGAGGGTGAGTGGGTGTGAGTGGAGCTTCCACTCACATGAAGAGGGGAAGAGGTGGGGGCACCATGTGTTGGCCGCACCCCCCCTTCGGCTGCCCCCTCCCTATAAAAGGAGGGCGAGGGCTCCCCCTCCTACACACAATTGTCCCACCTCCCTTCTCTCCACGCGTTGCTCCATTCCATGGTCATTTTCTTGGCGAAGCTCTGACCGTGGGATTCTTCACCACACCACGCCGTCGTGCTGCTGGAGTTCTGAGGGATCCTCTACTTCCGCTGCCCCGTTGGATCGAGGGAACAGAGGTTTTCATCGAGCTGAACGTGTGATCGATCACAGAGGCACCGCCGGATTGCGGTGAACATCTTCTCGGTCTCGAGATTGACGTGAGTACGACTACACCAACAACGAGATTCGATCTCGTAACGCTTAGAGTCTTCGAGGGTATGTTTTTCGAAGACTCTTTCTCCCCGTTGCTTTTATCTCCTATATTAGATCTTGGCCCTTCGGGTTCATCTTGCGTAGGATTTTTTTTGTTTCCTATGCAATGTACCCTTCAGTGGTATAAGAGTCGGATCTATGTGTAGATGATTTGTACGGGTAGAACACATAGGTGTATGTGGGCGTTGATGTTCATGTTATTGTCTCCTTGATTATTTTATGATCTTAGTGGCATAGTAGGATGAATTTGCCCTAGACAAACTTTACGTGTACTTTGTACGCGAGACATGTCTCACTTGTGGCTGAGGGGGTGTCCGTTTCTCCTACTATAATTAAGATCTAATCTACGAAGAGTTTTTTAAAATATGTTTATCAACGTTGTGGTTCATGTTCGTAGGTATGAACGGTTCTATCCTCGAAAGCCCTAATCTATGTAAAATATGCAAAAATAAATTAGAGACATCTAACTTGTTTTTGCAGGGCATGTGATGTGATATGGGATGTATGAAATGATCTCATTTGTAAATTATTGACATACCGACATGAGCCATATGGTTGTCTTATTATTTATGGCCAGCATGTTGTATATCATATCCATGTGATATGTTGTAATTTTGATGGACAATCAAGATGGAGGCACTACGGACCTTGGTGCCATGCCGGTGGAATGATGGAGATCATACCATGATGCACAATATGGAGATCAAGTGCAAGAAGGACCATATCATATCACATTATCCATGCATGTGATGTTAATCCCTTTTATGCATCTTATTTTTCTTAGATTGCGACGGTATCATTATAAGATGATCCCTCTTACTTAATATCAAGATAATAATGTGTTCTTCCTTAGTATGCACCATTAAGAAAGTTCATCGTTTCGAGACACCACGTGATGATCGGGTGTGAAAGACTCAACGTTCGCATACAACGGGTGTTTTCAAGCCTAGCGTGTACATACATGGCCTTGAAACACACGGAATACAATGGTTATACTTGGCGAGCCTAGCATGTATAGACATGGACTCGGAACACGTAACCGAAAGGTAAAGCATGAGTCATATCGATAATATGATGAACATGTCTATGTTCGCCTTTGCAACTACACCGTCTCACGTGATGATCGGTTTTGGTGTAGTGAATTTGGTTCATGTAATCAGTAAAACGACTAAGATGGATCTTGTTTTTGAGTGGGAGTTCATGGGATAATTTTAGAATTAACTTGAACTTAATTTATCATAAACTTAGTCTAAATAGTATTTGCAAATATGTTGTAGATCATGGCACCACCTACCTTCAATTTCAATATGTTCACAAAGAAAGAAAAACTAGCAAACAATGGAAGCAACTTTACCAACTAGGCACTTAACCTGAGGATTCTCCTCACCGCTTGCAAGAAGCTCGATGTGCTTGATGCACCGCTAGGTGACCAGCCCGCTGATGCAAACGTTGGTAAACCCCAAGTGGAAGGTTATGAAGAGTGCAGCGGCAAGTTTTCCCTCAGAAAAGAAAGCAAGGTTGAATCAACCTGTAGGAGGACAAGCAATCTCTGAAGGTTGATGCAGCTGATGTGGCAGGGCGCACTACCGGTTTAGCATCAACGTGGAGCCTACACAACACAATCAAATCACTTTGCCCCAACGTAGCAGTGAGGTTGTCAATCTCACCGGTTTTGCTAAACACAAAGAGATTAAACGTATGGTGTGGAAAACAGTAGGAAAACAGTATGAAAGCAGTAGCAGCAGTATGAAAGCGGTGTGAAAGCAGTAGGTGTTTTATCAATATGAGGAAAATGGACCGGGGTCCATAGTTCACTAGTGGTGTCTCTCAGTGAAAGATAAATAACATGTGTGGTGAACAAATTACAGCTGGGCAATTGACAGAAATGAAGGCTGCACCGTAGTGCATACGCAAGACATAAAGATTACTATGTGATTCATGCGGGCATTACAACAAAATATATAGACCGTCATCCAACTGCATCTATGTCTAATAATCCACCCTCCGAATATCATCCGAACAAACGTTGGGTATTAAGTTGCAAGCAACAGATTATTACAGTAAGCAAAGTGTGTAATGTAAATAATGTAAACTAGGTAAACACTGTTGTTTTCTCCCTAATGGCAACAACACATCCTCCATCCGTCACGTTTCTATCACTCGAGCACAGATGGAAAGGAGGCATGAACCCACTATCGAGCATAAATACTCCCTCTTGAAGTTACTAGCATCTACTTGGCCAGAGGATATACTAGTAATGGAGAGCATGCAAGATCATAAATAACATATGCATGAAGATAACATGATAGATTGATAATCAGAAGACATCGCATTCAACATTCATCAGATCCCAGCAAACACAACATGTAGCATTACATAAAGATGATCTCGATCATGTTAGGCAGCTCATAAGATCTAAACACGAGGTACAAAGTGGAGAAGACAACCATCTAGCTACTGCTATGGACCCGTAGTCCAGGGATGAACTACTCACGCATCACCTCGGAGGAGGGCATGGTGGTGTAGACCCCTTCGGTGATGACTTCCCCTCCCGGCAGGGTGCCCGGGAGAGCTCGAGAACCCTCCCGGTCTCGGGATGACGATGATGACGGCCTCGGGTGTTTTTCGGGACGAAGTGGTATATATTTAGGGTTTATGTCTCGGGGGGGTATAAATAGGCGAAAGAGCAAACACGGGTGAGGCCGGGGGGCCCACACCACCCCATGGCGCGGCCAGGGGGCGCGCCGCCCTATGGTGTGGGCCCCCTGAGGCCCCCTCCGGGTCTCTTTGGGACTCCGTGGAACCTTCAGGAATTCTAAGACTTTGGGGTTTTGAATTTTCCAATTTCGAGAATATTTCCAGAACAACTTTTCAGAAACTAAAAACAACAGAAAACAGGGAACTGGCTCTGTGGCATCTTGTTAATAGGTTAGTTCGGAAAATCGATAAAAATGACATAAAGTGTATAGCAAACATGTGGGAAACAATAAGAAAACAATATGGAACATCAGAAATTAAGGATACGTTTATGACGTATCAACATCCCCAAGCTTAGTTCCTACTCGTCCTCGAGTAGGTAAACGATTAAAACACATAATTTCTGAGGTGACATGCTACCAACATAAACTTGATCATCAATAATGTAAAAGCATAAGTAAGCTGAGATCATAGAACTTAAACACAAGCATGATAAATATAATTTTAATAATAAAGCATATCAATCACCTTGCATCATGAGAAGTAACACAAATAAAAGATCATGAATAACAATGCAACAAAAGATATACGTTTGTTTCAAGTATAGAGAAAACATGTCAAAGTGATATTTTGCTAGTCCTTAAGAGTGGGGCAAAACATAAATGCCAGGACACCTTCAAAGTTCACGAGGAAGACTAGAACAAATAATTAGAGAACAAGCAATAACACATCATGAATCAATTTATCATGTTTCTGGGACAAATGCACATAAAACTCAGAATGACAACTATGCTCTCTCAACCGTGCATAAAGTTAGAAGATGGAGACTCAACATAAAAGTAAAGGAAAGGCCCTTCGTAGAGGGAAGCATGGATCACTCATGTGCTAGAGCTTTTATTTTATTAAATAGAGGTATAAAAAGCTTGACACTCCTCCCAACCATCTTACACAAACCATGGCTAACTGAATCCTCGGGTGCCTGCCAACAATCACATACTGTGGAGGAGTGTCTATATTTTAAGAGAGGTGTATTCTTATGTCAACGAATGGTAAACAGAAGATACAGTACATCACAAGCCAACTAGACTTCACAAGAGCGGCTTCCATAGAAGGACGCATCTAGGTAGAAGGTCATCCCTCTTTCTCTTTTGTTTACACAATTATGCTTTGACTGATAAATTAGGGGCAAAAGTAGTGAAGAGAATTTGTGTTATTAATTTGGGGCTGGGCACCCCGCTGCTAGATCTTCTATCATTGGATAAGCGGATGAAGCCACTAGTCTAGGGTGTGAAAGTCCAATCAACAAGTGAGATAAAGATTCTCTATTTACGTCCTCAAGAGCTAAAACAGGAGTAATTTTGAAAGTTTTAAAGGTAACACATGAGCAATTTACTTTGGAGTGGCGGTTAAATACCACATGTAGGTGGTTATGGCGGACACAATGGGAAAACTTTGGTTTTTGGGAGTTGGATGCACGAGTAGAGCTCATACTCGGTACAGGTGGAGGCTAGCAAAAGACTGGGAGCGACAAATCAAGAGAGAATAAGGGCCATAATCATGCATATCGACATAAACATCATTAATCAAAGCATAAGTGGTACCACAAGTTGAAAAAATAAATGATCATGGAGGCTATTAGTGACTGTTTCAGAGTCATAAATATGGTGTGAGCATGCGCCAATTCAACCAAATAAAACATTCAAAGGAGAACACCACACATTTATGCTTCAATATGACAAGAACAACTCATGATTCTTTCAATTGCACATTAAACACTCTCAACTATTTGAGGCCAATCATGCTACTAAATAACCACATGGATTTAGAACCAAAATAACATCTAGCATGATATGAAAAAGTCTAGTAACAGTCTATACAATCTTCTACTTGTACCGTTAAAAATTCTACCTCAATCAGCAGTTTCTTTTCCCAACAAGCACCATACAAAACATGCTTTAATGAAAACTCTCTAAATGATACAGAAATCAAACATGATAGTACTCACATAACACTACTAAAACTAATAGCTTTGAATAAGAGATGCAATGAAAACAAGAGCTAAACAGGAATTTTTGCAGCAACTAGAAGAAAAACTAAGAATACTAGCATAGCAAGTATTCAAACAAAAAAGCGGAGCGTGTCTATCTCCCAAACAAAGAATTCTAGGGTCCAACTATATTATTGCAACAAGGAAAAAAATTAAACAAAGGAAAACAAAATAAAAACAAACAGACGCTCCAAGTAAACTTCATATGATGTGACCGAATAAAAATATAGTTTCACGAGAAGTGACCTGATAGATAGTTGATGAAGAAGGGGATGCCTTGGGCATCCCCAAGATTAGATGCTTGAGTCTTCTAAAAAATATGCTTGGATGAACCACGGAGGCATCCCTAAGCGTTGACCTTGCACTCTTCTTGATCACATATATCACCTCTTCTCTTTACCCTTGAAAACTTCCTTCACACCACACTCAAACAGTAATTCGCACTAGAGGGTTAGTCCAACAATTAAAAATCCATTGGTTCTGTTTGGCACAAGTGCTATTGATACTTTTAAACATTAGATACAGCCACTGATATTTCGTGAAGCAAAGAAATCCACTTGACATCGCAAAAGACCAAATGTAAGAATAATGGTAGAATATGTCAAAACCAGAACAGTCTGTAAAGACAGATTTTTTTGAGGCACTTACGTTGCTTAGATAAAAAAACTTAAAGAACTAAAAAGTTACGGAATTATCCGAGGAATAAGCACAAGAAATTTTAGGTCATTCTGATTTTTCTATGATTTATACGATTTTTTACGATGGACAACAGATATATGTTTCCCGCGCAGAAATCCAAAAACCAACTCCAACTCTCGGCAGAAACCTTACTTGGCACTACTAAAACATGAAAAGAAAGATACAAAGAAGTTTCTACAGAAGTGTACAACCCCTTGACTCAAAGAAAACAGAGAAAAACAAAGCAAAAATAAAACCATGGGTTATCTCCCAAGAAGTGCTTTTCTTTAACGCCTTTTAGCTAGGCCCAGAAAAGTGGAATCAAGTATTTTCAAGTGAAGAAGCATCCAAATTGTAACTTGTTCGAATAATGGAATCAAAAGGCAACTTCATTCTCTTTCTAGGAAAGTGTTCCATACCTTTCTTGAGTGGGAACTGAAATTTAATATTCCCTTCTTTAATATCAATAAGAGAACCAACAGTTCTAAGAAAAGGTCTTCCCAAAACAATTGGACAAGAAGCATTGCATTCAATATTCAAGACAACAAAATCAACAGGGACAAGATTATTATTAACCATGATAAAAACATCATAAAATCTCCCCAAAGATTTCTTTATAACATTATCTGTAAGACAAATATCCAAATAACAAGGTTCCAATGGTGGTAAATCAAGAATATCATAGAGTTTCTTGGGCATAACAGAGATACTAGCACCAAGATCACATAGAGCATTGCAATCAAAATCAGTCAGTTTCATTTTAATAATGGGTTCCCAACCATCATCTAGCTTACTAGGGATAGACGCTTCACATCTTACTTCATCCTCTCTAATTTGCATGAGAGCATTTGTAATATGTTTTGTGAAAGCCATATTCATAGCACTAGCATTAGGACAACTAGCAAGATTTTGTAAGAACTTAATAACTTCAGTTATGTTGCAATAATCAAAGTGAAGGTCATTTTGATCAAAGATAATGGGACTATTTTCTCCCATATTTCTAAAAATTTCAGCACTTTTATGAGGAACATTTTTAGCAGTTTCAGGCAGTTTTGCATTTTTAATAGCAGAAGTGGTAGTGTTTTCAACACCAATTACTTTACCATTGATAGTAGAAGGTTTTATAGCATGAGAAGCTTCAGCTTTACTAGTGGTGGTAATGGTGCAAACATTAGCTATATTATTCTTTCTAGCTATTTCATCTTCTCTTTCCCATCTAGCATGCAATTCAGCCAACATCCTAACATTATCATCAATTTCAATTTGAATAGCATTAGTGGCAGCAAAAGGATTCTCATCTATGGTTTTAGTTTTAGCAGTCATTCTATTAATCGAAGAAGATTGAGCTTCATACATGGATGAAATAGAAGTTTCAGCACGAGCAATTTTAACTTGCAACCCAGATATTTCTCTATTTAAACTCTCAAGTTGACATCTGATATTTCTTAGCATAACAGATTGTTCCTCCATGGTTTTAGTAAATAGTTTATTTTGCTCATATTGTTTTTGCATAAAGTCTTTAGTGGCCCTTTCAACTTCTGAAATTCTTTCATTAGACATTCTAGTTCTATCATTATTACCACTATTAAAAGGATAGGGCCTATAAGTGTTGCTACCAAAATTATTCCTATAAGAATTGGTGTTGAAATTATTATTTTTAATGAAGTTCACATGAGCATGCTCTACTTGAGCAACCAAAGAGGCTAAAGGAACATTATTTGGATCAATAGGAGCATGACCATTCACAAGCATAGACATAATAGCATCAAGTCTTTCATTCCAAGAGGAGGTTTCTTCAACGGAATTCACCTTCTTACCAATTGTAGCTCTCTCAGTGTGTCACTCAGAATAATTTACCATCATATCATCAAGAAGCTTTGTTGCTGCCCCCAAGGTCATGGACATAAAGGTTCCTCCAGCAGCTGAATCCAGAAGGTTTCTTCAAGAAAATTCAGACCATGATCATCCAAGTAGTCAGTCCATGAATGGGACAACTCTTTACTAAAGATTTCATTATTTCCCAAGCTTTAGCAACATGATCATTATCAATTTGCTTAAAATTTGTAATGCTACTTCTTAAAGATATAATTTTAGCAGGGGTAATATTTTCCAATGAAAGCATCTTTACACTTATTCCAAGAATCAATACTATTTCTAGGCAAAGACATCAACCATTCTTTAGCTCTTCATCTCAAAGAGAAAGGAAACAATTTCAGTTTAACAATATCTCCATCTACATCTTTATATTTTTGCATCTCACATAGTTCAAAAAAATTATTAAGATGGGCGGCAGCATCATCAGTACTAACACCAGAAAATTGCTCTCTCGTAACAAGGTTTAATAGGGGAGATTTTATCTCATAAAAATCAACAGTAGGAGCAGGTGGAGCAATAGGTGTGCTAATGAAATCATTGTTGTTGGTGCTAGTAAAGTCACACAACTTAGTGTTCTCAGGAGTAGTCATTTTAACAATACAAAAAACAGGAATAAAACTACAACTAGAATAAGAACTATCTTTTTGTGTGTTTTTGATAAAGAGAAGCAAACAAGACAAAATAAACTAAACTAAGCAAAACTAAAACAAAGAAAAGAGATTGGAAGTGAGAGACCCCCTGCAGAAATTCTCTTCCTCCCCGGCAACGGCGCGAGAAAACTCTTGATGCAAACGTTGGTAAACCCCAAGTGGAAGGTTATGAAGAGTGTAGCGGCAAGTTTTCCCTCAGAAAAGAAACCAACATTGAATCGACCAGTAGGAGGACAAGCAATCTGTGAAGGTTGATGCAGCTGATGTGGCAGGGCGCACTACCGGTTCAGCAGCAACATGGAACCTACACAACACTATCAAATCACTTTGCCCAAACGTAGCAGTGAGGTTGTCAATCTCACCGGTTTTGCTGAACACCAAGATGTTAAACATATGGTGTGGAAAACAGTAGGAAAATAGTATGAAAGCAGTAGCAGTAGTATGAAAGTGGTGTGAAAGCAGTAGGTGTTTTATCCGTATGAGGAAAATGGACCGGGGTCCACAGTTCACTAGTGGCGTCTATCCATGAAAGATAAATAACATGTTTGGTGAACAAATTACAGCTGGGCAATTGACAGAAATGAAGGCTACACCGTAGTGCGTATGCAAGACATAAAAATTACTATGTGATTCATGCGGGCATTACAACAAAATACATAGACCGTCATCCAACTGCATCTATGTCTAATAATCCACCCTCCGAATATCATCCGAACAAACGTTGGGTATTAAGTTGCAAGCAACAGATTATCGCAGTAAGCAAAGTGTGTGATGTAAACAATGTAAACTAGGTAGATACCATTGTTTTCTCCCTAATGGAAACAACACATCCTCCATCCGTCATGTTTCTGTCACTCGAGAACAGATGCAAAGGAGGCATGAACCCACTATGGAGCATAAATACTCCCTCTTGGAGTTACTAGTATCTACTTGGCCAGAGCATCTACTAATAACAGAGAGCATGCAAGATCTTAAATAACATATGCATGGAGATAACATCATAGATTGATAATAAGAAGACATAGCATTCAACATTCACCAGATCCCAGCAAACACAACATGTAGAATTACATAAAGATGACCTCGACCATGTTATGTAGCTCACAAGATCTAAACATGAGGTACAAACTGGAGAAGACAACCATCTAGATACTGCTATGTACCCATGGTCCAGGGTACACTACTCACACATCACTTCGGAGGAGGGCATGGTGGTGTAGACCCCTACGGTGACGAATTCCCCTCCCGGCAGTGTGCCGGGAGAGCTCTAGAACCCTCCCAATCTCGGGATGACGATGACGGCGGCCTCAGGGTGTTTTTCGGGACGAAGTGTTATATATTTAGGGTTTACGTCTCGGGGGGTATACATAGGTGAAAGAGCAAAGGCGGTGGAGGGCCCTCCTCTGGGTCTCTTCGGGACTCCGTGGAACCTTCTGTAATTCTAAGACGTTCGGGCTTAGAATTTTCCAATTCCGAGAATATTTCTAGAACAACTTTTCTGAAAGTAAAAACAGTAGAAAACATGTAACTAGCTCTATGGCATCTTGTCAATAGGTTAGTCCGGAAAATCGATAAAAATGACATAAAGTGTATAGAAAACATGTGGGAAACAATAATAAAACAACATGGAACATCAGAAATTAAGGATACGTTTATGACGTATCACCCGCTGATGATGCTTCTGAGGAAGATAAAAATGTTTATCTGTCTCAACAAGAAGACCACAGTATATTTCATTGCGGCACCCTATATGGATTAGAGCGAGAGATAGGAAAACATTTCAAGAACAACACTTTTTATGCTATAATGGGATAATTGAAAATGATTTTCTATACCCATGCTGCAGTAGAGAGTTATGATGCTTCAGAAAAGTTCTTGAGCTTCATGATGGAAGAGAACAGCTCCGTTAGCGAGCATGTACTCAGAATTTCTTCGTACGCTGATAAGCTCATAGCCTTGGGAATAACGATCCCCAATGATCTAGGGATACATCATGTTATTCAATCTTTGCCACCTAGTTACAAGAACTTTGTGATGAACTATAGTATGCAAGCCATGAATAAGACTCTCCCTAAGCTTCTCTCGATGCTTAAAACTGCTGAAGTGGAGATCAAGAAAGAGCATCAAGTGTTGATAATCAATAAGACCACTAGTTTCAAGAAAGGCAAGCCAAAGGTCAAGTTCAAGAAGGGTGGAAAGTCTGTTGCTGCACGTGAGAAGAAAACCAGGAATGGCCCTAAGCCTGAGACTGAGTACTTCTATTGCAAGGGCACTGGCCACTGGAAGCATAACTGCCCCAAATATCTGGCAGATAATAAGCCCGATAGAGTGAACAAAGGTATATGTGATATACATCTTATTGATGTGTGCCTTACTAGTACTCGCAGTAGCGCTTGAGTATTTGATACTGGTTCGGTTGCTCACATATGTAACTCGAAACAGGAATTGCAGAATAAGCGACCACTAGCAAGAGATGAGGTGACGATGTGCTATGAATAATGTTTTATTTCTTTTGAATCTTGATAGTATTGATACACATATTCATAATGTGAATGCCAAAGAATTAAGTTAAATGATCATATTGCTATTTAAATGTGGCATTGCCGCTTAGGTCATATTGGTGTTAAACGTATGAAGAAGATCCATTCTAATGGACTCTTAGAATCACTTGATTATGAATAATTTGAAACGTGTGAACCATGCCTTATGGACAAGATGACTAGAAGCCCGTTTTCCGGAACTATGAAACAGGCGACAGACTTACTGGAAATAATACATACCATGTGTATGGACTAATGAGTGTATCAGCGCGCGGTGGACATCGTTATTTCATCACTTTCACAAATGATTTGATTAGATATGGATATATTTACTTAATGAAACACAAATCTGAGACATTTGAAAAGTTCAAAGAATTTCAGTGTGAAGTTGAAAATCATCGTAACAGAAATATTAAATTTCTACGATCTCATTGTGGAGGTGAATATTTAAGTTAAGAGTTTGGGATGCATATGAAACAATGTGTAATAGTTTCACAACTCACACCTGCTGGAACACCGCAACGTAATGGTGTTTCCGAACGTCGTAATCGTACTTTATTGGATATGGTTCAATCTATGATGTCTCTTATAGATTTGCCACTATCGTTTTGGGGTTATGCAATAGAGACCGTTGCATTCACTTCAAATAGGGAACAATCTAAATCCGCTGAAACAACACCGTATGAATTATGGTTTGGAAACAAAACTAAGCTGCCATTTCTAAAAGTTTGGGAATGCAATGTTTATGTGAAGAAGCTTCAACCTGATATACTCGAACCCAAAGCGGAAAAATGCGTCTTCATAGGATACCCTAAAGAAATAATAGGGTACACCTTCTATCACAGATCCGAAGGCAAGATTTTCGTTGCCAAGAATGGATCCTTTCTAGAAAAGGAGTTTCTCTCGAAAGGTGTGAATAGTAGGAAGGTAGAACTCGACGAGGTTATTAAACCTTATCTTCTTGAAATGGTGAGTAGCGTAGTGTCGGAAGTTGTTCCACTGTCGACTCCGTTAGTTGAAGAGGGAACTAATGATCAAGATCATGAAACTCCAGAAGAGGAAACTACCGTACCTTGCATGTCAACTTGGGAACATACAACTCCTGAACTGTATGGGAATCCCATCTTAAACTTCATGGTAGATGGAAGTGATGACCCAGCGATGTATGATGAAGCGATGATGAGCCCACATTCCAACAAATGGCTAGAAGCCATGAAATCTGAAATAGGATCGATGTACGAAAACCAAGTTTGGACTTACCCGATGACCGCAAGGCCATTGAGAACAAGTGGATATTTAAAAAAAAACTGACGCTCATGGTAATGTGACTATCTATAAAGATCGACTTGTCGCAAAAGGTTTCGACAAATTTAAGGAGTTGACTATGATTAGACTTTCTCACCAGTAGCGATGCTAAAGTCGGTTAGGATTATGTTAGCAGTTGCTGCATTTTTCGATTATGAAATATGGCAGATGGATGTCAAAACAACGTTCCTTAATGGTGACATTGAGGAAGAGTTTTATATGATCCAACACAATGGTTTTGTTGATCCTACGGATGCTGACAAGGTGTGCAAGCTTCAACGTTCCATTTATGGAATGAAGCAAGCATCCCGGAGTTGGAACCTCTGTTTTGATAAGGTGATCAAAGGTTTTGGATTTGTCCAAACATGCGGAGAAGCTTGTATCTACAAGAAAGTGAGTGTGAGATCTATAGCATTTCTAGTACTATATGTGGATGACATATTGTTGATTGGAAATGATATGAAACTTTTTAAAAGCGTAGAAGGTTATTTGAATTGTAGTTTTTCGATGAAAGACCTCGATGAAGCAGCTTATATATTAGGCATAAAAATCTACAGGGATAGATCAAGACGCTTAATTGGACTTTCGCAAAGTACATACCTTGACAAGATTTTGAAGAAGTTTAGAATGGAAGAAAGTAAGAAGGGGTTCTTACCAATGTTGCAAGGCAAGACGTTGAGTAAGACTCAATGTCCAGCTACATCAGAAGATAAAGAGATAATGAGTAAGATTCCCTATGCTTCAGCCATAGGTTCTATCATGTATGCTATGTACAAGACCAAATGTGACACATTCTATTAGTTTGACTAGCAGGTACTAGTTCGATCCAGGTTTGGAACACTGGACGGCGGTGAAGAATATCTTTAAGTACTCGAGAAGAACTAAGGATATGTTTCTCGTATATGGAGGTGAAGAAGAGCTCGTCGCAAGATGTTACGTCGATGCTAGATTCGACAAAGATCTGGATGACTCTAAGTCACAATCCAGGTACATATTTGTTATAAATGGAGGAGCAATAAGCTGGAGGAGTTCCAAGCAATCCGTGGTCGAGGGATCATCAACATAAGTGGAATATGTTGCTGCCTCGGAGGCAACAGAAGAAGCAGTTTGGAGGAAGGAGTTCATATCCGAACTAGGTGTGGTTCCGAGTGCGTTGGATCCAATGGTTATCTATTGTGACAACAATGGTGCCATAGCCAATGCTAAGGAACCAAGGTATCACAAGAATTCCAAGCATATCAAGCGCGTTTTCACTCCATCAGTGAGCATGTCAAGGATGGGGATGTAAAGATTTGCAAGCACACACGATCTGAATGTGGCAGATCTTTGAGTAAACCTCTCCCAAAGGCAAAACATGATAAACACCAGAACTCCATGGGTGTTATATTCATTACTATGTAATATAGATTATTGCCTCTAGTGCAAGTGGGAGACTGAAGGGAATATGCCCGAGAAGCAATAATAAATTGTTTATTATGTTATTCCTTGTTTATGATGAATGTTTATTTCTCATGCTAGAATTGTATTAACCAAAAACGTTGATACATTTGTTTTTAATAAACAAACAATGGTTCCTATTAAAGTCTCTCTTTTAACTAGCTCGTTGATTAACAGATGATTAAGATTTCCTGGTCATGAACATTGGATGTTGTTAATAACGGGGCCATGTCATTAGGAGAATGATGTGATGAACATAGACCTAAACTAAGTATAACAATACGATCAAGTCATTTAGTTTATATTGTTATTTCTTGCATTCAAAGTAGCCTTATTCCTTGGACCATGAGATCATGTGAATCACTAATACCGAAAGAGTACTTTGGTGACATCAAACGTCACGCCGTAACAGGGTGACTACAAAGGTGGAGTTAGGTATTCGGAAAGTGTTACTTGAGGCTCATGGATCAAGAGTGGGATTTGTCCATCCAAAATGACGGAGAGATATACTCTGGGACCTCTCGGTGATATCACATTGAGACCGCTTGCAAGCATGTGACTAGGTCACAAGAATGTCATATCACATAACGAGTAAAAGAGTACTTGTCGGTAACAAGATCAAACAAGGTATGGTTGATACTAATGATCGGATCTCGAAAAAGTAAAATATCGCAGAGACAAAGGTAATTAGTTACGACGTTGATGGTTCACACGGTCACAAGATTCATCGTTGAATATATAGGAGTCATCATGGATCTCCAGACCCCGCTGTTGATTATTGATCAGAGAGGTGTCTCGATCATGTCTATATTATTCGCGAACCGCAGGGTGACACACTTAAGGTTCAATGACGCATTTGAGAGGATACATAGTATCGAAGAATAGTTTGGACAACACCAGAATTGTTTCGGGTAAATTTGGAATAGTTCAAGGGGTTTCCATCGAATGGTTGTTAATAGAATTACCAAATATTAAAATAAAGAAATAAAAATGTTTCAATTATTTATTAAAGAAAAACCTTTGGATTTTCTAAGTGGGAAATTAAGGGAGGATGAGTGGGTGTGCGTGGAGCTTCCACTCACATGAAGAGGGGAAGAGGTGGCGGCACCATGTGTTGGCCACACCCCCCCTTGGGCTGCCCCCTCTCCTATAAAAGGAGGGTGTGGCCCGCCTCCTACACACACTTGTCCACCCCCTTCTCTCAACGCGCTGCTCCATTCCATGGTCATTTTCTTGGCGAAGCTCTAACCATGGGATTCTTCACGACACCACACCGTCGTGCTGCTTGAGTTCCAGGGGATCCTCTACTTCCGTTGCCCCGCTGGATCGAGAGAACAAAGGTCTTCGTCGAGCTGAACGTGTGACCGATCACGGAGGCACCGTCGGATTGTCGTGCCCATCTTCTCGGTCTTGAGATCGACGTGAGTATGACTACGCCAACAATGGATTCGATCTCGTAACTCTTGGAGTCTTCGAGGGTATGTTTTCCTAAGACTCTTTCTCCCTGTTGCTTTCATATCCTAGATTAGATCTTGGCCCTTCGAGTTTATCTCGCTTAGGAATTTTTTTTCTACGCAACGTACCCTTCACAAGGCTACCAACTTTAGAAGCAAGAACATCAAATTTTCCAAACTTTTCCTCATCAGATTTATTAAAATCAGTTTTTGTACTAATAAAATTCTTAAGCATGTTTTCAATATCAGAGGGTACACTTATATTGTTGTTGTAGGAATTACCATAAGAATTGGCATAACCATTACCACTATTAGAAGGATATGTGCTATAATTGTTACTACCAAAATTATTTATACAAGCATCGTTGTTTAAATTATTGTTTTTAATGAATTTCACATCAACATGCTCTTGTTGAGCAACCAAAGAGGCTAAAGGAACATTATTTGAATCAACATAAGTTTTACCATTCACCAAGATAGACATAATAGCATCAATCCTATCACTCAAGGAATAGGTTTCTTCAACATAATTTACCTTCTTACTGGTGGAGCTCTCTCAATGTGCCATTCAGAATAATTTATCATCATATCATCAAGAAGCTTTGTTGCAGAACCCAAAGTGATGGACATAAAGGTTCCTCCAGCAGCTTCATCCAGAAGGTTTCTTGAAGAAAAATTCAGACCTGCATAGAAGGTTTGGATGATCATCCGAGTAGTCAGTCCATGAGTGGGACAATTCTTTACCAAAGATTTTGTTCTTTCCCAAGCTTTAGCAAAATGCTCATTATCAAGTTATTTAAAATTCATAATGCTACTTCTTAGACATATAATCTTAGCAGGAGGATAATATTTTCCAATGAAAGCATCTTTACATTTAGTCCATGAATCAATACTATTTTTAGGCAAAGATAGCAACCATTCTTTAGCTCTTCCTATCAAAGAGAAAGGAAACAATTTCAGTTTAATAATATCTCATCTACCTCCTTATATTTTTGCATCTCACAAAGTTCAAAATGATTATTAAGGTGAGCAGAGCATCAGCAGAACTAACACCAGAAAATTGTTCTCTCGTAACAAGATTTAACATGGCAGGCTTAATTTCATAAAAATCAGCAGTAGGAGCAGGTGGAGCAATATGTGCACTAATAAAATCATTGTTGTTTATGCTAACAAAGTCACACAACTTGGTATTCTTAGGAGTACTCATTTTAGCAAGATTAAAAACAAGGTAAAAATAACAACTAGAATAATAACTATTTTTTGTGTTTTTTGATATAGAGAAGCAAACAGGACAAAATAAAATAAACTAAGCAAAACAAAAACAAAGTAAAGAGATTGGAGGTGAGAGACTCCCCTTGCAGAAATCCTCTTCCTCCCCGGCAACAGCGCCAGAAAACAAGCTTGATGGCATGTAAACACATGTTCGTTGTGAGACCCCAAGAGGAAGGTATGACGAGTACAACAACAAATTTTACCTCATTAAGAGACCAAGGTTTAATCGGACCAGTAGGAGAAAGAAATCACTTCTGAACGTTGATGACAGCTGATGTTGGTAGGGCGCACTACCAGGCTTAGTAGCAACGTGGAATCTGTAGAACACAATCAATATAGGTTGCCCCAACGAAACAGTGACGTTGTCAATCTCACCGGTTTTGCTAACACAAAGGATTAGATGTATAGTGTGGAAAATAGTTGTTGTTTGCAGTAAATGAGAAGAGAATAGTGATTGCAGTGAATGAGAGGAAAACAATGTTTGAAGTGGTTGTATTATCAGTGTAAAAGAATGGACTGGGGTCCACAATTTACTAGTGGTGTCTCTCCGTAAAAGATAGATAACATATTGGGTAAACAAATTACAGCTGGGCAATCGACAGATATAAAGGCTGCACCGTAGTGCATATGCATGACATGATGATTACTATGTGATTCATGCGGGTATTACAACATAATTCACATACCGTTATCCAACTACATCTATGACTAATAATCCACCCTCAGAGCGTCATCCAATCAAACTTTGGGTATTAAGTTGCAGGTAATAGATTATTTCCTTAAGTAAAGTGTGTAATGTAAACAATGAAAACATTGTTGTTTTCTCCCTAATGGAAATAACACATCCCCCATCCGTCACATTTTTGTCACTCGAGCACAGATGAAAGGGAGGCATGAAACCACTATCAAGCATAAATACTCCCTCTTGGAGTTACAAGCATCAACTTGGACAGAGCATCTACTAGTAACAGAGAGCATGAAAGATCATAAATAACATAAACATGATAGATTGATAATCACTTGACATATCATTCAATATTCATCGGATCCTAGCAAACAAAACATGTAGCCTTACAGATAGACGATCTTGATCATGTTAAGCAGCTCACAAGATCTAAACATAGTGGCATAAAGAGAAGAAGACAACCATCTAGCTACTGCTATGGACCCGTAGTCCAAGGATGAACTCCTCATGCATCACTCCGGAGGAAGGCTTGGTGATGTAGAGCCCTTCGGTGATGATCCCTCCTCCCGGCAGGGTGCCGGGGAGAGCTGCACTAGGGTTGACGATGACGGCGACTACGGAAATTTTCGTGGATGGAGGCTCTGGTATTTAGGGTTAACCCGAGGAGGAGCTTAAATAGGCGAAAGAGAGATGTCGGTGGGTGGCCAGGGGGGCCCAAGGGGGGCACCCTATGGTGTGGTGGCTCCAAGGCCCCCCCTCTGTGTCTCCTACGGACTTCGTGTATGTGACAGATTTCTAAGACCCTTGGATTTTGTTTCGTCCAATTCCGAGAATATTTCCAGAACTACTTCTCTGAAACCAAAAACAGCAGAAAACATGAACTGGCTCTATGGAATTTTGTTAATAGGTTAGTCCTAGGAAATCCATAAAAATGACATAAAGTGTATAGAAAACATGTAGCATATGGCATGAAAATAACACGGAACATCAGAAATTATAGATATGTTTGATATGTATCAAGCATCCCCAAGATTAGTTCTACTGATCCTCAAGTAGGTAAAACAAAAAAACAAAATAATTTCCGAGGTGACATGCTACCAACATAATCTTGATCATCATATTTGTAAAAGCATTTGTAAGCTGAGATGATAGTACTATAAACATAGGCATGATAGATATAATTCTAACAATGAAACTTAGCGATCATGTTGCATCATGAAAGGTAACACAAATAAAAGATCATGAATAATAATGCACTTGAAATTCATACGTTTGTTTCGAGCATAAAAAAACAAAGCAAAGCGGTATTCTTTGGTGACCCAGCACACCACTGTATGTGTAGTGCGCAAGTTGATGACATAATAGTCACAGAAGGACTGATCCGTGAATATTACATCCCTCAGAGTAGTACAACAGAAACACAGCGGGTCCAGGAAAAACTATAGTACACGAACTTCATTACAAAATCTTGAGAAGCTCCTTGATGAATCAAGAAGATATCATGCAAATGAAACATCTGAAGAAACAATTCAAAGCTCCAAGCTGGAGAATAACTCTAGCTCAGAACTAAATCTACTACGGCTGATGTCAGCCCTAATCTATGGCTTGTATAGATAATCCAAGAATGGACTCCACCTACACCTCGATAGCTTCTCCTCCACCAGCGTTGTTGATGACGATGCTTTACCGACTAAGTAATAGATAACTCCACCTAGCTTCATGAGATAGTGTTGGCTTCACGATGACGACTTCCATAAGGCTTCAACTCTAAGTAGGGAGTCAAACGGGAACGAATGAGTAACGAGCGTTACTCAGCAAGTTCATGATATATAGTGGGTAGTTTGATGCACTAACTACAGCTTTAGACTAGAAAGAGTCATAAGCTAATGCAAGGTTTTGTAAATCTTTCTTCAAGAGGTTGCTTTTAATTCTGAAAACTATGCCCGCCAGATCTTCATAGGACTAGAACTTCATGGAGTTGCCTTTCCTGCGGCGTTCGCAGCTCCTTCCTGGAACAGGGGGTAACATGCCACATCCTTTTACACTCTGCAGAGGTGCGTTACTTTACCCATGGGCGACCAAGACCATGTTGCACAACCAGGCTCGAGATCCTGTCCACTCCCACTCAGGTGTGGGGCCCGATTGTTGGTCCAAGCCAAACCGTGATTCTCCGCACAACGCATGCCCACCCATTTCCACTAGCAGGTTGAACCCCTGATTCCACCCATCACGATGGAGATCTAGGCGCCCCTGGTAGACACTCATAGACCCCACAGTCCGTGGGACGTAAGGGATCCCACCCATGTGCATGTAGTCCCGCAAGACCTACAGCGTACGTCTCTGGCAGCCCGTTGACATGCGAACGAGAGAAGATCACAGATGACTTACTCCCCCCATAGAAGACCCATGGTCAACGCGGTATTTACGGCGCAAGAATCCTGACGATAGTTGTTGTTAAATCCTAGGTAGTACTTTCCCATGCAGATGGAACCTTCCTTTGACCTATTCACCTTACCATGGTCTCATCCGCCCACCAAATAGAACACTACCACTCGGGTAGTCATTCAATTAGTCATATTATTATAAAAATGGGATCATGCATTCTTTTGAGCATAGGTGGTAATACGATAGGGTTTTTTCAAATAGTTCGTTATGAAATACTGCAAAGGATATGAGCAAGTGATGAACTTGCCTGAGATTGAAATAACCATAATCCATGTCTTCGGGTTAAAGGGTCGCATAGAAAATCCCGACATCTGAAAGATAGCAAAGTAGTCCCTGTAAGGACTACAGAAAACACTGGCAAGATGATACATGCATAGTAATGAGATGCATCGTGAAACACCTTGGAAAATTCCCCATCTTACAAGTGTAAGCTACGTTCGATACGATAACTTAATCACACAGGTTTTAGGTGAGTTGCTTCATTACTTGTGGTGATGTGGTTATTACTTCTTTTAGACTTACATGTGTTTCACTTTTACTTAACAAACAATGATTATCATGTTTAGGTAGAAGTGTTTGTTACTTGGTTAGGTAACAATACAATAACACAAGGTAATATCATACCGAAACAACTTTAAGAAAATAACAACACATGTTGTTTTTCATTGTTGAAAAGTGTGGGGCTAAAACCAAAGAGTTAACTCAAGGTGAGTACATACTACAATCATCTCTATCAACTTGTAATCCAATAATGTTTGTCAAAAGGATTAGGAAGTGCAAACTTGTTTGGGTTCAATATTAACAAAGATAGTGTGGTGTTGGTTAGTCCTCGTTATATTGGAATCCTATAGACTTCTCTTATACTTCTTAAAATGTAATTCACAAGTTAAACAAAATAAGTTGTTATAGACATAATGAGTTTGAAAATGTTGTTATCTTTTATTTGGTATATTATTTGAATGTTTCTAAAAAGATTTGAATAAGTTATTAATTTCTTAATTTTGAATGAATTAAATGACAAGAAAAAGTATTGCACACATGAAAACTTAGTCAAATTACTATAAAATCATCATATATGAGTTGCATTTGTCATTTGGAGCATTTTGGTATATAATTTGTATTTTTCTGATTTTATGAATTATTTATTATTTTTCTCAATTTTAAATGATTTAATTTAATTAAAGAAATTTTTTAGTTTTAAACTTTGTCAATTTTTTTTGAAAAGTTGATAATCTTTTATATTATATTTTTCTAAACATTTCCATATTTTTTCATATTTTTATGACAATTATTTTAATAGTTATTGAATTAATAAGTTTTATTTATTTCTGCCAATATTTAAATTGACAGGTAGGGCCTACCTGTCAGTTTCAATTTAATTAAAAATAAAATAAAAAGGAAATGAAATATTTGCATGACGTAATGATGACGTCATCTCTGCATCACGTATGGAGGGGGTTTCTCCTGTGAACCTCCAATCCGTCGATTGAAGGTGAATTGGCCCAATTGATGTGTTCTATGAGCTAGAGTAGTTGACGTGGAACCTATTGGTGGTGTTGGGGTAACCGAATGGTCATCGGAGCAGCTCCGGCGAGGATAAACGCGGCGGACGGCGGCGGTCGACGACACTTCGGCGAATTTGGAAACGATTGCAAAAACGGAAGGCACTGTGGTCCTCTACAGCTCACCAGGAACGCGGTGGTAGAGACGTGAAGCACGGCGAGGTCCCAATCACCGGCGGCGTACAAGATTGGCTGGCGGCCGGACTTGTGGAAGACGGTGCAATTCCGGGGCTTCAAGCCATCCCAACCCCTGTGTTTGCTCGAGGCTATGGAGCAATCGACGGCGAACCCAGTGATGGTCTCCGTTCTTCCTAGGGTGGCCGGAAACAACGGCGCACGGCGGCGGCCGTGGGTAGCTAGGGTTAGGGTTTGGTTCGAGTTCGGTACAAAGAGAGAGAGGCAGCGAGTGTGAGAGTGAGGGAGTGAGGAAGAGGGCAAGTTGGAGGGCTCCTCCTCCTTCTTATCCGAGCGGAAAGAGCGGCCGCAGGGAGGTGGCATACGGCGGCGATGGCTCGGCCACGTCTCTGCCGTCCTGGAGAAAGACAAAAGATTTTTTTCCGCATAACCCCCCTGTAAGCTTTTGGAATTTGCAGAAAGGTCCTTCTGGGCTTAAAACCGAGAATAAAACCTTTATTTTCAGGGCCTATTTGTGAACATAAAAATTATTAAAAATCATATTTGGATTCCTTATCAAATTTTACATCTCACCATGCTTTGTTTTGGTGAATTTGAAGAATATTTATATTTTTTATTTAGGGTGCTAGATTAAGTGGTTTTGTTGTTTTCTCTTCATTTTATTTATTAAATGGCTTTAAAAATTATCATAGACAAGATTATTAGGAACACACAACAAACATGTGGTTTAACAAGGTGGTATAACTTGATTGGACAATTTTAGATACAATTTCTTACAGAAAGTAATTTGGTAAAACTACTTGGTAATGTTCTATGCATTGTTATGAAAATCACTTAATAGAGAATTGTATTCCCTGTCAAACGGAATGGTGTTGGTTAATGAATGGATTTGTTTGCTCTTTATGAGACTTTGTTATTTTCATAGTTGTAACTCTTATCCATTTCTGGTTGACATTTTACTTAGGTGAGTGTAAGTCTTGTTTGATAAATTAGGTTCTTTACCAAGTGGAAAACATGTGTGTCTTTGGAACCTATTTGTTTGTTTTTTCACCAGTTTCCAAATGTGGATATTATCTCCTGTTGTTTTCGAACATGCAATCATTTACATGGTTATATGTTGATGGATTTTTGTTCTCATCTGTTAGTCTTACATATGAAAAGGATATGGAAAACAAGGTATTGAGCCTGTTACCATTAACCTACACATCACAAGACATGTGGATGCAATGGATGGTTATTATTTCATACTTGATAATTAATTCCATTAGAGATATTATTGTGAGCTCCTCATTTCTGATGAGCTTGACAAGGCATATAGGTTATAAGTTCTCTAATTACCTCATGATCCAATGGATACTTTCTCATGCTCCCCTACTGAGGAATTGTTGCTTCTTGTGGTCTTATGTTGCTTGATATTCTCTCTAGTTTCTACTAGACTTCAGGTACTGCCTTTGTCACTTGCAAGAAATATCAGCTCTTGGATTCCATCTTCAACTATCTCACCCTTGTGGTAAAAAAACCAGTTATTCCAAGCAAAGATTGTACTTAGATGATTATAATGTGGTTTCTTGTTTCCTTAGTGTTATTCTTTCTCTTGGTTAATTGCAAAAGGAATATAGATATATCTTATGACATCAATTTGTCCTATGTATATAAGAAGAATTTGTTTACAAGTTTGCAAGGCTTGTCCCCAAATTACCCCAAATTACTTTTCATATACAAGAGACTGAGATGTACTAGGTTATTCAACCTTCTGTTTGTCTGTGTATGACACTCAATTGTTTGAGTATACAAAAGTGATCTGTTAATAAGGTAATTACTTTTGTTACCAAACTACTTCTATATAACACTAACATTGTAATATGACACTATTTCAAGAGAGTTAATGAGATCATATCAAGATATAAGAGTTTCCAAGTACTCTTATAATAGGTTAGAATAGCACTTGTAGAACATCCTAAAGAATCTTCCTGAAGATCTTCCTGTGGTAGTTCCTCCTTTCTTGTGGGTTGCTTCTCTTGCAGAATGATTCAGAGAAGATTGGAAAACAAAATACTATAGTCTAGCCAGAATAACAAGATCTAGATTAAGAGTTAGTTCATGCTTTTATTATCCTTCTATATACTTCTTATTTTATTTCCCATAAGATATTTACTTGTTTCATACCTGATTGGTTTTACTTAGCTATCAATTCAATTTCTCTAATAGAAGTTATATCTTGTTGTTATTCTTTAGTTGTATCCATATATACCTTAATTGTGGATTTGTTGAATTTGAGTAGAAGTGTGGAATGCTTATGGAATGATGACTTAATAGTAAGTGGATCAAATGGTTCATTGAGGTGTTGAGATTTCATATTCTCACTTGTATAAGATGATTGAAACAATGAGCATGTGAAAGTTATTGAGCTTAATGACTGTGATCATGGTTGTTAATTGGTTACTCAGGGTGCCATGTTGTTATTTTATATCCTTGATTTGTATTCATGATGTAGACATAGAGGTTTGGAAAGATCATAGGTAATGATCAAGGTTTAATAGTAGTTTAAGAAGATTTAATTCTTCTTTTAGGTACTTCTTTTAGGGTGGATAAGATATGTACATATTCGATAAATATATTAATACAATTATTATGTCATTTCCCACTTGTGGGTTTTGAGTTAACACTTGTTTATATCACTTGTGTTCTATTGAAACTTTGTTATTTACTTGTGATGGTTCACCTGATAATTATGAGATGATTTATAGAGATGTTGTGGAAATAAATTGATAACTTAGGAGTTGTTTTTTTTATAGAAGATCACATCTCTGTTGATGAGATGGTTAAGTTGTGTATTACTCATTTCTGAAAGTATGATTATCAGTTATGTAATTTGGATACTCACCCCTCTTTGAGTTCTAGATACCTAGTGAATTATCCCAAGTCACTTATAGACTTGTGGTTAAAGTTGTTGAGAGTTTGTGTTGGTCATAACCAATTCTTCTTTCTCTTATGAGATGATTTCATTTCTTAAGATACTTGT
This sequence comes from Alopecurus myosuroides, assembly GCA_028641055.1. Classification (NCBI taxonomy): domain Eukaryota; kingdom Viridiplantae; phylum Streptophyta; class Magnoliopsida; order Poales; family Poaceae; genus Alopecurus; species Alopecurus myosuroides. The sequence goes on from CM054061.1 coordinate 171,385,805, forward strand.
TATAAAGATCATTCCAAATGTACTCTTGACTAGATGAACTAGACCTATTTCATCATGTCAAGTGAAACTTTGGTCACTTTGATTCGTTTAAACTTTCATGCCAAAATTTCCCGTACTTTCGGATGCATGCTTTGCAAATGCACATATTAAACTTAGATCCTTATAACTTCCCAAACACTGGGATGTTACATATTCCGCTTGTCCTTAAAAGTGAGAGCAAAACATAAATGCCGGGACACCTTCAAAGTTCAAGTGGTGACTAGAAGAAAATAATTTAAGAACAAGTAATAACATATGAATCAATCAATAATAATCTTTGGGACTGATGCACATTATACTCATGATGACAACTATGCTCTCTTAATTGTTCATAAAGTTAGAAGATGAAGACTCAACATAAAAGTAAAAGAAAGGCCCTTCGCAGAGGAAAGCAGGGATTTACTCATGTTCTAGAGCTTTTTATTTTATTAAAATAGAGGTATTGAAAACAATTTTTTTATAGAGGCTGTATTCTTATGTCAACGAATGGTAAACAGACAATACAGTACGTCACAAGCCAACTAGACTTTACAAGAGCGGCTCCCATTGAAGGACACTACTAGCATCAGTAGATCATCCCTTTTCTCTTTTGTTTACACAATTATGCTTTAACTGATAAATCAGGGGTAAGAGAGTGAAGAGAATTTATAGTAACCAAGTTTGGGGCTGGGCACCCTGTTGCCAGCTCTTCTATCAATTTGGATAAGCGGATGTGCCACTAGTCCAGGTGTGTAAAGTCCAATCAACAAGTGAGATAAAGATTCTCTATTTACGTTTTCATGAGCTAAAACAAGAACACCAAACATGTATAATTTTGAAGGTTTTAAAGGTAGCACATGAGAAATTTACTTTGGAATGGCGGTTAAATACCACATATAGGTAGGTATGGTGGACACATTTGGAGAACTTTCGTTTTTGGGAGTTGGATGCACGAGTAGAGCTCATACTCAATACAGGTGGAGGCTAGCAAAAGACTGGGAGCGACAAATTAAGAGAGCGATAATGGGTTTAGGTGCCCCCTAGGAGGTCAAAACGGTTCCCTCTTCGACTCCTTCTCTAGCTTTAAAGGACAAATGAGTCGTCCAAGAAGCAGCACCCATGGACCCAACTGTTTCTACAGTTGACCCAATCCAGCATGCATCCTCCACCCTAGGATTCTTTGGGTCCATCGATCCTCGAGTCAATGTGGACACATTAGCTCCAGAATCCCAGGTTGGTCGACACGTGAGTCTTCCTAATTTGTTGATGTATTTTTTTTATTACACCTTTACTGTTGGGTGCGCGACCAGCGCTTCCGACGGGAGTAGCCCCCAAGTCTATGTTTGGTTGCATGCAGTCGAGCGTAGACTCAAAACTTGTACGTTGCACTCTGACTCGATCCATTCCTCTTTCCTTCAGCCTTTCATATAGTGCATGGAGGATCTGAGCACTCAGTTCCTTAACATGGGGAGGGAGCGAGACACGACTCACTTCAACTTCAACAAGGCCAAAGGTATATAATCCGACACATCTTATAGTGTTTTGCTTTGTGCCTACCATTTGATCAGTACTTTTAACATTGCCTACTCTAGACCTCTTAGCCACGACTGCCTCTAAGAAGGAAGCGACTCTTACTCGAGTCAAAGAACTCGAGGGGCAGGTGGTGGCCCTTCGCGAGGAGTCTGCTGATGCAAAGAGGGAGTCTGAGGCTTCCACTAAGAGGGCGGATGAAGCCAAGCGAAGAGAGACTGAGGCTCTTAAGCAGGCCGCGGATTAGGAGGATGCACTAGTCCCTCAACTCAAGACATGATTGATTCCTTGTCGGGTACGTCTTTCTACTTCACCCGTAATTTTTTTATGTATCTCCCTATCTTCACTCTAGTGACGATCTTTCCAGTTACAATGCAGAAATTTTGGGCAGCCCACCTGAGTGTGCTGCTTGTATGCAGGTGAGTGCACTCCTGGACGTTGTCACTTCATCTCAAGAGCAAGTGTCGAAGGCTAAGGAAGCACTCCTCAAGCTCAAGAGTGTGCTTGTATCCTTCCATGAGACCCTATTCCCGGACCATGAAGTGCCGCGAACTATTGATGCCCTGATAAGCGTGTCCTTAAACACTAATGTTTTGGCTAAGTTCAGGTTGGGAGCAGACTCTCTCTGGAGCGGAGACTGTCCTCACGCTTTCAAGGGAACATGACAACGAGGGTGATTTCGAAGGGTCGCTACGCAGATATCCTAGGGACTCGAGCGGATGAGAAGTAGATCTCAGTCCCTACACTTAACTCTTCACTCACCTAGCCCATCAGCTTTTAGCTATGCTCAAAGCTAGGGCGCGGGCTGCTCAGGCTGCTGAAGAGGCTCATCAGGAAGCTGCTCAGGACTAGTGTACTCCTTAGTTTTTTAGCTCTTTATCCACAGACTCTTAGTGCAAAATTTCCTTTGCTTGTAATGAACTTATTTTGCTGATGGTCCTTTTCACTAAGATCAAATGAAGTAACCTTATTTCTGTTTATGTTGTTGTCTTTTCTTGAGTGTGGATCCTCCCGATCGGAGTAGCCCCCAGGTGCAAGGCAATAAAATGGTGCCAAACACTCGAGTTGAAAAACTACTCGAGTCTTCATGATTTCCTCCCCTTTCCTCAGGTGGAAACTGCTACTGATCCTTCAATTGAGGCAAGTGGCAGCGATCATCTTCATGGAGTGCCAACTTCTGAGTTTACTGGGTCTCCTCCTATTACTGATTTTTCTCAGGTGAAGTCCCATGATGACTTGGTGCGTTTCCTACGCACTAAACTTTTGAGTAAAGCTGGGGAGCTCAAGGAAATGAAGGCTCGACTTGAAGCAAGCTGCTACCGAGTGTGAAGAATTTCTTTTGGCTGAGCTGGGAACAACAGTTAGTGATATAGACTGTAAGTTTCAAAGGCGTGTCTCCTGAATTGGCTCGACTCATTGTTTTTATTTAACCCGGGTGTATGTACTTCGGTAGGTATTCAAGAGAACCTAGATGAAGAGCGTCGATATGTTGAGGAAGAATGTCAGAAGCTTACTACGTAGAGCTCCAATTCGTTCTGGGAAAATATTTACAAGTCTCGCGTATTGTTGACTCTTCGAGCACGCACGCAACAAGTTGGTGGAGTCATTGGGTCCTGCCACGCAACTCTATGTAACATATACACTGATATGTTCCCTCTCAACAAACTGCCGGAGGGACTCTTCAATCTGATTTGGAAATTCAGAAATTATGACCAAGAAAAGGCACTGGTGTGGCGTCAACTAGTTGGGGGTGCTAAGGTGGCCCTTGTAGTGGCAAATACCAACTACCCTCGCTTGGATTTGAACAAGATTGGGAGAGTTCCTCGCGCTCCGCTAGGCCGTTAGCGTGTTAATATGACTCCACTGTATCAAGAGGCTTTCCCTACTGTCATTGCGCTTATGCGCCTAGCAGAAGAAGAAACCGACGTGTAGCCTGAGAGTGGTTGGGTACCCGAGTTTTAGAACCTTCATATTCCCGAGTGGTTGACACCTTGTAGATAATCTTGTAATTCTTTATCATGTATATTTTTTTGCTCTTCTGATTCACCTCGAGTGTTTGCGATTTGACTGAACATTTTGTAGTTTTAACTTTTTGCGGCGCTGATGCGTCCTAAAATGACACATCTTTATATATGTTTAAACTGTATCTTTGTCATGAAAATGATAGCGATATCACTCTAGACTTTCCACTAATCACTAATGTGCAATTTATTTGCAAATCTTCATGTCATCATTTCTATTGCAAATATTGGACAAAAACCAAGGGAAATCAGAGCTAAAAGGAAGTAAAAGATAAAGATCAGAAAATCAATTAATTCTACCCACGCGAGACACTTAACGACCACAGTACGGTTAGTGGTGACTCTGCTGCTCACCCTACTGCTGTCAGAAAGGACCGTTAGGTCAAACCAATTAAAAGTCTCAACAGGACCAGGAGCCAATTCGCGAAGGAAGTCGCTCGAAACCGTAGTCCATTCGCTGGAGCCCCATATAAGGAGAAAAATCAACCCCAAGAAGAGAGACGCATCATTTTCCCTCTCCACCGCCGTCATCGCTGTCCTCACCACAAGACCACGAAGTGCTGCTACATTTCCACCGCAACTCCACCACATCTCCACCACATCATATCCACCACCACCATAGTTATAGCCATACTTCTACTTTCTAATCTAGATCCCATCACGATTGGCAACATTGTAAGAACTATCAATCTATTCAATTCAAGTACTAGTTTCGCTGCAATGTCTTCTATTGTTGATATGATCGCTATGTGTGAGTAGTTCCTCTTAGGCAATGGGCCGAGGCCTAACCTTGCAGCTATGTGCTAAATCTAAATGGGATAATTAGTATAATTAGTTCATCTATGTTATATGTGTGTGTTCTATTATATGTGCCTTGCTCCTAGGACTTCTCAAGTACCCAACCCCAAGAAGAGAGACGCATCATTTTCCCTCTCCACCGCCGTCATCGCTGTCCTCACCACAAGACCACGAAGTGCTGCTACATTTCCACCGCAACTCCACCACATCTCCACCACATCATATCCACCACCACCATAGTTATAGCCATACTTCTACTTTCTAATCTAGATCCCATCACGATTGGCAACATTGTAAGAACTATCAATCTATTCAATTCAAGTACTAGTTTCGCTGCAATGTCTTCTATTGTTGATATGATCGCTATGTGTGAGTAGTTCCTCTTAGGCAATGGGCCGAGGCCTAACCTTGCAGCTATGTGCTAAATCTAAATGGGATAATTAGTATAATTAGTTCATCTATGTTATATGTGTGTGTTCTATTATATGTGCCTTGCTCCTAGGACTTCTCAAGTACCCAAGACCCCGAAGAGTGAAGTGAAAGGTTGATCAGGAACGTCTGTGATAGGAGGATCAATAAGAGTGCTGAAAGTGGATCTCTTGGGAACTAACAATGACATCACCGTGCTTAATGCTTTTGTCTTTATTTTTAGAACGAAAAACCGAGACAACCCCGCGAGACAGAACGAATACAACGCCAAGGTTTGACGAATTACTCTGTGCTCACCTGTGATCGGAGGCATAATGGACTACGTATGCATTTCCTACACACAACTAAATAACACATTTATTAATTATACTAAACTGGTTTAATTTTATCTTATTTATCCCATACTACTGATGCACTGATGTAGTTCAAACCTTATGCCCATGCCTATTTTTATTATTGATAAACAATGTTTTTTGCAGTACAAGAATGGGTCCGGTTAAAACAGGATTTAGCAAACTTTCTATGGATTCACACTGGTCTCATCAAGCACATACTTCCTGGTTCGATAAAACCTTGGGTCTCAAGGGAAAAAGCATACAATACTACAATCTGGTAATCCAGATTGAAGGTATCAACTCTTTTTCTGGCGCCGTTGCCGGGGAAGTATTTTTGCTACCTTGATGAGGTCACAGGGTCTATTTTAGTTTGGTTAATTTTTGTTTTAGTTTATTTCTTGTTACTAGTTTATTACTTGCTTAGCTTATTTGAAAACCAAAAATGTTAGTTTACATTTTTTTTTCTTATTTGAAAACACACAACACAATTAGAATGACAAACAAGAAACTTGGGGAGTTTGCTACTCCCAGCGAGCATTATTTACATGCATCAATCACTCAACCCGCAGTTGTTGTGGAGAACTATGATACTAAACCAAACTTATTGGACCTTATTCAACAAAATCAATTTAGTGGTTCAGATTCTATGGATGCAGGAATGCACTTGAACACTTCTACGAAATTATGTGATACGATGCGTATTAAGGATCTTAGTCCAAATGCAGTCAAGCTATGCTTGTTTCCCTTTTCACAAGAGGAAGAGCCAAAGAATGGTTACTGGCATTACCTAGAGGTACAATTACATCTTGGGTTAACTGATGTAATGTTTTTACGACTAAATATTTTCCGCCTACTAAGACAATGCAACTTCATTCAATCATTACAAGTTTTATACAGGAAGATCGCGAGCCGCTAGCGCTTGCATGGGAAAGGATGAAATACTATGTTAGAAATTGTCCTAACCGTGGTATGGAGGTGTGGTTAATACTCCATTTATTTTATAATTCTCTACACCCTACGTCCAAGTCTATGCTTGATACAGCTGCAGGAGGAACATTCATGGGAAAAGAAATTGAAGTAGCAAATAAGCTACTAGATGATATGCAAGACAATCATGATCAGTGGCATATTGAAAGAACAAGCACCAAGAAGGTAAATGCAGTCACTAAGAGCAACAAAGAACTTAGCAAAGGTAGATGAACTAATTTCTGTCCTTAAAAATAACGATGAAGCTCAAATAAATGCCATCACCAATGGTCAAATTGAAGAAATATATTTCATACATCATAATACATATAACCCCGTAGGAGCACTAAACAATAGTAACTACAACAATGGAGGAAACGATGGCAGCTGCTAGACACTTGAAGAAACACTTAAATCCTTTATAAATTCTCAAACTGAACAAAACATGCTTTTTATAAAATAGTTGAAAATCATGATAATATACTTGGTAAGCTAACTTAAAAAGTTAGCACTATAAGAATTTATTTGCATGTACTCAAGGAAAGAACAAAGAATATGGAGACATGAGTGACCAAGGTAGCTGAGAGTCAAACTTTGATTCTAGCAAAATTTGCAGTTAAACCGTAGCCAAATCCAGTTGCATACATGAAGATGATGAGAAGCACGGAAGATGCACTAGAAGATCTGGATTATAGAAATGCTCCTTCACCAAATTACATCGTTTAAGATCTTGTGAAGATGGTGAGTGATGTCTATACACGCTTCTATTCTTGTAGACAGTGTTGGGCCTCCAAGTGTAGAGGTTTGTAGAACAACAACAAGGTTCCCTTAAGTGGACCACCCAAGGTTTATCGAACTCAGGGAGGTAGAGGTCAACGATATCCCTCTCAAGCAACTCTGCAATTACGATACAAGAAGTATCTTGTTTCCCCAACACACCTAATACAATGTCAGTTGTATAGGTGCATGAGTTCGGCGAAGAGATAGTGAAATACAAGTAGTATGGATGATTATATGTGATAATAGCAATCTGAAATAAAATGGCAGCAAGCAAACATGTAGCAGAACTGATTGTAAATGGTGTTTCGATGCTTAGAAACAAGGCCTAGGGATCCTACTTTCACTAGTGGACACTCTCAACAATGATAACATAATTGAATGCATAAATATCATCTCTTCACTATGCTACTCTAAAACACTCTCCGGTCGGATAACAAACACCAATCATTGCGTAGGGCTATAAGAGCACTCCCTAGAGTTCATATTTCCCCATCCAGGTAACCTCACACTGTCACTATGAGCCCTAGATGGTTCCAAACAAACACCACAATTTCATAGGGTCATCCAACACAAAATATATATATCATGCTAAACCACACGGTGCACACACTGTCACCTTTACACCATGATCAAAGTGTCTACGGAGATCTCATAACAAAACCACTTGAGTAGCATAACAGATAAAGAGTAACATCTACTTATTCAACTAGATTACAAAGCTCATGATCACATAAAGATCACACCATAGGAGAGAGAGAGATAAAACACTTAGCTACCAGTAGAGCCATCAGCCCCGGGGGAGAACTACTCCCTCCTCATCATAGGAGACACCAACGACAATGAAGATGGCGGTAGAGTCGATAGAGATGGCTCTGGTGGCACTTCCCTGTCCCGGCAGGGTGCCGGAACAAAGATCTCTGTCCCCCAAAACTTGTCGTCTATGACAGCGGAGCTACGGAACTTTTCGTGGATGGAGGCTGATTTTTTCAGGGTTTATGCCATGGGGGAATTTATAGATGAAAGGGCGATGGCGGTGGGCGCCCGAGGGGCCCACACCAGCTGTAGGCGCGACCAGGGGGACCCGCACCGACCCATGGTGTGGCTCCTCCTCTGACCCCCTCTGGGTCTCCTTTGGACTCTGTTGACGTGTCGAGAATTCTAAAACTTTTGGCTTTTCTTTCGTCAAATTCTAAGAATATTTCCAGAACAACTTTTCTGAAATAAAAAAGAGCAGAAAATAGAAACTGGCTCTATGGCATCTTGTTAATACATTAGTCCATGAAACGTCCAGAAAACGAAGGAAAACATGTTAAAACATAAAGGTATTGGATAGAAAACAAGCATGGAGCATCGAAAATTATAGATACGTTTGAGACGTATCAAGCATCCCCAAGCTTAAATCCTGCTTGTCCTCGAGTAGGTAAGTGATTAGAAAATAATTTTTGAGGTGACATGCTACCAACATAAACTTGATCATCTAAATTGTAAAAGCATATGCAAGCTGAGATCATAGTACTTTAAACACATGGATGGTGGATATAATTCTAACAATGAAACTTAGCAATCACTTTGCATCATGAAAAGTAACACAAATAAAAGATCATGAATAATAATGCACTTGAAAGTTATACGTTTGTTTCGAGCATAAAGAAAACATAGCAAAGTGATATTTCGCTTGTCCTTAAGAGTGGGGCAAAACATAAATTCTAGGGCACCTTAAAAGTTCAAGTTTATTCACTTTCTAGGGAAATGTTCCATGCTCTTTTTAAGGAGAAACTGAAATATTAAATTTCCTCTTTCATATCAATCACAGCACCAACGGTGCGAAGAAAAGGGCTTCCAAAAATAATAGGACAAGAAATGTTGCATTCAATATCCAAAACCAAAAAAATCAACATGAAAATAATTATCATTAAAAGTAATAAGAACATCATCAATCCTTCCCAAAGGTATCTTAATGGTGGAATCAATAAGATGGACTCCCAAAATACTAGCATCTAAAGGCTTCAATTCAAGCATATCATATAAACTTTTTGGCATAGTAGAAGAACTAGCACCAAGATCACATAAAGCATTGCAATCAAAGTCATTCACTCTTATTCTAATAGTAGTTTACCAAATGTCTTGTAATTTTCTAGGAATAGAGGCTTCAAGTTTGAGCCTTTCTTCTCTAGCTTCAATGAGAACATTAGTGATGTGTTTGGTGAAAGAAATATTTAACTTACTAGCATTAGGATCTTTGGCCATTTATTGTAAGAACTTTATACCATCAGAGAGTTTAAAATTATCAAAATCAAGTTTAGCATCCTCAAATGTAGTGGGAAAAGTTTCTCCTAAAATCGTATTATCATAAAGCCCACTTTCAACAATTTTCTCACTAGAAAAATTCAAACTCTCCAAATTTTGGGGACTCCTTCTACCTAAAGCCCTGACCTCTCCAATCCTCTTTGTTTGACCATAAACATGTTTAGAAACATTATGATACTCATAAGTACTGAAAGTTTTGAGTTCTTTAAAAGGTTGGATGGTGCAAATTTTAACACACTCTCTTTTAGCAAAATTTTCAAGAACTTGTTCTCTTTCTCTTCTAGCACGAATTTGAGCTAAAATTATTGTATTATCATGTATTTGAACTTGTATAGAATTTATACGTTTGGTTTTATTGACTTCAATATGTGTAATCCTAATTTGTAAAATTTCAACATCATGAGCAAGATTATCAACTTTCAAGATAAGATTGTCTAGTTTTCCAAGCTTTTCCTCAACAGTTTTATTGAGAACTTTTTGAGAAGAAATAAATTCTTTGAGAATGAGTTCTAGATCATAGGTGTAAATTTTAGTATTTTTATAATCACTAACATAAGAATTTTCATACGAATTGCGATTATTAGGAGGATATGGCTTATAGTTGTTACAACGAAAATTATTTTTCTTAGCACGGTGGCTGAAATTGTTTCTAGCAATAAAATTCACATAACTTGATGATTTTCATTATAAACCAGAGAGTTCAAGGGAACATTGTTAGGATCCATAGGAACTTGTTTATTAAGCAAAGAAGCAAGCATATCAATCTTATCACTAAAATAAGAGACATCCTCAACAGAATTTACCTTTTTACCAGCTGGAGCCCTTACTGTGTGCCATCGGGAATAGTTTGTCATCAAATCATCCAATAACTTATTTGCTGCACCCAGTGTGAGATTCATAAAAGTTCCTGATACGTCTTCAACGTATCTATAATTCTAATGTTCCATGTTGATATTATGCCAATTGCTACATGTTTTCCATACACTTCATAGCATTTTTATGCATTTTCTGGGACTAACCTATTGATAAGATGCCACGGCGCCAGTTCCTGTTTTCTTCTATTTTTATTTCAGAAAAATTATTCTGGAAATATTCTCGGAATTGGACGAAAAAAAGCCAAAGTCCCTATTTTGCTGACACACACAGAGTCCAAAGGAGACCTGAAGGGGGCCAGGGAGGTGGCCACACCATATGACGGCGCCCCTGGCCTCGCCTCCACATGGTGTGGGCCCCCTGGGCACCAACCGACATCTCCCTTCCGCCTATATATTGTTATCCTTGGGAAAACCCTAAATACCCAAGCCTCCATCCACGAAAAGTTCTGTAGCCGCGGTCGTCGTCAACCCTAGTTTGGGAGGGTTCTGAAGCTCTTCCCGGCACCCTACCGGAGAGGGGAATCATCACCGGAGGGCTCTTCATCACCATGCCTGCCTCCAGAGTGATGCGTGAGTACTTTATCCTTGGACTACGAGTCCATAGCACTAGCTAGATGGTTGTCTTCTCCTCTTGTGTGCCATCATGTTTACATCTTGTGAGCTGCCTAACATGATCAAGATCATCTTATTGCTACATGTTTTGTTTGCTAGGATCGGATGAATATTGAATACTATGTCAAGTTGATTGTAGATCTATCATGTTTATCTTATTTTTAATCTTGCATGCTCTCCGTTACTAGTAGATGCTCTGTCCAAGTTGATACTTGTGACTACAAGAGGGAGTATATATGCTAGATAGTGGGTTCATGCCTCCAGTAATCTGGGAGAGTGACAATAACTTCTAAGATTGTGGACATGTTGTTGCCACTAGGGATAAAACAACAATGCTTTTTCTAAGGATAATTCTATGGTTTACATTACGCACTTTACTTAATGCAATAATCTGTTGCTTGCAACTTAGTACCCAAAGTTTGCTCGAATGACGCCCTGAGGGTGGATTATTAGTCATAGATGTAGTTGGATGACGGTCTATGTATCATGTTGTAATGCCCAAATGAATCTCATAGGAATCATCATGTCATGTATGTGCACTACGGTGCAACCTCTATTTTTTCAATTGCCCAGCTGTAATTTGTTAACTCAGCATGATATTTATCTGTTATGGAGAGACACCACTAGTGAAATGTGAACCCCGGTCCATTCTTGTACGCTGATAATACAACCTACTACAAACACTATTCTATTTTACTTCAAACATTGTTCTCATTTCATTCACAGCAAACAAATATCATTTTCCATACTATACGTATAATCCTTTGTTTTCAAGAAAACCGGTGAGATTGACAACCTCACTGTTTCGTTGGGGAAAAGTATCTTGGTTGTGTTGTGTGCAGATTCCACGTTGCTGCTGAGCCTGGTAGTGCGCCCTACTGATGATGCCTTGATGTGAGGCTGACGTTGGTAAACCCCCAGAGAAAGGTTGCGAAGAGTGTAGCAGCAAGTTTCCATCAGAAAACAAACCAAGGTTGAATCGACCAGTAGGAGGACAAGCAATCTCTGAAGGTTGATGCAACTGAGGTGGCAGGACGCACTACCAGTTCGGCAACACCGTGGAGCCTACACAACCCAACAAATCACTTTGTCCCAAGGTTGCAGTGAGGTTGTCAATCTCACCGGTTTTGCTGAACACAAAGAGGTTAAACGTATGGTGAGGAAAACAGTAGGAAAACCGTAGGAACAGTATGAAAGAAGTGTAAAAGCAGTAGGTATTTTATCAATATGAGGAAAATGGACCGGGGTCCAAAGTTCACTAGTGGTGTCTCTCCATGAAAGATAAATAACATGTGTGGTGAACAAATTACAGCTACGCAATTGACAGAAATGAAGGCTGCACCGTAGCGCATATGCAAGACATAAAGATTACTATGTGATTCATGCGGACATTACAGCAAAATACATAGACCGTCATCCAACGACATCTATGTGTAATAATCCACCCTCCGAATATCATTCGAACAAATGTTGCGTATTAAGTTTCTAGCAACAGATTATCACACTAAGCAAAGTGTGTAATGAAAACAATGTAAACTAAGTAAACACCGTTGTTTTCTCCCTAATGGCAATAGCACATCCTCCATCCATCATGTTTCTGTCACTCGAGCACAGATGCAAAGGAGGCATGAACCCACTATCGAGCATAAATACTCCCTCTTGGAGGTACTGGCATCTACTTGGCTAGAGCATCTACTAATAATGGAGAGCATGCAAGATCATAAATAACATATGCATGAAGATAACATGATAGATTGAATATCAGAAGACATAGCATTCAACATTCATCGGGTCCCAGCAAACACAACATGTAGCATTACATAAAGATGATCTCGATCATGTAGTGCAGCTCACAAGATCTAAACATGACGTAGAAAGTGGAGAAGACAACCATCTAGCTACGTCTATGGACCCGTAGTCTAGGGATGAACTACTCACGCATCACTTCAGAGGGACCCCACACCACCCCATGGCGCGGCCAGGGGGCGCGCCGCCCCATGGTGTGGGCCCCCTGTGCCCCCCGTCTCTTCGGGGCTCCGTGGAACCTTCGGGAATTCTAGGACCTCCGGACTTCAAATTTTCCAATTCCAAGAATATTTCCAAAACAACTTTTCTGAAACTAAAAAACAGCAGAAAACGGGGAACTGGCTCTGTTGCATCTTGTCAATAGGTTAGTCCGGAAAATCGATAAAAATGACATAAAGTTTATAGAAAACATGTGGGAAACAACATGGAACATCAAAAATTAAGGATACGTTTATGACGTATCAACATCCCCAAGCTTAGTTCCTACTCGTCCTCGAGTAGGTAAACGATAAAACACATAATTTCTAAGGTGACATGCTACCAACATAAACTTGATCATCAATAATGTAAAAGCGTAAGTAAGTTGAGATCATAGAACTTAAACACAAGCATGATAAATAGAATTTTAATAATAAAGCATAGCAATCACCTTGCGTCATGAGAAGTAACACAAATAAAAGATCATGAATAACATTGCAACGAAAGATATACGTTTGTTTCAAGTATAGAGAAAACATGGCAAAGTGATATTTCGCTAGTCCTTAAGAGTGGGGCAAAACATAAATGCCAAGACACCTTCAAAGGTCATGGGGAAGACTAGAACAAATAATTAGAGAACAAGCAATAACACATAATGAATTAATTAATAATGTTTCTGGGACAAATGCACATAAAACTCAGAATGGAAACTATGCTCTCTCAACTGTGCATAAAGCTAGAAGATGGAGACTCAACATAAAACTAAAAGAAAGGCCCTTCGCAGAGGGAAGCATGGATTACTCATGTTCTAGAGCTTTTATTTTATTAAACAGAGGTATTGAAATAATTTTTATGAGAGGTGTATGCTTATGTCAACGAATGTAAACAGAAAATACAGTACATAACAAGCCAACTAGATTTCACGAGAGCGGCTTCCATAGAAGGACGCATCTGGGCAGAAGGTCATCCCTCTTTCTCTTTTGTTTACACAATTATGCTTTGACTGATAAATCAGGGGCAAAAACAGTGAAAAGAATTTGTTGTTACTAATTTGGGGCTGGGCACCTGCTGCCAGCTCTTCTATCATTGGATAAGCGGATGAAGCCACTAGTACAGGGTGTGAAAGTCCAATCAACAAGTGAGATAAAGATTCTCTATTTACGTCCTCATGAGCTAAAACATGAGCACAAAATAGGAGTAATTTTGAAAGTTTTAAAGGTAACACATGAGCAATTTACTTTGGAGTGGCGGTTAAATACCACATGTAGGTAGGTATGGTGGACACAATGGGAAAACTTTGGTTTTTGGGAGTTGGATGCACTATTATAGCTCATACTCAGTACAGGTGGAGGCTAGCAAAAGACTGGGAGCGACAAATCAAGAGAGCATAAGAGCCATAATCTTGCATAACGACATAAAAATCATTAATCAAAGCATAGGTGGTACCACAAGTTCAAAAACTAAACGATCATGGAGGCTATTAGTGACTGGTTTATAGTCATAAACATGGTGTGAGCATGCGCCAAGTCAACCAAATAAAACATTCAAAGGAGAACACCACAAATATATGCTTCAATATGACAAGAACAACTCATGATTCTTTCAATGGCACATTAAATACTCTCAGATATTTGAGTCTAATCATTCTACTAAATAACCACAAGGCTTTAGAATTAAAGTAACATATAGCATGATATGAAAAAGTCTAGCCACAGTCTATACAAGATTCTACTTGCACCGTTATAAATTCTACCTCAAGCAGCAGTTTCTTTTCCCAACAAACACCATACAAAACATGCTTTAATAAAAACTCTCTAAATGCTAAATCAAGAAAACATGAGATTAATCATATAACAATACTAAAACTAACATCTCTAAACAAGAGATGCAATGAAAACAAGAGCTAAACAGGAGTTTTTGCAGTAACTAGAAGAAAAACTAAGAATACTAGCATAGCAAGTATTCAAACAAAAAAGCGGAGTATCTCTCTTCCCAAACAAGGAATGATAGGTTCCAACTTTATTATTTCAGCAAGGAAAACAAAATAAAACAAATTAAAAAAATAGAAAACAAAAGAAAAACAAACAGACGCTCCAAGTAAACTTCATATGATGTGACCGAATAAAAATATAGTTTCACTAGAAGTGACCTTGTAGATTGTTGATGAAGAAGGGGGTTCCTTGGGCATCCCCAAGCTTAGATGCTTGAGTCTTCTAAAAAATTCTTGGATGAACCACAGGGACACCCCCAAGCTTTGATCTTGCATTCTTGTTGATCACATATATCACCCTCTTCTCTTGACCCTTGAAAACTTCCTTCACACCACACTTAAAGAGTAATTCACATTAGAGAGTGTGTGCAACAATCAAAAATACATGGGTTCTGTATGGAATAAGTTCTATCGATACTTTTAAACATTATCTACAGCCACTGATGTTTCGTGAATCAAATAAATCCACTTGACATCGCAAAAGAGCAAATAAAAGAAAAATGGCAGAATCTGTCAAAACCAGATTAGTCTGTAAAGACGAATTTTTTCGGGGCTCTTACGTTGCTCAGATCGAAATACTTAAAGAACAAAAAAGGTGCGGAATCAGCTGAGGAATAAGCACAAGAAATTTCAGATCATTCTGATTTTTCTGTGAAATTTACGATTTTTACGGTGGACAGCAGAAATCTGTTTTCTGCGCAAAAATCCAAAAACCAACTCCAACTCTCATCAGAAACCTTACTTGGCACTACTAAAACATGAAAATAAAGATACAAAGGAGTTTCTACAGAATTATACGACTCCTTGACTTAAATAAAACAGATAAAACAAAGCAAAAATAAAACCATGGGTTATCTCCCAAGAAGTGATTTTCTTTAACGCCTTTTACCTAGGCCCAGAAAAGTGGAATCAAGTATTTTCAAGTGAAGAAACATACAAATTGTAACTCGTTCGAATAATAGAATCAAAATGAAACTTCATTCTCTTTCTAGTAAATTGTTCCATACCTTTCTTGAGTGGGAACTGAAATTTAATATTCCCCTCTTTCATATCAATAACAGCACCAACAGTTCTAAGAAAACGTCTTCCCAAAACAATTGGACAAGAAGAATTATTGTAACATCCCAGATTTTCAAAATTCAAATAACATCATGCATACATAAGCATCATGGCACACTTACATGTTTTCACCTTGCATCTATCCTCAAACAAAAGATTAAACCTATTTTTACCACATAGGTATAAAAAGGGGTATTTTGAAATCCCCATACCATCCTATGTAAAAGTGTTTTATTTTTGAAAAAGAGCAGAACCAAAAGACCCCTTATATCAATAGCTTTTCAAAACTTATTTTTATTTATTTTTCTGATAAAATTTGAGGGGTTTATGATTTTTTGTTATTGTTTTGTATAAAAAAATACCATCCTAAGTAAAACTATTTTATTTTTGAAAAAGAACAGAACCAAAAGACTCCTTATATTACTATCTTTTCAAAACTTATTTATTTTTATTTTTCTGATAAAATTTGAGAGGTTTATGATTTTTTTTGTTATTGTTTTGTATAAAAAAAAGCAGAGAACAAAAAAAAAACCTAAATCTACCGCGCACCCTAGGCCCAGCCCACCTCTCAATCCCTCTCTCACTCTCGCGCAGCAACCGTCAGCCCAACGGGCCAGCCCGAAAAGAAACGCAGCGCAATCGCGCCTCTCTCTCTCTCTGTGACCTGCGGGGCCCTCAGCTGACGCCAGCGTGACGTCACCCATTCTTCTCTCTCACGGAAAAATCCCGCGATGAGCGCCCGAGATCGACGCGGCCTTAATTTTGCGAAATCACCGCGATCCTGCCCCCTCTGCTCGATCCTATTTGTACCCTCACCCCTCCTCTCTCCGCTGCACCACAAACCCTAGCCATTCCCCCTCTGGGCTGCTCATAGTGACCCTCTGGATCTCACCACGACCGCCACCATTGTCGCTTGTTTTCGGTGAGCACAACGCCCCTCCGTCCCTCTCTCCACCTCCTTTCACTCCGTCTCGTCATTGCACCCCTCTCTGACATGGTTTTGCGACTCCAAACCCCGCAGGTCGACGCCGCCGTCCACGTCTGCAACCACCGGCCGCCCCGCACGACTCCGGCGAGCCATTCGGGAGGAACCAGCACGCGGGAAGGTCAACAACTGCGCCACCACGGTCTCCTCGACGCCCTGATCATCGCGGTGAGCCTCGTTTCCCCTCTACCCCGTGTAGCCACCGCGCCTTGCGTGCCGAGCCGCCCGCTCTCGTTTCCGGCGAACAGTGCCGCCCGCCCCGACGCGTTTGAACACTGACCGTTGGATCTAATCCAATGGATCAGATTAGATCACTAATCAAACCGGTACAAATAGATCTGGGCTGTTCCACATCACTTAGATCCGACGGCTCCTGTGCGCGATCCGAGCGAATCGGTACGGGCCAATCAGAATGCTCCATTTAGGATGACACGGATCGATGATGTTCTTAGGCAGATTTAAGTTAAAACTTGTAAATTCAATAACTTTCGTTCTGTAAACTGAAATGCCATAATTTTGTACTTTTTCAAATCAGCATAACAAGTAGAACACAATGGATGTATAGATCTCCATTTTTGACACGTGCACAAACTTGTTATTCATATATCCTTATTTTGCCCTATTTTGTTCAAAACTTTAATTTTACAATTCCTTTTTGAGCAAATCCAAGGGCTATAGTTTTGTTTAGTTGTATTATGTACAGCGAGTGGAAAATAACAACACCTAGACCACTTTAGCATCTTAAGTTATGATTTTTGGTTTATTTAGACCTATATAAAAACACTAAAAATGTTATAATTATGTTGGTGTTTATTTTATTTTCCTAAAAGCCCTTTAGCATGTCATGATACCAGAGAAACAACATTTGACCCACATCCTTAACCATGGTAGGGTTGTGCATTTTTCATCATTGCATATCATGCATACATGTCTATGTAATGTTTGCTTTTATTGTTTGTTTATCTGTGGTTGTTTAATTGTATAGATTGTGAGGAGGGGCAATATTAGAATTGTGGTTGTTCTTCCTACTCATCATGCTGCCAAGGCAAGTGACGCCCCATATTTTTACCTATATTTTTACTAAGCATTAGTGGTTTTAAGTAGTGTGCATGATAGGACCTTTTATAAAGTTTTATGCTATGCAACATCCTAGTAGTGTGTAGCCACTATTACACTTTGATAGCCTTAGAGTTTAGTAGATGCTATGCTATATTACAAATTGTTTTATTAGATGTTGAGGAAAAATTCTAAGTATAACTAATCAATGAAACACCTGGGTGGAAATTGGATGAGAGTGGTTTATGTTGAATGTTGCCTCAGGGCCCTTGTCAAAGGGTTATTCCACTTGAGGTTGTCACTTGTGGACGGTCACCCAGGAACAAAGAGATTAATAAGTCCCTCTAAGTTTAGTAGCTTCCCGTGCAACATTTTGACATATGGGCTCTGTCTTGATCAACTAAGTTGTGAGAGTTCAGCCCAGACTTGACAAGCAGATGTAGCAAAATTATAGGTGGAACGGGTCTTGCTGGTGGGTTGAATTTCTTCTTCTGAAAGATCTCGCCTCAATTATCTCCTTTCCATGATGCACTCCGAGTGTATAGGATTTTTGGGCTAATTGAAGGCAAAATGTGAAAGTGCACAACCTCTGCAGAGTTAGAATATATGATCATAGCCGTGTCCCGGGAAATGGACGTCTTCGAGCAGTTGGACAAGGATGGACATAAGAATCTCAACACCGTTTTCTTAAACTAAAATTTGACTAAGGAAGTAATGTTTGTGGTGCTTGGGTCAAAACCCGATGATGCCACCCCCCCTTTGAAAGAAAAGTTTGTTTTATAAAAAGGATAGGAGAAAATTGGCCTTCTGCAAAAAGCTTAAACCCCACCTAGCCAAAAATATTCATGTAGTACTAGACTTTCCATTTTATATCCACCATAGGTGTCATTTTCTAGTACATCAAATTGTACTGACCTCCTTCGGGGGCTGCATATTCCAACGTGCAGGATTTTCTGATGAAGAGTGAGGATGTTTCTGGACTCGAGCCTACATCCAACATGTCTGCTTGTGGCGCATGCTTGAAGATGGAGGCTCATTGCTAATTTACTTCTGTTGCTTGAACTCTAAGTTTTAGCTAGCCTTTAAGGCTATGCACCTTGTAATAAGTTATATTTGGCTACTCTGGATTCAGTTGTAATAATTTTGACATCTTATGCAATGATACCTTTAAGTTTTGTACTGTGGTGCTAGCATTGATCCATGGACTAGCACATAACACGGGTATTCCACTTTTGCTAAAAAGTGGGATGCTACAAAATGGTATCAGTGCAAAGTGTTGCCTGTAGGTTCGAGCCCTTAGGATTGGAAGCCATTTTGATCTTGTTATTATATCCTTAGAGTATTTTGGATCCTAGCGGCATAGTGAGATGAATCTTCCCGGACAACTTTACGTGTCCCCGGACACGAGACCATTCCCTGATTGGCTTGCGGGTTCATTTTCCTTCTCACTACAATGAATGTCCAATTTACAATAAGTTATTAATAACCCATTTATAACCCTAGAGAAAGTTTGTTACTTTTCTAAGTATTTGTGCACTTCTAGTACTTGTATTAAAACTTGTGCTCTTTTACTCTTATGACTTAAGATGAAGAGCTTCAACACCACCGAGGACATCACCAATACTCGCTTCGGAGGCTATGTTCTCGAGATAGTCACACTACTGGCGCTGCCCACAGCCATCATCAGAGGGAAACATCTGAACAAGTTTAGCAAGAAAGGTTGCTAGGGAGTTAGACTTCTTCAACCAGGACGCCAAACCGAGCCCACAACCGAAGATATCATGATCAAGGTGATCAGTGACTCCGTGGAGAGAGGCCTCAACCTCGTTATGCAGGAGCTGATAGGGCGTCTCTGTGGGAAACATTATCGGGAGTTGAAGAGTCACTACTCCTACACTCTGGGAAGACGTAATGAAGATGGGTATCCTTACATCTTAGCCTTGGAGACCAAAGCTACTCCTTTACGCCAGTATCTTCAAAACTTAGAGATTCATGTTAAGGACCTAGAGGAAGACAAGTATAATGAGATGATGATGAATGACGAGCTACACACCCAACTCAAGGAGGCAGAAGAAAAGGTGAAGGCTCTGGAAGAGGTGGTCAACACTAAAGATGAGAAGCTCAAGACTCAAGACAAGAAGCTGCTGAGTCAAGAGAAGATAATCAAGACGAAGAACCAAGAGATTAGAGACCTGAAGTCGAAGCTAGAAGGCAACAACGTATACTTAGAGGCTGATTATGAGTTGATAGGGAAGTTACATGGTGAGAAGAGAGTTTTGCATGAGAAGAATGACGCACTACTAAAGGAAGTGGAGGAACTCAAGGCAATCCTCGCCGGGGAAGGAATCACGATTGGAAAAGTCAAAGAGGAAGAAGACATCATGGTTGAAGATTAGACTTAGTAGTTGACCACCATATGGTTTTTGTGTTTCTTTGATCTTAGTCCGTATTGACCTATAAGTTTGTGGTATGGCAATACGAGGATGCTTGAGTTACAAAACCTAAGTCTTTCTATGTTATCAATGCTATCCTTCTGCTTAAGTTTGTTTTGTTTTGTTGCTTGTGCATGGGTATAAGTCCTATCTTTTACTCACCCATGCTAAAAAAAACCACCACAGATGCCTCCTCGTCGTGACCCCTGTCACACCCCAATTTTAGCACACTTGTTTTCACACAAGGAATCCAATTTTTGGAGCCAAAAAAAACTTTTATGGCCCTTGTGTAATACATCATGTTGTACTTGAGCTATGACTATCTATGCAAGCAAGCATTTTTATTTAAAAGCAAACCACTTGTTTTCTAAGGTTCTGATCATTTTGTATTCTTTTCTATTTTTGCAATCCTTGGTACCCTAACTCAAAACCCATGTGGCAATGTTGAAAACAACTTACATTTGAATGTTGAGTCAAGCGGAACTAATAAAACAAAATAATCAAAGTGAAATCACAAAATTTCTCAAATAAAAATAAGCTTGAAAAACAAGCCTAATAAGGGTTTTGCACCCATGTTTTTCATAATATAAAAGTCCACATTGTGAGATTTTAAGTCATCAAGGTGATCTTGAATATGTATACTACATTTTGGATGGCCTAGTTGGAAAAGTGGAATCACAAAGACAATGTTTTGCTTGATGGTTTTATGCTAAGAAATAAGGCAGAAAAGTGCCCTTTTGGAAAACAGTGCAAACAAACCAACCAGCCCTTTTTTCACCAATCATATGTTACTCAAATTTAAATCTTTTTGTTGTTTTGAAAAGTACTAAAGATGCTTAACAGAACCATGCTTGGAAAACAAAATTTAAATAATTTTAACAGCCTGAAAAACAACCCAACTTTCAGCTAACCCCTCTGTTTTTCTTAACACTTAGTAGAATTTCAGTAACTGAAATTTGAACTAAATTTTGGTTTCAGAAAAAGTGAACTCGAGCCTTTTTCAAAGGCTTATATCTTTTAGCTCAGTAATTCTTTTTGAGCATGGATTGGGGCTTCTAGAAGCTGGCCCCAACCACTCCCTGCTCTGCACATCAACTTGCATCGAGTTTGACTAATGGGAGAGAGAGGGAGGTGACTTCAGGGAGGAGAGAAACGGGAGGGAAGGGATGGGCGCTTGACAGGCTGCGCCCTATCCCGAGCCACAGTGGCGTTCTCCCGTGCAAATCCGCGCCATGGCACGATGCAAGTGGTCGTCGAGCACACCTAGGCGAGTTGGAACCTCCCACGGGCCCGGAGAGAGCAACCCTGGCCGTGCCAGAGCGTGCACGAGCTCGCCGCGGGTGCACGGACACGCCCGAGCGTGCACCATCGTCGCCAGCTCTATATAAACCTCCCCGAGCCTCCAAACCAGTGCACCATCTCCCCCTCGACTCACTGTCACTCCCCAAACCCAGCCAATGTTACCGAGCTGCTCGCAATAGCGTGAATCGCCGGATTTCTTCCGCGGCCACCGCGGCAGCCCGAGGATAAATACACCCTCCACAGACCACTGCAGCCTCCACCACTACCCTAGACGAACTCCCCCACCTCCGTAACCCCACCCTAAGCCACACCACCTCCCCTCGTTTGCAGAGAAGCCGAGAACCTCGTCGGAGCCGCCGCGGCACCCGAACACGTCACCGTCGATTGGAGTGGATCCGCGCCGTTACTGATGTACCTCTACACTGCATCGACCACGCGAGACTTCCCTGACCGTTTCCCTTGGCCCTGCACCCCCTTAGGTGAGCCTCGCTCTTCTCTCGCCGCCGGTTTCCGTGAACCTCGCCGGAGAAGAAATAGAAATAGGGAGAGAGAGAGGAGAGTGGCTGTGCGCCGTAGATCTCTGGATCTGCGGCCACGCTTAAACGGCGAAGCGGTACGCCCGTTCCCGCGCGTTGCGGAAGCGAGGCGGGCCGCCGAACGCAGTTGGGCCACGCCCCTGGCGTTGACCAGCCCACTGCGCTGGTTTTTATTTCTTTTTCAAACTATTCAGGATCTTCCTGTTTACTTTATTCGAAAATGAAAATGTTAAACTCAACTATAAAATGTGCAAAAATTCACAAAGGTACCTGAACGAAATCCTGAACGATGACAGCAAGCAGATCTGGATTTGAATGAACCATGAACAAATGAAAAATCTTGAACCGAGGACTGTCAGTGAGAATGTTTAGGGCATAACTTTTTGATGGAATGTCTAAAATGAGCAAACTAAAATTCCTAGATTAGATCTTGACTAGATCTACCATTAAGGCTTGACCTCACCCCAAGGAGAGCTACCATTTTGAAATGGTATCCATTTTGGTAAAACACCAGTAGCATGTTCCATGAATTTTAGGATTTTTTTATAACACCTTTTGATGCAAATCCAATTGGATCTGTTAGATATTAGATAGATCTATGTATCCCTAGATTGGTGTAAATTTTTGAGCTCTAGAATTAATTTGGTGACAGATCTAAGAAAATGCATGTTTGTGTTAAAAATAAAGTGAATAGTTTGATTTTGTAAATCATTGTTTGGTTATGCCAATCTGTTTTCTAGCATGTATAAGTGGTATGTTGAGTGTTCTTAGATAGCTTTACTCATAGAGAGCCCTTGACAAAAATCCATGCATGTTTAGTATTTGTTTGAATATTAAAATGAGCATAGTAGAAATCTCTAGTTTCATTTCATGAAATACTTGTGTTGGAATGTTTTGCTAGATTTTTATCCTAGTTATAGGAATGTTTTTACTTGGATCCAGTACCATTTTGGGACTGTTATTTACTTGTTTCATCCTCTGTAAGCTACTTTGAATCTTTTAGGAATGCATGCATAGGTTTGATTATTATTGTTAGTATTAATGGTTTGCACTAGAATGGCTAGTTGCATTTTTGCACTATGGATTATTTGGTTTGTACAAGATGGACCAGAGGCATAACACCTCTCAAATGGTATGGAAAAACCTAATGGAACACCCACTGGTTCCATACCATTTGGTTGAAAAACAAACTAGCTCAACTATCGTAGTTGTGGTAGTAGTAGTGCATAATATTGCTACTATTGATGCATGTTTGTGTGGGATATTTTTAGGAGCTTGGATATTCTTTTTATGAGTGTTTTTGCTTGCTGTATGTTGTATTTGAGTCAAGTTGTTGGTTGGTAAGGTTCTGATAGGATGCTTTACTTTTCCTTTACGACGATAGAAAACGACGAGGACATAGTCGGGACAGGCGGGTACTACTACCATTCCTGTTGCGAGCAAGACCCGGATCCTCAGTAACTCCAAGGCAAGCCATCCTTAAAGCTTGCTGTTATATTCCCAACATATTTATGAATTCAAATACTTCTGAAGTTTTCAAAACTTGTTTGCTAAAACTATTTTATTGAGTGAATACTATTACTACTATTATATATGTGTTATATATCACTTGCCATTAGTCAACTTGGTGTTACCAAGCCCTTAGCCACCATAAGGTATATAAATACCGTCTTAAATAATAATCTTGAGTCCCTAAGTGGACCACTTTAAAATGTGTTTTTGCAAAACAAAGATGGTTCTACAAGGAGATTATGGTGGAAAGGCGGGACCTTGTTCACCGAAGGAAAAACTGTGAAGATGTTTTCAAATGTTTACAAAAGGCACATACCCTAGTCTTCGCTGGACAACCAAGATGTACTGCCACTCTACCCCTATATGGGTATGGGGCCTATCTTGAAGCTTGAACTTGTTAGTGTATGTTTCATTCCAAAGTGCTATAGAGAAGCTGATTCTCTGAACCGAAGTGTCGCCAGGAGGGTGTAACGGGACATACAAAGTGAGGGATTAAGTTACCCCCCGGGAGCGACAGCTGGGCCTCCTGACTAGGCAAGGCGGGACCTGATGCCGGGGAGACAACCCACCTGAAGGAATAAGCATATACTAGCTTGTGTCAGAGTGGACAGTTAGGATCAACTCTCTGGTACTTGCATATCGCTGTGTCGATCCATGGGTGGTCCATGGTAGAGTTTTGGATCTAGTGGAATGTGTACCACCTCTGCAGAGTAAAACTATTCAGAATAGCCGAGCCCTCGGATATGGGCAGTTGAAAGGCCATGTAGCTAGTATTGTGCTGAGTTTTCAAAAGATGTTTTCAAAACAGAAGTGGTGTACCCGGAAGGTACCAATGAAGTTTGGACATGTTGTTCCAAGAAGTTTTGCAAAGAAAAATTTTCTTTTGTAAAACAAGTTTACAAAACCTCTTGTACATGCGATATCGACAAGAGAAAGAAAACTATATTATTTTCTTCTGAAGTATCTTCTTCAACAAAGATACAGATTAATATGACTGCAACTATGATGTCATCTTACACGAACATCATTGGTAGCAAGCCCTATGTATGGCCTACCTATCTACCATATAAGCATGATGCATTTGTAAGTGTATAAAGGATGTCTTGTTGAGTACATTCAAACGTACTCATTTGGTTTCGCCCCTGGTATATACTTGCCAGACTTTGAGGAGGTACCACCTGAGGAGGAACACGAGGAGGAGTACTATTCCGACGACTACGCGAACTAGGCCCGGCTCCCGGTCAGCAGCCTGTTGGTGAAAGCTTGACATGGGCTATCTACGTTTATCTTCCGCTGTTTAGATGTGGTATGACTTTGCCTGCCCTGCGTGGCAGTAAATAAAGACTTGGTCATGTGACCATTGGCTTGTAAGACTGCTTTTATTCGTGTAATGGATATTGTATATGTGTACCACTTTCGTATGTTGTTCACGACTGATCTTCCTGGGATCGTGAATGTATGCATATGAGGGGTTCTGAACCTTCCGGTTTGGGGCCTCTACAACCCCGAGAACAACAACAACAATGATGCAATGCAGCAAATGATGGCAGCCCAGACTCAGCTTATGCAAATGATGACCCGGATTTTGGCAGCAAACAACAACAACAACAACAACAACAATTCTCCACCCCCGCCCCAAGTGGATAGACTGGTCAGGTTCCTAAGGCTTAAACCTAACAAGTTTTCCTTTGCCTCAGAACCAATAGTGGCAGATGACTGGCTACGCCTAGTTAATAAGGACTTGGTGACTTGTGAATGCATTGATGCTGAAAAGGTGAGGTCCACTGCTCATCTGCTCGAAGGACCCGCTGCAATGTGGTGGGATACTTATCAAGTGACACATTCTTTAGAAGGGATGACTTGGGATGCCTTCAAGGAAGGATTTTGTAATGCTCACATTTCTTCAGGGATAATGAATCTGAAGAGGGATGAGTTTCGCAGTCTGAAACAGGGAGGTAGGACGCTGAAGGAGTATATGGATGATTTCTACACTTTATTAAGGTATGCACTGGAGGATATTGACACAGATGCTAAGAGGAAGGATAAATTTCTTAGTGGACTCAAGGGAGAATTGAAGATACCTCTGTCTGTAGCCTATGCTCCAAATTATCAAGCCCTGCTAGATCAAGCCATCACTCTAGATAACCATATGAGGAAGGAAGAGAACACAAAGAGAAAGTTTGGTGTTAGTAAGACTCACTCTGAGCCTTCACACAAGAAGCCGCATCTCTCTGAAGGTAGTGGCCACAAATCTTGGAGCCACCACAACAATAGTCATGGCCACAAGAACCATGGGAACAAATTACAATAGTGGATACAAGGGTAATAATGGATAATTCAAGGGAAATAATCACAATGGACATAAACATGGAAATGGACAACATCGCCATAACTCTGGGGAATGAGGGATCTGTCCCAAGTGACATGTTTCAAGTGCAAGAAGACAAGACATTATGCTAGTGAATGCCCAGAGAGGAAAGTTGATGAGAATGCAAAGCCAAACCCATTTTAGAAGGGACATGTGAACCACGTCAATGTGGAAGAAGTGATGGATGAACCCGATGTTGTGATTGGTACGTTTTTGCTCTCCTTTACAATATTGGTTTTATTTGATACTGAAGCATCTCATTCATTCATATCAAGAGCATTTTCAATAAAAATGGACTACCCACTAAAGCCATAGAAAGAACCATTAGAGTAAGCTCTCCAGGTGGAGAAATGCTCGTCAATGCCGGCTGCAGGCAACTTATCTTAGAAATTGGGAAATATAAATTTCCAACCCATCTCGTAATTCTGGAGTCCCAAGGGCTAGATGTAATTCTGGGAATGGATTGGAGGACCACTTTTGGAGGAGTCATAGATTGTGCAAACAGAGCAATTATGCTCACCGCCCTAGAATGAAAGAGGATTATATTTAAATCCAACATGGAAATAAAAGGGAATAGGCTCAATTATCTTAAGGGGTTAGCCTAGATCAAGTGTCCATAGTGAGAGAATACCCCGATGTTTTTCCCGAGGAATTACCAGGAATGCCACCTGATAGAGATGTGGAGTTCCTCATTGATCTATTACAAGGCACTGGCCCATAGCAAAAAGACCTTACCCCATGTCCATTGATGAGCTAAAGGAACTTAAGAAACAAATAGAGGAACAACTCGGGAAAGGTTTTATTCATGAGAGTTCATCACCATGGGGAGCACGAGTTCTGTTTGTGGAGAAGAAGGACAGGAGTCAGCGTTTGGTTATCGATTACCGTTCTCTAATGAAGTGACTATCAAGAACAAGTATCCCTTGCCTAGGGTCAATGACCTATTTGATCAATTGGAGGGAGCATGTGTTTTCTAAGATTGATCTTCGATCTGGGTA
Source organism: Alopecurus myosuroides (assembly GCA_028641055.1). NCBI lineage: Eukaryota > Viridiplantae > Streptophyta > Magnoliopsida > Poales > Poaceae > Alopecurus > Alopecurus myosuroides. Next base: position 171,412,718 of record CM054061.1, read on the forward strand.
TTTCCAATTGAAGATTAGGGAACATGGTATACCTAAGACAAACTTTGTCACTAGATATGGATCGTATGAGTATACGGTGATGCCTTTTGGAATAACCAATGCGCCTTCATACTTCATGAACATGATGAACAAGGTGTTTATGGAATTTCTAGACAAGTTTGTCGTAGTCTTCATTGACGACATTTTGATCTATTCCAAGAGCATCAAAGAACATGAAAATCACCTCCGTTTGATTCTGGAGAAGCTTAGAGAGCACAAACTTTATGCCAAGTTTAGTAAGTGTGAGTTCTGGCTAAGTGAAGTGGGATTTCTTGGACACATTGTGTCAAAAGAAGGAATTGTTGTTGATCCTTCCAAAGTAGCAGAAGTGATGGAATGGGAACCACCCAAGAATGTTGGAGAGATTCGTAGTTTCTTGGGTTTGGCAGGTTATTACCGGAGGTTCATTGATAATTTCTCCAAAATTGCCAAGCCCATGACTGAACTATTGAAGAAGGAAAAGAAGTTTGAGTGGACTGATGCTTGTGAAACCAGTTTTCAAGAGTTGAATTAAACGATTAGTGACAGCCCAGTTCTATGCTTACTAGACTTAGAGAAAGAATTCCAAGTGTATTGCGACGCCTCGCGCCAAGGATTTGGGAGTGTTCTTATGCAAGGAGGAAAAGTGGCATCATATGCCTCTAGACAACTCAAGAAACATGAGGTTAACTATCCCACACATGATCTAGAGTTAGCTTCAGTGATCCATGCCTTGAAGACCTGGAGACATTATTTGATGGGGAAACGATGTGAAGTCTTGATAGACCACAAGAGTTTAAAATACATATTCACACAGAAGGATTTGAACATGAGACAAAGAAGATGGTTAGAACTTATTAAGGATTATGATCTGAGTCAATAATATCATCCTGGTAAGGCTAATGTGGTAGTTGATGCTCTGAGCCGCAAGGTTTATGTGAATGGCCTCACGGCAGGATAATTACCCGAGGATGTGTGCAAGTCATTTAAGGATCTTAGACTGGAAGTAGTACCCGAAGGTTTCATAACTTCATTGGTGGTACAACCAACTTTGATGGACAGAATACGTGAAGCATAGAAAGGAGACAAAGATATAGAGGAAATCAAAACCAACCTCAGCGTAGGAAAAGCTAAGGGATTTCATGAGGATGAGCAAGGAACTTTATGGTTCGAGAAACGTGTTTGTGTAGCAAATGACACTGATCTTAGCAAGCTGATTTTGCAAGAAGCACATGAAACACCCTACTCCATACATCAGGTAATACCAAAAAGGAGAGATTCTGGTGGAATAACTTGAAGAGGGACATCGCAAGGTTTATAGAGAAATATGATGTGTGCAGTAGAGTGAAAGCAGAACATCAAAAGCCAGCAGTACTATTACAACCATTGAAGGTGCCAGATTAGAAGTGGGAACAAATTGGTATGGATTTTATTACTGGGCTACCAGGACTAAGTCTGGTTATGACTCTATTTGGGTAGTGGTTGATCGTCTAACAAAAGTAGCTCATTTCCTACTAGTAAAGACCACCTACACTATTGCTAAGCTAGCAGAAATTTACATGAAGAGGATTGTGTGTCTGCATGGTGTACCCAAGAGCATTGTTTCTGATAGAGGTACCCAGTTTACATCACATTTTTTGGAAGTAGTTACATGAGGCCTTAGGTACCAGATTGGAATTCAGTACAACATTTCACCCTCAGACCGATGGACAAACTGAGAGAGTGAACCAAATATTGGAGGATATGCTGAGAGCATGTGCACTGACCATGGATCTAGCTGGGAAGATAACTTGCCATACGCAGAATTCTCTTACAACAACAGTTATCAGGAAAGTATTGAGATGGCACCGTTTGAAGCATTGTACGGGAAAAAGTGCACTACACCATTGCTATGGAGTGGTGTAGGGGAATGGAGTTTCTTTGGTCCTGATATAATCCAAGAAGCACAGAGAAAGTTAGATTGATTAAGGATAGACTCAAGATAGCCCAGTCAAGACATAAGAGCTACGCTGATAACAAACGCAGTGATGTCACTTATGTAGTTGGTGATAGAACTTATCTAAGAGTGTCACCTCTTCACGGAGTCAAGAGATTTGGAATCAAAGGAAAATCAGCACCTCGATTCATTTGTCCATTTAAGATTTTATCCCGCAAAGGTGAAATAGCTTATGAGTTAGAACTGCCTGAGATCTTGTCAGCAGTTCATAATGTATTTCATGTTAGTCAATTGAAGAAGTGTCACCCTGAGATGTTGGAAACTTCATTGAAGGATACTGTACCCCTTGAGGAAGTACAGTTGGAGAGTGATCTGACTTACGAGGAGAAGCCTATCAAGATACTAGAGACAACAGAAAGAATTACCCGCACCAAAACTCTCAAATTTTGCAAAGTTCAGTGGAGTCACCACACTATAGAGGAATCTACATGGGAGCGGGAAGATGATCTTCGAGAAGACCACCCACACCTATTTGCTGACCTTTCTGAAGTTTGAGGGCGAACTTCATCTTAAGGGGGTAGTCTGTAACATCCCAGGTTTTCAAAATTCAAATAGCATCATGCATACATAAGCATCATGGCATACTTACATGTTTTCACCTTGCATCTATCCTCAAACAAAAGATTAAACCTCTTTTTACCACATAGGTATAAAAAGGGGTATTTTGAAATCCCCATACCATCCTATGTAAAAATATTTTATTTTTGAAAAAGAACAAAACCATAAGACTCCTTATATCACTAGCTTTTCAGAACTTATTTTTATTTATTTTTCTGATAAAATTTGAGGGGTTTATGATTTTTTTTGTTATTGTTTTGTATTAAAAAAATACCATCCTATGTAAAACTATTTTAATTTTGAAAAAGAACATAACCAAAAGACTCCTTATATCACTAGCTTTTCAAAACTTATTTTTATTTATTTTTCTGATAAAATTTGAGGGGTTTATGATTTGTTTTGTTATTGTTTTGTATAAAAAAATGAGAAAGCAGAGAACAAAAAAAAAAGAAACCTAAATCTACCGCGCACCCTGGGCCCAACCCACCTCTCAATCCCTCTCTCACTCTCGCGCAGCGCGCAGCAACCGCCAGCCCAACGAGCCCGCCAGAAAAGAAACGCAGCGCGCGCGCCTCTCTCTCTCTGACCCGCGGGGCCCTCAGCCGATGCCAGCGTGACGTCACCCATTCTTCTCCCTCACTGAAAAATCCCGCGGTGAGCGGCCCGAGATCGACGCGGCCTTAATTCGACGAAATCACCGCGATCGTGCCCCCTCTGCTCGGCCCTATTTATACCCTCGCCCCTCCTCTCTCCGCCGCACCTCAAACCCTAGCCATTCCCCCTCTGGGCTGCCCACAGTGAGCCTATGGATCTCACCACGGCCGCCGCCATCGTAGCTTGTTTCCGGTGAGCACAACTCCCCTTCGTCCCTCTCTCCACCTCCTTTCACTCCCTCTCGTCATTGCACCCCTTTCTGACATGGTTCTGCGACTCCAAACCCCGCAGGTCGACACCACCGTCCACGTCAGCAACCACCGGCCGCCCCGCATGACTCCGACGACCAATTCGGGAGGAACCAGGAGGCCGGAAGGTCAACGGTTGCGCCACCACTGTTTCCTTGACGTCACGATCATCGCGGTGAGCCTCGTTTCCCCTCTACCCCATGTAGCCACCGCGCCTTGCGTGTCGAGCCACGCGCTCTCGCTTCCGGCGAACAACACCGCCCGTCCCGACGTGTTTGAGCACTGATCGTTGGATCTAATTCAACGGATCAGATTAGATCACTAATCAAACCGGTACGAATAGATCTGAGTCGTTCCGCTTCGCTTAGATCTGATGGCTCCTGTGCGCAATCCGAGCGAATCGGTACGGGCCAATCAGAATGCTCCATTTAGGATGACACGGATCGATTATTTTCTGTTTTTAGGCAGATTTAAGTTAAACTTGTAAATTCAATAACTTTCGTTCTGTAAACCCAAATGCAATATTTTTGTACTTTTTGAAATCAGCAGAACAAGTAGAACACAATGGATCTATAGATCTCCATTTTTGACACGTGCACAAACTTGTTATGCATATATCCTTAGTTTGCCCTATTTTACTCATAACTTTAATTTTTACAATTCCTTTTTGAGATAATCCAAGTGCTATAGTTTTGTTTAGTTGAATTCTATACAGAGAGTGGAAAATAAGAACACCTAGGCCACTTTAACATCTTAAGTTATGATTTTTGGTTTATTTAGACCTATATAAAAACACTAAAAATGTTATAATTATTTTGGTGTTTATTTTATTTTCCTAAAAGCCCTTTAACATGTCATCATACCAGAGAAACAACATTTGACCCACATCCTTAAGCATGGTAGGGTTGTGCATTTTTCATCATTGCATATCATGCATACATGTCTATGTAATGTTTGCTTTTATTGTTTGTTTATGTGTGGTTGTTTAATTGTATAGATTGTGAGGAGGAGCAATATTACAATTGTGGTTGTTGTTCCAACTCATCCTGCTGCCAAGGCAAGTGACACCCCATAATTTTACCTATATTTTTACTAATGATTAGTGGTTTTAAGTAGTGTGCATGATACGACCTTTTATAAATTTTTATGCTATGCAACATCCTAGTTGTGTGTAGCCACTATACACTTTGATAGCCGTAGAGTTTAGTAGATGCTATGCTATATTAAAAAAAATTATTAGATGTTGAGGAAAAATTCTAAGTATAACTAATCAATGAAACACCTGGGTGGAAATTGGATAAGAGTGGTTTATGTTGAGTGTTGCCTCAGGGCCCTTGTCAAAGGGTTATTCCACTTGAGGTTGTCACTTGTAGACGACCACCCAGGAACAAAGAGATTAATAAGTCCCTCTAAGTTTAGTAGCTTCCCGTGAAACCTTTTGACATATAGGCTCTGTCTTGATCAACTAAGTTGTGAGAGTTCAGCCCAGGCTTGACAAGCAGATGTAGCAAAATTATAGGTGGAACGGGTCTTGCCGATGGGTTGAATTTCTTATTTTGAAAGATCTCGCCTCAATTCTGTCCTTTCCATGATGCACTCCGAGTGTATAGGATTTTTGGGCTAATTGAAGGCAGAAGGTGAAAGTGCACAACCTCTGCAGAGTTAGAATCTATGATCATAACCGTGTCCCTCGAAATGGACGTCTTCGAGCAGCTGGACAAGGATGGACAGAAGAATCTCAACACCATTTTCTTAAACTAAAACTTTCCTAAGGAAGTAATGTTTGTGGTGCTTGGGTCAAAACCCGATGATGCCACCCCCCCCTTTTGAAAGAAAATGTTTGTTTTATAAAAAGGATAGGAGAAAATTGGCCATCTGCAAAAAGCTTAAACCCACCTAGCCAAATATATTCATGTAGTACTAGACTTGCCATTTTATATCCACCATAGGTGTCATTTGCCAGTACATCAAATTGTACTAACAACGCGCAGGATTTTCTGATGAAGAGTGAGGATGTTTCTGGACTCGAGTCTACACCCAACATGTCTGCATGTGGCGCATGCTTGAAGATGGAGGCTCATTGCTACTTTACTTCTGTTGCTTGAACTCTGAGTTTTAGCTAGACTTTAAGGCTACGCACCTTGTAATAAGTTATATTTGGCTACTCTGGATTCAGCTGTAATAATTTTGACATCTTATGCAATGATACCTTTAAGTTTTGTACTGTGGTGCTAGCATTGATCCAGGGGCTAGCACATAACACAGGTATTCCACTTTCCCTAAAAAGTTGGATGCTACAATTGCATTCAATATTAAATACAACAAAATCAACGGGGACAAGATTATTATTAACCATGATAATAATATCATCAACTCTCCCCAACGGTTTCTTTCTAACATTATCAATAAGACGAATATCCAAATAACAAGGTTCCAATGGTGGTAAATCAAGAATATCATAGAGTTTTCTAGGCATAACAGAAATACTAGCACCAGCATCACATAAAGCATTGCAATCAAAATCATTCACTTCCATTTTTATAATGGGTTCCCAACCATCATCTAGCTTCCTACGGATAGAGGCTTCACAACTTAATTCATCCTCTCTAATTTGCATGAGAGCATTTGTAATATGTTTTGTGAAAGCGATATTCATAGCACTAGCATTAGGAAAACTAGCAAGCTTTTGTAAGAATTTAATCACTTCAGTTATGTTGCAATCATCGGACCATTGTCTCTCATGTTTCTAAAAAATTAGCACTTTTATCAGGAACATTTTTAGCAATTTCAGGCAGTTTTGCATTTTTTTAATAGCAGAAGTGGGAGTGTTTCCAACACCAATTACTTTACCATTGATAGCAGAAGGTTTTCTAGCATGAGAAGCTTCAGTTTTACTAGTGGTGGTAATGGTGCAAACATTAGCTATACTTTTTTCTAGCTATTTCATCTTCTCTTTCCCATCTAGCATGCAATTCAGCTAACATCCTAACATTATCATCAATTCGAATTTGGATGGCATTCAAAGTTTTACTTTTTTTAACATCACGAGGCATAACCTTTAGTTTCAGAAAATCAACATCAAGAACAAGGCTATGAACTTTAGAAGCAAGAACATCAATTTTGCCAAAATTTTCCTTAACAAATTTATTTAAAGCAGTTTGTGTACTAATAAAAAAATAAGCATGTTCTCAAGATCAGAGGGTACACTTTTATTGTTATTGTAGGAATTACCATAAGAATTACCATAAGCATTGCTATTATTGGGAGGATATGGTCTATAATTGTTGCTACCAAAATTATTCCTATAAGCATTATTTGGATCAATAGGAGCATGGCCATTCACAAGCATAGACATAATAGCATCAAGTCTATCACTCAGAGAGGAGGTTTCTTCAACATAATTTACCTTCTTACCAATTGTAGCTCTCTCTGTGTGCCACTCAGAATAATTTAACATCATATCATCAAGAAGCTTTGTTGCTGACCCCAAGGTAATGGACATAAAGGTTCCTCGAGCAGCTGAATCCAGAAGATTTCTTGAAGAAAAATTCAGACCTGCATAAAAGGTTTGGATGATCATCCAATTAATCAGTCCATGAGGGGACAATTCTTTACTAAAGATTTCATTCTTTCCCAATCTTTAGCAACATGCTCATTATCAAGTTGCTTAAAATTCATAATGCTACTTCTTAAAGATATAATCTTAGCAGGAAGATCATATTTTCCAATGAAAGCATCTTTACACTTAGTCTAAGAATCAATACTATTTCTAGGCAAAGAAAGCAACCATTCTTTAGCTCTTCCTCTCAAAGAGAAAGGAAACAATTTCAATTTAATAATATCTCCATCTACATGTTTATATTTTTGCTTCTCGCATAGTTCAACAAAATTGTTAAGATGGGCAGCAGCACCATCAGTACTAACACCAGAAAATTGCTCTCTCATAACAACGTTTAACAGGGCAGGTTTTATCTCATAAAAATCAGCAGTAGGAGCAGGTGGAGCAATAGGTGTGCTAATTAAATCATTGTTGTTGGTGCTAGTAAAGTCACACAACTTAGGGTTCTCAGGGGTAGTCATTTTAACAAGACTAAAAACAGGAATGAAACTACAACTAGAATAAGAACTAACTTTTTATGTTTTTGATAAAGAGAAGCAAACAAGACAAAATAAAATAAACTAAGCAAAACAAAAACAAAGTAAAGAGATTGGAAGTGAGAGACTCCCCTTGCAGGAAATTCTCTTCCTCCCCGGCAACGGCGCCAGAAAACTTGTTGATGATGCCTTGACGTGAGGCTAACGTTGGTAAACCCCAAGAGAAAGGTTGTGAAGAGTGCAGCAGAAAGTTTTCCCTAAGAACAGAAACCAAGGTTGAATCGACCAGTAGGAGGACAAGCAATCTCTGAAGGTTGATGCAGCTGAGGTGGCAGGGCGCACTACCAGTTCAGCAGCACCGTGGAACCTACACAACATAATCAAATCACTTTGTCCCAACGTAGCAGTGAGCTGTCAATCTCACCGGTTTTGTTGAACACAAAGAGGTTAAACGTATGGTGTGGAAAATAGTAGGAACAATATGAAAGCTGTGTGAAAGCAGTAGGTGTTTATCAGTATAAGGAGAATGGACCAGGGGTCCACAGTTCACTGGTGGTGTCTCTCTGTGAAAGATAAATAACATGTCTGGTGAACAAATTACATCTGGACAATTGACATAAATGAAGGTTGCACCGTAGTGAATATGCAAGACATTACGATTACTATGTGATTCATGCGGGCATTACAACAAAATACATAGACCGTCATCCAACTGCATCTATGTCTAATAATCCACCCTCCGAATATCATCCGAACAAACAGTGGGTATTAAGTTGCTAGCAACAGATTATCGTAGTAAGCAAAGTGTGTAATGTAAACTAAGTAAACACTGTTGTTTTCTTCCTAATGGCAAGATCACATCCTCCATCTGTCATGCTTTTGTCACTCAAGCACAGATGCAAAGGAGGCATGAACCCACTATCGAGCATAAATACTCCCTCTTGGAGTTACTAGCATCTACTAATAACTGAGAGCATGCAAGATCATAAATAACATATGCATGAAGATAACATGATAGATTGACAATCAGAAGACATAGCATTCAGCATTCATCAGATCCCAGCAAACACAACATGTAGCATTACATAAAGATGAGCTCGATCATGTAGGGCAGCTCACGAGATCTAAACATGAGGTAAAAAGTGGAGAAGACAACCATCTAGCTAATGCTATGGACCCGTAGTCTAGGGATGAACTAATCACGAATCACTCAGAGGAGGGCATGGTGGTGTAGACCCCTCCGGTGTTGAATTCCCCTCCCCGCGGGGTGTCGGGGCGAGCTCGAGAACCCTCCCGGTCTCGGGATGACGATGACGGCGGCCTCAGGTGTTTTTCGAGGCGAAGTGGTATATCTTTAGGGTTTACGCCTCGAGGGAATAAATAGGAGAAAGGGCAAAGGCGGTGAAGGCCTGGGGGGCCCACACCACCCCATGGCGTGGCTATGGGGCTTGCCGCCCTATTGTGTGGGCCCCCTGTGGCCCTCCTCCGAGTCTCTTCGGGACTGTGGAACCTTCGGGAATTCTAGGACCTTTGGACTTCGATTTTTCCAATCCGATAATATTTCCAGAACAACTTTTCTGAAACTAAAAACAGCAGAAAACAGAGAACTGGCTCTGTGGCATCTTGTCAATAGGTTAGTCCGGAAATCGATAAAAATGACCTAAAGTGTATAGCAAACATGTGGGAAACAACATGAAAACAACATGGAACATCAGAAATTAAGGATACATTTATGACGTATCACCTGCCAACATCAGCTGTAGACAACCTTCAGAAGTGATTTCTTTCTCCTACTGGTCCGATTAAACCTTGGTTTCTTTTTGAGGAAAATTCTTGCTACTGTACTCATCATACCTTCCTCTTGGGGTCTCCCAACGAACGTGTGTCCACACGCCATCAAGCTCTTTAATGGCGCTGTTTCCGGGGAGGAAGAGGATTTCTGCAAGGGGATTCTCTCACCTTCGATCTTTTTTACTTTGTTATTGTTTTTCTTAGTTTATTTTATTTTGTCTTGTTTGCTTCTTTATATGGAAAACACACCAAAAAAATAGTTCTTATTATAGTTGTTATTTTTGTCATCCTGTTTTAATCTCACTAAAATGAGTAATCCTGAGAACACTAAGTTATGTGACTTTACTAGCACAAACAACAATGATTTTATTTGTATACCTATTACTCCACCTGCTTCTAATGCAAATTTTAATGAAATTAAGTCTGCCATGTTAAATCTTGTTATGAGAGAGCAATTTTCTGGTGTTAGATCTGATGATGCTGCTGCCCATCTTAATATTTTTTTGAACTTCGTGAGATGCAGAATTATAAGGATGTAGAAGGAGATATTATTAAACTCAAATTGTTTCCTTTCTCATTGAGAGGAAGATCTAAAGAATTGTTGCTATCTTTGCCTGAAAATTGTATTGATTCTTGGACTAAATGTAAAGATGCTTTCATTGGAAAATATTATCCTGCATGCTAAGATTATATCTTGATAAGTAGCATTATGAATTTTTAAACAATTTGATAATGAGCATGTTGCTCAAGCTTGGGAAAGAATGAAATCTTTGGTAAAGAATTGTCCCACCCATGGACTGACTACTTGGATGATCATCCAAACTTTTTATGCAGGTCTAAATTTTTCTTCAAGAAACCTTCTGGATTTAGCTGCTGGAGGTACCTTTATGTCCATCACTTTGAGTGTTGCAACAATGCTTCTTGATGATACGATGATAAATTATTCTGAATGGCACACTAAGAGAGCTCCACAGGGTAAGAAGGTAAATTATGTTGAAGAAACCTCTTCCTTGAGTGATAGGATTGGTACTATTATGTCTATGCTTGTGAATGGTAAAACCCATGTTGATCCAAAGAATGTTCCTTTATCCTCTTTGGTTGCTCAAGAATAGCATCTTGATGTGAACTTCATTAAAAACAACAATTTCAACAAGAATGCTTATAGAAATGATTTTGGTAGTAACAATTATAGACCCTATCCTTCTAATAGTGGTAATGGTTATGTTAACTCCTATGGTAATTCTTACAAAAAAATAGAAGTGTACCCTCTCATCTTGAAATCATGCTTAAGGATTTTATTAGTACACAAATTTCTTTTAATAAATCTGTTGAGGAAAAGTTTGGCAAAAATGATGTTCTTGCTTCTAAAGTTGATAGCCTTGCTCTTGATGTTGATCTTCTGAAAATAAAGTTTATGACTCATGATGTTAAATAAAGCAAAACTTTGAATGCCATTCAAGTTAGAATTGATGAAAATGTTAGGATGCTGGATGAATTGCATGCTAGGTGGGAAACAGAAGATGAAATAGCTAGAAAGAATAATATAACTAGAATTTGTACTATTACCACCACTAGTAATGCTAAAGTTTCAAATGCTAGTAAAACTCATACTATTAATGGTAAATAAATTGGTGTTGGCAATGTCTCCACTTCTTCTGTTAAACGTTTAAAATTGCCTAAAACCACTGAAACTGTTCCTGATAAAATTGCTGAAATTTTTCAAAATATGGGAGACAATGGCCCCATTACCTTTGATAATAATGATTTTTATTTTGATGGTTGCAATATTTCTGAAGTAATATGTTCCTACAGAATCTAGCTAGAAGTCCTAATGCTAGTGCTATAAATATGACTTTTACAAAACATACTGCAAATGCTCTCATGAAAATTAGAGAAGAAACGTTAAAATGTAAAGCCTCTATCACTAGGAAGTTAGAAGATAGTTGGGTGCCCACCATTAAAATGAAGGTAAATGATTTTATTGTAATGCTTTATGTGATCTTGGTGCTAGTATTTCTTTTATGCCTAAGAAACTCTATGATATGCTGATTTACCACCTTTTGAACATTGTTATTTGGATATTCATCCTGCTGATAATTCTAAGAAGAAACCTTTGGGATATTTCATGATGTTCTTATTATGGTTAACAATAACCTTGTCCCCGTTGATTTTGTCGTTATGAATATTGAATGCAATGCTTCTTGTCTATTCTTTTGGGAAGACTTTTTCTTAGAACTGTTGGTGTTGTTATTGATATGAAAGAGGGGAATATTAAATATCAATTCCCACTCAAAAAAGGTATGAAAAAATTTCCTGGGAAGAGAATGAAGCTACCTTTTGATTCTATTATTAGAACAAATTATGATGTTGACGCTTCTTCACTCGAAAACACTTGATTCCATTTTTCTGAGCCTAGCTAAAAGGCGTTACAGAAAAGCACTTCTTGGGAGATAACCCATGGTTTTATTTTTGCTTTGTTTCTCTGTTTTCTTTGAGTCAAGGGGTTGTATACTTCTGTATAAACTTATTTTTATCTTTATTTTCATGCATTAGTTGTGCCAAGTAAAGTTTCTAGCGAAAGTTGGTGTTAGTTGGATTTCTGTGTCGGAAACAGATTTTTCCTGTCCACCGTAATAAATCGTCTAAATAACAGAAAGATTAAAATGACCTGAAACTTTTCATGCTTATTCATCCGCTAATTCTGAAACCTTTTTGTTCTTTATCTTTTTTCGATCTGAGCAACTTAAGTGCCCCAAAAAAATTCGTCTTACAGACTGTTCTGGTTTTGGCAAATTCTGTCATTTTGCTTGCATTTTCTCTTTTACTATGTCAAGTGGATTTTTTTGCTTCACGAAACATCGGTGGATGTAGCTAATGTTTAAAACTATCAATAGAACTTTTTCCCATGCAGAAACCATGATTTTTTTATTGTTGCACTAACCCTCTAACGCGAATTACTCTTTGAGTATGGTGTGAAGGAAGTTTTCAAGGGAGAAGAGGGTGATATAATGTGATCAAGAAGAGTGCAAGGTCAAAGCTTGGGTATACCCGTGTGGTTCATCCTAGAAAATTCTAAGAAGAAGCAAGCATCTAAGCTTGGGGATGCCCAAGGCATACCTTCTTCATCAACAATTTATCAGGTCACTTCTAGTGAAACTATATTTTTATCCGGTCACATCATATAAAGTTTACGTGGAACGTCTATTTGTTTTTCTTATGTTTTATTTTGTTTTCCTTGCTGAAATAATATAGTTGAAACCTAGCATTCTTTGTGCGGGAGAGAGACACGCTCCGCTTTTTCGTTTGAATACTCGTTATGCTCGTATTCTTAGTTTTTCTTCTAGCTGCTGCAAAATTCATGTTTAGCTCCTGTTTTTCTTGCATCTCTTATTCAGAGTAGTTAGTTTTAGTAGAGTTGTGTTAGTACTCTATTGCTTCATTGCTGTATCTCTTGGAGAGTTTTGTTGTTTGGTGTTTGTTAGAACTAGAAAATGCTACGTGTGGTAGATGGTATAACGAAAAGCTTGCATATTCTTGTAGATCACTAAACTGTTTCACTTGATTATTTGCTATTGTTTTGAGATATTAATATGCTTAATGGTAAACTTGCTAGTCTAATAGAGTAAAAGCAATTAATGGTTGGTCTAAAAGCTTGAAACTGTGCCACACTCAAATAACCAGTTGATAGGATAATGGTATATGACTTCCTTTGCTGATAGCAATCGTAATGGCTTTTCACTACGCGCTATGGTCGGGGTAGATAATAGTGACTTGTCACTGCCATGACCCTCTTGGAGTGATTTTCATTATGCTTTGTAAGATCATGATTTTAGTTGTAATCTTTTAACTTGTGAGTTCTATGTTACGGTTTTCTGGCACTTCCACCATCCATATTTGATAGCCTCTTTGTATTGTGCATTTCTCATTCTCACATTGATAGTTGGTGAAAACTTCGCCAGTGCATCCAAACCCTGTAGGAGAACTTTGTTCTTCCACACATAAGCCAAAAATTATCTTCCTCAAAACAGCCACCATACTTACCTACCATGGCATTTCCATAGCCATTCCGAGATATATTGTCATACAACATCCATCATCATTATGTTACTTGTCATGCTTCATTGTTATTTTGCATACTGCTACACTGGCAAGAGCATTTAGTTCTATTTACATTAGTGTCAGGGGGATACCCCCGAGTAGGGGCAAGATTGGTAAGAAATGGTGTTTTAGGTACTGCTTGCCGAGTTGGGCCGTACCGAGTAGGAAGGTACCGAGTAGGATGGCTACCGAGATGGACCTATCTTGGTAGGAAGGACAATGAGCCAAGTGAAGAAAGGAGCATTCTCCGGACTGACCGAGTAGTTCTTGGTGGGTCCGGATAGACAAAGATCTTGCTCTTCTCGGAGGGAGGTCAATGGAGCCGTTGTGATCCCGTATATCCAGAGAGATTACAGGCGTGCGGTTCAACTTACCAGGCATGATGATGCGTATGCATACGCTGGTACAGTGTGTTGTATGGGCGAGGCCACGTTCTGTCTCTGACAAGGGGGACATGACATGTCGGCGACCACGACAGCGGAGACTTTCGGTGTCTGTCAGCGGAGAAGCGTAGGCTTGCGCTACGGCACAGTGTGTAGTCACCCAATCATGTACTAATAGTAGGTGGCCATCAGTATATAAGGTTGCCACACCCCTCCTGTGTGAGGGTCGCTCGTTACATGAGAAGAGAAGTGCTGCTAGTTTGTTTAGAGAGAGATAGCAGTAGAGCTTCTTCTTCCTCTAGCTCCTTGAGCTTGAGGAACACTTGTACTCGATCATCACATATACAGAGAGAGAGGCAGGAGTAGGGGTGTTACCTCCACACGAGGGCCCCGAACCTGGGTAGATTGTGTTGTTTGCAGTGTAGTGAGCGCGCCATCTAGGCGTACAATCCCTCCCCGGATACCCACATTGTCCATCGGCCCCAAACTTAAGCCATCCTATGGCATCTGTATTTACCTCACCACGACAGTTGGCGCCCACCGTGGGGCCAGCAGCTGCGATGGCTACGGTTACTATCCGGACATGACCTCTTCCTCGTTCGGGGGAGCGCGTGGTTTGTGGCCTTGTCCATAGATTCGGCTCCTTCGACTTCGTCACCGACAACGCCGGTGATTTCGGCGGTGGGCCTGTGCTCGCAGGCGGCTCTGTCATCAGCTTCGGCGCGCACTTGCTGTACGTCGCCACCACCGTCATCCGCGAGTACCCCGAGGTGGTGCTCATTGCTGAAGGTCCTGCTACCTTTCTCGCCATCCGCGGGCAGCACACGGGTGGCTCTGCGGGCAGCGTGGAGGTGATGATGACCGGTCCGGCTCCTACTGCCGGGAAGAGCGTGACCTGTGGCGCTGAGGTTGCTGACAAGTCGGCTCGGCTGGCCCACAAGAATCTGAGAGAAAGGAGAACCAGTCGGGTTACAAGGGTCCTACTACATCGACCGCGATACCGGCTCCCTTCGCCGATGTCATTGAGAAGTTGAGCAAGACCGTAGCCGCGGATGCGGATCTGGTTGTGATGCGGGAGCAGCTCGAGGAGCAGCGCCAAGCCTTCCTGCTGGAGGCCACCGAGGTGGCGAGAATCAGGAAAGAGTTCGATCTCGACCAGAATGAGTACAATAGGGTGCATGGTCTTACTCCTGTTGGCAAGAACCCTAGCCGGATAGGGATTATATGGAACCGAAGTGGAAATCTTGGTGCTGAGTTGGCTAGAGATGGTAGAACTGCTAGTAAATCTGCTAGCTTTACTTCAACTGGTAGGCCAAAGTATAGTTCTCCTCCTAAGACACTTAGGGCGGCAGAGCCAGTTGCTGCCGAGTTGCCAAATCTAACCGACGAAGCTCGAATTAGGCAGAAGGACCGGCTTAATGAGCTTGTTCTTGAGGCTGGCGGGCAAAACGAGGCTTTTTGGAAGGCGAATTCGGGAGCCGGTGCGTCTCATATTGTTCAGTCGCATAGGGAGAGATACGGAGGCCAAGCCTCCTCGCCTCATCTCGGTGGTGGGAGATCTCGGAGTGTGAACTCCGGGAGACATAAACAGATTCAAGTGTATGACCCGGCTATCACCGGAAAACAGTTAGCTATAGAGCGGCAGCCCGAGCAAGAATACATTGCTCAAGGTGGTGGCCACAATGCTGCCCGAGTTCAGCAAGAAGGACAAGGAGGCAACCGAGATGGTCCATCTCGGCACCCGGCTGCCTACCCGGTTCAGCCTCAACCCGATGGCCGGACCTACTGTTCAGCCACAAATGGTTGCCCATGCGGTCAACCTGGTTCCCCAACCCGGTGCCGGACGGCAGGACCAGTACAACGATGGTTACTCGGTAATGGAGCAAGCCGGGTATCAAATAAATGATCATTATGCTGATGCATGAGCTGTTGGAGCTCGGTTGGGGGCATGAGTGCTGCAGCCGAGTGACGCAAGATACAAGCTAGACAAAATCTATCTGTTGGAGGAGATGGAGTCGCGAGTTCTACCTGGACCGCTCTGTTTCGATCCCAGGATCATGAATGAGCCGGCTGTGCCCAAGTTCCAGCTAGCAAGAGGGACCAAGACATATGATGGCAGCACCAAGCCGAAAGATTGGCTGGATGATTATGTCACTGCCGTGCACATTGCCGGTGGTAACCGCAGATGAGCGGTGAGGCACGTGTCCTAGATGTTGGAGGGCCCAGCCCGGATTTGGCTGAACAACTTGCCGAGAGACAGCATCAATTGTTGGCTTGATTTCTCGGAGGCTTTCATTAGCAACTTCACCAGCACCTACAAGAGGCCAAATCGGCCGCAGCAGCTCCCTACGTGTAAGCATAGGGAAGAAGAGAATGACCGAGAATATCTAACTCGGTGGAGCACATTGAGGAACACCTATGATGGTGTGAACGAGTCTCAGGCCATTGCCTGGTTCGCTCAAGGTTGCCGACATGGTAGCATGTTGTGGCAGAAACTGCAGAGGGAGATGCCGAGTACACTTGACGAGACCATCAAGATTGCTGATATGTATGCACTCGGAGATCCCACTCAGCCTTTATTGGACTCGTTTGAGCCGAGAAGGAGGAACCATGGCAATTATGGTGCCAGGCGGAATGACCTCCAAGATTACCGGAACAAGAGGCGAGATGACAGGCCGGATATCCGCTATGGCTCGGATCACGTAGCCGCGGTTGATCCGGATCAACCTGATGCAGGAAGAAGCCAAAGGCAAAAGAATGCTGGGCCCCAGTATGGGCAGAACCAGAACCAGATTCAGAACTACAAGAAGCAGTGGACTGGTCCTAAGGAGTCCAAAGATGCACCGCAAAGGTTTACCTTTGAGATGATGAGGGATGGGCCGTCCAGCTACCACACTCGGCATCCGAGTAGGACGGCAAACCATACTTCCCGACAGTGCAGCTGGTGGGACCGGATTAAGAGCGAGGGGTTTGTCCAGTTGCCTCCTCCTCCGCCTCTGCCACTCTCAGGTGCAAATGTTCAGCCTATCCGGGCAGCTGCTCCTAGGCCTGCCGAGAAACAGAGAAGGGAGAACGTGAATCAAGTGGCGCAGGGGGCCAACAACAACAACACCCGCAACAACTACAACAACAACAATCGCAACAACAACTTCAACCAGAACAACAACAACAACAATAACAACAACAACAACAACAACAACAACAATGACAATGCCGATGGCGGAGGCCGAAATCAGTACCAGGAGCACCATCAGAGTTACATGGTGTTCACTGCGGAGCCGGATGACAAGAAGAGCCTGCGCAGGCGGGCGATGGAGGTAAATGCAGTGATGCCGGCAGTGCCGGATTACATGCACTGGTGCGACCAATACATTTTCTGGTCTCAGGATGATCATCCCAAGATCATGCCCAATCCAGGTAGCTATGCCCTGGTGGTGGACCCAATCTTCATTGGGCCCAAGATCAATGTGAAGTTCAGCAAGGTGCTGATTAACAACGACAGCAGCATCAACAATCTGTACCGAGATAGCATGGAGAAACTCGGTTACGCCAAGAACATGTTGATGCCCAACCGGACTACCTTCCACGACATTGTGCGAGGAGTATCTTGTGCTCCTATTGGCCGGGTTTGGATTGATGTGCTCTTTGGCACCAGGGAGAATTGCCGCACTGAGTGCTTGCAGTTCGAGGTGGTTGATCTCCAAAGCCCCTATCATGCTCTTCTCGGCAGACCATCTCTGTCCAAGTTCATGGCCTCTACTCATGCGGCCTATTGGAAGATGAAGCTTCCCGGCCCCAATGGCATTATCACCATCTCGGGTGATTACAAGCGCTCTCTAGAGTGCGCATCAGCTGGATCTCGGCTGGCCGAGTCCATGGTCATTGCGGACGAGAAGAAGAAGATACATGAAGTGGTGGCCATGGCCCAAGCAGCTCAACTCGGCATGCCCGGGATGCCCAGCTCTTAGCACGGTGCCACTTTCCAGGCCTCTCAGGAGACCAAGAAGGTGCAGATTGACCCCGAGTTCCTAGAGTGTGTCATTATTGGTGTAGGGTTGGAGGAGAAATAGGAAAGCGCTCATCCACTTCCTCGGTGAGAATCGGGATGTCTTTGCATGGTCCAATCAGGATCTTCCAGGTGTCCCGAGGGAGTTGGTTGAGCACTCTTTGTATGTGAGGCCGGATGCCAAGACGGTAAAACAAGCCTTGCATCGCTTTGCTGCCGAAAGGAGAAAAGCCATTGGTGAAGAGATCACAAAGCTATTAGCAAGCGGATTTATCATGGAGGTACTGCATCCGGATTGGCTGGCCAATCCGGTCATGGTCGAGAAGAAAAAGGATGATATTATGGTCGTTGTGGTGTGGCGCATGTGCGTGGAATACACTGACCTGAACAAGGCCTGCCCCAAGGACCCATTCCCACTGCCCCGAATAGATCACGTGATCGACTCCAGAGCCAGATGTGAACTTTTGTCTTTCATTGATGCCTACTCTGGTTTGCACCAGATTCCCCTGAACCCGACTGATCAAATAAAGACTGCTTTCATTATCCGGTACGGGGCTTATTGCTATCGTGTCATGTGGTTTGGGTTGAGAAATGCTGGGGCCACATACCAGAGATGCATGCAGAAATGCTTGCACGAGCAAATAGGCAAAAATGTGCAGGTATATGTGGATGATATAGTCATCAAGACCAAGGAAAAACACACACTCCGAGAAGATATCCAAGAAACATTCACGAACTTGCGAAAGTACCGGATGAAGTTGAACCCGACCAAGTGCACCTTTGGTGTCCCGGCAGGAAAGTTACTCGGTTTCCTCGTGTCTAGCCGAGGTATCGAGGCCAACCCCTCCAAGATAAAAGCTATTGAGAGCATGTCTCTTCCGAGATCCTTGAAGGATGTACAGAAATTTACTGGGTGCCTGGCTTCCCTTAGCCGGTTCATTGGGAGAATGGGCGAGAAGGCCTTACCTCTGTACCAGCTCATGAAGAAAAGTGACAAGTTTGTTTGGACACCACAAGATGATTTGGCCTTCCGGGAACTCAAGACCATGCTGGGTACAACTCCAGTTCTGGCGTCTCCTCTGCCTAAGTATCCAATGTTGCTCTATATTGCAGCTACCAACCGAGTTGTCAGTGTGGTGGTAGTGGTGGAGCGAGAAGAAGAGGGCAAGTCGGTGCAGAGGCCGGTGTGTTATCTCAGTGTCGTGGTGGTATCACGGCAGATGCCATGGGATGGCTAATATTTGGGGCCGATGGACGCTGGAGGTGCTCGGGGAGGGATCACACGGCGAGTATCCGCGCGTGGTAAGTCACAAGCCCTGCAAACAACAAGATCTTACCCAGGTTCAGGGCCCTCGTGTGGAGGTAACACCCCTACTCCTGCCTCTCTCTTTATATGGGTGTTTACCGAGTAGCCACAGCACAGTACATGCCTTCAGCCGAGTAGCCACTCTTCTCTCTAGATCTCTCTGTGTGAAGTGAAGCAACGTCTAGGTTCCGACCCTCTCACAGGAGGAGGCAGGGCACCTTATATACTGGTGCACAGCCGAATAGAAAAAGATTATAAGGTACGACTGATGGGACAGGCACACCGCAGAACAGAGCACGCCTCCGGGTTCTCGCTGACGCTGGCACCGTAAGTCGTTGCGCCGTTCGGAGATGGGACCTGTCCACCCTTGTCAGTGAGATAGGATAGGCCCCTAGCCCTGTCATGTCCCCTCTGTCAGTGACAGGACTTGACAGGCGCCTACCACACTGTAGCCACGCCGTGGCGCGGATAATCATGCGCTCCGTAAGTTGAACCGCACGCCGTACGGACGCAGGATACGCGGGATCCTTTGTCAGAACGTCTCCATTGACTTCTGGCCCGAGTAGGAAACCACTCCCTCTACTCGGACCAACTCCTCTACTCGGAGGAACATAACTTCCTTGATTCTTCCTTCTGGCCATTGGTGGGTACGACCGGATAGCAGCCTACCGGGTACCAAGTACCGGGTAGCCAGCTTACTCAGTCAAACAGCCCCTTTGACCTTGCCTTTAGCACCTGCCTTACCCTTACTCGGGGGTAACCCCCCGACATTAGTCCCCGAAGCTGGTAGAGTCCTGCGAACTTGTTCACTGGGCCCTGCCAGCTTAAAAAAAAATCTTGTCTTCGTACTGTAAGAGGCCGAGTAGCACCTCCGTGTAGCCCTTAACTCTTGCTTGAATCTCTTCTTCTCCGAGTAGCAACACCCTTCTTTGGTGATGCCGAGTAAAATGACTTAGAGAAATTTCGAACTCATTCCCGCTGAATCAGAGCGAATCACCTTCTCCGTGTCGCTACAGGGCACGTGTCACACCCCCGTACTCCCGACGCCTCAGTGCCTGGGATACCGCAGGCCACGCGCCAATAACTGCACCTCAGGCCCACTAGCCTGTTAAGTCACTTCAACCGCACTAAAGAGCCCACGATCTCGACGTGGGATTAACTGCCCCCGTTACGCGCGCGATATGTGCTGTGGGCGTTTCTAACCGGCGCGCAGCCCACGCCGCACGATCTCTGTGCACGATCGATCCCGATTAATCCGCTGGTAACGGCAACTCGAGGGGAGAGATAAATACCCCCTCGACGCCCCCTTCTTCTCTTTCCTGCTCATTCCAATCTCCTGCCCCTTCGTCTCTCCGCCGCCGTCGAGCACACCGCCACCGCAACCGCTTGATGCGCCGCTGCTCCACGCGCCGCCAGAGAGACAGAGAGAGATCCCTGTGCCTCCAAACTCCGATTCGCATCTCCCGCTAGCGCCTCTGCTTCCAATCTCTCCCGCGCATCTCTGTCGCCATGGCTGCCCACGGAGATGACGATGCCTCCGCCCGCGCCGGTTGGGAAGGCTCTGAGGTCACCGTCGAGGATTGTCAATGACTCGTGAACACGCGCCGCGTGCCTCCCGGCGTGATGTGACTCCATCCAGGTACGGAGATCGTACCCAAACCAGAGAAAGACGAATATGTTGTCTTTCTTGTGCACTTCAAGCGCGGCTTCGGCCTTCCGATTTCCGATTTCTTCTCCAAATTCCTCAACCACTTTGGCCTTTAGCCACACTATCTTCCACCCAACTCTCTCATCATGCTCTCCGCCCACGCCGTGGTGTGCGAGGCCTTTCTGGGTGTGTACCCAACTATCCACACATGGGCATGGTACTTCTTTCCCCGTAAACAGAGTATCCCCAACCCGGGAAAGACCGATGGCGCCCGCGCCATGACCCAGACGGGATGCGCTATGATGCTGCAGCGCTCCACTGGTAGCCATCCACGAGCTAAGGGATTGGAATCTGTGCGCAAGTGGCAGCGCAACTTCCTCTACGTGAAGAATGTCGCCACTGAAGAAGGGAAGCCGATCCAGGACCGGATAGGCCTTCCCAAGTTCAAGAATGCCCTGCCAACTCAGCAGAACTGGGGCTACCACCCGAAGACCACCATCGAGGATGTCATCCAGGTTGAGCGACGCCTGGCCGAGTTGCACGAGAAGGGGCTTCACCAGGATGATCCAATTGCATGCTGGATCTCACGCCGAGTACTCCCGCTCCAGCGCCGCTCGCACAAGATGTGCTACATGGGAGGATCCCGTGACTGCACAAGGACCACAACTTTCGAGCTCACTAAGTCCGAGCTGGCTGTCTAGGCCAGGTCCATCATGCACACCACGCTGAATGATAATTGGTTGTATGGCTTCGAGCCGTATAGCCGCACCAAGCGTATTGGACAGGTTAGTACTCTGTGCTTTACTTCTGCACTTTGATACCGAGTAGATGGCTTCTCAGCTTTGTATGCTTAGTTTTTGGATGCTGCACCAAGTAGAATACCACGAATATCCTGTTGGCTTTTTATGCTTTGTGTTTGCATGCCATGCCGAATAGAAATCCTTAGCTGAATATGCTTTGTGTTTGCATGTTATTCCGAGTAGGACATCACAAAATATCCCTTTGGCTTTATATGCTTTATGTTTGCATGCCCTGCCGGGTAGAAATACTTAGCCAAATATACTTTGTGTTTGCATGTTGCTCCGAGTAGGACCGCATAGCCGAGAACTCAACTCACTTTGCCATTTGTTTGCCTTTCCAGCACATCGATCGCCAGGGAGAAGAAGACGTTGAAGTCTTCGAGGGCAACTGGCACGATGACCGAGAAGAGGATGATGAGAAGGCCTACGACACCCAGGACACTCTCTGCATCCCACATGCCACTCAGCCTGGTAAGCACCGAGTTGATGCGTCTATCCGGGATTGGTCCGAGGATGACGAAGGTGACCAAGTTCACCTTTCTGATCACGAGTAGCGCACTCTGATTTCCTTTTCTGTTTCTGAATCCCTTTTATCTTCTCCGCAGAGGATCCCGAGCATGAGGATGACGAGGAGCCCATCGATGTCCAGCCTCTATCTGTGGCTGCTCCCACAACCCGGAAGAGGGCGGGCAGTGGTGCCCAAGAACCTGCTGCCAAGAAGCCAAAGAAGGCGGGTAACAAGAAGGTCACCACCAACAGAAGGCAACCCCCCACCCGCAAAGGGTAAGTTGTTCCATCCGAACACCAGCTCGCTACTGCTTCTCGCTGTTCTGCTCTCTGTCTCTTTTCCTGAATTGCTTCCTTCCTCCAGCGATCCTCTGGATGCTGACGCTGCCGCGGCCCCCACTCGTACCAAGAGGAAACCCGTTGTGGACCTTGAGAAGCTTGTCGACCTCTCCGCCGATGAAGATGAGCCAGCACCGCAGGATAGGACGCGTGCGCCCTCTCCGGTGAAGCTAGAAGAAGAAGACACCGGCGCCGAGAACATGGGCGTTGGTGACCAAGATGATCAGAACTTGGAGCAGCAGACCTACGCGTACCAGAGTGCGCAGGATGCTGCTCAAAACAAGACGCCTCCCTCTCCCCCAGCTACCTCAGCTGGGGAGAATGTTGAACAATATGCCGAGAAACAAGACCGTGCCGCCCTTGAGCGGCCAGATGACAACACCGAGCAGCAGGAAGAACAAGCTGCAGCTCAAGATGACACCGCGGCCAGGCCGCGGGTAGAAGAACATGTTGACACAAGACCTGATCCCGCTGCCGAGCAGCTGGTTGAGAAGACCGTGGTGGAACCCGTGCTCCAGAGCCAAGCGCAGCCAGAAGCTGCGCAGGGTAGCCGGCCCCTTGTGCCGCCTACCCAGCAAGCTACTCCACCAACTGCACCAAGCCCTCCACCAAAACAGAACATCCCCAAGACTGCTTCTCAACTTATGCCTCCACCCACTTCACGCCAAGTGCCTCCGTCCGCTTCTCGGGCGGACACTGCTCCCAAGAAGGCCGCCAAGCCTGAAGCTACAACTGTTCGGAAGAATCCACCGCGCAAGGTTGCGCAGTACGGGGATATGATGCCACCACCCAAGGCACCAAAGAGCATGCAACTCACCATTGGCGCTGCTGCTGGATCTGCTGGCCCAGGCGATGGGTCGAGTGCCGGAGGTTCTGCCCGCGTACAAGGCAGCTGGCCATCATACCTGCTGGAGGTGTCCCAGCAACACAGCATCTCTCTGGCCAAGGGCGAGAACCGGCTTTCCGCCCTGAAGGAAGGCCAGGCCAAGGCTGTGGCTGCCCAGCCTAAGGCCAAGCAACCTCTGAAATTCCACTCGCGCGAAGCCGGTGAGGACGAGATTGAATCAGAAGGGCTAACCGCGGTCCTGGACCGGGTAGGCTTTGTGGACAAGGTCTAGGAGAGCGACGCTCACGGCATCGAGAAGTGGAACGGCATCACCTTGGGCGCTGTTGACCACTACCGCGTCGACTGGAACAAGGCCGACATCAGCTCTGTTCCAATGACCATCGCCTCCGACACCTGCACACTAGCCGGGAAGCTGTTCTGCCTCCGCAAAGCCGCCGAGGACGTCGAGCAAACATATGCTGTAAGTTTTTTCTTGCTTTCCTTGCTTTTCTTGCTTTTCTGAGTTTTTTTCTTTTTTTCTTCTCTTCTTTTCCTCTTAGCTACTCCCCAGTCCCCGAGATTCGGGCCGAGTAGACGGGTACTCAACCGAGTTGCCGTCTTCTCGGGCCAAATCTTCAAAAAAATTCTAACTCTTTTTCTTCTCTTCTTCAGAATAGCCTTCTGAAGAGGACCAATGTGTTCCGCCGGCTGCTCTGGAACCACAGCGTAGCCAAGAACCACATCGCGGCTCTTGAAGCCGAACGCAAAGATGATGCAGCAATGGAGCAGGCGGCACTGGACTGTGCTCTCCAACTTTCTGAGTTAGAAGGTAAGATTTTAGCTATTCGGTTTGTGCGTTTTGTGTTTACGCCCGCTTTTTGCTTTTTGCTATGACTCTGTTTACTCTGCAGGCAAATTCAAAGAACTGAAGGAGCAGCATGAACACTGCCACGTCTTCTCTTCCTCTGCCGAGAGCAAAATCAAGCATCTGGAAGGTGAGTTGCTGGCCACTCTGCACTTGTGCTTCTTCCTTTACTTGGTTACTCTGCTGATATTGTTGTTCTCTTTGCAGAAGAATATAAGAAATTCCGGGAGCAGCATCTTAACTGCCTGATGCCCGCTGAGGTGCAGCAACAGCTGGCCACCCGAGACGCGGAGCTCCAGAAGGAACGCGACGCAGAGCGTGCCAAGTTCGAAGAGATGCAGGTGAAGCTGAAATCGGCTCTTAAGGATGCTCTCGAACAGGCTGCCGGGAAGGACAGGGTCAAGGCAGCTGCCAAGGCCAAGGAGAAGGCACTTGAGATGGAGATCTCGGTGTTGAAGAAACACAACGAGCAGCTCGTCCTCCAGATCTCCGACGCACGCCGCATCGAAGACATGCACATTGCTGACGAGGAGGACTGGAAGATAAAGCTTGACGCGCTGCTGGTTGATCTCAAATGTAAGTCTCCTCTTCTCATCCCTTCTACCTGGTTTCATCGCTTCTCTGCCTCCCTTCCCAATTCTTACTGGTTTCTCTTTCAGATATCTTCCCTGATCTTCAGGCCGCAAGCACGCCTGCTCTGGAGAAGGCCAAGCAACTCCGAGCTGCATCCGGGATGCCCATTGATACCAAGTCCACTGTCAACGACAATCTTCTGAGCATCAAGACCCAACTCCGCCAACTCAAGGGCCTGGGCACCACCATGGTGTCCACAGCGTATAAACTTCATGATCTGTTCTGGCCGGATCAATCTGCGCCAGACAGCTTCAGCGCGCTTGCCGAGAAGCTGAACGGCGTGAAGGCCGAGTTGAAGAAATGGCGCGCCTCGGCAGCTCGGGCAGGAGCGGATGAGTTGCTTCATTTTATCTGCAGCTGGTATGAGAACCTTAACCTCGACAGGATCCTTGAGATGCGCCAAGACTCCAAATGGACCAAGGATCCCAATTGCGTTGCTCGCCGGAACGAAGCAGCCTATGAGGTAGCCTCCTACGCGGACACCGCCACCTACATCGACGGCCTCCCCGAGCCAGACACTGAAGCTGAGGAAGAGGGTGACGATGAAGATGAGGACACCGAGTCGGAGGACTTGAGCGTGTTCGAAGAGGATGCCGCCAAGGGAGGGTCCGGGAAGGGGAAGGGGAAAGCCAAGGTTGACGCCGACGCCGAGAAGCCGCAAACCAACGCCGAGGAGACCACCATCACCACCGAGATGGTGATCCAGCAAGCGGCCCCCGAGTTGGGCGCAACCAGCAGCTTCCCGATGCCCAGCTTCCAGTCTGCTGCATCGACCTCGGCCACGGATCCCATCTCCGTCGCCACTGCAACCTCAGAGCCAGCGGCCAACGCCAACACTGAAGCCGATGCGGATAGCGCCAAGGCGGACGACACCACTACCTCCAACTAGTGCAATCCTGAAAAACTTAGTCTCTAGAACTTTTATCAGATCCCCGGGATGCCGGGTGCAAATGTATCAAACTATTAAGTCTTTGTTGCTACTCAATTTTATCTTTGTTGAAGTTCTTAGCAACTCTGGCTCAATGCCGGGTTGCGTTAATATGCAAGTCCCCGAGTTGCATTTTTTATCCACTCTTCCTTTTTATCTCAGCTCTTACCTGCAACTTTTTGCTTTTTTGGTAGTCGAGTCACAAGAGTTCAAAGTTGGAGTTTCAAATACTCAGCCACTTAGAAAAATCATAGTAACGCTGCCCACCACTTAGCCGAAAAGAAAAAACAGTAAAACACACTCTATTCGGTTGCCACACGCTTCCTTTCCTCTGCAATTTTTCATGTGTTCATTGACCCTTTGGCTTGTTCTCTGGCTTGCCATGAAGCCGGGTTGCGGACAGCAGCAGAGTCGCAGATTGTTCGGTGAGTTTAAACACACTGCTTCGTATGCTTTTGAAATTCTAAGTGGTTCAACCGAATAGACAAAGTAAAACAGAGTAAACACAAGGAACAATTTGGACGAGGGCAGTCCCCGAGTTCAATTTCAGATTGCCGAATAGGAGTTTAACTCGGATAAGAAGATACATACACAGTTTGCTCATGAGTGAAAACGTCGGAGTAGAGCTACATTCCAAGGGCGCTTGGATTCCTCTCCAGCCCTATCCGGCCTGTTCTTCTGGGGTGGCTGTGCGTCAATTAGATAGTAGGCATCATTGTGCAAGGCCTTGCTCACAATGAAAGGCCCTTCCCACGGAGGGGAAAGCTTGTGCATCCCGGCCATGCGTTGCACGAGCCTAAGCACCATGTCTCCTTCTCGGAAAACCCTTGGGTTTACTTTCCGGCTATGATAACGCCTCAAGTTTTGCTGGTAAACAGCTGAACGTGACAGAGTTAGCTCTCTTGCTTCTTCTAGCAGGTCAACGTCATTTTGTCGAGCTTCTCTAGCCTCTGCCTCCATGTAGAGCGTTACACGGGGCGAGTCATGCTCTAGGTCAGTGGGCAACATGGCCTCAACTCCATAAACCAGGAAGAATGGCGTGTAGCCGGTTGACCGGTTAGGGGTATTCCTTAGACTCCACAACACCGCTGGCAACTCGTCTAGCCAACACCCAGGTGTTTTCAGCAGTGGCTCAATCAGCCTTGGCTTTATGCCGGATAACACCATGCCATTTGCTCTTTCAACTTGCCCATTGGAGACGGGATGCGCAACAGATGCAACATCTAGCCGAATGCGCTTATCTCTGCAGAACCTTGCAAAAGCACCCTCAGCAAAGTTTGTGCCATTGTCCGTGATGATGCTGTGTGGGTAGCCATATCTCAGGATCACATCCTTCAGGAAACTCACAGCAGTGGCTCCATCGCACTTCCGAATAGGCTTCACCTCAATCCACTTTGTGAACTTGTCAACCATGACCAAGATGTGAGTCATGTTGCCTCTAGCTGGCTTGAAAGGGCCCACCATATCCAAGCACCAAACAGAAAATGGCCAAGTAATGGGAATGGTCTTCAACTCGGAAGCTGGCATATAAATCTTACTTGCAAATCTTTGGCAGCCGTTGCACTTTCTCACAATATATTCAGCTTGCTTCAAGGCAGTGAGCCAAAAGAAACCATGCCGAAAAGCCTTGTTGACCAGAGCCTGAGAAGAGGCGTGATGCCCGCATTCCCCTTGATGTATCTCCACCAGAATTTCTTCTCCTTCTTATGGCTCTACACAGCGCTGTAGCACACCAGTAGGACTTCTTTTATGCAGCACATCTCTGAAGATTGTATAGCCCTTGGATCTTCTCTGTATTTGCCTCGATGTAACCTCATCACTCGGCAAGGTGCCGTCTTTTAGAAAGGATAATATGGGCAGAGCCCAACTCGGTGTCTCCCGGATGGGAAACACTGGTTCGTCCAGTTCCATTGGATCAGCCACCACTTCTTCTTCTGAGTTGGAGATGAGTCCCCGAGTCCCTGAGCACTCGGCAAGGACCCCCTCAATGAATGCGACAGTCCCCGAGTTAGGAGGGGAAGTCCCCGAGTAAGAAGGGCCAGTCCCCGGGTTGCAGGTGCCAGTCCCCGGGTTCTCTTTTGCAACCTCCCAGTCAATCTCCATGGGAACAGCTTCCTCGCCGGGCAGAGAAGGAACGAAGATGGATTCCGAGTTGGGGGATGGCTTGATAGATGGCTTTCTCAAATGCTCCAAGGCAACCCCATCCGAGATGTATTGCCGAGAAGACCCCAACTTGGACAGCTCATCAGCTGCCTCATTCTCTGCTCGGTGTATGTGCTTGAACTCGCATCCTTCAAAGAAACCAGTCATGGTTTGCACCAGAAACCGATATGACGCCATGTTGGCATCCAGAGCATCCCAAGTGCCTGAAACTTGCTGCACCACTAGATCCGAGTCGCCATAGCAGATGATGCGCTGCACGCCAACCTCCTTGGCCACCTTCAAGCCGTGTACCACGGCCTCGTACTATACTACATTGTTGGATGCCTTGAAGTGGATCTGCAGCGCATACTTGAGTTGGTCTCTCTTGGGAGACGTGAGCACCACGCCAGCATCGAGGCCTTCCTTCATTTTGGAGCCATCAAAATGCATCTTCTAGTAGTTGGCTACCGGAGAAGGAGGCTCATACCGCACCTCGGCCCAATCCACCAGAAAATCTGCCAGGATCTGTGACTTGATGGCTTCTCTTCTCGCATACGCAGAAGCGTACGCGTCCAGTTCAATTGCCCACTTGGCTACTCTGCCATTTGCCTCCTTGTTTCCCATGATGTCCGAGATGGGAGCGGAACTCACCACAGTGATGGGATGCTCTTGGAAATAGTGCTTCAGCTTCTTGGCGCCCAGGTACACGTCGTAAGTCATCTTCTGGTAATGCGGGTAGTTCTGCTTGGAGCTGGACAGCACCTCACTGAGATAGTATACTGGCCGCTGCACAGTCTTGCCTTCCTCTTCTCTCTCCACCACAATCACAACACTGACCACTCGGTTGGTCGCAGCAATGTACAACAACATTGGCTCTTTGGGTAGCGGACTAGCCAAGATGGGAGCGCTACCCAGCATGGCTTTCAACTCCTTGAATGCGACATCAGCTTGCGGTGTCCAGAAACTTGTTGCTCTTCTTCATCAATTGATACAGAGGCAAGGCCTTCTCGCCCATTCTGCCCAGGAAGCGGCTCAGAGAAGCCAAGCAACCAGTGAATTTTTGCACATCCTTCAGTGATCTCGGCAAAGACATGCTCTCTATAGCTTTTATCTTTGAAGGATTGGCCTCAATGCCCCGACTGGATACCAAGAAGCCGAGTAGCTTGCCAGCCGGGACGCCAAAGGTGCATTTAGTCGGATTCAGCTTCATCTTGTACTTGCGCAAGTTGGCAAATGTTTCCTCAATGTCACTAAGCAGAGTATGTGTTTTATTCGTTTTGATGACAATGTCATCTACGTACACCTGCACATTTTTGCCAATTTGATCATGCAAGCATTTCTACATGCATCTCTGATAGGTAGCCCCAGCATTCCGCAACCCAAAGCACATGACACGACAGCAATAAGCCCCGTATGGGGTAATAAAGGCAGTATTTATTTGATCAGCAGGGTTGAGAGCTATCTGATGAAAACCAGAGTAGGCATCTATGAAATACAAAAGCTCACAACCAGCAGTGGAATCGATCACCTGATCTATGCGGGGTAGCGGAGAGGGATCCTTGGGGCAGGCCTTGTTCAGGTCGGTGTAGTCCACGCACATGCGCCACGCGGAATCCACCTTGGGGTCCTCCTCCTTCTTCTCAACCATAACCGGGTTGGCCAGCCAGTCCGGATGCAAAACCTCCATGATAAAGTTGCTTATCAGCAACTTGGTGATCTGATCACCGATAGCTTTCCTCCTCTCATCACCAAAGCGGCGCATTGCCTGCTTAACTGGCTTGGCATCATGCCGCACATGTAGCAAGTGCTCAACCAACTCCCTCAATACACCCGGCAAATCCTCATTGGACCAGGCAAAGACGTCCCGATTCTCACGGAGGAAGTGGATGAGCTCGCTTTCCTATTTCTCTCCCAACCCGGCGCCAATGATGGCAACACGGTCTGGGAACTCAGGATCAACCTGGACCTTCTTTGTCTCCTGGGACGCCTGGAACGCAGTCCCGTACTGGGAACTCGGCATGCCAAGCGCACCACCTTGTGCTGCTTGCGCCATAGACACCACCTCATACATCTTCTTCTTCTCGGCAGCAATGACCATGGATTCCGCCAGCTGGGAACCAGCAGAGGCACACTCCAAAGACCTCTTGTAATCACCAGAGATGGTGATGACTCCATTGGGACCAGGGATCTTCATCTTCAAGTATGCAGCATGGGTTGAAGCCATGAACTTGCTGAGAGCAGGCCTACCGAGTAGGGCATGGTATGGGCTCTGGTGGTCGACTACCTCGAACTCCAAGCTCTCTGTGCGGCAGTTCTCCCTGGTACCGAATAGGACGTCTATCCAGACGCGGCCGATTGGAGAGCAAGACACTCCCGGCACAATGCCATGGAAAGTGGTCCTGCTGGGTAGCAACATGTTCTCGGCCATCCCGAGCTTCTCAAGTGTGTCTCTGTACACAATGTTGATGCTGCTGCCGTTGTCAATCAGGACCTTGTTGAACCTGACGTTCTTCTGAGTGGTGGGATCCACCACCAAAGCATAGCTACCCGGGTTGGGCATCACCCTAGGATGATCAGCTCTGGACCACGTGATCTCTTGGTTGCACCAGTGTAGGTAGTGAGCCACAACAGGGATCACATCATTGACCTCCATCGCGCGCCTGTGCAGAGACTGCTTGTCGGCGGGCTCGGAGGTGAAGATCATGTAGCTCTCGTGGTGTTCCTGGTACTGGTTGCGGTCTCCACCACCATTGTTGCCGTTGTTGTTGGTACCTTGGTTGTTGTTGTTGTTGTTGTTGTTGTTGTTGTTGTTGTTCCTGTTGTTGTTGCGGGTGTAGAAGTTGCGGTTGCGGTCGTTGTTGTTGTAGTTGCGGTAGCCGTCGTTGTTGAAGTAGCGGTTGGATCCTAAAGCCAGCTGGTTCACATTTTCTCTTCTCGGAAACACTGCAGGCCTGGGAGCAGGTGCCCGAGTAGAATGCACATTGGCATTCGCAGCTGGCAGAGGAGGAGGAGGGGGCAGGCCCTCATTCTTGACTGTTCCCACCAGCTGCACTGCCGAGTAGTGTGGTTGGCTGGCCTAGCCGGATGCCGAGTATGGAAGCTGCACGGCCCATCCCTCATGCTCCCAAAGACAAAGTTCGGAGCGGGATCCGGGTTGCCGCTACCCTGTTGGGGAGCATTGTACGGCTTCTTGATGCCTTGGCCCTGATTCTTGTTTTTCCCGTATTGGGCTCCAGCAGTTTTTTGCCTTTGGCTACTCCCAGCAGCCGTAGTCACAGCATTCACCTCCTCGGGATCATACCGGGTATCAATCCGGTCACCTCTGCGCTTGTTGCGGAAATCATTGCGCTTGTTGCTTTTGTAGTTCCTTCTCGGCTCAGGAGAGTCCATCAGAGGCTGAGTTGGGTCGCCGAGTTCATACATGTCCGCGATCTTGATGGTCTCATCGAGAGTACTCGGCATCTCCCGCTGCAGCTTCTGCCACAACATGCTGCCATGCCTGCAGCCCTGCGCAAACCAAGTAATGGCCTGGGCCTAATTCACACCTTCACAGGTGTTCCTCAAGGTGCTCCACCGAGTAAGATACTCGCGGTCGGTCTCATCTTCCCGCTGCTTGCATGCGGACAACTGCTGCGGCCTATTCGGCCTCTTGTAGGTGCTGGTGAAGTTGCTGATGAAGGCCTCCGAGAAGTCCAGCCAGCAATTGATACTGTCCTTGGGCAGGTTGTTGAGCCAAGTCCGAGCTGGACCCTCTAGCATCTGCGGAACATACCGCACCGCCCATCTCCGGTTTCCGCCTGCGATGTGCACGGGCGTGACATAGTCACTCAACCAGTCCTCTGGCTTGGTGATCCCATTGTAGCACTTGGTTCCCCTGGCCAGCTGAAAGTGGTTCACGGATGGCTCGTTCATGATACGAGGGCCAAAGCATTCTGGGCCAGGCGGCCCCTTGTTCTCGAGTTGCGCGGATAGATTAATCCGGTCCATCTTGTACCTCGCATCACTGGGCTCCAACATGCGGTCACCCAGACGATCAACAACATTCCTTGGGTCAGCATAGCCGGCTAGCCCCATCGCCGAGTAGCCATCATCATATATGTTCTCCTGCACAACAGCGGGTTGCACCACCGGGTTTGATGGAGGGATAATAACCCGGTAGGCCAATTCCAAAGTATAACCCGGCCCAGAGGACGCTGCGCAAGATCCGGCTAAGGATAAAGAAACTTCTGGAAGGCCCAAGTTTGTAGGCCTCGTAACCCGGATTGTGGGTTATGGTAAAGGAAAGTTAGGGTTTGTATGTGGTGTCCGGGTAGGATTCAAGGTGTGCCTTGGAGAGTAAGCCAGGAGGTACGGGTGCTTTATAAACCGACCCCTAGGTTTAGTTGAGGGAGATCCAAGTCCTAGCAATATCACCTGATATCGAATATCCAATGTAACACGAGAGTTGAGTTATTATATTGAGATCGGAGACTCGGCGACTTGATTGCCGGCTACCAGATCGAGTATCATCATGTTTTCCTCTGAGCTAAACCCTCTCCCAAACGCCTGTGTCGTCTTGCCCCAAGATAAGTTACCCCCGGTAACGTCTGCCGTGATTATCCCACGACAGTTGGCGCCCACCGTGGGGCCTGCGTCCAAAGGTGTTTACATCACGGGAGAAGCTCGGAAGAACATGGAGAATCTTGTCGTCGGCGAGATCTACATCGACCACAAAGGAGAGAAGATGGTGGACGATTCCGGCTGGGGGCCAGAGTCGGATCACCTCGAAACCGGATCCGTCGTGACAATCGGCCGGATCAGCGTCTTCATCGTTATGGTATGCACTTCCGGTTCGATCCCTGAAAATTTTGGATCTGATTCTGTGTCAGGGGAGGCCACTTATATCCAATCAGATGGAGAAGAATCAGTTGGAACGACAGATCCGGCAGAAGAACCCATCGCGAAGTGGGAACAGCCGGAGGAACCAGCATGGACCCCGCGTGACCGGGTCGAAAGAGAGGATGATACCGAGTCCATCCTGGATCTGCTGGAGAACCGGTATGAGGAGAATAACAGCAAAGAGGAACAGTACGGATCCGCGCCAAGCATTGTGCATCGGGTTGTGGTGTACACGGCTCCCGCGACCAATCTCAACCAAGAGAGCGTAACCGCGGCTGCAGCCGGGACAGCACAAGCATTAACCCGGCTGCAAGGGCCAGCTAACGGGAACACGGTTTTGGCCCAGGTTGACGGAGAGTCGGCATCGGTTACCAGTCAAGCGCCAGAAAACGAGTTACACGCGAACACGTTTGGATTCCTAGCAAACCGGACACCAGGAGCGGGTCCTTCCAATCCACAACATCCGGCCTTGTTCGACAACAATCTGATCCTAGATCCGATA
Source organism: Alopecurus myosuroides (assembly GCA_028641055.1). NCBI lineage: Eukaryota > Viridiplantae > Streptophyta > Magnoliopsida > Poales > Poaceae > Alopecurus > Alopecurus myosuroides. Next base: position 171,445,939 of record CM054061.1, read on the forward strand.
GTTCTTGCCACGGTTATCACTCCGGAGAACGCGGCGGAACGTGTTAGGGATTTGGACGTAGCCCGTCGTGCATTGGAGCAGCAGAGGAGGCAAGTAGAAGCAGAAAGACAAGGGATGGCCACACGACAACGCGAGCTGGATGCACTGGAAACCCGGCTCCGAGAGGAAACGACTAGAATACATCAAAGGCACCAAACCAGATTGCCAGCATTGGGAGGAGTCATAAACCCGGCCGCACTATTTATCACGCCTCAGGATCAGCCGATTCCAGCGGCAAATCAAGGAACCGCCCCTCAGCCGACAACCGGAGGAGTACAACCGGTAGACACGCAGGCCGGGTTACCCGCACTACGGACTGGAGTTACTACCGGCAATACTGTACCACCGCCACCACCACCACCACCATCACATTTTCACACACCAGCGGGTCATTACAACAATCACATGGACAACGTGTACGCGGCAACGCTTGCACTAAATCAAATCCCCGTGAGAGAGTCACCCCACGCAGAGGAGACCCGGCGGGCGATAGATATGCTGCGCACCGCGGTGGCGCAACAGGTTAATTACCCGGATCACAGAAGTGGAATGCATGGGACACCATATGTCAGCCAACAGCAAGGTAACGCTGGCAACATCCAAACAAGTTCGGCACGGCGGAGGGAAGAGCAGCAGCAAATGCCGCCTCCTCCACACATTCAGGCAGTACCAGCAGCATCAGCAGCACAGGCCATCGTGGACAGTTCCAGAGCCAGGAGAGCCGTGGCCGGGTCTGCGGTACATGGGATACCAGCAGTACCGCGTCCAGCTGTACCCCCTGCAGGATCACACGTTTCCCGAGTAAGACCAGCTTCGACCATTCTTGCAGGACCTAAGTGTCTTTCAGATAGCATCAGAGCTGAGCCTTACCCGGAAAAGTTCAAAGAACCGGGTAAAGTAGTGAATTACGAGCCGACTATGGATCCGGAAACATGGTTGAGAAGTTATGAGATGGCCATGTCGATTCGCAATGCGTCCGAGAATCTTCAAGCCAAATTCATGTATCTAATGATGTCAGAGGGAGCAGCAAAGTTATGGTTCACCAATCTACCGGAAGGATCTATCAAGTCATGGGAAGAATTGAAAACTGCGTTTATCAAGCACTTTCACGGGACGTGCAGAAAGTTATTCACTATTGATGACCTAGAGCGATGTGTTCAGAAGAAGGGAGAATCGGCGCGCAGCTGGGTGCGCCGGGTTATGGAAATACTTCATTCATCTACAGATATTCAGCCCAAGGATGCGCTGCAAGCTATGGCAAAGACCTGCAAATACACACCTTTAGTACACAAGTTAACTCGCATGAAATCTAGTCGGAATGCTTCAGAGGTTACGATGGGAGAACTGATGGATGCGTGCAACAAACACGCCGCAACGGACACTACGGAAGAAGAAACTGACGATAAAAAAGCAAAAGTAAACACAATAATAATGGAAGAACCGGCAATGGATCAGCGCCGGGTAACAACGGAAACAGCCAGAACAAGCGCCCGTTTGAGGGAGGCTCCGAGTTTGTCGCCAACACTGAAGCCGGATCTTCAAGACCCAGGGCAGAAGGAAATTTCAATACTGGAAATCACAATGGAGGAAACTATCAAGGGCCACCAAGGCCGAGTAACAATTGGGACATCTTCAGAATGGCATGCCCGAAGCACAACAGGAACGGTAGGCCAGCTAACCATTCCTTGGAGCAGTGCGCCGACCTACAGCGGTGGAAGAATGAGGAAGTGAACAGAGCCATGCGAGGTGCAGGTCGGGGAGGAGGACCGGGTCCAGGTGGAAACCCGGGCAACGGCCCACCCACAGCTGGTAACCCGGCAGCCGGAAATCAAGGTAACAACCAAGGGGGAGCTGGAGGTTTCCAGGCCAACCCCAAACAGTTGGGTCAATATCACGTGCATACTACAGGAAGTTCCAACAAGGACAAGAAGATACTGAAACATGCGGTAAACTCGGTGTCTTCGGCTGTTCCGAGATACCTGAGGTGGTCAGAACAGGACGTAACATGGAGCAGAAGGGATCACCCGGAAAGAATAGAACACCCGGGAGTCTTGGCATTAGTAGTTGCACCGCAGGTCAATAGTTATGAGTTGAAAAAGGTCCTGATGGACGGTGGAAGTAGCATCAATATACTATATTGGGAAACCTTTCTACGCATGGGTCTCAAGGAGTCTCAGCTACAAAAAAGTTCAACAATTTTTCATGGGATAGTGCCGGGTCATTCAACGTGCCCCGAAGGAAAAATCGCATTGGAAGTAGCCTTTGGGGAATCAAAGGACAATTATCGAGTTGAGTGGCTCACTTTCGAGGTGGTCAAGTTGCGCAGTCCTTATCACGCGCTGTTCGGAAGACCGGCTTATGCTAAATTCATGGCTAGGCCGTGTTACGTGTACCTACAGCTAAAAATCCCGGGTCCCAAACAGACCATCACCATACATGGAAGCCGGGACATAGCGGCTGAGTGCGATGAAGGAGATGCAGCAATGGCTGAACAAGCTTGTAGAAAAGAGGAACTCAAATGTTACCGGGCTCAAGCAGACTCGGACGACAGAACAGCCCTGAAAAAACCGAGTACTGAAGGCGAAAGGGCAAAACTCAAGGCAGCACGAGATACCAAGATGGTGGCTTTCATAAAGGGTGATTCCCTCAAACAATCCACCACAAGAGAAGAAATTGCGCAGCCGTTCACAACCAGCCGCGTCATGGAAACGCCTTATCCGGATTGGCTGGCAAACCTGGTACTCATAGTAAAAAAGATGAACAAGTGGAGAATGTGTATCGATTATGACAGTTCCGGACAGATTCCCAAGGAGAACTAAACAATGTAACGGGCAGCAGGTTTCAGACGCACTCTTTTCCTATCCAGGGTACCTAAGGGGACTGGAAGGTTTTTAATGAGGCGGCCTGCTGACCCAAAGCTTTCTCGTATCAATAAAGAGATGGTTATCAAGTCTTATTTTATGATCTTCACTCCGGTTACAGATAAGTATTATTTATCGCTACCAGTACATCAGTATCATCAAGTATGTTGCATATATACAGGTCTTGAGGGCTGATTGCTTGAATAGCACAGTTACAAACTCAAAGACCCGGCCTTGATGCCTATGAGTTATAAGGGCCGATTACTCGCAAACGAGTACGACTGCAATCTTATAACCGGACAAAGGAGCCAAATTTTCTTGACTTTTCTTACTTAAGCTCGATGTGACTCGCACTAAAGTGGCATGATTTGCTCGCTTACGATTACAACCAGCCATGAAGCCCAATGGGACTTGCCTGACCCTGTTTTCGTATAGATGTAACAACATGATATCCACGCTAAAGCCGGCTTATTGTACAAGATTGTCAAAAGGGTCATCTAAACCACAAGTTATGCAGAGTATAAGGCTAATAGCTGGAAACTCAACGTTTATCAAGCATAACTTCAATACTCACGTGAAACGGCTCTAGGGCTTGGGCTTAGTAGAAACAATTTGTTCTCTGGAAAAGACCACACATCCCAGACTCGGATTTCGGGCCTTGGGGACTGGGGATTTTAAAACAGAAACAAGTTGTTACTAAGCTCAAAAAACCCTAACATCCGAGTCTTGGGGACTTGGGGACTTAGAGAAAAGTCCGCCTGTCAGAACCCACGATGCTCGGAAACCGAGTCTAACAAAAGGAACAATAAGGAAAGCCGGATATCGAGAATAAGCTCAAAAACCAGATAAATATCAAGTTCATCCAGTGGCCAGAAGAGGCACGAGGTATATCAAGGAATTACAGTACGTTACAAATCTTGGTACTAGTATCAAAGGTGCATAGGTGCACCGACAAAAGAATATCTGTCTCGAACAAGAGCAGAAAAACGACCAAGGTATCGTGATAGCATTTGGTTACTCGGCTTCTTGAGTAGGGTCCACACCCTTGCCCTTGCCCTCCGGGTCTTGGTCCTGGGCTTGTTCCGCAACTCTCCCGGCATCATCACCCGGATTCTTCGCATCAGGACGGACAGGCGGGAGGACATCCGGTGTAGAGGTGGTTGGCTCTGATCCTAACTCGGCCTCCCTCTTCGCGGTCTCTTCCCTCTTCCTGGCCGAATCGGCAGCCCATTTCTCCAAAATGTCCAAGGGTGGGGGTGCTTCCTCCTTCACGATTTTGCCTTCAGCATCGTACGAACTCATAAGCGTACCCAGATCCATACTATCAGCCAAAGTAGTTGCCGAGTGACGCACTGCGGATTGTACGGCCTTGAAGTCCTTGGGCCCAAACTTGGAGCCGTCTGCTTTGAATTCTGGAAACCCGGATATCACTTTTGCCGGCTCAAGCTTAGGAAAATAAGCCTTCGCCATCGCAAAGGCCCGGGTCATACCAATCCGGCATGCCGAGCGTTTCCAGATCTCGATCCATGCAGGAACAGTGGAGCAAGCTTGGATAAGATTTTCCTCACCCGGATATACCTCAGTCGGCCACTTCACGGCATCTAATATATACTTGGTGCCGGCAAAGAAAGTCCGGAGCACAGTCTTTAAAGTTTTAGCCTTTGCAACAGCATCTTCTTCTGGGGTTGCAAGGTTAGCACCTGCAGTTGAAACAAAGAAAGGCCATATCAGTAATTCCGAGTATCATGTAACAAAATAGAGGCGTGAAAGCACTCAGCAGCAAGAAACTTACTAAGCAAGATACGATAAGTATCAGTAACTTGCTCCGACAACTTTTTCAGTGCGGTTCGAGCAGTGGTACATCTTTTCTTATATTTGGAAACGTTTTTCTTTAAAGTTTCCACTTCATCCTCAAGGGCCTCCCTCCGCTTTACCTCGGCAAGCAGCAGTTGCTCGGTCTTGAGCAAAAGTTCATCAGACCGGGTGGCCTGTGCCTGTGACAAACCAAAGTATGAGAATTAGTCGGGTATCATGGCAAAGCCGATTATCGTGCAGAATACCGAGCACAATTTCAACAAATTATACTCGGCACTTGGGGACTAGATGGATAAGAAGAGATATTAGGTAACATTACCTGGTGCTCCGCTGCCATGCGCTCTAGCACATCTCTCTCCGAGGCCTTCATAGCAAGGAGAGTTCTCATCATCTGGTCAAAAGTATCATTGCCCAAATGGGAAGACCCGGGATCTTGGGGACTTGGAGAAGGGGCTCTCTTCTTGAAAGAGGGTATACGGGTCGTCCGAATATCGGAGTCTGGTGCCCCTCCTCCCGTGCCCAAGCCCGCAGTTTCTTCCTCCTCGAGTATGTGCGAGGCTACGGGATACTCGGCCTCTCGGTCGGCTGGGTTTATTGGTGGCACTTGTTGTCCTTCTCCGCCAGCTGCGGCATGCATATCATCAGTCGGGTTTTCCATATCCGGGTCATCGGTCTCCATATCTTCTTGGTCGCTAACAGTGACCGCGGCTCTATGGACAATGTAAGCAGGCAGTTAGCATATAACTGGAAAAAAGTGATGAAAAGGTGATAAAGCATCAGGAAGGGAACTTTACCCGGGATTCACCAGGAAGTCCGAGGGGAGCTCACTGCTGGACCCGGATGAAGCTGAAAAACATCAAGCAATACATAGGATTATCCTGTAAGGGGATGGTTCAGAAAGGCTTTGATACCCAAGAAGGAATTAGTCAAATACCAGCGCGTTGAGCCGGAGACGACGAAATGCCCGGATTAAGAGCGCCATCACCCGGAAAGTTCCGAGTCACCCGACGCTTGGTCACGAGCGGTTCCTACAGATATGACCAAGTGGATAATTTCTGGTTTAGCTCGTGCATTTTATCAAAGAGATATGGTTTAGAGGCAAGGAAAAGGTATGGAACCTTGAAGACGACCCCTTGGGGTTTTCTCTTTGCTCCGACCTTGACTGTTGGCTCAGCGTCGTCCTCGTCACTCGCTGATTCCACCTTGCCTTCAGTTTCTTCTTCGTCGTCCTTCTCTTCTTGTTCTGAAAGTTATCAGGATTTACAATCGGAAAATGAAGAACGAGCAACAGCGATTTCAAAAAAGCTAAGTGAAATTCGGAATGTACCTTCATCCGAGTTAACGGCGTCTTCTTTCTCCTCTGGAGTTTCAGAGCTAGGAGGAGTTTCAATTTTCCAAAAGGGATCATCGGCCTGAGATGAAGATATAAGAATAGGGGTTATTAGCCATATCGAGTGGAAAGTGTGAAGATAAAGATATGAAAGCCGAGTCTTTACCTTGGGGGCCGGGTTCTCGCGCGTGAAGGGTTCTAACCCGGCTATATTCCGGATTACCTCCAACTTCTCTGTCAAGAAGCTCTTGATAGTTTTGTTGGTGTCTCCGGCTGCAAAGCTATGGGTGGAGTAGCGGAGCGAGTCCATGGTGTGTCCCGAATACTCGCACATTAACTTAGTGCGGATGGAATTGGGTTGGATCCGGAAATCGACCCAAGTTTTCACCAGGTTAAGCCCAATGACACCTTGGGACGAAAGAGTAGAGATTTTGGCTAATAAAGGCCGGATTGCCTCCCTGTCCGGGTCAGGGACAAAGGCGTTGAAGGTCTCGGAGATATCGAGAAGGCCCTCCGAGTAACCCGACAGTTTCTTTTGGCCTGGTGGGGAGGTGTCTCGGCAATAGAAATATGAGAGCTGCCAGTGTTTGACGTGGGAGTTGAGAGTGAGAGGTGGCATCAGAGAATTCTTGCGGCGCTGGATAGAGACCCCGCCGCAAGCGAGAAGTGCCCCGTCACCGCTTTCGCGGCATGGTTTGCACTGAAAAAGTTCGATAAAAAGAGCCAAACTTGGCGGTGTGCACAAGTATGACTCAGAAAGAACGATGAAATGGGAAATATTTAACACAGAGTTAGGCCCTATGTCAAATATTCGGAGGCCGTAGTGGCTCAAAATGTCTCGAAAGAAAGGGTGACCCGGAGGACGGAACCCCCGGGTCACGTGCTCCACAAAGCATATTACCTCATCGTCCGCGGGCGTAGGCCGGGTCTCGTTGCCCGGCACCCTCCAGTGGATTTCCTTTTGAGGGTTTAGAACCCCTAACTCGGCCAGTTCTTCTAACTTGGCCTTCGTAACCGTGGATCGCGCCCAATTGGCGGATATGGAGCTGGTGGTCTTGGCCTTGGCCGGTGTTTTCCCCTGCTTCTTGGGAACCATGTGATTGACCTGCAAAGCACGAGGTAGAAGGGTACAAGGAATAAGACTCGGAAGCCATGAGTTGTCTGAGTATTGACGAGTGATATCGAGACAACATGGAAGTTGCATACTATCCGGGTATCAATCTGCAGAGTAAGGTTCAAACTATCCGGGTATCAAGCATCATAATAAAAGTTATGGAGGCCTATGCATTGAAAGAGCCTTTGAGGGCGATGGATGGTTGCACAGGTACCTACTGCGAATAAAAAGAACCGGAAAAGGGAGGATTTTCCGGGTGACGGAGACAAGGGCGGAAAATTTGGGCGGCCCGAGCCCAGATTGGAGACTCCGTTTCCAGATTTGTGGTAAAATTAACGACTATGGGCGGTAGGAAAGCGAAATAAAGTCTATATCCAATTCATTGGATGAGCTAGAATGAATACGAGCAACCTAATTCGGCGTGACCAGGAAAAGGACCGGCGAGTTGACTTAGATCTAATCTGAAGAAAATCAAGAAATCGCGGAGGTCAGTTAATGGATGAGAGAGGCTTACTGGAGGGGATTGCAGTGAAGCTCGACGGAGGCAAATGGCACAAGCCTGGTGCCCCTTTGCGATTCCCGGCGGGCAGGTCGGGGGTCCGGTGGCGGATCTGGGCGGAGGTGCAGAGCGCACCGTGGCGGAGCGTAGCCGGCGGCAGATAGGCTCCGGTGATGCGCGCGAGGTTTCCGTGGTGGCTCTCTGTGAGCTAGAGCACTGAGGAAGAAAGGAAGAAGAATGGGGGGAAATGAGCTGTTGGGGTTAGGGTTACCCCTAAGAGCCAATTTATAATAGAGTGAGTGGATAAGCCCAGTTCAACGGGTGGGAGCCGGAAGTTACGGAGTAACGACTATCTGTTTAAGTTTTGCGAGATATGCTTTAAATATTGGGCGAGGTATCCGGACAGAAATAGGAAGGAGATATTCTTCATAATATCAAGATCAATTATCGAGTAAAGTACAGGATCTTGACATTTTTATCAGGGCTTAGACCCGAAAAGCTAAGTGTTTGGAGAGAAGCCGGGTTACTATATGGCCACCATGGAGTTGGGCCTAGCTATTTATCAAAGCGCTTTAACCCGGCCTTCATGCATTTGTGCATCTAATGTCTTTGTAGGGAATAGCAAGCGCTTCAAGGAAGGATCCGTGAAGCCCAAGCTATTCTGGGGACTACTGATGGAGGGATAATAACCCGGTAGGCCAATTCCAAAGTATAACCCGGCCCAGAGGACGCTGCGCAAGATCCGGCTAAGGATAAAGAAACTTCTGGAAGGCCCAAGTTTGTAGGCCTCGTAACCCGGATTGTGGGTTACGGTAAAGGAACGTTAGGGTTTGTATGTGGTGTCCGGGTAGGATTCAAGGTGCGCCTTGGAGAGTAAGCCAGGAGGTACGGGTGCTTTATAAACCGACCCCTAGGTTTAGTTGAGGGAGATCCAAGTCCTAGCAATATCACCTGATATCGAATATCCAGTGTAACACGAGAGTTGAGTTATTATATTGAGATCGGAGACTCGACGACTTGATTGCCGGCTACCAGATCGAGTATCATCATGTTTTCCTCTGAGCTAAACCCTCTCCCAAACGCCTGTGTCGTCTTGCCCCAAGATAAGTTACCCCCGGTAACGTCTGCCGTGATTATCCCACGACAGGGTTGGCTGTTGGCGCAGCCGCACGCGGTTGTGCTGCAGCTGGCTGCTGCGTCTGCTGCCGAGTAGGCTGCGCAGCAGGACACCGAGAAGGCCCCGCGTTGTCTCCGTCTTGCCCCTTGCTGTGAGCTTTATGGGCTTGATAGCCCGCTCCTGCAGAGTTGTGTTTCTGACCGGACTCTCGTGGCACAGCGCGCTGTTTTGCGGCGAGAGCCGAGTCGTACACCTGCATCTGTCTACTCTTCCCAGAGTGCACACTCTGGTCCCTCTCACGGTTGGAAAGCGGCAATGACGCCTGGTCATGAGATCCCGCTACACGCGAGTGTACAATCTGAGAAGCACCAGCACCCGGATTGGCTTTCCGGAACTCCTCATTCTGCCTAGCAGCTTCTAGCACTAACTCATTGAGCCTCTCCTGCTGCCTAGCGCGCACGTCGCCGGCAAGGTTTGGCAACTCAGCAGCTACAGCCTCTGCAGCTCTAAGTTTTTTGGCGGGGGTGCTGTATCTGGGCCTGGTAGCGGTGTTTACAGTGGCAGACTGGCTAGGAGCCTCACCAACTACTGCCATCTTGGCGCCTAAGTTGCGACGAGTAGCACCTACTTTGCTAGGCTTCCTAACAACAGGAGTAAAGCCGTGAGCCTTGTTGTACTCGTTCTGGTCTAGGCTAAGCTCGAGCCTAACCTTCTCCACCGCCAGGTGCTCAGCGAGCAGCGCCTGGCGCTGCTGATCGAGCTGCGCCCTCATGGTCATGACCTCGAGCTCGGTGGGAGGCGGCATGCCCATCCGCACGGCGGATGCCGGTATCGTCGGTATTGTGGAAAGAGGGATGTTCGAGTCCTTCTCGTAGGGCTTGTGGACCCTCTGGCCAGCACTCGGGCCAGCAGGTTCCTCGATGACTCCCGCGGCAGCAGCCGCGCCCTTCCCCGCATCGGTAGCCGGGCCGGCCACCATCACCTCCACGCTGTCCGCAGAGCAGTCAGTTGGCCTTCCGTGGGCAGCGAGCACAGCAGGAGGATCCTCCGCGACCAGCACCTCCTCTAGGAACTCGCGGATGATGGTGGTGGCGACGTAGACGAGGTGCGAGCCGAAGGAGAGCACTGAGCCGCCTGCCGGCATGGGCCTCCCGCCGAAATCTCCGGCGTTGTCGGTGACGAAGTCGAAGGAGCCGAATCTGTGGACAAGGCCACAGACCACACGCTCCCCAGTAGCAGAAATGAGTCCCGTCCGAACATGGACTCCAGCCAGCGCCGCTGTCTGCCCCACGGTGGGCGCCAACTGTCGTGGTGGTATCACGGCAAATGCCATGGGATGGCTAACGTTTGGGGCCGATGGACGCTGGAGGTGCTCGGGGAGGGATCACACGGCGAGTAACCGCATGTGGTAAGTCACAAGCACTGCAAACAACAAGATCTTACCCAGGTTCAGGGCCCTCGTGTGGAGGTAACACCCCTACTCCTGCCTCTCTCTTATATGGGTGTTTACCGAGTAGCCACAACACAGTACATGCCTTCAGCCGAGTAGCCACTCTTCTCTCTAGCTCTCTCTGTGTGAAGTGAAGCAACATCTAGGTTCCGACCCTCTCACAGAGGAGGCATGTCACCTTATATACTGGTGCTCAGCCGAATAGAAAAAGATTATAAGGTACGACTGATGGGACAGGCACACCGCAGAACAGAGCACGCCTCCGGGTTCTCGTTGACGCTGGCACCGTAAGTCGTTGTGCCGTTCGAAGATGGGACCTGTCCACCCTTGTCAGTGAGATAGGGTAGGCCCCTAGCCCTGTCATGTCCCCTCTGTCAGTGACAGGACTTGACAGGCGCCTACCACACTGTAGCCAAGCCGTAGCGTGGATAATCACGCGCTCCGTAAGTTGAACCGCACGCCGTACGGACGCAGGATACACGGGATCCTTTGTCAGAACGGCTCCATTGACTTCTGGCCCGAGTAGGAAACCACTCCCTCTACTCGGACCAACTCCTCTACTCGGAGGAACATAACTTCCTTGATTCTTCCTTCTGGCCATTGGTGGGTACGACTGGATAGCAGCCTACCGGGTAGCAAATACCGGGTAGCCAGCTTACTTAGTCAAACAACCCCTTTGACCTTGCCTTTAGCACCTGCCTTACCCCTACTCGGGGGTAACCCCCGACACTCACTGAGGTGATCTCCAACTCGAAGCAAAACTATCCTCACTATTAGAAGATGACATATGGAGTCTATATGGCTGCCAAGAAGCTCGAGCATTATTTCCAAGAGCATCTGATTACGGTGGCGAGCACTGCACCCATCTCGGAGATTATGGGCAACAAGGATGCAAGTGGCCGAGTAGCCAAGTGGGCAATTGAGCTAGCTGCTTATACCCCGATGTATGCAAGAAGCTCTGCCAAGAAGATCAAGCATTATTTCTAAGAGCATCTGATTACGGTGGTGAGCACTGCACCCATCTCGGAGATTATGGGCAACAAGGATGCAAGTGGCCGAGTAGCCAAGTGGGAAATTGAGCTAGCTGCTTATACCCCGATGTATTCAAGAAGATAAGCCATCAAATCTCAAGCCCTGGCGTATTTCTTTGTTGATTGGGCGGAAATACAGTATGAGCCTCCCATGCCGGAAACAAATTTTTGGCGAATGCATTTCGATGGCTCCAAGGTGAAAGAGGGTCTCGGTGCTGGCGTTGTGCTCACCTCACCCAAGCGGGATCAACTCAAGTACGTCTTGCAAATCCATTTTGCAGCATCCAACAATGTGGCCGAGTATGAGGCCCTAGTCCATGGACTAAAAGTGGTCAAGGAGATTGGTATCCGCCGGATTATATGCTATGGCGACTCGGATCTGGTGGTTCAACAAGCCTCGGGGACTTGGGACGCGTTGGATGCCAATATGGCTTCATATCGGTTCCTTGTCCAGAACATGCCCGAATTCTTTGATGGGTGTGAGTTCTACCACATTCACCAAGCTGACAATGATGTTGCTGATGCTCTATCCAAGTTGGGCTCTTCTCGGCATTCCATCCCGGTAGGAATTGCTTTGGAGCATCTCAGAAAGCCTTCCATCAAGCCTTATCCCGAGTCAGATTCGATATTCGTCCCGGCAGTGCCGGAATCAGAAGTTGTTCCCATGAAAATTGACGAGCGGATCATGAAGGAGAACCCGGGGACTGCTCCTCCTAACCTAGGGACTGTCACATTCATCTCGGGGATTGTCTCATAGTACTCGGGGACTCGTCTCCATCTCGGAGCAAGTCATGTCAGTTTATCCAATCGAGGTGGATGAGCCAGTGTTTCCTACTCGGGCGATACCGAGTTGGGCTCAGCCCATATTGTCTTATCTGGCGGATGGTACTTTACCGAGTGACGAGATCTCGGCCAGACAAATACAGAGAAGATCCAAAGGCTAGACCATCATCAACAAGGAACTACTCAAGAGAAGTACCACAGACGTGCTCTAGCGTTGTATTGAGCCGAAAGAGGGAGGAGAGATTCTCAAAGAGATACATCAGGGGGAATGTGGGCACCATGCCTCATCTCGGGCTCTAGTGAAGAAAGCTTTCCGGCATGGATTCTTCTGGCTCACTGCCTTGCAGCAAGCAGAAAATCTAGTGAGAAAGTGCAATGGATGCCAGCAATATGCAAGCAAGATACACATGCCAGCTTCCGAGTTGAAAAATATTCCCATCACTTGGCCATTTGCAGTATGGTGCTTGGACATGGTGGGCCCTTCAAGCCAGCTCGGGGCAACATGACTCACATTCTAGTCATGGTTGACAAATTTACCAAGTGGATTGAGGTGAAGCCAATCCGGAAGTATGATGGAAACACAAATGTGACCTTTTTGAAGGATATTATCCTGAGATATGGCTACCCGCATGGGATCATCTCGGATGATGGAACAAATTTTGCTGAGGGAGCCTTTGCTCGGTTCTGCAAGGAGAAGAGGATCCGACTAGACATTGCGTCAATCGCGCATCCGGAATCAAATGGGCAGGTTGAAAGAGCTAATGGCATGGTCCTATCCGGAATAAAGCCAAGGCTGATTGAGCCATTACAGTGAACCCTTGGTTGTTGGCTGGACGAGTTGCCGGTAGTGTTGTGGAGTCTAAGGACTACCCCTAACCGATCTACCGGATATACACCATTCTTCCTGGTATATGGAGCAGAGGCCGTGCTTCCCACTGACCTTGAGCATGACTCACCGAGAGTAACCCTCTATACTGAGGCAGAGGCAAGAGAAGCCCGAGAAGATGATGTTGATTTGCTAGAAGAAGCAAGAGAATTAAGTCTCTCGAGATCAGTTGTATATCAATAGAATCTGAGACGCTATCATAGCCGGAAAATAAGCCCAAGGGTTTTCCGAGAAGGAGATTTGGTGCTTAGGCTGGTGCAATGCACAACCGGAATGCACAAGCTTTCCCCTCCATGGGAAGGGCCATTCATTGTGATCAAGGATCTGCACAATGATGCATATTATCTCATTGATGCACAGGAGTCACAGAAGAACAGTGCGGATAAATCCGGAGAGGAAACTAAGCGCCCCTGGAATGTAGCTCTACTCCGCCATTTCCATTCCTGAAAAAGCATTGTATGTATCTCCTTACCGAGTTGAAATCCAAGTCGGCACTCCGAGTAGGAACTCGGGGACTTCCTGTATCTAACTTGCTCTGTGTTATTTACTTCTTACTTTCCTATGTCGGTTAATCGTCTCGGAATTTCGTGCGTAAGTATAGTAATGTGTTTAAACCTAAGGGCCAACTCTTCGACTTTGCTGCTGTTCTCAACCCGGCTTCATGGCAAGCAAGAGAACAAGCCAAGGGTCAATGAACACACGAAAAACTACTAAGGAAAGAAAGATTTAATCAATCGATATAAGTTTCTTTTTTCTTCCGTTTTTCGGCTAAGTGTTGGGCAGTTTGACTTCTTATCTCTGAAATGTGAGTATTATAAACTTGGTTTTCGAAATCTTGTGACTCGACTGTCAAAAATCCACAGGTGGCAGGCAAGAGCAAAGACAAAAAAAAAGCCAGGTTGATAAGAAAACCAACTCGAGGACTCGAATTAACGCAATCTGGCATTCAGCCAGTCTTGCTCGAACTTAAATAAAAACTGGGTAGCAAATGGTGAAATAAGTGTTTCTTACAACTGCACCCGGCATACCGGGGATCTAATAAAAAGTTTGAGAATGAAAGGCAGATATTTAGGCCGCGGCCAAAGGAGTTGCATCTGCATCAGCACCTGTCAGGTTGGAGGAATCAGTGGCAAGCTCGGAAGCAGCAGTCGCAGTGGGAGGCTCGGAGGTGGCGTTCTCTGTTGTAGGCTCTAAGGCGCTCAACTCGGGAGCAGGCTCCGAGATGACCATCTCGGTGGTGACAATCTCGGAGGCTGTGGCTGGCTCTTGCTCGGCCTAGATTTCCTCATCCACCTCATTGGAGTCATCTTCATCCGCGGTCCCTTCGTCGCCTTCATCGCCCTCGTCGCCCCCCTCATCATCGTCCTCATCATCTTTGGTCTCGCTCTCAGCGTCGGGCTCAGTGGGGCCTTCCACGAACTCCTTGGTGTCGGCATATGAAGCCAACTGATATGTCGTCTCCTTGCGAGCCCGGATAAGATCCTCTTCTATGGTCCACCTGAATCCGTTCCATAGTTTCTGGAGTTTGTTGAGGTCGAGATTTTCATACCAAGATAGCACAAAGTGCAAGGCCTCGTCTGCGCTAGCTCAGGCTGCGGAAGCGCGCCACTTCTTGAGCTCCTCCTTGACATAGTCCAGCTTCGAGGCCAGCTCGTGGATGGATTCGGGGGGTTCAACTGCCGGCCAGAAAAGCTTGTGCAACCGAATAGCGTTGTAGACAATGTTGGTTCCCAAACCCTTGAGGGGCAGAACTCGGGCTTTGATGCCCTCGATCTGGTCCTCGATGGTGATGGTCCCGGTGACGGCATAGCCAACGTCAGCCCGTACTTTCCTGGCCCTGGCAATCGCCTCTCGGCACCAAAGTCCGGGTCGGGGAACGTCCCTGGGAAATAAGATGCCCTAGTTAAAACAAGAGATCAGCCGGATAGAGTAAATCGGATAGAGCAAGTCGGATAGAGCATGTCGGATAGAGCAAGTTGGAAAAGAACAAAGGGAAAGGGAAACTTACATCTCAGTTCCAGGGTGAGGTCCTTGAGCCTGCTGAACCAAATCTCGGCATTGGCAAGCTGTTTCTCCAGCAGGACGCGGGAGCTACTCACCATCTGGTCGAGTGTGGTGTTCCGCTCTTTGAGGACCTCAATCTCCTGCAGCAGCTCAAGCTTCTCGGCATCGGCCTTGTCCTTCATCTTGGCCTTGTCCTTCCCCGCCTGCAGCGCCACCTTTATCGCATCAGCCATCTCCAACTTAAGCTTGGCCACCTCATTCTTCTCGATTTGGAGATCTTCCTGAAGTTTGGCCTTGCCGTCCTGGATCTGCTACTGGATCTCGGCGGGAGAGAGGCAGTCTTGGTGTTTTTCGACAAACAGGTTATTCTCATCTGTATAGAGAACAGTCCGGTTAGCAAAATGGTGGGAGCATGGAAGCCGAGTAAGAAGAAATAAGAAGGGGCTTACTCTCCAAAGCCGAGATCTTGCTCTGGTCAGATTCCGCCAGCACGGTGCAGTCTTGGTGCTTCTCAGCGAAGATCTGATGCCCGTCTACATAAAAAAGCAAAATTAACCAAAGAGAAGGAAAAGCGTAAACATAAAACGCAAAGATAGAAAATTCGACACTTACTCTCCAGAGAAGGAATTTTGGTGACAGAATCTGTCAACTACTTTTCCAGGATAGCTGTGAAAGAGAAAACAAAAACCGAGTTAGAAAACTAATGCAGAAGAAAGCATATGAAGCATCTCGGTATGGAAAAAGTTTCCTTTGCTCCCTAGTTCCTCCTGCAGGTTCTGGATCTGCTCTTTGGCATCTCGGTGGGCCCAGAGAAGCTTCTGGAAGAGCAGGGGAAGAGTCTCGGTGCAATCCTAAAGAGAAACAAGAAAAAGGTTAGTTGGAAGATTCGACCCGAGTAGACTTCAACTAGGTCGAGTGTTGCCTACTCGGCCCAAATCTGGGGGACTGGATACAGGTGTCGATCTCGGATTCACAATTCACAATCTCGGAAAAGCAAAAAAGGGAATCTTTTACTTACTCGGGAGGTCAGCTCGGCATCCTCTGCAGCAGTGCACAGGCAGTACATCTTGTGCGCCAATGTGCTGCTGGAACCTGAAACCGGCATAGAAATTTGACCGACATCGGCCCGGTTCCATGAAGTCCGGTACAGGTCCAGCGGGCCCAGTCTCTTCCCATTGTGGACGGGATCGAGGTGGCCAATCCGGTCCAGGGTGGCATCTCTATCCTCCCGCAGCTCAGCGGCAAGATCCTGGTGCGACACAAGCTGGGTGTCCGTGCTAATCGCCAATGTACCGGGTTTCGCTTTCGCCCCGGTCTTCTTTTGTTGCACCGCCTGCTGCTTCGGCCAGTGTATCGGCACTTTTACAAGTACCGTCGCCTTGGTGCGGCCCTCTCCAGCCACTGCTCCCTGCGACGGTGCAAATTTGGCCTATTGCCGAGTGCGAGGAGGATTTCCTGTTGGCCCTGCTGGTCTTCTCGGTGGTGATGAGCTTGCTGCTGCTACTGATGGAGTTGGGCATGTGGCCATTGGTGCGGTGCCGGTTGCTGCTTTGTTGTTGCTGTTGTTGTTGTGGCTGCTTCTGTTGCTACTTCCAGTGGTGAGGTTCTTCTCGGTGGGGTTGGTGGTGTTGCTGCTGTGGACGTTGAAGGAACTTGCTGCTGTGGCGCTTGTTGTTGCGCCGTCGGTTCTGGTTGCTGCTGCTCTGGTTGCGGCTATTGGTGCTGCTCAGTGGCCGACTCCGTCTGTTCCGGAGTGTCTTTAATGTCCATCTCGGCGCCCATGTCGCCTGCGCCGAGATCTTGGTGTCGAATAGTCATCTCAACAACTCCCTCGGATGATCCGGTAGGGTTTCGATTAAGAGAATGTAAAGGTGCTGGTGACGATCGTCGGCTAACAGGGGCACGATTTACCCAGGTTCGGGGCCCTCGTAGAGGTAAAACCCTTACTCCTGCTCTTCGATATGTATTATCAGTAGATCGGTTACAATGGGGGTTCTCAAGTCGAGAGTATGATCTCGAGCTTAAGGATTGTGGTGGCGAAAGTAGATTGGACCCCCCCTCTCGGTGGTTCTCCTAGCCTTATATAGATGGCCAGGTCTCAAACCGTGTCCAGGGGGTTACAAACCCTAGTTCTAGGTCGGTTAGGTCTTTACTTCTTGACCCGCAAGTCTTGTAGGTGGGCCTTTGTTGGCCTTCTAGTAACGCAGGACAACACCTCTCTTTGGGCCTAAGTCTTGGGCCTTGGACCGGGTAGGCTCACCCGATAGGTCCAGGGGTCAGCCCCACGTCACCTGGTCTTCTCGTTCCGGGAGGGGCATCTCGGACCGGTCAGCGGGGTTGGTGTCCATGTGTTGTGGGATAATCACGGCAGACATTACCGGGGGTAACTGATCTTGGGGCAAGTCGACACAGGCGTTTGGGAGAGGGTTTAGCTCAGAGGAAAATATGATGGAACTCGATATGGTAGCCGGCAATCAAGTCGCCGAGTCTCCGATCTCAATACATTAACTCAACTCTCGTGTTACACTGGATGCTCGATACCAAGCGATATTGCTAGGGCTCTTAGATCTCCCTCAACTAAACCTAGGGGTCGGTTTATAAAGCACCCGTACCCCCTGGCTTACTCTCCAAGGCGCACCCTGAACCCTACCCGGACACCACATACAAACCCTAACTTTCCTTTACCGTAACCCACAATCCGGGTTACGAGGCCTACAAACTTGGGCCTTCCAGAAGTTTCTTTATCCTTAGTCGGATCTTGCGCAGCGTCCTTTGGGCCGGGTTATACCTTGGAGTTGGCCTACCGGGTTATTATCCCTCCATCAGTAGTCCCCAGAATAGCTTTGGCTTTCACGGATTCTTCCTTGAAGCGCTTGCTATTCCCTGCAAAAATATCAAACGCACAAGTGTATGGAGGCCGGGTTAAGGTGCTTTGATAAATAGCTAGGCCTAACTCCATGGTGGCCATATAGTAACCCGGCTTTTCTCCAAGTACTTGGCTTAGCTTTCCAGGTCTAAACCCTGATAAAAATGCCAAAAGCCCGTGATGGAGGGATGCTAACCCGGTAGGCCAACTCCAAGGTATAACCCGGCCCAAAGGACGCTGCGCAAAGATCCGGCTAAGGGTAAAGAAACTTCTGGAAGGCCCAAGTTTGTAGGCCTCGTAACCCGGATTGTAGGTTACGGTAAAGGAAAGCTAGAGTTTGTATGCGGTGTCCGGGTAGGATTCAGGGTGCGCCTTGGAGAGTAAGCCAGGGGGGTACGGGTGCTTTATAAACCAACCCCCAGGTCTAGTTGAGGGAGATCTGAGAACCCTAGTAGTACCGCTTGATATCGAGCATCCAGTGTATACGAGAGATCGAGTTAATATATTGAGATCAGAGACTCGGCGACTTGATCGCCGGCTACCAGATCGAGTTCCATCATGTTTTCCTCTGAGCTAGACCCTCTCCCAAACGCCTGTGTCGTCTTGCCCCAAGATCAGTTACCCCCGGTAACGTCTGCCGTGATAATCCCACGACAGTCGGCGCCCACCGTGGGGCCTGCGTCCAAAGGTGTTTACATCACGGGAGAAGCTCGGAAGAACATGGAGAATCTTGTCGTCGGCGAGATCTACATCGACCACAAAGGAGAGAAGACGGTGGACGATTCCGGCTGGGAACCAGAGTCGGATCACCTCGAATCCGGATCCGTCGTGACAATCGGCCGGATCAGCGTCTTCATTGGTATGGTATGTACTTCCGGTTCGATCCCTGACAATTTTGGATCTGATTCTGTGTCAGGGGAGGCCACTTATATCCAATCAGATGAAGAAGAATCAGTTGGAACGACATATCCGACAGAAGAACCCATCGCGAAGTGGGAATAGCCGGAGGAACCGGCATGGACCCCGCGCGACCGAGTCGAAAGAGAGGATGATACCGGGTCCATCCTGGATCTGCTGGAAAACCGGTATGAGGAGAATAACAGCGAAGGGGAACATCATGAATTCGCGCCAAGCATCGTACGCCGAGTCGCGGTTTACACGGCTCCCGCGACCAATCTCAACCAAGAGACCGTAACCGCGGCCGCGGCCGGGTCAGCACAAGCATTAACCCGGCAGCAGGGGCCGGCTAACGGAAACACGGTTTTGGCCCAGGTTGACGGAGAGTCGGCATCGGTTACCAGTCAGGCGCCAGAAAACGAGCTACACGCGAACACGTTCGGATTCCTAACAAACCGGACACCAGGAGCGGGTCCTTCCAATCCGCAACACCCGGCCTTGTTCGACAACAATCTGATCCTAGATCCGACGGTTCTTGCGACAGTTATCACTCCAGAGAACGCGGCGTAACGTGTTAGGGATTTGGATGTAGCCCGTCGTGCATTGGAGCAGCAGAGAAGGCAAGTAGAAGCAGAAAGGCAAGGGATGGCCACACGGCAACGCGAGCTGGATGCACTGGAAACTCGGCTCCGAGAGGAAACGACTAGAATACATCAAAGGCACCAAACTAGATTACCAGCATTGGGAGGAGTCATAAACCCGGCGCACTATTTATCACGCCTCAGGATCAGCCGATTCCAGCGGCAAATCAAGGAACCGCCCCTCAGCCGACAACCGGAGGAGCACAACCGGTAGATACACAGGCCGGATTACCTGCACCACAGACTGGAGTTACTGCTGGCAATACTGTACCACCGCCACCACCACCACCACCATCGCGTTTTCGCACACCAGCAGGTCATTACAACAATCCCATGGACAACGTGTACGTGGCAACGCTTGCACTAAATCAAATCCCCGTGAGAGAGTCACCCCACGCAGAGGAGACCCGGCGGGCGATAGATATGCTGCGCACCGCGGTGGCGCAACAGATTAATTACCCGGATCACAGAAGTGGAATGCATGGGACGCCATATGTCACCCAACAACAAGGTAACGCTGGAAACATCCAAACAAGTTCGGCACGGCGGAGGGAAGAGCAGCAGCAAATTCCGCCTCCTCCACACGTTTAGGCAGTACCAGCAGCATCAGCAGCACAGGCCATCGTGGATAGTTCCAGAGCCAGGAGAGCCGTGGCCGGGTCTGCGGCACATGGGCCACCAGCGGTACCGCAGCCAGCTGTACCCCCTGCAGGATCACATGTTTCCCGAGTAAGACCAGCTTCAACCATTCTTGCAGGGCCTAAGTGTCTTTCGGATAGCATCAGAGCTGAACCTTACCCGGAAAAGTTCAAAGAACCGGGTAAAGTGGTGAATTATGAGCCGACTATGGATCCGGAAACATGGTTGAGCAGCTATGAGATGGCCATGTCGATTCGCAATGCGTCCGAGAATATTCAAGCCAAATTCATGTATCTAATGATGTCAGAGGGAGCAGCAAAGTTATGGTTCGCCAATCTACCGGAAGGATCTATTAAGTCATGGGAAGAATTGAAAACTGCGTTTATCAAGCACTTTCATGGGACGTGTAGAAAATTATTCACTATTGACGACTTAGAGCGATATGTTCAGAAGAAGGGAGAATCGGCGCGCAGCTGGGTCCGCCGGGTTATGGAAATTCTTCATTCGTCTACGGATATTCAGCCCAAGGATGCGCTGCAAGCTATGGCAAAGACCTGCAAGTACACACCTTTAGTACAAAAGTTAACTCGCATGAAATCTAGTCGGAATGCTTCGGAGGTTACAATGGGAGAATTGATGGATGCATGCAACAAACATGCCGCAACGGACACTACGGAAGAGGAAACTGATGATAAAAAAGCAAAAGCAAAAGCAAAAACAAGCAGTAATCGAAGAACCGGCAACGGATCAGCGCCGGGTAACAACAGCCAGAACAAGCGTCCGTTTGAAGGAGGCTCCGAGTTTGTCGCCAATACTGAAGCTGGGTCTTCCAGACCCAGAGCAGAAGGAAATTTCAATGCTGGAAATCACAGTGGAGGAAACTATCAAGGGCCACCAAGGCCGAGTAATAATTGGGACATATTCAGAATGGCATGCCCAAAGCACAGCAGGAACGGTAGGCCAGCTAACCACTCCTTGGAGCAGTGCGCCGACCTACAGAGATGGAAGAATGAGGAAGTGAACAGAGCCATGCGAGGTGCAGGACGGGGAGGAGGACCGGGTCCAGGTGGAAACCCGGGCAACGGCCCACCCCCAGCCGGTAACCCGGCAGCTAGAAATCAAAGTAATAACCAAGGGGGAGCAGGAGGTTTCCAGGCTAACCCCAAACAGTTGGGTCAATATCACGTGCATACCACAGGAGGTTCTAACAAGGACAAAAAGATACTGAAGCAAGCGGTCAATTCAGTTTCTTCGGCTGTCCCGAGATACCTGAGATGGTCAGAACAGGACGTAACATGGAGCAGAAGGGACCACCCGGAGAGAGTAGAACACCCGGGAGTCTTAGCATTAGTAGTCGCACCGCAGGTCAATGGATATGAGATGAAAAAGGTTTTGATGGATGGTGGAAGTAGCATCAATATACTGTATTGGGAAACCTTCTTACGCATGGGCCTCAAGGAGTCTCAGCTACAAAAAAGCTCAACAATTTTTCATGGGATAGTGCCGGGTCATTCAGCGTGCCCCGAGGGAAAAATCGCATTGGAGGTAGCTTTTGGGGAATCAAAGGATAACTATCGAGTTGAGTGGCTCACTTTTGAGGTGGTCAAGTTGCGCAGTCCTTATCACGCGTTATTCGGAAGGCCGGCTTACGCCAAATTCATGGCTAGGCCGTGTTACGTGTATCTACAGCTAAAAATCCCGGGTCCTAAGAAGACCATTACCATACATGGAAATCGAGACATAGCAGCTGAATGCAATGAAGGAGACGCAGCAATGGCCGAGCAAGCCTGTAGAAAAGAGGAGCTCAAGCATTACCGGTCTCAAGCAGACCCGGAGGACAGAACCACATCAAAAAGGCCGAGTACTGAAGGCGAAAGAGAAAAGTCCAAGGCAGCACAAGATGCTAAGATGGTGGCTTTTGTCGAGGATGATTCCCCCAAACAATCTGCCATAGGAGAAGAAATTTCACGACCGCTCACAACCAGCCGCGTTATGGAAACACCTCACCCGGGTTGGCTAGTAAACCCGGTACTCATCATGAAAAAGTCCAGCAAATGGAGAATGTGTATCGGTCACGTCAGCCCGGGACCGGTTCCCAAGAAGAACTAAAAACAATGTAACGGGCAGCAGGTTTCAGACGCGCTCTTTTCCTACCCAGGGTACCTAAGGGGACTGGAAGGTTTTTAATGAGGCGGCCTGCTGATCCAAACTTTCTCGTATCAATAAAGAGATGGTTATCAAGTCCTATTTTGTTACGATCTTTACTTCAGTTACAGGTTAGTAGTATCCACTGCTACCAATACATCAGTATTATTAAGTATGTTGAATATACATAGGTCTCGGGGGCTGATTGCTTAAATAGCACGGCCACAAACCCAAAGACCCGGCCTTGATGCCTATGAGTTATAAGGGCCGATTACTCGCAAACGAGTACGGCTGCAATCTTATAACCGGACAAAGGAGCCAAATTTTCTTGACTTTTCTTACTTAAGCTCGATGTGACTCGCACTAAAGTGGCATGATTTGCTCGCTTACGATTACAGTCAGCCATGAAGCCCAATGGGACTTGCCTGACCCCGTTTTCGTATAGATGTAACAACATGGTATCCACGCGAAAGCCGGCTTACAGTACAAGATAGTCAAAAGGGTCATCTAAACCACAAGTTATGCAGAGTACAAGGCTAATAGCTGGAAACTCAACGTTTATCAAGCATAACTTAATTATCTGTATGAAATAATTCCGGGTTTCGGCTTAGCAACAACAAGTTTGTTCTCTTCGAAAAGACCACACACCACAGACTCGGATATTCGGGCCTTGGGGACTGTGGGTTTCGAAGCAGGATCAAGTTATTTCGTTGCTAAGCTCGAAAGACCCCAATGTCTGAGTCGTGGGGACTTGGGGACTTAAAGAAAAGTCCACCTGTCAAAAATCGCGATACTCGGAAATAAGGAGGGGAATAAAAAGAAATGAAAAGAAAGTTGGATTATCAGGAATAAGATAGACAAGTATCAAGTTCATCAAAAAGCCTAGAAAGGCACGAAGTGCATCACAGAATTAAAGTGCATTGCAAGTTGCGACACCAGTATCAAAGGTGCACAGGCGCACCGTCAAAAGAATACTTGTTTCGAATAAAAGTATCAGACGATCGAGGTATTTCGGTGGCAACTGCCTATTCGGCTTCCTGAGTAGGGTCCACATCTTTGCCCTTGGCCTCCGGGTCTTGCTCCTGGACTTGCTCTTTGGCTTTATCGGCATCATCACCCGGATTCTTCGAGGCAGGACGGACAGGCGGAAGAACAGCTGGTGTAGAGGTGGTTGGCCCTGATCCTAACTCGGCCTCTCTCTTTGCAGTTTCTTTCCTCTTCCTGGCCGAGTCAGCAACCCATTTCTCCAAAACATCAAAGGGCGAGGGTGCGTCGTCTGTAACAAATTTTGCCTTCAGCATCATATGCGCTCATAATTGTGTTCAGATCCATACTATCAGCCAAAGTGGTGGCCGAGTGACGCACTGCGGACTGTATGGCCTTGAAGTCCTTGTGTGTAAACTTGGAGCCATCTGCCTTGAATTCTGGAAACCCGGATATTACCTTTGCCGGATCAAGCTTCGGAAAGTAAGCCTTGGCCAGGGTAAAGGCCCGGGTCATACCAATCCGGCATGCTGAGCGTTTCCAGATTTCAATCCAGGCAGGCACAGTGGAGCAGGCTTGGATGAGATTTTCTTCACCCGGATATACCTCAGTAGGCCACTTCACGGCATCCAGTATAAACTTCGTGCCGGCAAAGAAAGTCCGGAGCACAGTCTTTAAGGTTCTAGCCTTGGCAATGGCATCCTCCTCTGGGGCCGCAAGGTTGGCACCTACAGTTGAAACAAAGGAAGAACGTATCAGTAATCCCGAGTATCATATAATAAAGTAAAGACATGAAGTCAGTCGGCAGCAAAAACTTACTAAGCAAGATGCGATAGGTATCGGTAACCTGGTCCGATAATTTTTTCAGTGCGGTTTGAGCAGTAGTGCACTTCTTCTTGTATTTAGAAACATCCTTCTTCAAGGTTTCCATGTCAGCCTCAAGGGCTTCTCTACGCTTCACCTCCGCAAGAAGAATTTGTTCGGTCTTGAGCAAAACTTCGTCAGACCGGGTTATCTGTGCCTGAAAAGAACAAGGGGCACAAGTATCAGTCGGGTATCATGGCAAGCCGACTATTGAATAAAGTACCAAGCATAACTTCAACAAATTTATGCTCGAAACTTGGGGACTAAGTGTATACTGTGAGATATCAAGTGTTGTTACCTGGTGCTCGGCGGCCATGCGCTCCAGAATATTGCTCTCTGAGGTCTTCATATTAAGGAGAGCGCTCATCAGTTCATCAAAGGTATCATTACCCGTATTAGAGGACCCGGGGCCTTGGAACCTCGGAGAAGGAGTTTTCTTCTTAGCAGAAGGCGGCCTCCGGGTCATTCGAATGTCGGAATCCGATGCTCCCTCTCCCGCACCCAGAGTTGCGGTTTTGCCCTTCTTGCTTGCATGAGAGGCTATCGGATACTCGGCTTCTTGTCTGGCCGGGTTTATTGGTGACGCTTGTTCTTTGCCGCTAGACGCGGCTGTTGTCTTATCAGCCAGGCTCCCCTTACCCGGGTCATCGGTCTCCATATCCTCTTGGTCGCTAATAACGACCGTGGCCCTATAGATAGTATGAGTGAGCAGTTAGTGTACAATCAGGAAAGGGTGATGAAAATGTGATAGAACATCAGGAAAGGGATTTTACCCGGTATTCACCGCAAAGTCCGAAGGGAATTCGCTGCTGGACCCGGCCGAAACTGAAAAGTATCAAGCAAGATTTCATAAGGGAATGGTTCAGGAAGATTGTTTCGTCCGAGAAAGGATAAGATAAATACCAGCGCGCCGAGTCGGAGACAATGAAATACCCGGGTTAAGAGCATCATCACCCGGGTAATTTCGAGTCGCTCTGCGCTTGGTCATGGGCGACTCCTTCAAATATGGCCAGTGGAATAACGTCAAGTTAGCTCATGTATATCATCAAAGGAATACGAATTGAATGCAAGGAGGCGATATGAAACCTTGAGGGCGGCCCCTCGGGGTTTTCTCTTAGATCCGACTTTGACTGTCGGCTCCACTTCCTCCTCGTCACTGGCGGATTCTACTTTGCCGTCAGTCTCTTCTCCTTCATCCTTGTCCTCTGACTCTGGAAGTTATCAAGGTCACAGTTGGAAAATGAAGAACGGGACACGATGAATACAAGGGAATTGCGTGAAGTTCGAAACGCACCTTCATCCGAATTAATGCCCTCCTCTTGCTCCTCTGGGTTTTCGGAGTTAGGAGGAGTTTCAATCTTCCAAAAGGGATCATCATCCTGGGAGGAAGGTATAAGAATAAGGGTTATTAGTCATATCGAGTGGAAGGTGTGAAAGAAAGAGTATGAAAATCGAGTCTTTACCTTGGGGGCTGGGTTCTCCCGAGTGAAGGGTTCTAACCCGGCTATGTTCCGGATTACCTCCATCTTCTCTGTTAAGAAGCTCTTGATAGTTTTGTTGGTATCTTCGGCTGCAAAGCTGTGGGTGGAGTACCGGAGCGAGTCCGTGGCGTGCCCTGAATACTCGTACATCAACTTAGTGCGGATGGAGTTGGGTTGGATCCGGAAATCGACCCAAGTTTTCACCAGGTTAAGCCCAATGAGACCTTGGGCCGACAGAACAGAGATTTTGGCTAGTAAAGGCCGGATGGCCTACCTGTCCGAGTCAGGGGCAAAGGCATTAAAAGATTCAGAGATATCAAGAAGGCCCTCCGAGTAACCCGGCAGTTTCTTTTGGCCGGGTGGGGAGGTGTCTCGGCAGTAGAAGTACGAGAGTTGCCAGTGTTTGACGTGGGAGTTGAGGGTGAGGGGTGGCATCAGAGAATTCTTGCGGCGCTGGATAGAAACCCCGCCGCAAGCGAGAAGTGCCCCGTCACCGCTTTCGCGACACGGTTTGCACTGGAAAAACTCGACAAAAAGAGCCAAACTTGGCGGAGTGCACAAGTATGACTCGGAGAGAACGATGAAGTGGGAGATATTTAATACGGAATTAGGCCCTATGTCAAAAATGCGAAGGCCATAATGGCTTAGAACATCACGGAAGAAAGGATGACCCGGAGGACGGAAGCCCCGGGTCACGTGTTCCACAAAACATATTACCTCGTCCTTCGCCGGGGTAGGCCGGGTCTCGTTGCCCGGCACCCTCCAGTGGATTTCCTTTTGAGGGGGTAGAACCCCTAACTCGGCCAGTTCTTCTAACTTGGCCTTGGTTACCGAAGATCGCGCCCAGTTGGCGGATATGGAATTGGTTGTCTTGGCCTTGGCTGGTGTTTTTCCCTGCTTTTTGGGAGCCATTTGATTGACCTGCAAAGCACAAGGTAGAAGGATACAAGGAATAAGACCCGGAAACCATAAACTGGTCGAATATTGGTGAGTGGCATCGAGACAATATGGAAGTTACATACTATCCGGGTGTCATTTCGTGGAGCAAGGTTCAAGTTATCCGGGTATCAAGCGTCATTATAAAAATCATGGAGGCTTATGCATTAAAAGAATGTTCGAGGGTGATAGATGGTTACACAGGTATCTATTACGAATAAAGGGAGTCGGAAAAGGGAAGATTTTCCGGATGATAGAGGTGAGGGCGGAAAAATTGGGCGGCCCGAGCCCAGGCTAGAGATTCCATTTCTGGATTTGTGGCAAAATTAGCAGCTATGGGCAGTAGGGGAGTAAAGTGAAGTTAGTATCCAATCCATTGGATGGACTAGAGTGAGTACAAGTAACTTAATTCGGCATGACCGGGAAAATGGCCGGCGGGTTGACCTAGATCTAATCTGAAGAAAATCAAGAAATTGCGGAGGACAGTTAACGGGTATGGGAGGCTTACTGGAGGAGATCGAAGCGAAGCTCGACGGAGGCAAATAGCGCAAGATTGGTGCCCCTTTGCGATTCCCGACGGGCCGGTTGGGGGTTTGGCGGCGGATCTTGGCGGCGGTGCAGAGTGCGCTGTGGCGGAGCGTAGCCGGCGGCCGATAGGCTCCGGTGATGCGCGCGGGGTTTCCGTGGTGGCGCTCTGTGAGCTTGAGCACGGAGGAAGAAAGGAAGAGGAATGGGGGAAAGTGAGCCGTTGGGGTTAGGGTTACCCCTACGAGCATATTTATAATGGTTCGTGTGGATAAGTTTGGTTCCACGAGCGGGAGCCGGGGATTGCGGAGTAACGGCTATCTGTTTGAGTTTTGCAAAATACGCTTTAAGTGTTGAACGTGATATCTGGGCAGAAATAAGAAGGAGATATTCTTCATAATATCAAGATCAATTATCGAGTAAAGTGCAGGATCTTGACACTTTTATCAGGGCTTAGACCCGGAAAGCTAAGCCGGGTATTTGGAGAGGAGCCGGGTTACCATATGGCCACCGTGGAGCTGGGCCTAGCTGTTTATCGAAGCGTTTTAACCTAGCCTTCATGCATTCGGGCATTTGATGTTTTTTCAGGGAATAGCAAGCGCTTCAAGGAAGGATCCGTGAAGCCCAAGATATTCTGGGGACTACTGATGGAGGGATGCTAACCCGGTAGGCCAACTCCAAGGTATAACCCGGCCCAAAGGACGCTGCGCAAAGATCCGGCTAAGGGTAAAGAAACTTCTGGAAGGCCCAAGTTTGTAGGCCTCGTAACCCAGATTGTGGGTTACGGTAAAGGAAAGCTAGAGTTTGTATGCGGTGTCCGGGTAGGATTCAGGGTGCGCCTTGGAGAGTAAGCCAGGGGGGTACGGGTGCTTTATAAACCAACCCCCAGGTCTAGTTGAGGGAGATCTGAGAACCCTAGTAGTACCACTTGATATCGAGCATCCAGTGTATACGAGAGATCGAGTTAATATATTGAGATCGGAGACTCGGCGACTTGATCGCCGGCTACCAGATCGAGTTCCATCATGTTTTCCTCTGAGCTAAACCCTCTCCCAAACGTCTGTGTCGTCTTGCCCCAAGATCAGTTACCCCCGGTAACGTCTGCCGTGATAATCCCACGACAGCCCGACTTACTTTACTCGATAATTAACCCTGATATCGCGGAAAATATCTCCTTCTTATTTCTGCCCGGATATCAGGTTCAACACTTGAAGCATATCTCAAAAAATCCGCACAGATGACTGTTATCCCCAAAATTTCCGGATTCCGCCCGTTAGGATAGGTTTATCCGCCCGCATCTTATAAATAGAGCCCAGAGGGTAACTTAGATCCCAACGTTTCACTCCAACCTTCCATTTGCTTCCTTATTCCCTGCACTCCGCAATTCCACAAGAATCTCAAGCCCGCCATCGTAGCAAGGCTGCCGCCGGCCACGTTCATCCTTGAACTATTCCGCGCCGCTGCCAAACTCCGCCACCGCGCCTTCATTCCGCTCATCAAGGGTTGCAGGGGGACATCCAGACCGCGACACCGGCCGCCGCCACGCCAGATTCAAGCTCCTCCCAGTAAGTATTCGTTAAAATAGCTCCGCAATTTTTTGATTCACCTTAGATTGGATCTAGGTCAACCCGCGGGCCGTTTTTCCTGCTGCACCGGATTAGATCGATTTGACGCTCGCTAACTCCTTTAACAACCTGTTTGATGATTACACCCCATCCTCCTACCATTATTAATCACCAATTTCTTCATAGAATCATCCACAAGTTTTCCAATCTAAATCCATTTCATCCCAATTTTCCGCGCATGTCATTGATACCCGGAAAATCCTTCTTCTCCGGTTCTTTTGCTTGCAGTAGATACATGGGCAATCATCCGTCTTCCTCAAACACCTTTCAATACGTAAGTAACCAATAGTTTCTATAATTGCACTTGATACCCGGATACCCTGTAATCTTCACCTCATGGCATGACACCCGGATAATTCTTAGTTTTCATATCTTCTCGATACTTCGTGCATATATTTGGGTAACCCAATATTTCCGGGTTTCATTTCCTGTATCTTTTTTCCTTGTGTTTTGCAGGTTGATCCCATGGCTCCCAAAAGGCAAGGGAAACATCCGGCCCAGGCGAAGACAACCCAATCCATATCCGCCAATTGGGGGCGATCCACTGTTACAAAGGCCAATATGGAAGAATTGGCCGAGTTGGGGGTTCTCCCCCCTCAGAAGGACATTCACTGGAGGGCGCCGGGCGACGAGACCCGGCCCACAACCACCTACGGCGAGGTAATCTGTTTCTTAGAGCACGTGACCCGGGGATTCCGTCCTCCGGGTCACCCTTTCTTTCGTGAGGTCCTGAGCCATTATGGCCTCAGGACATTTGACATAGGGCCTAACTCTATGTTGAATATTACTCACTTCATAGTCCTATCCGAGTCGTACTTGTGCACTCCACCAAGTTTGGCTCTTTTTATTGAACTTTTCCAGTGCAAGCCGTGCCGCTAAAGCGGTGACGGAGCACTTCTCACTTGCGGCGGGGTATCCATCCAACACCGCAAAAACTCCCCAATGCCAACCCTTAATCTGAACTCCCATGTTAAACACTGGCAACTATCCTTCTTCTACTGCCACGACACTTCTCCACCCGGCGAGAAGAGACTGCCGGATTACTCGGAGGGCCTCCTCAATACTTCCGAGAATTTCAACGCTTTCGCCCCTGACTCGGACAGGGAGGCAATCATAACTTTGCTAGCTAAGATAGCCATTCTCTCAGCCCAAGGCCTTCTTGGGCTCAACTTAGTGAAAACTTGGGTCGACTTTCGGATCCAACCCAATTCTATCCGCTCCAAATTGATGTGCGAATACTCGGGGCACACCACAGACGCACTTCGATATTCCACCAAGAGCTTTGCAGCCGGGGATACCAACAAAACCATCAAGGGTTTCTTGACGGAGAAGCTGGAGGTGATAAAGAACATCGCCGGGTTACCCCCATTTACTCGGGAAAACTCGGCCCCAGCGGTAAGACCCGATACTCATAAGTTTATTTCCTCATCTTGACTCGATACTGCTCCTAGTTCTTATTTTCATCTTTCTGTCTCAGGCCGATGATCCTTTCTGGACAGTTGAAACCTCCCCCCCTTCCAGAGACCCGGAAGAAGAAGATGAGCCGGCTGACGGTGATGAAGGTATTTGCCCGGATCTTGTATTATCTTTACTTGCATCATTTTCCTCCCATTTAACTTTTTCCCACGGACACACACTCGGTTCGCAGGGCTGGAGGACGAAGATGAGAAGAACGAGGATGACCCGGAGGCTACCGAATCTGATCAAGAGGCAACGGTTGGAGCCAAGAGGAAGACCAGAGGGGCAGTGTCCAAGGTTCCTTTCTCTTCTATATCCTCTGAACCTTACTCCTTCGATGCCATGCGACAACTTAACCATCAATTATCGAACTCGTCGTACTTGAAGGATTCTCTTCCAGCCAAGCGCAGAGTAACTCGGAGTTCCCCGGGTGAGGATCCCCTTAACCCGGGCATCTCCACCTCCCCCGTCCATCATGCCAGTGCTCCTCCGCCTCGTCCTTCCAATTCTCCTCGGCGCCACCCTTCTCCTAACCATCCACGTGCCGGGCAATTCCGGGTTCCGCTATCGGTCCCTTTGACATCTTCGTCTGCTTCCAGCAGCGAGCTCCCGCCGGATTATGCCGTAAATACCGGGTAAGTTTTTGCTATATGACATCCTTTGATACCTGACAATTTTCAATCACCATTGCTAACTGCCTCTTCTCATCTTTCTTTAGCGCTCAAGTCACCGTTAGTGACCCGGAGAATGTGGAGATGGATAACTGGGAGGCGGATAACCGTCAGACAGAGGAGCCGACTGAGAACGTAGACGCCGCGACTGGCGGTGATACTGAGAACAACCAGGAACAAGGCCCCTTGGGCGATCCACTTCACCAAGCCGCCGGGTCTCCTGAGTCATCCGAACCAGTGGACGAGGAGATCGAGGTTCCGGACACGAGGATGGGTTCTCCCAACCCGGATACCCAGACTGTCCGGGTCTCGACTCCAAGAGCGGGGAAAGCTCCCCAACCAGGCGACCAGGCTGCCTGCTCTTCTGGTGTCCGACCCGAAGACATGACGTTTGCCCAGATGCTCGAAGCCCTACGCACTTTGAGGGCTGATGAAGAAAATATCTTGGAGGCTTTAATAACCAAACACGAGGTAAACCCGAAAAATATTGCTTGTGTCCTTATCTAGCCCCCAAGTTCCGAGTGAATTGACTCACAATTTGCTTGGAATTTTACGGTATAACCGACTGATAGCTTTCCCCTTCCTTGCATCCGTGCAGTCCTTCGTGACTCAATCTGAGGAGAAACTGGCATAGGCCACCAAGCTCATTGAAAAGGAGGTGGCTCTGCGTGAGGCGGCCGAGGCTGAGGCCAGGAGGAGTAGGACGATAATGAAGAAGTATAGGAGGAGGGCTCACACAGCAGAAGATGATCTAACGAGCCTTTCTGTTCAAATTGCTGATACGTATCGTGCTTTGCTTGGTACGTTTCTTCATCCGGGTTATCCTTCTGATAAATAGCCGGAGTTTCCTGACTCATGTTTCCATTTATGCAGGTCCGGATGAAGTGATGCCGGACGAGGATGACATTGCCAGGCTAAAAACTATCAAGAGCGTTATCCGGCATCTATGCGCCGGAACCAAATGGATCCTTCAAGAAATACGGTGGTCGGGTAAGGGGCATGTCGACCTGAAGAGAATGCTGGACGCCTGCTCCACTATCCCCGAGTTGGAGTAACCCGGGGACTTGCGCTTGCTAAGGCTTACTTCCCTAAGCTCAAGCTAGCCAAGCTTATGGGCGGTTTCCCGGAATTCAAGCTTGATGGGTCCAAGTTCTCCGTGAAGGATTTCCAGGCCGTCCAGAAGGAGGTCCGTTACCCGGCCAGCGTGATTGCTGATGGCCTGGATGTCGATTCCATCGTTCCTGCATATGATGCTGCTGGTGAAGCGGTTAAGTCGGATCTTCCCGAGCCGTATGACATGCTGGCCCGATGGAAGGAGGAAGCTGCTAAGTTGAGGGAGGAGGCTGCCAAAAAGAAGGCTGAAGCCGATTCTGCGCCCGCTACCTCCACACCAGTCGTTCCTCCTCCTGCGCGAGCCGGTACTACTGATCCGGGTGCTGCTGTTACCCCAAGTGATGGCAAGGGCAAGGCGAAGATGGACTCCGCGGCCTAGAACGCCGAGTGATACCTGATACCTGATGCTACTTCATACGCGTCAGTTGGTCGATGTGTCGTTAAAACAACTATTTTTGGATGGTGCGCCTGTGCACCTTTGATACTATTTACCGGAGTTTGTAATGCATTCTAAGTTCTTGATACACTTTGTGCTTCTTCTGATCGTTTAAATTTATCCACTTTTGAGTCAACTTGTTCTTGATATCTGACTTTCTTTACGATTCCTTTTGTGAGACTCGGTTTCCGAGTTTCATGGGTGTTGACGAGCGGACTTGCTTCTAAGTCCCCAAGTCCCCAAGACTCGGATGTTTGGGTTTTTTGAGCCTTAGCAACTAAGCTACTTTTTCTTTTCCAAAATCCCGAATCGCCAAGACCCGAATTTCCGAGTCTGGGATATGTGGTCTTTTCGAAGAGAACGAGTTTGTTGTTTGCTAAGCCCAAACCCAGAGCCGTTTCACATAGGTAATGAAGTTATGCTTGATAAACGTTGAGTTTCCAGCTATTAGCCTTATACTCTGCATAACTTGTGGTTTAGATGACCCTTTTGACAATCTTGTACTATAAGCCGGCTTTTGCATGGATATCATGTTGTTACATCTGTACGAAAACAGGGTCAACCAAGTCCCATTGGGCTTCATGGCTGATTGTAATCGTAAGCGAGCAAATCATGCCATTTTAGTGCGAGTCACATCGAGCTTAAGTAAGAAAAGTCAAGAAAATTTGGCTCCTTTGTCCGGTTATAAGATTGCAGCCGTACTCGTTTGCGAGTAATCGGCCCTTATAACTCATAGGCATCAAGGTCGGGTCTTTGAGTTTGCAACTGTGCTATTCAAGCAATCAGCCCCCAAGACCTATGTATATGCAACATACTGAGAGTGAAGAACATAAGAATAACCACCTCTTTACTTGATATGAAAAAGTTAGGTCAGCAAGCCGCCTCATTAAAAACCCATCCAGTCCCCAAGGGTACCCTGGATAGGAAAAGAGTACGTCTGAAACCTGCTGCCTGTTACATCGTGCAATTCCACTTGCCAATATAGTCTTTACTAAGTATAATATGGACGTAGCTGAGCCACGTTCCATGGTATGTCTCTTTCTTGCATAGATGAAGTGGTATGAGCGGTGTCATTAACTGTAGCCGACTCTTCCCTTGCATCTACCAAGTAATATGATCCATTATGCAGATTCCGGCTTATGATAAAGGGTCCTTCCCATGGTGGTGATAATTTGTGTTTTCCTTCGTTTGACTGTACCAGGCGCAGAACCAGGTCTCCTTCCTGGAAGACCCGGGTTTTCACGCGCCGGCTATGATACCTCCGTAAATCTTGCTGATATATGGCTGATCTTTCCAGGGCTTGTTCCCTTTGTTCTTCTAACATATCTACGGCGTCCTGCCGGGTCTTTTCGTTCTCCACTTCGACGTAAGCTGATACTCGCGGTGAATCGTGAATAATGTCACTCGGTAACACTGCTTCCGCACCATAGACCATGAAGAAGGGTGTCATCTGAGTGGATCTGTTAGGTGTAGTGTTGATACCCCAAATCAGGGAAGGAAGTTCTTCGACCCATGCACCAGCAGCCCTGATACAGGGAACTCGCAATCGTGGTTTTAATCCGCGAAGCAATTCTTGGTTTGCCCTCTCCACTTGTCCATTGGCCTGTGGATGAGCCACTAATGCTACATCAAGCCGGATTCCATTGTTGCCACAGAACTTTTCCATCTCACCAAGGGACATGTTGGTTCCATTGTCGGTAATTATGCTGTGGGGATACCCGAACCGGTAGATAATTCTTTTCAGGAACTTGACTGTTGTAGCTGCTTCGCAATTAGTAACTGGCATAACCTCAACCCACTTGGTAAACTTATCAATAGCCACTAAAAGATGTGTCTTCTTGCAAGGTGACATATGAAAGGGGCCAACCATGTCCATACCCCAGACAGCGAACGGCCAAGTTAACGGGATGGTCCGTAATTCCATAGCCGGCACATGGGTTTGGCGAGCGTACCTTTGACATCCGTCACACCTTGCTACTAATTGTTCCGCATCTGCTAGAGCCGTGAGCCAGAAGAATCCGTGTCGATAAGCCTTGGCCACAAGGGATCTTGTGGATGCATGATGCCCACAATCACCTTCATGGATTTCCTTGAGAATCTGTCGGCCTTCTTCTGGTGCCACGCAGCGCAAAAAGACCCCCGCGGCGCTTCTCTTGTATAACTCCCCATTGATGATAGAATATCCCTTTGCTCGCCGCAAAATTTGCCTTGCTAACACCTCTTGCGGTGGTAACTCGCCTCGTGATAGGTAGGCCAAAAACGGTTCTGTCCACTCGGGAATAGCACGTACAGTGGCCACGAGTCCTAAATCCGGGTCTTGATTTGCCAATTCCTCCTCTGACTCGATTTTAACTGATGGCCGCCATAATTCGTCCAGGAAAACGTTAGGTGGAACCGGCTCTCTACGCGAGCCGAGTCTAGCGAGGGCGTCGGCTGCCTCATTCTTTCTTCTGTCTATATGCTCCACCTCATACCCGGAAAAACATCCTGCAACCCTATCAACTTCCCTGCGGTATGCTGCCATAGTTGCGTCCTTTCTATCCCAAGTTCCTGACACCTCCTGTACCACAAGGTCCGAATCTCCGAAGCATCGTATCCTCTTAATGTTCATCTCCTTGGCTACCTTTAAGCCATGCAATAGGGCCTCATACTCGGCCACGTTGTTGGAACAGTCAAAGTGAATTTGTAGTACGTAACTCAATTTGTCTCCTTTGGGTGATGTTAGCACCACTCCAGCTCCTGATCCCTCGTACTGCTTTGATCCATCGAAGTGCATGATCCATGACTCGGAGTTTGGAACCATGGTAGTCATGCCTGTGTGTGTCCAATCATTAACGAAATCAACCAAAGCCTGAGATTTGATTGCTGACCTGGGCTCGTAGCTGATGTGATAATCCCCCATTTCTATCGCCCATTTGGCTATTCTTCCGGTTGCATCCGAGTTTCTGATGATATCCGACATTGGTATTGAGCTAACCACTGTTATGGGATGTTCCTGGAAATACGGCTTCAGTTTCCGGCTGGCCATAAAGACCCTGAAAACCAGCTTTTGCCAATGCGGATAGCGCTGCTTTGCCTCTGATAATACCTCACTGACATAATAAACCGGCCTCTGGACTGGATAACCTTTCCCATCCTCTTTACGCTCCACAACCACTACTGCACTGACGGCTCGGGGGCCAGCTGCCACGTATAGCAACATAGGCTCTTTAGGACCTGGGGCCGCTAGTACTGGTGCTTCAGATAACTGCTTCTTTAGTGCCTCGAACGCCTCATCCGCCTCTTGATCCCATACAAATTTGTCGGATTTCCTCAAGAGCCGGTACAAGGGTATTGCCTTTTCTCCGAGTCTTGATATAAATCGGCTCAAGGCTGCTATGCAGCCCGTGAGCTTTTGAACATGCTTCAAATTTTCCGGCTTTTTCAGACTTTGGATAGCTTTGATTTTGTCCGGGTTTGCTTCAATTCCTCTCTCGGAAACGATAAAGCCAAGTAATTTCCCGGCTGGAACTCCAAATACGCACTTTGTCGGGTTAAGCTTCATCTGATACCTCCTTAAGTTCTTGAACGTCTCCTTTAGATCATCGATAAATGTTTCTGACTTCCTGGTCTTGATAACCACATCATCCACATAAGCATGGACGTTGCGTCCAATTTGGTCCTCGAAGCACTTCTGAATACACCGTTGATTAGTTGCGCCAGCGTTCTTCAACCCAAACGTCATGGTTTTGTAACAAAAGGCCCCAAAAGGGGTTATAAATGATGTTTTCTCCCAATCCTCCCTCTTGAGCTTAATCTGATGATACCCGGAATACGCATCCAGGAAACATAATAGGTCACTTCCAGCTACCGCATCTATGATCTGATCTATCCTTGGTAGCGCAAACGGATCCTTTGGGCAATGCTTGTTGGGACTCGTAAAATCAATGCACATCCTCCACTCATTGGTCTTTTTCATCACGAGAACCGGATTTGCTAACCAATCCGGGTGAAATACTTCCATAATGAAGCCGGCTGTCAGCAGCCGCGCGATTTCTTCTCCTATAGCTTTCCTTCTTTCCTCGTTCATCTTCCTTAGGCCCTGCTTCACAGGCCTGGACTTAGGGTCTACGTGCAAACTGTGTTCTGCCAATTCTGTGGGGATACCCGGCATGTCGCTAGGTGTCCAGGCGAATACGTCCGCATTCGAACGAATAAACTCCACAAGTGCCTTCTCCTGCTCGCTGTCCAAGTTAGACCCTATAGTAAATTGCTTAGTGGGATCACCTTCGTCAAAAGCTATCATCTTGGTGTCCTGTGCTGCCTTGAATTTTGCTCTTTCGTCCTCAGTATTCGGCCTTTTCAATGCGGTTCCATCATCCGGATCTACTTGAGACCGATAATACTTGAGTTCTTCTTTTCTGCAAGCTTGCTCGGCCATTACCGAATCTCCTTCGTCGCACTCAGCCGCTATATCCCGGCTTCCATGTATGGTGATGGTCTGCTTAGGACCCGGAATCTTCAGCTGTAAATACACATAACACGGCCTGGCCATGAATTTGGCGTAAGCCGGTCTTCCAAATAGTGCGTGATAAGGACTGCGCAATTTGACCACCTCGAACGTCAGCCACTCAACTCGATAATTATCCGTTGATTCTCCGAAAGCTACCTCCAATGCGATTTTCCCCTTGGGACATGCCGAGTGACCCGGCACTATTCCATGAAAAATTGTTGAGCTTTTCTGTAGCTGGGACTCTTTGAGACCCATGCGTGAAAAAGTTTCCCAGTACAAGATATTGATGCTACTTCCACCGTCCATCAGGACCCTTTTTAACTCGTAACCATTAACCTGTGGTGCGACTACCAATGCTAAGACTCCTGGGTGCTCTATTCTTTCCGGGTGATCTCTTCTGCTCCACGTTATCTCTTGTTCCGCCCATCTCAGGTATCCCGGAACAGCCGAGGAAACCGAGTTCACAGCTTGCTTGAGTATCTTTTTGTCCCTATTAGAAGTTCCTGTAGTATGCACATGATATTGTCCTTTTAAATCAGATGTACGTACCATACCGATGAAGACGCTGATCTGGCCGATCGTCACAATAGATCCGGATTCGGGGTGATCCGACTCTGGCCCCCAGCCGGAATCGTCCACCATCTTCTCCCCTTCGTGGTCGATGTAGATCTCGCCGACGACAAGATTCTCCATGTTTTTCTGAGCTTCTCCCGTGATGTAAACACCTTTGGACGCAGGCCCCACGGTGGGCGCCAACTGTCGTGGGATAATCACGGCAGACGTTACCGGGGGTAACTGATCTTGGGGCAAGTCGACACAGGCGTTTGGGAGAGGGTTTAGCTCAGAGGAAAACATGATGGAACTCGATATGGTAGCCGGCAATCAAGTCGCCGAGTCTCCGATCTCAATACATTAACTCAACTCTCGTGTTACACTGGATGCTCGATACCAAGCGATATTGCTAGGGCTCTTAGATCTCCCTCAACTAAACCTAGGGGTCGGTTTATAAAGCACCCGTACCCCCTGGCTTACTCTCCAAGGCGCACCCTGAACCCTACCCGGACACCACATACAAACCCTAACTTTCCTTTACCGTAACCCACAATCCGGGTTACGAGGCCTACAAACTTGGGCCTTCCAGAAGTTTCTTTATCCTTAGCCGGAT
This sequence comes from Alopecurus myosuroides, assembly GCA_028641055.1. Classification (NCBI taxonomy): domain Eukaryota; kingdom Viridiplantae; phylum Streptophyta; class Magnoliopsida; order Poales; family Poaceae; genus Alopecurus; species Alopecurus myosuroides. Next base: position 171,483,806 of record CM054061.1, read on the forward strand.
CTTGCGCAGCGTCCTTTGGGCCGGGTTATACCTTGGAGTTGGCCTACCGGGTTATTATCCCTCCATCACCATGTCCTCGGGATCGAGGTCGATAACGCCGCTGGCGCTACTCGGTCCCGCGGGCGCCTCGGAGAGTTCAGCATCAATGGGATCCGTGGAGGAAAGGAAAAACATAGGGGTAAAGAAAATGCAAGTGCAAAGCATCCCGGTCAAAAGAGGCAAAGGAACAAAAAATATGCAAACATAAAGCATGTCGGAAGTAACTTACCCGTCAATCGTAGGCCGCAGGTTCTTTCGGTGTTTCGCTGTGACCTTGCCACCCTTGGGCCCCTTGTTCCCGGACTTCTTGTGCCTCTTGGGTGGAGGCGCAACGGCGCCGCTTCCGGCCCTCTTCTTCAGCTCCACAGGGGCGGCAATAGATACGGGTGCCGCGTCAACCACCTAATCTTCCAAGTCAGCTGAGAACAAGGAAAAAGCAATACGCAAATGAGACCGAGAAGGGGTTAGATACCTCTAAAAGAGTACAATCGTCATCACTATCACCTTCATCATCCTTGGACCAGTCCCGGATTGAGGCCGGGACTCGGGACTTACCGGCTTGAGCAGGGGGGTGAGCGAGCAGAATGGGAAGCGTATCCTGATTGTCGAATTGCTCGACATCGTCCTCAGTCCGGTCAGGTTTCCAGTTGTCTGGGAGGACCGTCTTGTTTTCCTCTCTCTGGCGATCAAAGTGCTGCACATGTGAAGCACAAAGCATAAATAGCATTACTAAGCGAACTCGGAGGATACCGAGATGCACTCTACTCGGTAGGGTATGCAAAACATAAATCATAAGGAAGTAATTGAACTCGGAGGATACCGAGATGCACTCTACTTGGTAGGGTATGCGAAACATAAAGCATAAGGAAGTAATTGAACTCGGAGGATACCGAGATGCACTCTACTCGGTAGGGTATGCGAAACATAAAGCATAAGGAAGTGATTAAACTCGGAATATACCGAGATGGAAGCAAGTCGGTAGGATGGAAAATACTTACTCGGGGCGCCCGCCTATCTTGGCTGTAGGGCTTGAATCCCCAATCCCAAGTCTCTGTGAGGGTGACCTTGGCGATGCACTTGGCCCAGATGGCCACCTCCTTTTTGCTGAGCTCGAAGGTGGTGGTGCGCGTGCAGTCTCGGGCCCCGCCCATGAAGCACATCTTGTGGGCCCTGAGCTGCAGAGTCAGGACCCGGTGGCTCACCCAGGTGGCAATCAGGTCATCAGCTCGGAGCCAATCTTTGACGAGCTGCTTCAACCGGTTGGTTGCGAGGTTCACCTCGGGTACAGTCTTTCTCGGATTGTACTTCCAGTTTACCCTCGCAGTGGGCGGGTCGATGCTGAAGGGAGGAAGTTTGATGAGATCCTCCTGCTCGGAGCCCTCCTTCTCGGAATCCTTCGGGTTGGGATTCTTCATATAGAAGAATCCCCTCTGCCACTTGCGGCAAGAATCAAAACCCTGAACTCGGGGTACTCGGTACTGTTCCGATAGACAATCATGGCCGTGCCACATTGGGTCATGGTTTTGGGGGCATTTGGATTAATAGTGTTTGGGAGAGCTTGTTGGCGGAAGTGGAAGTACTAGGCCCAGATATCTACCATGGGGTAGACGCCAAGATACAAAAGTAGAAAGCATAGTAATTGCATTGGACAGAAGATGGTGGGGTTGCAAACCGAAGTGGTGAAGGAATTTCTGCATGTACTCGGAGATGGGGAGGACAAATCCGCGCTTGAAGTAGCTCAGGAAGATGACGCGTTCGTCGTCTCCATGTTGGGGCTCCATCTCATCGCCGGGAGGCTGGCAGATCAAGCCCGACGGCACGCGGCGTGTGTTGACCAGCCACTGGATATCCGAGCGTCCACATTGGAGCCCTCCTAGGCTCCGCGAGTGGACGCGGTCCCGTCGAGGTTGAGGTCGTCCACGGGCTCGATCTCCGTCATGGCGAGTCTGGATCTCGGCTCCTCCGAGTAGCACGCGGGCGCGAGGACGGGCTCAGGCCATAGAGGACGAAGAAGATTGGCGGTGGCGCGGAAGATGAACGTCGTGGCGTGCCTTCCGCGGCGAGGAGCTTGGCGAAGAACGGCAAGGAGGGAAGCAGTACGGCAATGGCATGGAGTCGCAGAGATTCGTGAAGCGCGGTGAGGATTCTTGTGCGCGGCGGCGCTCCGATGAGCGGTGTCGCGCAGTGTTGAAGTGCTCTCTTCTATGCACAGCGGTGTTCAACGGCGTGTAGCGGAGCGGTGTGCTCTCTCTGCGTGTGGGCGAGGAGGAAGGAGAAGGAGAAGAGGCAAATGGCGAGGAAAATGAGACGAGGGGCGAGGCATGGGTATTTATACCCCTAAACGCAATAACTGCTCCGGATCAGATGCGGGAACGGTCGTGGGCTCGTGGGAATTACTGTGTCCAGAGAAACGCACATAACAAAGTTATTGCGCGTAACTGGCACAGTATCCCACATCGTGCGGCGTGGGCACTTGAGTGCTTTTCTGCGAACAGACGCGACGGTGCGTGGGCCCGTTGTGCAGTGAGGGGTGTGGCGCGTGCGCTGCAACCGCATAGGAACCGAGGCGACGTGGGCAGCTGTTTCGCGCCACATGTTGAGCCTTACACGCGAAGATAACTAGGCAATCTCAGTTTGAACGGCAAAATCTGTGGAAAATTGGGTAAGGGCTGGGATCTCGGTAAAAACCAAGGCAACACGGTCTACTCGGTCGTTGATTAAAAATCCATTATGAAGGGTACGAGAAGAATCCGAGTTTGTGGTGAAACTCGGCCGAGATGGGAGCATCTCGGATAGGCATCTTGGAGGTTATTGGTTTAAGCTGTCACGGCCTGGCGTCCGAGTTCACCAGACCATACCAGCTTCGGGGACTAATGTCGGGGGGCTACCCCCGAGTAGGGGCAAGATTGGTAAGAAATAACGTTTGAGGTACTGCCTGCCGAGTTGGGCCGTACCGATTAGGAAGGTACCGAGATGGATCTATCTCGGTAGGAAGGACAATGAGCCAAGTGAAGAAAGGAGTATTCTCCGGATTGACCGAGTAGCGTTTGGTGGGTCCAGACAGATAAAGATCTTGCTCTTCTTGGCGTGCGGTTCAACTTACTAGGCATGATGATGCGTATGCATATGCTGGTACAATGCGATGTATGGGTGAGGCCATGTGATGTCTCTGACAAGGGGGACAAGACATATCAGCGACCACGACAGCGGAGACTTTCGGTGTCTGTCAGCGGAGAAGCGGAGGCGTGCGCTACGGCACAGTGTGTAGTCACCTAATCCTGTACTAATAGTAGGTGGCCACTAGTGTATAAGGTGGCCACACCCCTCCTGTGTGAGGGTCGCTCGTTACGTGAGAAGAGAAGTGTTGCTAGTTTGTTTAGAGAGAGATAGCAGTAGAGCTTCTTCTTCCTCTAGCTCCTTGAGTTTGAGGAACACTTGTACTCGATCACCAGATATACAGAGAGAGAGGCAGGAGTAGGGGTGTTACCTCCACACGAGGGCCCCGAACCTGGGTAGATTGTGTTGTTTGCCGTGTAGTGAGCGCTCTAGCTAGGCGTGCGATCCCTCCCCGGATACCCACAGTGTCCATCGGCCCCAAACTTAAGCCATCATATGGCATCTGTCTTTACCTCACCACGACAATTAGAGATATTTCAGTTTGAGTTATGAGTACTAAAAGTGTGATGATTCATTGTAAAATAGAGTGTTGCCCCTACCAGTGAGGTTATATATAAAAAATAAAAAATAAAGAGAAAAAGCCCAAAAAAGAGAAGAAAAAAGAGAAAGAAAGGGCAAAAGAGAGATAATAAAGAGAGAGGGGGCAGCACTACTATCATTTATTCCACACTTGTGCTTGTTTAGCATCATTACTTCAGTTTGGAGAGAGTTTTCATATTATGACTTGCATAACTATGTGCGGAACTTACATTATAGAACTTGGCTTGTATATTCCAATGATGAGCCTCCTAAAAATTGCTTTACATCTTCGTGAGCAAGCAAGTTTGATGCACCCCCACTAGTTCTATTGGAGAGCTTTCATACACTTATAGCTCTATGTGCATCCGTTGTGTGGCAATAACTACTCCTTGCATTATTTCGATTATAAGAACTGTTCAAAATATTGGTCGATATTCCGATAAATCGGCTGATTTATCGCTTGGTGTCTAGCCAATAAGATGAATCAGCCGATATTCCGATATTTTGACCGATATTCCAATAAATCGGTTGATTTACCACTTATCGGGGGTCGACCGGTAAGTTCCCGATAGGCGATATCTTGAACCTTGATTATAAGACTTCCTCTTGTCTAATGATCACTTTCAGTTGCGTGGGACTTTCTTCCATTGACCATCCAAACCCCCCATAATGTTCTTTTAGCCACAACATCATGGTGCCAAGAACTAATACAGAGCGCTTGCTTGTTTTGTGTGCACAAATATTTTAATGATTTTCCTACGTGCATATTGTTGTCACTTGACTTGATCCTAACAGGAGTTGTTGTGAGAGTTTCATGACTTGGATGATTATATTGTTGTTCTTGAAGCTTAAATCATCTTTAATATACTTTTCACAGTTGATTGTCTTTTAATATTGATTCATTGAATTTTTTTACTTTGTTCTTCGTAATGTTTTATACATTATTCTATTTGATATCAACTATAAACCACATCATTTATTCATTTGATCCTAGTTTACATGCTTTGCATTACTATGATGATCAAGTTTATGTTGTTAGCATGTTAGCTCAGAAATTATTTGTTTTGTCGTTTACCTACTCGAGGATGAGTAGGAACTAAGCTTGGGGATGTTGATACGTCATAAATGTATCTATAATTTCTGATGTTCCATGTTGTTTTCATGCCTTATGCTACATGTTTTCCTTACACTTCATGTCTTTTCTATCGATTTCCCGGGACTGACCTATTGACAAGATGCCACAGAGCCAGTTCTTGTTTTCTGCTGTTTTTAGTTTCCGAAAACTTGTTCTGGAAATATTCTCGGAATTGGAAATTTGAAGCCCGGAAGTCTTAGAATTATCGAAGGTTCCACGGAGTCCCGAAGAGGCCCGGAGGGGGCCATGCCATAGGGCGGCGCCCCCCTGGTCGTGCCTGGTGGTGGTGTGGGCCCCTCGGGCGTCCATCGCCATTGCCCTTTCGCCTATATATTGCCCCCTGATACGTCAACCCTAGATATATACCACTTTTCCACGAAAAACACCTGAGGCCGCCGTCATCGTCAACCCGAGATCGGGAGGGTTCTCGAGTTCTCCCCGGCACCCTACGGGAGGGAAAATCATCACCGGGACGAAAAACACAACATGCCCGCATCTGGAGTGATGCGTGAGTATCTAGATGGTTTTCCACTCCACTTTATGCCTCATGTTTGGATCTCGTGAGCTGCATCACATCATCGAGATCATCTTATTGCAATGCTACATGTTGTGTTTGCTGGAATCCGATGATTATTGAATGCTATGTCTTTTGATTATCAATCTATCATGTTATCTTCATGTGTATGTTATTTATGATCTTGCATGCTCTGTGTTGTTAGTAGATGCTCTGGCCAAGTAGATGCTAGTGACTCCAAGAGGGAGTATTTATGCTCGATAGTGGGTTCATGCCTCCTTTGTATCTGTGCTCGAGTGACAGAAACGTGATGTCGCACCCTGGGTTTCTAGAGGATACTCCTCGCACGAACTGGAAGTCAGGTGCTTGGATTATGGGGCATAACTGCTCCCACGTCCCAGCTTCCTGGTAGGCCTGCGCTTATGCGCGACAACACAAGCCCTGCTTCCACCGTCGAGGTAAACTATCCGCTAGGAACCTAAAGGCACTACTGTCGACGTACTTCATAATCAAACACGCACGGTACGTCAACAGTTTGGTACGAATGATAGCACAGAATGTCTCTAAGACACAAAAGAATGAAATAAGTGCAACTGGCCTTCACTAAGGCAGAAAACATCGAATACAGTCATATAGAGGACACATGTCCCAACATATCATCCATTACAACAGCGGAAGCAATCAAAGGGTCTGAGTACAGACAAATCCATGGCTTAAGAAGCCTGAGAACATAAAGGAAACGAAGCCCATCCACGAAGGTCTGGATCCTGCCCTGGTCCAGCTAACTACTCGTCTGCAGCGTCATCGAACTCCACAAAGTAGCCATCCTGGGTAGCATCGTAGTCGTAGTAGTACTCTGCGTAAACCACAGCCCCAACGGGGTCAGTACATCCAAGTACTGGCAAGCAAGACTCACAGTTCATCAAGGAGTTACCCGTCAACACAAGCGTAGATGCTTGGGATCAACGGAAGAAAGGGGGTGATATACAAGTTGCTGCTGGCTGCCCTAACCAACTACAGAATATAACTACAAGTTCCGGCTAATAGAAAAGATAAGATCGAGGATTGTAACCAACTGAAAGATAAATTCAACCAAAACCCATCCTGGATCTCGCCCCTTATCCAAAGAAGCAATCCGAGGATAACTCACACAGTTATGATAAGGTGAATCAAATTATTGTGTGAATAACCTATTACTAGTCATGTTATTAATCATTGGGTGAAACATGATTGATCATTATGTTGAAGTTGTCCTGAGTACTTGTTAGCCAGTACTTTCACCAAGTAATCCATAACCGCGGAAAACACGGCTTCTCGAGAAGATTATCCCTGCAGGGTTGCACCAATTTGGCCGTACACTCAAGAATAACCCGCCAGATGGGAAGCTAACCCACCAAGCGGGGTACTCTACACAACCAACCATTCTCCGCATCAAGCCCAAAGCACCTTGGGCGCACGGCTAATCGAGCCCAGAAGAAAATGGACCCTCATAGCACTCTAAGAACGTGTCCCCCTATATGCCGACTACAAAAGTTCCACCCTGCGCTGGGCTCGCAAAAACATGCATGCGGCAAATGGAAAACACGAACTAAATGAGGCGATTTGGACGAGATGCGAATCAGGTCAAGTTGAGGGGGGCGCCCATACTCGCTTCCCAAATGCGGGTAGTGCGCTCATCATGGATCAGTAGACAAGACCCTTTTCCTATTAGGGTCGACACTAGCAGGCTCCAAAACCACTCATGGGCCTCCTGCCGGTGCCTTATCATCAAGTTATTATTACCATTAGCAATTAACAGGATTGATTGATTAATAACGAGCCCCGGTACAGGATAATAAGATAGTAACAGTAGTAACCGACAACAGACTCGAGTAAAAGCAACCCTAAGCATGCTAGGTAATAACAGGCACAAGCAATGGCTGTAGGTATGGAGGTGGTGGCAATATCATGGCTCAAGGTATCATGTGATGGGTTCGGAGAACAAGCAACGATACATAGGGCTAGCAATAGTAGACAAAAGATAGTATCGACAACAAGTGTGGAAAGGAACTCTATGATTCATGTGAGTGATAACTTGCCTGGCAGCTCAGTCTCGTACTGGGCTAGGTCCTGAGTAGTGGTGTCGTAAGGCTCGTCGGTACCAACGTCGTCGTCTAATCGAGAAGAAGCAAAAACAACAACGAAGGAAGACAGGCAATCAATACATGGCATAGGTGCACAAACATTGGATGATGCATGTCATGTTTAATAGATGCACCAAAATAACTTGCTTGACATGAAACACAAGTTTAAATGGATTCCATATGCAAAAGGGTGCATATGGAAGCCCATGCTTGTAGTTGAATTAATTGTTCTATCACTAAGCATCATGTGTAAGTGACTTAGTATGATGCATGCATGATGAGGAACAATAAGATAACAAAGTTAATTGCAATTGGAATGATAGTTTATCATTTTTAGAAAACATTAACAAGTTTGGAAATTAGTTACTTAATGGTGTTGAACAAGTATTGATTGTTTTCAACAATTTAAAGTATGCAAAACCAATTACAAATTTTATATTTAAAAAGATTATCAAATTTTAGTTGGATTACATGTTTCACAATTTGAAATTGGACTTAGGATTAATTATTTAGGAATTAAACAATATTAAACAATTTTTAATTGAATTAAGCAAGAATTAAATAGTTTGGGCAATTTAAATTATTCAAACCAGAAAACAAAATTTATATTTGAATAGAGCATTCAAAATGGTGTGAAAAACATATTTTATTTGAATTATTTGAAAACAGTATGAATTAGTTATGAATTATTTCAATTTGCATTTGAATTATTCAGATTTGAAATTTAAATGAATTTTGAATATTCAAAACAGAACACAGATTGCATATTTGGAAAGATTAGGAAATTTGGATCAGAATAGATATCAAGTTTGTATTTATTGGATTTGCAAAATGAAAGTTATGGAATTTCAAAGTTTTGATTTAATTCTGCTATTTAAAAGTAAATAGAAACTAAAACAGATTGGTTTTTGTTTCTTTTTATACGCACTGAACGTACACCCAGCCACTGCCAGGGGGGCCCAATGGGACCGTGTGCTTGCGTGGCAAGTGGGGTGGATGACTGGTGGGCCACGGTTGTCAGAGGGAGATGCAAAAATGGTTTTATTCCGCGCCCGAGAGAATCGAACCCGCGACCCCCCCGTGCGCGCGCTGTTCCCTGAACCAGCTGCGCTGCGCTGCGTTTCTGTCAGTTAACAGGGCGCGGACAGGTTGAGGTGTTGCTCGCGGATCTGAAACTCACTGACGAAACACCCGACTGCATCTTCGTCAGAGCAGAGGGACACCGGCGGCGATCAACGGAAGCAGGCGCTCGTGCTGGTGATGTTGTGGTGGCGATGCGTGCATACCTGGACGTGCAACGGAGAGGGAATGAGATGGGAGGGTACGGTGTTGCTCACCGTGACTGTAATCGAAGCAGAGGCCCGGGGCAGCGAGTTCGACGGCGACAGCGGCGAGCCCGTGGACGGCGGCTTGGCTACAGAGGCTCTCCGGGGTTCCTCGGGTGTGCAATCGAAGGAGGAAGAAGAGGCGACGAGGTTGCAGGGTTTTGGTAGCTAGGAGGGAGTCGAGGGTGGCGGTGGCATGGCGAGGTTCAGAAGCGGCGCTCCGGTGAGGGTTCAGAGCAGAGGGGGGAAATGGACGGAGAAAAGGTGGCGATCGGCGGCGCTGCGAGGTGGAGGCGGAAACCCTAGAAGCTTAGGGCACAGCTAGGGGCCAGGGCGTGCTTTTATAGGCCCGCGGAGCTCTCCTGGCCGCCGGAGTCGCGCGGGGGCCGCCGTGGCTCCGCTGGATGGTCGCCGTACGGGAGGGAGAAAGCGGATTAGGCGTCGCACGAATCTCAGCGCACCCCGAAGCGGTAAGTGGTGCTGCGCGGGCTGGGCTGCGGTGCGCGCGCGTAGGGCTAGGTGGGCTGGGCCAGATGCTTAGCTGCCGCGCGCTTTTCTATTTTATTCTTTTCTGGTTTTTATTTTTTTTGTACTTTTGCTTTTGGAAGAAAACTGTTAAGGATTTATTTGAGAAAAATTATAGAAAAATTAAGTTAAGCTATTTAGACAATTAGAAACCACATTATCAACTTGGATTTCAAAAATTGAAATTTAAAATTATGGTTTGTGTTTGAATTCAAAATAGAGGGATTTTTGAGTTTAATAAAACATGAATAACAAAATAGGGTTACCCCTAGGGTTTTAGAATGATTTAGAGGGTAGAAAAGTTTGGTGATTTTCATGGTTTCCCAAAAGGTACTGATTTGATAATTTGGAAATGGTTTGAATTTAATTGGTGGAATTAAAAGGAATGATTTGAGGAAATAATTTCATAAATGAAAACAAGGAATAAAAGGGTTGTTTTTGTTTGTTATTTTGGTTCCAAAGGTTGTAACAGAGCAAGTATGAAACCATGTTTGAAAAAGGTTTGAATTTGAATTGTGAAAACAGAATAAAACAGATGGAAACAAATGCAAACAATAAGTAAACATGATGACATGATGCATTGCTTGAAATAAAACAAGGAACAAAACATTCTAGGGGTATTTTCATACTTGGGATGTTACAAAACGCCCCCCCTTGAAGGAATCGCGCCCCGAGATTCCCTACTGAGAAATGAACAGGTCCGGATACTTCTTGCGAAGATCCTCCTCGGTCTCCCACGTTGCCTCTTTATCAGAATGATGCGACCATTGGACTTTCAAGAACTTGGTGCTCTTGTTGCGAGTCTTACGCTCGGTCTCATCGAGAATACGAATAGGGTGCTCCTCATAAGATAGATCATCTTGCAGCTCAATGGAATCATGATCAACTGCACGATCTGGATCTTTGAAACACTTCTTGAGTTGTGACACGTGGAACACATCGTGCACTTTGGATAGTTTTTCTGGAAGTTCAAGACGATAAGCATTCTCTGCACGTCTTGAGAGGATGTTGAAAGGGCCAATGTATCTTGGTGCAAGCTTTCCTTTCACACCAAAACGATGAGTGCCTCTGAGGGGAGTTACACGGAGATATGCCTTATCACCAGGTGCATAGACCATATCCCTGTGCTTGCTATCATAATAGCTCTTCTGACGAGACTGAGCAATCCTGAGATTGTCACGAATGATACGAACTTTCTCCTCGGCTTCCTTAACAATGTCAGGGCCTAAAAGTGAACGTTCACCAGCTCCAGACCAATTGATTGGACTCCTGCATCTGCGACCATACAGTGCCTCAAATGGTGCCATACCTAGGCTTGCCTGGTAGCTGTTGTTGTAGGAGAATTCAGCATATGGAAGGCAATCCTCCCATTTCATGCCAAAGGAGAGACCACATGCTCTGAGCATATCCTCGAGAATCTGATTGACTCTTTCGACTTGCCCCTGAGACTGAGGGTGGTAAGCTGTGCTGAACAGAAGTTTAGTGCCCAATGCTTCTTGAAAGCTTTTCCAGAAATGAGAAGTGAAGATACTTCCACGATCTGAGCTTATTTCCAATGGAACACCATGAAGGGGAACAACCTTTGCTGTGTAGAGCTCTGCTAACTGGCTAGCTGAGATAGTTTCCTTTACAGCATAGAAGTGAGCAACCTTAGTGAGACGATCAATAACAACGAAGATTGCATCGTTGCCCTTTTTGGACTTTGGAAACCCAGTAACGAAGTCCATTTCAATCATGTCCCACTTCCACTCAGGAATTTTCAGAGGTTGGAGTAGACCTGCTGTCTTCTGATGGACTGCCTTAACACGTTGACAAACGTCGCATTCAGAAACGTATTGAGCAATTTCACGTTTCATGCCAGACCACCAATACAGAGTCTTGAGATCCTGGTACATCTTTGTACTTCCAGGGTGAATGGATAGAGGAGTTTCATGAGCCTCCTTGAGAATGATATCCTTGAGACTTTGAACCTGAGGGACTGCAATGCGTCCCTCGAAGAACACAGTTCCCTTGTCATCAATTGAGAAGGACTTGAACTTATCATTGCCCTCCTTGATGTGATCCACAATCTTCTTGATTTCATTATCACGAAGTTGTTCAGAACGAATCTTGTCCTCGAGAGTTGGACTGGCTGTCAAGCTAGCAAGGTATCCTTCCGGAACAAGACCCAGGTTCAGCTTCTGGAATTCTTCATGAAGTGGAGGTTGGCTTTCCATGATCATGAGATTATTGCAATAGGATTTGCGACTGAGAGCATCGGCCATAACATTAGCCTTGCCTGGAGTGTAAGAAATGGTGAGATCAAAGTCTTTAATCTTCTCAATCCATCTCCTTTGCCTGAGGTTCAGATCTGGCTGAGTGAAGATGTATTTCAGACTCTTGTGATCGGAAAAGATTTCAGTTTTGTTACCCAACAAGTATTGTCTCCATTTCTTGAGGGCAAACACAACTGCTGCAAGTTCAAGATCATGAGTGGGATAGTTTTGCTCATGTGGGTTCAACTGACGTGAAGCATAAGCCACAACTTGACGTTCTTGCATAAGAACTGCTCCTAGGCCTTGGAGAGATGCATCACAGAATATCTGGAAAGGTTTGGTAGTGTCGGGGCCAACTAGAACAGGTGTGGAAGTGAGTTTAGTCTTCAGGAGGTTGAAACTCTCATCACATTGTGGAGTCCAAACGAACTTTTTGTCCTTCTTTGTGAGATCAGTGAGAGGTTTAGCAATCTTGGAAAAGTTTTGGACGAAACGACGGCAATAGCTAGCCAAGCCAAGAAAGCTTCTAACTTGCTTCACCGTCTTAGGGGGTTTCCAGTCAACAATTGCCTTAACCTTTTCCGGATCAATGGCAATGCCCTTGGCAGAGATGATATGACCAAGATATGCAACTTCTGGAATCCAGAACTCACATTTGGAAAACTTGGCATACAAACGATGCTCGCGAAGTTTCATGAGAGTGAGACGAAGGTGTTCTCCATGCTCTTCCTCGGATTTTGAGTAGACTAGAATGTCATCAAGATATACCACAACGAACTTGTCGAGGTATTCATGGAAGACAGAATTCATGAGTCTTGAGAAGGTCGCCGGTGCATTGGTGAGACCAAAGGACATGACGGTGTATTCATATAGACCGTACCTAGTGGTGAAAGCTGTCTTAGGAATATCTTCCTTTCTGATCTTTATCTGATGGTAACCCATCCTCAAATCCAACTTTGAGAATATTGAGGCTCCAGCAAGTTGATCAAAAAGATCATCGATACGAGGAAGTGGATACTTGTTCTTGATGGTTTTCTCGTTGAGAGGACGATAGTCAACCACGAGTCTTTTAGTTTGATCCTTCTTGGCAACAAACAGAGTTGGGCAACCCCAAGCGGAGGAACTAGGCTGAATGAAACCTTTGTCCATATACATATCGATTTGCTCCTTCAACAATTTCAGTTCAGGAGGAGCTATCTTATATGGATGCTTAGAGATTGGAGCAGTACCTGGCTCAAGCTCGATCACGAACTCAACTGCTCTGTCCGGGGGCATCCCTGGCAACTCTTCTGGAAAGACGTCAGGGAATTCACAAACCACCGGAACATTTTCAATTGCAGGCAGGGGTTTGGCATCGAGGCTGAACAGCTGAACAGAAGTTGATCCATATGGAGAATAGACTATCTGGCCTGAAGTGTGGGAGAGAGTTATTGACTTTTGAGCACAGTCAATTTTAGCTTTGTGGGTCTTCAACCAATCCATACCCAGAATGACATCAATGTCAGAATTTCCCAGCAACATGAGTGAAGCAAGGAATACACGACCTCCAATTAGGATCTCATTGTCCATGCTTATCTTGGAAGTCAACATTTGCGGTCCCGGAGAGTGAACAGTCATTTGATTGCTTAGCGGAACCAGAACTAGGTTGTATGCTTTTGCAAAAATCTTCGACACAAATGAATGCGATGCTCCAGTATCAAACAACACTTTAGCTGGAATAGAGTTTACGGGTAATATACCGAGAACGACGTCAGCAGCCTCCTCAGCTTTGTCGGCCTTGATATGGTTCACCCTCGCGTTCCTCCCGACAGGCCTATTGTTGGAGTTGAAGGCTTTAGCCGGAGGAGCACGAACCATAGCCTGGTTGGTGTTGGGGCGAGGAGGTAGGGGTAGCTGCTTCTGAGTGCACTTATCAGCATAATGTCCAGTCTCCTTGCACTTGTAGCAAGTGACGACACGAGAAGGACCCGGCCTTGGCTGCCCCATCGGAAACCTCTGACCCTGCATCTGAGATGGGTTGGGTGGGCGGGGACCAAAGCCTGGAGAAGCTTGGGCATTTGGAGCCCGAGTGACAGCACCATTTGGCACCCAGATGCGGCGCTTCTGCGGAGGGGTGGTCATGTTGGAGGAGGAACCACCCTCACGCGAGTGCTTGCGCGACTCCTCGAACGCCTTGCGCCCATTCTCCTCATTGAGCGCGGTGTTCACAAGCTCGACGAAGTCCTTGCACTTGATGTTTGTGAGAGCGTACTTCAGTTCCGGGTTAAAACCTCGGCGGAACCTCGCCATCTTCTTGGCTTCGGTGGACACTTCGTCACCAGCGTACCGAGCGAGACGATTGAACTCGTTCTGGTAGCCGAGAACGTCCAGCTTGCCCTGTCTGAGAGAGCAGAATTCCTCACGCATCTTTTCCATGAGACCATCCGGGATGTGGTGCTTCAGGAAGGCATCTCTGAAACATCCCCAGTTGATAGGAAAGCCAGCCCTCATGGCCTGGTAGTTCTCCCACCAAGTAGCTGCCTGACCCTTCAGTAGGTAGGTGGCGTACTTGACCTTATCCTCTTCAGCAACATGAGCTATCTCCAGAGCTCTTGCTACGTCACGGATCCAGTCATCAGCATCCAGGGGCTCACGTGTTGCCACGAAAGCTTTTGGGCCCAAGCTGAGGAAGTCCTTGATGGTGACCCTTGGAGCATTCTGGTTGTGTTGCTGGTTAGCCTGGATCTGGGCCATCTGTGTCACCACTTGGGTCATCTGAGCCAACAGCTCCCCCATTGGTGGTGGCGGTGGCGGGTTGTTCCTGGTTGGAGGCATCCTGAACAGAAATTCATTTTAGCACAACAACAGAAAAGGATAGACTTGGTAACCGAAAGACAGATTATTCCGACGCATGAATAGATAACCAACAGGTACATCAACACATGTTCAAATACATCAGAATATCCAACAGACCAATACATGGTTCGAAAACGAAAGGATAAACTAGACACAGCTAGTAATGGATACAACGGTACTCCCATGCTCATCACGCAGGACGGCGGTGAGTAGTACGACGAGAGATACGGTGAGGAGGAATCCCACGGAAGTAGGTATCACGACGATCCCTGTAGATAGGAACTGCTCTGAGAGCAACTCTCGGTGTCGTGAAGTAGGAAGCGTCGTATCCCTGTGCTCCATAGCGGGGAATCCCTGTGTAACCAGCTCCGAGATCGAGAAGTGGACCTCTGATCGGCTCGTAACCTCCAGCATCTGGCAACGGAAGACCAGCTGGCTGAACGACACGTGCGAAGCGCTCGTCTCCAACAAAGTCTGTGGTGTACGTCGCCAGACGAGTGAGAGCAAGGCGGAGCTGCTCCCTGACTGAGGCTAACTCCTGAGAAAGTGCGGAAGCAACAGCATCACTGTGACTAGCGAACTGGGCAGTGACCTGGAGCCTGGAGCTATCAGTCTCGTAGGTATCCATGTCACGGTGGATAGTGAAGTGAGCTCCTGCTGCCGTGATGTAACCACGGGGGATGTGACGAAAGCTGGACTTATCAAACCCCCAGTAGTCAGCACGGAGAACGGTGACACTCACGTACGCTGCCTGCTGCACTGCCATATCCACTGTGGACCCTACTGCCTCGTACTGGTGTGCAATGCTCCTGCCATCATCCGACAGAATGTAGACGATAGCCCGGTAGCAAGTCTGGTCACACTCTCGCTGGTGCTCGTAGACCTGGTACTCTGGTGCCCAACGGAACCCCAGAAAGGTAACCATGTCTCTCAGCAACTCCGGAAACCCGGCGGTGCTCTCACAGCGAGTCATGCGTACCACCTGCGGATAGTAGTTGAGACCCATCTGCAGATTATTTGGAAGGTTTTGATTAGACTCCGGTAGATGAAAAAGGATGTGGAAAACAACAACAAGGTTGAACGGACGAAAGGATGTTGAGAAGAACATGATATCGAAGCAACATCGGGAAAACGAGACCAAAAGTCCTGAGGTACTACAGATAACCCAAAACACGTGAAATCCTAACTTAAAAGTTTAGGTGAGAACAGAAAACAACGTTGCACTTCCTTACCAGAAAAAGGGTGGGTGGGTGGGGAAAGAAGAAAAATGGCAGAATTCCTACTCTCACGTTTCATTTTTCCTATATAGCTACAAAATAGTTTCTAGACTCAACTGCGACCAGTAAAAAGGGATCCTACAGGCAGACAGGCTCTGATACCATTTGTCGCACCCTGGGTTTCTAGAGGATACTCCTCGCACGAACTGGAAGTCAGGTGCTTGGATTATGGGGCATAACTGCTCCCACGTCCCAGCTTCCTGGTAGGCCTGCGCTTATGCGCGACAACACAAGCCCTGCTTCCACCGTCGAGGTAAACTATCCGCTAGGAACCTAAAGGCACTACTGTCGACGTACTTCATAATCAAACACGCACGGTACGTCAACAGTTTGGTACGAATGATAGCACAGAATGTCTCTAAGACACAAAAGAATGAAATAAGTGCAACTGGCCTTCACTAAGGCAGAAAACATCGAATACAGTCATATAGAGGACACATGTCCCAACATATCATCCATTACAACAGCGGAAGCAATCAAAGGGTCTGAGTACAGACAAATCCATGGCTTAAGAAGCCTGAGAACATAAAGGAAACGAAGCCCATCCACGAAGGTCTGGATCCTGCCCTGGTCCAGCTAACTACTCGTCTGCAGCGTCATCGAACTCCACAAAGTAGCCATCCTGGGTAGCATCGTAGTCGTAGTAGTACTC
Organism: Alopecurus myosuroides; assembly: GCA_028641055.1. Lineage (NCBI taxonomy): Eukaryota > Viridiplantae > Streptophyta > Magnoliopsida > Poales > Poaceae > Alopecurus > Alopecurus myosuroides. The sequence continues at coordinate 171,500,182 of CM054061.1, forward strand.
TGCGTAAACCACAGCCCCAACGGGGTCAGTACATCCAAGTACTGGCAAGCAAGACTCACAGTTCATCAAGGAGTTACCCGTCAACACAAGCGTAGATGCTTGGGATCAACGGAAGAAAGGGGGTGATATACAAGTTGCTGCTGGCTGCCCTAACCAACTACAGAATATAACTACAAGTTCCGGCTAATAGAAAAGATAAGATCGAGGATTGTAACCAACTGAAAGATAAATTCAACCAAAACCCATCCTGGATCTCGCCCCTTATCCAAAGAAGCAATCCGAGGATAACTCACACAGTTATGATAAGGTGAATCAAATTATTGTGTGAATAACCTATTACTAGTCATGTTATTAATCATTGGGTGAAACATGATTGATCATTATGTTGAAGTTGTCCTGAGTACTTGTTAGCCAGTACTTTCACCAAGTAATCCATAACCGCGGAAAACACGGCTTCTCGAGAAGATTATCCCTGCAGGGTTGCACCAATTTGGCCGTACACTCAAGAATAACCCGCCAGATGGGAAGCTAACCCACCAAGCGGGGTACTCTACACAACCAACCATTCTCCGCATCAAGCCCAAAGCACCTTGGGCGCACGGCTAATCGAGCCCAGAAGAAAATGGACCCTCATAGCACTCTAAGAACGTGTCCCCCTATATGCCGACTACAAAAGTTCCACCCTGCGCTGGGCTCGCAAAAACATGCATGCGGCAAATGGAAAACACGAACTAAATGAGGCGATTTGGACGAGATGCGAATCAGGTCAAGTTGAGGGGGGCGCCCATACTCGCTTCCCAAATGCGGGTAGTGCGCTCATCATGGATCAGTAGACAAGACCCTTTTCCTATTAGGGTCGACACTAGCAGGCTCCAAAACCACTCATGGGCCTCCTGCCGGTGCCTTATCATCAAGTTATTATTACCATTAGCAATTAACAGGATTGATTGATTAATAACGAGCCCCGGTACAGGATAATAAGATAGTAACAGTAGTAACCGACAACAGACTCGAGTAAAAGCAACCCTAAGCATGCTAGGTAATAACAGGCACAAGCAATGGCTGTAGGTATGGAGGTGGTGGCAATATCATGGCTCAAGGTATCATGTGATGGGTTCGGAGAACAAGCAACGATACATAGGGCTAGCAATAGTAGACAAAAGATAGTATCGACAACAAGTGTGGAAAGGAACTCTATGATTCATGTGAGTGATAACTTGCCTGGCAGCTCAGTCTCGTACTGGGCTAGGTCCTGAGTAGTGGTGTCGTAAGGCTCGTCGGTACCAACGTCGTCGTCTAATCGAGAAGAAGCAAAAACAACAACGAAGGAAGACAGGCAATCAATACATGGCATAGGTGCACAAACATTGGATGATGCATGTCATGTTTAATAGATGCACCAAAATAACTTGCTTGACATGAAACACAAGTTTAAATGGATTCCATATGCAAAAGGGTGCATATGGAAGCCCATGCTTGTAGTTGAATTAATTGTTCTATCACTAAGCATCATGTGTAAGTGACTTAGTATGATGCATGCATGATGAGGAACAATAAGATAACAAAGTTAATTGCAATTGGAATGATAGTTTATCATTTTTAGAAAACATTAACAAGTTTGGAAATTAGTTACTTAATGGTGTTGAACAAGTATTGATTGTTTTCAACAATTTAAAGTATGCAAAACCAATTACAAATTTTATATTTAAAAAGATTATCAAATTTTAGTTGGATTACATGTTTCACAATTTGAAATTGGACTTAGGATTAATTATTTAGGAATTAAACAATATTAAACAATTTTTAATTGAATTAAGCAAGAATTAAATAGTTTGGGCAATTTAAATTATTCAAACCAGAAAACAAAATTTATATTTGAATAGAGCATTCAAAATGGTGTGAAAAACATATTTTATTTGAATTATTTGAAAACAGTATGAATTAGTTATGAATTATTTCAATTTGCATTTGAATTATTCAGATTTGAAATTTAAATGAATTTTGAATATTCAAAACAGAACACAGATTGCATATTTGGAAAGATTAGGAAATTTGGATCAGAATAGATATCAAGTTTGTATTTATTGGATTTGCAAAATGAAAGTTATGGAATTTCAAAGTTTTGATTTAATTCTGCTATTTAAAAGTAAATAGAAACTAAAACAGATTGGTTTTTGTTTCTTTTTATACGCACTGAACGTACACCCAGCCACTGCCAGGGGGGCCCAATGGGACCGTGTGCTTGCGTGGCAAGTGGGGTGGATGACTGGTGGGCCACGGTTGTCAGAGGGAGATGCAAAAATGGTTTTATTCCGCGCCCGAGAGAATCGAACCCGCGACCCCCCCGTGCGCGCGCTGTTCCCTGAACCAGCTGCGCTGCGCTGCGTTTCTGTCAGTTAACAGGGCGCGGACAGGTTGAGGTGTTGCTCGCGGATCTGAAACTCACTGACGAAACACCCGACTGCATCTTCGTCAGAGCAGAGGGACACCGGCGGCGATCAACGGAAGCAGGCGCTCGTGCTGGTGATGTTGTGGTGGCGATGCGTGCATACCTGGACGTGCAACGGAGAGGGAATGAGATGGGAGGGTACGGTGTTGCTCACCGTGACTGTAATCGAAGCAGAGGCCCGGGGCAGCGAGTTCGACGGCGACAGCGGCGAGCCCGTGGACGGCGGCTTGGCTACAGAGGCTCTCCGGGGTTCCTCGGGTGTGCAATCGAAGGAGGAAGAAGAGGCGACGAGGTTGCAGGGTTTTGGTAGCTAGGAGGGAGTCGAGGGTGGCGGTGGCATGGCGAGGTTCAGAAGCGGCGCTCCGGTGAGGGTTCAGAGCAGAGGGGGGAAATGGACGGAGAAAAGGTGGCGATCGGCGGCGCTGCGAGGTGGAGGCGGAAACCCTAGAAGCTTAGGGCACAGCTAGGGGCCAGGGCGTGCTTTTATAGGCCCGCGGAGCTCTCCTGGCCGCCGGAGTCGCGCGGGGGCCGCCGTGGCTCCGCTGGATGGTCGCCGTACGGGAGGGAGAAAGCGGATTAGGCGTCGCACGAATCTCAGCGCACCCCGAAGCGGTAAGTGGTGCTGCGCGGGCTGGGCTGCGGTGCGCGCGCGTAGGGCTAGGTGGGCTGGGCCAGATGCTTAGCTGCCGCGCGCTTTTCTATTTTATTCTTTTCTGGTTTTTATTTTTTTTGTACTTTTGCTTTTGGAAGAAAACTGTTAAGGATTTATTTGAGAAAAATTATAGAAAAATTAAGTTAAGCTATTTAGACAATTAGAAACCACATTATCAACTTGGATTTCAAAAATTGAAATTTAAAATTATGGTTTGTGTTTGAATTCAAAATAGAGGGATTTTTGAGTTTAATAAAACTTTAATAAAACATGAATAACAAAATAGGGTTACCCCTAGGGTTTTAGAATGATTTAGAGGGTAGAAAAGTTTGGTGATTTTCATGGTTTCCCAAAAGGTACTGATTTGATAATTTGGAAATGGTTTGAATTTAATTGGTGGAATTAAAAGGAATGATTTGAGGAAATAATTTCATAAATGAAAACAAGGAATAAAAGGGTTGTTTTTGTTTGTTATTTTGGTTCCAAAGGTTGTAACAGAGCAAGTATGAAACCATGTTTGAAAAAGGTTTGAATTTGAATTGTGAAAACAGAATAAAACAGATGGAAACAAATGCAAACAATAAGTAAACATGATGACATGATGCATTGCTTGAAATAAAACAAGGAACAAAACATTCTAGGGGTATTTTCATACTTGGGATGTTACACGTGACGGATGGAGGATGTGTTGTTTCCATTAGGGAGAAAACAACAATTTTTACTTCGTTTACATTGTTTACATTACACACTTCGCTTACTGTGATAATCTGTTGCTTGCAAATTAATACCCAACGTTTGTTCGGATGATATTCAGAGGGTGGATTATTAGTCATACATGCAGTTGGATGACGATCTATGTATTTTATTGTAATGCCCGCATGAATCTCATAGTAATCTTTATGTCATGCATGTTTCATTATCTATCAATTGCCCAGCTGTAATTTGTTCATCGCGCATGTTAGCTATTTTTTATGGAGAGACACCTCTAGTGAACTGTGGACCCTGGTCCATTTTCTCATACTGATAATACAACCACTCCTTCCACTGTTTTCACACTGCTACTGTTGTTTTCATATTGTTCTCATGTTGTTTTCCACACCATACATTTAACCTCTTTATTATCAGCAAAACCGGTGAGATTAACAAACTCACTGCTATGTTGGGGCAAAGTAAATTGATTGTGTTGTGTAGGTTCCACATTGCTGCTGAACCGTAGTGCGCCCTACCATTGCAGCTGTATCAACCTTTATAAGTACATCTTCCTCCTACTGGTCGATTCAATCTTGGTTTCTTTTCTAAGGGAAAACTTGCTACCGCACTCTTCACACCTTGCGCTTGGGGTCTCCCAACGAGCGTGTGTCTACACTCCATCAGTGGGTAACCAAACCTGAAAATCAGTTTTTTCAAAAACTTGACTGCTGTAACCGCGTCACATTTGCCGACTGGTTCTCCTTCCACCCACTTTGTAAATTTGTCAACTACTACCAATAGGTGAGTATTTTTGCCAGACGACATTTTAAAAGGTCCCATCATGTCTAGTCCCCAAACTGCGAAAGGCCAAGTATTGGGATCATGCGCAAATCCTGAGCTGGCATATGATCCTGCCTTGCATACTTCTGAAATCCTTCACATGTTCGCACTATTCGTTCTGCATCATCATTTGCTGTAAGCCAGAAAAATCCATGTTTGAAAGCTTTATTGACCAAAGGCTTGGAACTTGTGTGATGGCCACAATCACATGAGTGAATCTTGTTCAAGATCTGACACCCTTCTTCCGGAGAGACACATCGCTGAAAAATTCCTGCTGCACTTCGTTTATGTAACTCACCCTTAATGATTCTATATGACTTTGAACGTCTTATAACCTGGCAAGCAATAACCTCCTCCTGCAAGAGTTCACCTCTTGTGAGATAAGCCAGATATGGTTCTATATATTCTCGGATTGCATGAAGAGAGGCTACCAGTTCTCATTCAGGATCCGGATTTGCCAGGTCTTCTTCTGTGGGAACTTTGACTGACAGGCTATGAATCTCATCCAAAAATATGTTGGGTGGAACCTATTTTTTCTGAGAGCCTATACAAGACAATGCATCAGCTGCTTCATTAAGACGTCGATCAATCTGATCAACTTAATACCCCTGGAAATGTCCTGCTAGCTGGGTAACTGCTCGTCTATAAGCTGCCATGACTAGGTCTTTAGGATCCCAGGTTCATGTAACTTGTTGAGAAACAAGGTCAGAAGCCCCCAGGCAGCGAACTCGGGTTATACTCATTTCTTTGGCAATTCGAAGTCCATAAAGTAAAGCCTCATACTTTGCTGCATTATTGGTGCATTTAAACAAAATTTGTAAGACATATCGAAATTTATCACCTCTCAGAGATGTCAAGACTACGCCGGCTCCTAACCCTTCCATTTGTCTTGACCCATCAAAATGCATGGTCCAATACTTAGTGTCTAGTTTATCTGGTGGAGCTTGTAACTGTGTCCATTCATTTATAAACTCGATGAGGGCTTGGGATTTGATTGCAGTTCTCGGATCATATTTGATGTGATATGGCCCCATATCAATAGCCCACTTTGCAACTCGTCCAGTTGCTTCTCTATTCAGTTTACAGGTGGCCATAAACACTCCAAAAACCAGTTTCTGCCAATGCGGGTATCACTGTTTTGACTCTGTCGGGACTTCACTCACATAATAAAACAGCTGATGCACGAGGCCTTGTTTTCCTTCCATCTTCCTTTCCACAACCACAATTGCGCTTACAGTCCTATTGTTGGCAGCAATGTATAATAACATAAGCTCTTTTTTCTCAGGTGCAGCCAGTATAGGTGCGTTGGAAAGTTTTTTTCAGGGCTTCCAAAGCATCATCAACTTCATGATTCCAGACAAAATTGTCAGTTTTTTTCAAGAGCCGGTACAAAGGTATGGCCTTTTCTCCAAGACTGCATATAAACCGGCTCAGAGCTGCAACATGATATGTCATAAACGTCTCCTTAATTTCTGATCTTCCATGTTGTTTTCTTATTGTTTCCCACATGTTTGTTATACACTTTATGTCATTTTTATCGATTTTCTGGACTAACCTATTGACAAGATGCCATAGAGCCAGTTCCATGTTTTCTGTTGGTTTTAGTTTCAGAAAAGTTGTTCTGGAAATATTTTCAAAATTGGAAAATTCGAAGCCCGGAAGTCTTAGAATTCCCGAAGGTTCCACGGAGTCCCAAATAGACCCGGAGGAGGCCTCAGGGGGCCTACAACATAAGACGCCCCCTGACCGCGCCATGGGGTGGTGTGGGCCCCCCCGTCCTCCACCGCCTTTGCCCTTTCGCCTATTTATACCCCCCGAGACGTAAACCCTAAATATATCCCACTTCGTCCCGAAAAACACCCGAGGCTGCCGTCATCGTCATCCCGAGATCGGGAGGGTTCTGGAGCTCTCCCCGGCACCGTCCGGGAGGGGAATTCATCACCGGAGGGGTCTACACCACCATGCCCTTCTCCGAAGAGATGCGTGAGTAGTTCATCCCTAGACTACGGGTCCATAACAGTAGCTAGATGGTTGTCTTCTCCACTTTGTACCTCATGTTCAGATCTCGTGAGCTGCCCTACATGATCGAGATCATCTTTATGTAATGCTACATGTTGTGTTTGCTGGGACCTGATGAATGTTGAATGATATGTCTTCTGATTATCAATCTATCATGTTATCTTCATGCATATGTTATTTATGATCTTGCATGATCTATGTTATTAGTAGATGTTCTGTCCAAGTAGATGCTACTAACTCCAAGAGGGAGTTGTCGGGGGGTTACCCCCGAGTAGGGTAAAAGCAAGTGCTAAAGGCATGATCAGAGGGGATGTTTGGCCGAGTAGCCGGCTACCTGGTACTCGCTACCCGGTCGACTGCTACCCGGTCTCACACCTAGACAGCCAGAAGGATGAATCAAGAGAGTTATGCTCCTCTGAATAGAAGAGCTGGTCCGAGTAGAAATGGCGGGAACCTACTCGGGCCAGAAGTCAAAGGAGCCGTTCTGACACCGAATCCCGCGTATCCCGGGTCCGTACTTGGCACTGTTCACAGCACTGTTCATCTGGGGACGGCGTGCCTGACAGCGACAGTGTGTCAGCAGGGCGTCGCAGGATAGGGGGGACCTACTCTGTGTTCGCCACAGTGATAACAGACTGAACACTTGGTTTTGCCCAACGACTTTCCGCACCGGGACAAATCTAGAAGCCAAAGCTGTCAGCGGGAACTCGGAAGAAGGACGGCGTGCACACAATGTCGACACCTGTTTGTATTTGGCTGTATCCGGCTGGGCACCGAGTATATAAGGTGCCATGCCCCCTCCTGCGCGAGGGATGCTGACTTAGAGCGATCACTAGGTAGAGATTCTTGACCTAATTCATCCCGTAGAGAGAAGAGTGGCTACTTGGTAGCAAGAACCTTTGTATAGTGGCTACTCGGTGAGACATCAGAATACAGAGAGAAAGGCAGGAGTAGGGGTTTTACCTCCTCACGAGGGCCCTGAACCTGGGTAGATCGTGTTGTTTGCAGTGCTAGTTTCATCCTTCACGCGTCTACTCGTCGCGTGATCCCTCCCCGAGCGCCTCCAGCGTCCTTCGTCCCCACATCTTTAGCCATCCTATGGCATCTGCCGTGACACCACCACGACAGTTGGCGCCCACCGTGGGGCAACCAGCGGCGCTGGCTGGAGTTTCCGTTCGGACGGGATCGATTTCTGCTACCGGAGAGCGCGTGGTCTGTGGCCTTGTCCACAGATTCGGCTCCTTCGACTTCGTCACCGACAACGCCGGCGATTTCGGCGGCAGGGCCATGCCGGAGGGCGGCACGGTGCTTTCTTTCGGCGCGCACCTCGTCTACGTCGCCACCGTCATCTACCGCGAGTACCCCGAGCTGGTGCATGATGCGGAGGACCCACCTGTCGTTATCGCCGCACGCAGGAGGCCGCTTGGCCGCTCCGCGGACGTTGCGGAGGTGATGGTAGCTGGCCTGGCTGCGGACGCCGGTAAGGGCGCAGCTGCTACCGCTGCGGCTGTCGTCGAGGATCTTGTTGGCTCTAGTGCTGGCGGGAAGACGCACAAGCCTTACGAGAAGGAGTGCAACCTTCCGCTCTCCACTACTCCGACGATTCCTGCGTCTGCTGCGCGGACGGGCATGCCGCCTCCCACTGACCTCGAGCTCCTGACCATGAAGGCGCAGCTCGACCGGCAGCGCCAGGAGCTGCTCGCTGAGCAGGCGGAGTTGGAGAAGATCAGGATAGAGCTTAGCTTAGATCAGCTTGAGTACAACAAGGCTCACGGTTACACACCAGTTGTTAGGAGAGCTAGCAAAGTAGGTGCTACGCGTCGCAACCTAGGCGCCGAGATGGTGACTGCTGTAGAGGCTCCCAGTCAGTCCGCCACCGCAAACACCTCCACTCGACCCAGATATAGCACACCCGCCAAAACACTTAGAGCTGCGGAGGCCGTAGCTGCCGAGTTGCCGCATCTAGTTGGCGACGCGCGCGTTAGGCAGCAGGAGAGGCTGAACGAGTTGGTGCTAGAGGCGGCTAGGCAGAACGAGGAGTTCCGCAAAGCCAACCCGGGTGCTGGAGCCTCTCAAGTGGTGCATTCGCATGCGGCCAGATCTAACGATCAGGCTTCATCTCCACATCCTAGCCGTGAGAGAAGCCGGAGTGGGCATTCCGGCAAGGATAGGCAAATGCAGGTGTACGACCCGGTTGTCGCCGCGAAACAGCTCGCTGTGTCGCGACAGTCCGGTCAGAAACACAACACTGCAGGAGCAGGCTTTCAAGCCCATAAAGCTCAAGGCCAGGCCCGAGATGGAGAGCGCCCAGGTCCTTCTCAGCATCCCGCCGCTCAGCCTACTCGGCGGAGGCAGCAGCCGCGTGCAGTGGCGCCAGTCGCCAACCCGGTGGAGCAGCCTGCAGCTGTGCAGGTGGACAGATATGATGACGGCTACTCGGCCATGGAGATGGCTGGCTATGACATTCTGGATCGTGTGGGCGAGCGCGTGTTGGCGCCTGGAGATGCAAGGCACCAGCTGGACCGGATCAACTTGTCGGCACGGCTGGAGAACACGGTTCCTCCTGGCCCCGAGTGCTTTGGCCCGCGCATCATGAACGAGCCGTCCGTGAAGAACTTCCACCTCGCAAGGGGCACCAAGAGCTACAACGGCAGCACCAAGCCGGAAGATTGGCTCAACGACTATGTCACCGCAGTCCACATCGCGGGCGGCAACAGGAGATGGGCAGTGCGGTACGTTCCGTAGATGCTAGAGGGTCTAGCTCGCACTTGGCTCAACAACTTGCCCAAGAACAGCATAAATGGCTGGCTGGACTTCTCGGACGCTTTCGTGAGCAACTTCACCAGCACCTACAAGAGGCCGAATAGGCCACAGCAGCTGTCCGCTTGCAGGCAGCGAGAAGACGAGACGGACCGCGAGTATCTTACTCGGTGGAGCACATTGCGGAACACCTGCGAAGGTGTGAATGAAGCCCATGCCATTACCTGGTTTGCGCAGGGTTGCAGACATGGCAGTATGCTGTGGCAAAGGTTGCAGAGGGAGATGCCAAACACTCTGGCGGAGACCATCAAGATTGCAGATCAGTACGCACTCGGTGATCCTACCCAGCCCTTGATGGACTCCTCCGAGCCGAGAAGAAACTTCAACAGCAACAAGCGCAACGAGTTCCGCAACAAGCGCAGGGGTGACCGAATAGATGTTCGGTACGACCCTGAGGAGGTGAATGCAGTGGCTGTTGGAGCTGGGGGTAGCCAAAGGCAGAAACCTGCTGGAGCCTACGGGCAGAACCAGAACCAGGGCCAAGGCAACAAGAAACCATTCCGTTTTTCTCAGTCGGGCAGCGGCAACTCGGAGCAGACGAGGAAGTTCGTCTTTGACGACATGAAGGATGGCCCATGCAGTTTCCACACTCAGCACCCCTCAAGGCCTGCTAACCACACTACCCGACAGTGCGAGTGGTGGGATCTGATCAGGAATGAAGGCCTGCCTCCTCCTCCTCCTCTGCCAGCTGCAAATGCCAATGTGCAGCCTGCTCGCGCACCCGCAGCTCGTCCGCCAGTGTTCCCGAGAAGAGAAAACGTGAACCAAGTGGCTTTAGGAGCCAACCGTCACTTCAACAATGAGGGCTACCGCAACAACAACAACAACTACAACCGCAACAACAACAGAGGCAACAACAACTACCAGAGCAACAACAACGGCAACAATGAGGGTGGAGGCCGCAACCAGTACCAAGAACATCATGAGAGCTACATGATCTTCACTTCAGAGCCCGTCGACAAGCAGTCACAGCACATGCGTGCCATGGAGGTCAATGACGTGATCCCTGCAGTTCCTCACTATATGCATTGGTGCAACCAAGAGATCAAGTGGTCCCGAGTAGATCATCCCAAGGTAATGCCCAACCCGGGTAGCTACGCCTTGGTGGTGGATCCCACCTTCTTGGGTCCCGAGAAGAATGTGAGGTTCAGCAAAGTGCTAATCGACAACGGCAGCAGCATCAACATTGTGTACAAAGACACTCGAGAAGCTTGGGCTGGCCGAGAACATGCTGCTACCTAGCAAGACCACCTTCCATGGCATTGTGCCGGGAGTCTCGTGCAACCCGATTGGCCGAGTGTGGATAGATGTGCTATTCGGCACAAGGGAGAACTGCCGCACAGAGCGCCTGCAGTTCGAGGTGGTTGATCATCAGAGCCCCTATCACGCTCTACTCGGCAGGCCTGCTCTGAGCAAGTTCATGGCCTCTACCCACACGGCATATCTGAAGATGAAGATCCCTGGCCCCAATGGCGTAATTACCATCTGTGGTGATTACAAGAAGTCCATGGAGTGTGCCTCTGCTGTTTCTCAGTTGGCGGAGTCCATGGTGATTGCTGCCGAGAAGAAAAAGATGTACGAGGTGGTGGCTATGGCGCAATCCGCACAAGCTGGTGCGCAGGGCGTGCCGAGTACGCAACACGGAACCGCATTCCAGGCGTCCCAAGAGACCAAGAAGGTCCAGGTCGACCCCGAGTTCCCCGACCGCGTAGCCATCATTGGCTCCGGGTTGGCGGAGAAATAGGAAAGCGATCTCATCCACTTCCTCTGTGAGAATAAGGGACGTGTTCGCCTGGTCCAATGAAGATTTACCAGGAGTCCCGAGGGAGTTGGTTGAGCACTCATTACATGTGCGTCCTGACGCCAAACCAGTGAAGCAAGCTATGCGCCGCTTCGGAGATGAGAGAAGGAAGGACATTGGTGACCAGATCACCAAGTTGCTGATAAGCAATTTCATCATGGAGGTGCTGCATCCGGATTGGCTAGCCAACCTGGTCATGGTCGAGAAGAAGGAGGATCCCAAGGCTGCTACTGCATGGCGCATGTGTGTCGACTACACCGACTTGAACAAGGCATGCCCCAAGGATCCCTTCCTGCTACCTCGCATCGATCAGGTGATCGATTCCACCGCTGGTTGTGAACTGTTGTCTTTCATAGATGCCTACTCTGGTTTCCACCAGATAGCTCTCAATCCTGCTGATCAAATAAAGACTGCTTTCATTACCCCGTACGGGGCTTATTGCTATCGTGTCATGTGTTTCGGGTTGCGGAATGCGGGTGCTACTTATCAGCGGTGCATGCAGAAATGCTTGCAAGATCAGCTCGGCAAGAATGTGCAGGTGTACGTAGATGACATTGTCATCAAAACGAATAAAACACATACTCTGCTTGCCGACCTGGAGGAAACCTTTGCCAACTTGCGCAAGTATAAAATGAAGCTGAACCCGAGTAAATGCACCTTTGGTGTCCCGGCTGGCAAGCTACTCGGCTTCCTGGTATCTAGTCGAGGCATTGAAGCCAATCCTTCAAAGATAAAAGCTATTGAGAGCATGTCTTTGCCGAGATCCCTGAAGGATGTGCAAAAATTCACTAGTTGCTTGGCATCTCTGAGCCGTTTCCTGGGCCGAATGGGCGAGAAGGCCCTGCCTCTGTACCAGCTGATGAAGAAAAGTGACAAGTTTGTCTGGACTCTGCAAGCGGACGTGGCATTCAACGAGCTAAAGGCAATGCTGGCTAGCGCTCCTATCCTGGCTAGTCCGCTACCCAAGGAGCCAATGCTGATGTACATTGCTGCCACTAACCGAGTAGTCAGTGTGGTGATTGTGGTGGAGCGAGAAGAAGAAGGCAAGAGTGTGCAGCGCCCAGTATACTATCTCAGTGAAGTGTTGTCTAGCTCCAAGCAAAACTACCCGCATTACCAGAAGATGACCTATGGCGTGTACCTGGGCGCCAAGAAGCTAAAGCATTACTTCCAAGAGCATCCTATCACGGTTGTGAGCTCTGCTCCCATCTCGGATATCATGGGCAACAAGGAGGCGAGTGGTCGAGTAGCCAAGTGGGCAATCGAGCTGGCCGCGTACGCCCCCGCGTATGCGAGAAGAGAAGCCATCAAGTCTCAGATTCTGGCGGAGTTTCTGGTGGATTGGGCTGAGGTGCAGTACGAGCCTCCTGCTCCAGTTTCCAATTACTGGAAGATGCACTTTGATGGCTCGAAGGTGAACGAAGGCCTTGGTGCTGGCGTAGTGCTTACGTCACCCAAGCGAGATCAACTCAAGTACGTCCTGCAGATTCATTTCAAGGCGTCCAACAACGTAGCAGAGTACGAGGCAGTGGTGCACGGCTTGCGAGTAGCCAAGGAGGTTGGCGTGCAGCGCATTATATGCTATGGCGATTCAGATCTGGTGGTGCAGCAAGTCTCTGGCACTTGGGATGCTCTAGATGCCAACATGGCATCATACCGCTTCCTGGTACAGTCTATGACTGGATTCTTCGAAGGCTGCGAGTTCCAGCACATTCACCGAGCACAGAACGAAGCGGCAGACGAGCTGTCCAAGTTGGGATCTTCTCGGCAATCCATCCCGGCGGGAGTTGCCTTAGAGCACTTGAGGAAGCCATCCATCAAGCCATCTCCCAACTCGGAATCCATATTTGTTCCTTCTCTGCGAAGTGAAGAATTCGTTCCAATGGAGATTGACTGGGAGAATGCAACAGAGAACCCGGGGACTGCCGCTCCCTACTTGGGGACTGCCGCTCCCTACTCGGGGACTGCCACTCCCTACTCGGGGACTGCCGCTCCATACTAGGGGACTGCCGCTCCCTACTCGGGGAATGCCACTCCATACTCGGGGACTGCTGTCCTTAACCCGGGGACTGTCGCATTCATTGAGGAGGTCCTCGCCAATCGTTCAGGGCTCCAGAGAAGTGCTCCCAACCCTAAAGAGCAGCCAGAGATGCCTGTCCCAATGGAAGTGGACGAAACAGTGTTTCCCGCACGGGAGACACCGAGTTGGGCCATGCCCATATTATCCTTTCTAAAGGACGGTACTCTGCCAGAAGATGAGGTGGCTGCAAGGCAGATTCAGAGAAGATCCAAGGGCTACACTATATTCAGAGATGTGCTGCACAAAAGAAGTGCCACCGGCGTGCTGCAACGTTGTGTGGACCCAGAAGAAGGAGGAGAGATTCTGTTGGAAATACACCAAGGAGAATGCGGGCACCACGCCTCTTCTTGGGCATTGGTCAAGAAAGCTTTTCGGCATGGCGTCTACTGGCTCACAACTCTGCAGCAAGCTGAAGACATCGTGAGGAAGTGCAATGGCTGCCAGATGTTCGCGAGTAAGATTCACATGCCTGCTTCCGAGTTGAAAACGATTCCTATCACATGGCCGTTTGCCATATGGTGCCTGGATATGGTTGGCCCCTTCAAGCCGGCTAAAGGCAACATGACACACATCTTGGTCATGGTGGACAAGTTCACCAAGTGGATTGAAGTGAAGCCTATTCGGAAGTGCGATGGAGCTACTGCCGTGAAATTCTTAAAGGATGTGATCCTGAGATACGGCTACCCGCACGGCATCATCACCGACAACGGCACAAATTTTGCAGAAGGGGCAATGGTGCGATTCTGCAGAGATAAGCACATCCGACTAGATGTTGCATCTGTTGCGCACCCCGCTTCCAATGGGCAAGTGGAAAGAGCAAACGGCATGATACTGGTAGGCATAAAGCCAAGGCTGATTGAGCCATTGCTGAAAACACCTGGGTGTTGGCTAGACGAGTTGCCAGCGGTGTTGTGGAGTCTAAGGACTACCCCTAACCGGTCAACCGGCTACACGCCATTCTTCTTGGTATACGGGGCTGAGGCCGTGTTGCCAATAGACTTAGAGCATGACTCCCCTCGAGTAACCCTCTACACTAAGGTGGAGGCGAGAGAAGCTCGAGAAGACGACGTTGACCTGCTCGAAGAAGCAAGAGAGCTCACTCTGTCACGTTCGGCTATCTACCAGCAAAACCTGCGGCGTTATCATAGCCGAAAGGTGAACCCAAGGGTTTTCCGAGAAGGAGACATGGTCCTCAGGCTTGTGCAACGCACAGCCGGGATGCACAAATTGTCTCCTCCATGGGAAGGGCCCTTCATTGTAAGCAAAGCGCTGCACAATGATCCCTATTATCTCGTGGACATGCGTCCATCACAGGAGAACAGGGCAGATAAAGCTGGAGAGGAAACCAAGCGCCCTTGGAATGTAGCCCTACTTCGTCGCTTTCATTCGTGAGCAAAGATGTGTATGTACTCTTTTATCCGAGTTAAAATTCTACCCCGCAATCTGAAATTCAGCTCGGGGACTGCCCTCGTCCAAACTTGCTCTGTGTGTTTCTACCCGGCTTTACTTTTGTCCACTCGGTTGCTCTGCTTAAAATTTCACGAGTACATCTAGTACTGTGTTTAAACCTACATGCCAACTCTTCGACTCTGCTGCTGTCCGAAACCCGGCTTCATGGCAAGCAAGAGAACAAACAAAAGGTCAATGAGCACAAGAAAAATTACTAAGGAAAGAAAAAGTGCAGGAACCGAGTAGGATGTCTTTTACTGTTGTTTCTTGTTAACTACTTCTCGGCTAAGTGGTGGGCTGCGTTACTATGAGCATTTCTAAGTGGCTAAGTATTTGCAACTCCAACTTTGAATTCTTGTGACTCGAATACCAAAAAAGCAACAAGTTGCGGGTAAGAGCTGAGATAAAAAGGAAGAGCGAATAAGAAATGCAACTCGGGGACTCGCATAATAACGCAACCCGGCATCGAGCCAAAGTTTCTCAAATTGACTAAGTTAAATATCAAACGTGAATAAAACTGAGTAGCAAACGACAAGGATAATTGTTTCGATACATCTGCACCCGGCATCCCGGGGATCTGATAAAAGTTTCGAGAATAAAGTTGCAGGAAGTAGTCGGGTAGAAGCAGCAGTGTTCTCGGCGCTGGCCTTGGTGGCTTCAGCGTCAGCATTGGCCTTGGCGGCTTCAGCTTCAACGTTGGCCTTAGCAGCATCAACCTCCGAGTTGGCGGCGTCGGTCCTCGCGGCATCCGCATCCGGCTCAGTAGCAGCTTGTTCAGAAGTGGCGGTGGCCACCGAGGTGGAGGCCACAGCCTGAGCGAGGAGTCGCGCCGTGTCGTCGAGAGCCGCACCTGAGGAGGTGCCGAACTCGAGGGCCGCGGTGTCAATCGTCATCTCCACGCTCTCGGCCTCCTCCTCGCTGTCCGCGACGACCGCGGCCTTCCCCTTCCCGGCCTTTAGCGATCACTCTCGAAGCTGCCCAGGTCAGACTCGGTGGCGTCCTCGTCTTCATCATCGTCGTCATCATCGCCTTCGTCCACCTCGGTGTCAGGCTCGGTGAGACCGTCGATGAAGTGCGCGGTGCTTGCGTACTGGGCGACCTCGTACGCGACGGCCTGGCGGAGAGCCACACAATCGGAATCCGTCTCCCACTTGGAGTCCTCACGCATCTCGCGGACAACTTGCAAGTTGAGGTTCTCATACCAGCTGGTGATGAATAGCAGCATCATATCAGCGCCTGCCCGAGCTCCGGACGCCCTCCATTTCTTCAGCTCGGCCTTCACGCCATTAAGCTTCGCGGCAAGTCCGCGGATAGTTTTTGGCGCGGAGTCTTTAGGCCAGAACATGTCATGGAGCTTGAAGGCAGTGCGCACCAGATCGGTGCCCACACCACTTAAGCGCTGAAGCTGCCCCTGCATGACCATGATGCTATCTTCGATCTCTGCCTTGGTGTCCATGGGTTCGCCCTTCTCAATGCGAGCTGCTCGGGCCTTCGCCAAGGCAGGCTTACAAGATGTCTCAAGGTCGGGGAAGATTTCTGAAAGAGCTATTGAGAAGATCAGAAACAGAAGCCGAGTAGAAAAATAAACCGAGCAGCGGAGAAGCGCAAGAAACAAGAGAAGGGCGGAGAAGCAAGCACTTACTGTTCAGGTCGAAGAGTAGCGCCTGCAGCTTTTTATTCCATGATTCTTCGTCAGCAACATGCTTCTCTTCTACCTTCCGGAACTGCGCCAGCTGGAGCATAAGATCCGAGTTGCTCTCCTTCAGCGTCTTGCATTCCAGCTCGAGAGCCTTTCGCTTGGCTGTGGCTGCCGCTTCGGCTTTTTTCTTCTCGGCCACCGTGTTGTCTCTCTCGGTAGCTAGATCAATGGCCCTTTGGAGAGCAGTTCGCAGCTGGACCTGCAATGGTTCCATCTCGGAGAGGTGCCTGTTCTTGAATTCTACCTCAAGGCTTGCAATCTGCTGCTGCACCTCAGCAGGCTTGAGGCAGTCGAGATGCTCTTCGACAAACTTCTTATGATCTTCTGTGAAAAGCAAAGCACGGTCAGCAGAGTAGCAAAGATGAAAGCAAGGAGTCAAGCCGAGAAGATATCAACTCACCTTCCAGCCTCTTGATGGTGGTTTGGCCGCTCTCAACGAAGGCGCGGCAGTTGGAGTGCTCCTCGGCCAGGGTCTTAAATTTGCCTGCAGAAAGGAGTCGGTTTGAGCAGAAAGAAACAGCGGGCGTAAACATAAAATGCGGGAACCGCGTAGCTACGAGCTTACTTTCGATCTCGGAAAGCTTGCGGGCACTGTCCATGACCTCCTTCTCCGCCGCCTCATCGGACTTGCGCTCCAATTCCAGGGCCTCGAGACGCCTCCTAGCGATGTTGTGGTTCCATAGCAGCCGCCGGTACAGGTTGGTTCTTTTCAGAAGGCAATTCTGAGTGGAAGAAAGAAAAATCAGACAAAGTCGTGAAAATTCAACCCGAGAAGGCGGCAACTCGGTTGAGTACCCGCCTACTCGGCCAGAATCTCGGGGACTGGGGGATGGATAAGAAGAAGCAGAAGAATAGAAGAGAAGGAAAATGCAACTCGGGATGGATGAGCAAAGCTTACCGCGTAAGTCTGTTCAATATCCTCTGCGGCCTTGCGATGGACGAACAGCTTGGCAGCGAGCGTGCTGGTATTGGACGAGATGGTCATGGGTTTGTAACCCATGTCCGCCTTGTTCCAGTCGACGCGCATGTGATCCAAATCGCCCAAGGTCGTGCCGTGCCAGTTCGTGTTGCCAAGGACTCCGCTGTCCCACTCAGCGTCAATAAATCCAACCCGGTCAACTATCTGCTCGAGGCCCGTGGACGTTACCTCGTCTTCCGCAACCCCGCGCGAGTGGATCGAGACGGATCGGTCCTTGTTCCTGGCTGGAGGCTTGGAGTCCACCGGCGTAGCCTGTTTGCCCCTCCTGATAGCGAGCTTCTTCTCGGCTGGGGTCATGGGGATACTGTGCTGCTGGCTCATCTTCACCATATAAGGTGGGAAGGTGGGTGGATCCGGGAAGCTGGATCCTGCGGTAGTATCAGCAGCCGCATCAGGTTCACGGATGGTGAGCTGGCCGGGCCTGGCAGTTGGTCTTGGCGGCGGCATCGTGGCATCACCACGCGTACCGCTACGCGAGGGATTCCTGCGAACAGTGCCCTCTGACTGGCCAGCTGGCTTCTCGGCGGCCTGGTTCCCAGAGGTCTGCTTCTCGGCAGCCTTCTTCTCGGCGGCCTTCTTGTCAACGGCTTCCTGTTTGATCTTCTTCATAAGTTGTTTGGCCGGAGGGCTGGATGTTGTCTTGGTCTTCTTCGTTGATGGAGAGTTTGGCGCGGTGGAGAAAGTACCCTGCTGAGTAGGCGGCGCCAAGGGCGTGCTACCCGGCGCGACATCCGGCTGGGCGCTACCCTGTGCGGCGTCTGGTTGCGCGTCGCTCAGAGGGTATTGCTCCGTCTCATCAATTGTCTCAACCCGCTGCCCGGCAGCGGGGTCTTGCTGTGTGGCGTCTTGTCCTTCTACCCGCGGCTGGGCCGCGGGGTCGTCTTGCTCAGCAGCCCTTGTCGCTGGCTGCTCTTGGTCCTCTTCTCGCCGCTCAAGGGCGGCATCGTCATCATGCTTCTCGGGGTCTTGATCTAGGTTCTCCTCGGCCGTGGTGGCCGGAGGAGAAGGTTGCCTCGCGTCGCGATCAGCGTCCCGCGCTTCTTGATCTGCGCGGGCCTGCTGCTCCTGCTCGGCGTCGTGGACGTCGATGTCCATGTATCGAGCGTCGTCGGAGTCGTCTCCTTTCACGGGAGAGGACGCACGCGCTCCGTCCTGTGCGGCGACTTCACTCTCGTCGTCAAGGTCGATGAGATTATCGACGTCGATGGCGGATTTCCTCTTAATCTTGGTGGGCGCGAAAGCGGCGTCAGCGTCCAAGGGGGCTCAAAAGAAAGAAACAGGTTCAGAAAAAAGAGAAGGACAGAGGAAATCGAGAAGAAGCAACGAAGTAAGAGAATTGGGAATTTGCGGCAGCAGAGGCGCATAACTGAGGAGAAAGTACTTACCCTTTACGGGTAGGGATTTTCCGTCCTCCTTTCGTCACGGTTTTCTTGGTCGTCTTCCCGGCCGTCTTCTTCTTCTTGGCGGGAGGCTCCTGAGCACCGCTACCCGTCCGTTTGCGGGTAAGAGGAGCAGCGATCGAGAGCGGCTCGGCGACAAGGTCTTCCTCGTTTTCATCCTCGTCTTCTTCTTCAGCATCAGCGCCACCTACGAAGTTGGGAAGAAGAAAAACAGCTTAGAAGCAAGAGGAAATTGGGTAGCGCGGCTTGCGACCAGACAGGATGAGCTCAAGTACCTTCGTCATCATCCTCGGGCCAATCACGGACAGACGCATCTACGTGATGCTTCTCTGTCTGAGCGGCATGAGGGAGGTTGAGCCTGTCCGCGGTCTCGAAGGAGACCTTGTCATCTTCCT
Organism: Alopecurus myosuroides; assembly: GCA_028641055.1. Lineage (NCBI taxonomy): Eukaryota > Viridiplantae > Streptophyta > Magnoliopsida > Poales > Poaceae > Alopecurus > Alopecurus myosuroides. The sequence goes on from CM054061.1 coordinate 171,519,455, forward strand.
CTCGGTCCTCCGACCAGTTGTCCTTGAAGCGTTCCATGCTCTCAGCGAGCTGGCGAGCAAGGACCTGAAGAATAGAGAAACATCACAAGATTAGTCGAGTAGCATAGAGGCATCCTACTCGGCAAGGCGTGCAAACATAAAGCACATTAAGCCTAAGCAATGCTACTCTGTGTGCTACTCGGCAAGGCGTGCAAGCATAAAGCACATTAAGCCTAAGCAGTTCTGCTAAGTGCCCTACTCGATGCAGAGTGCAAGTACCAGACGCTGCAAGATAAGAGGGCTATCTACTCGGAACATGCATACAAGAGATAGGAAAAGAGATACATACCCGCTCGATTGGCTTCGTACGGCTGTATGGGATGAAGCCATACTGCCAATTGTCTCTGAGGCCAGTGGTCATGATGGACCGCGCGTGAGCGGCGACATCCGCGTTGCTGAGCTCGAACGTGGTCGTCCGAGTACAGTCGCGGGGGCCGCCCATGTAGCACATGGGGTGGACGCGGCGCTGGAGCGGCAGCACCCGCTTGGAGATCCAGCAGGCGATTGGGTCGTCGCTCTTGAGCCCTTCTTCGGCCAGATAGGCGAGGCGCTCGTCCATCTGCTTCAGGTTGCTGTCGATGAACGGCTTGGTCCGCCAGTTCTGCCCGGTGGGAGCTCGGTTGCTCCAAGGGGGCAGATTGATTCGGTCCTCCACCTTGGCTCCCTTCGTGGCGGGGACGTTCTGCACATATAGGAACGCCCTCTACCACTTACGGACAGAATCCAGCCCCTTGATGCGCGGATGATTGGTTCCAGGGCGTTGCACCATCATGGCGCTGCCGGTCTCGGTTATCTGGCTGCTGGTATCCGCGCCGTCCTTCTTGCCCTTGCTCTGCTGGCGAAAGAAGAAGTACCTGGACCAAGTCTCCGTGGTGGGGCGAACTCCCAGGAAGGCCTCGCATACCACGGCGTGGTACGAGAGGAAGACGACGACGTTCGGAGGGAGATGGTGCATCTGAAGGCCGTAATGATCGAGGAAGGAGCGGAGGAAGTTTGACGCTGGAAGCCCGAATCCTCGCGCGAAGTGCGCGAGGAAGACGACATGCTCACCTTCCTGCAGGGCAGGGACGAGCTCATCGTCAGGTTGTCGGCAGCGAACACCGGGAGGAACTCGCCGGGTGTTCACCAGCCATTGGCAGTCCTCGGCGGTGACCTCGGATCCCGCCCAGCCGGCGCGAGCGTTGTCGTCGCGAGCCATGGCGGTGAGGAAGAAATTGGGGAAAAGATCGAGGATTTGGTGTGTGGAGAATCTCGCGGCGGCGCAGTGAGTTGCGCGGCGGCGAGGAGCTCTGCGGCGGCGGAGAAACGAGAAGGCGGAGGGGAAATTGTGAGCGGAAGAAGAAGAAGGAGTTACCGAGGGGGTATTTATACCGCTCCTCGAGTTACCGTTACGAGTTGAGGAAGTGGGATCGATCGTGGCAGTAATCGTGTGGCGTGGGGTCTGTGGGCCGGTTAGAAACGCACACAGCACAGAACGCGCGCGTAACGGCCGCATTAGATCCCACGACGAGATCGTGGGCGATTACTGCGCGTGATGGGACGTTACGAGCTGGTGGGCCCACCCCGTGAAAACTGGGCGCGTGGCCTGTCAGTTACCGGGCACCGAGGCGTCGAAGTCGTGTCCGCGTGACACGTGCCCAGTTGCAGTGCAGAAAGCCGGATTGTGCTCTGTCACGCAGAGATTCCGTTTCAAGATTTCACTAAGTCATTTTACTCGGCCACAGAGAAGGGAAGTGGCCCTACTCGGAAGAAAGGAAACAAGACCAAGGGCTACTCGGAGGTTTTCACTCGGTATCTCAAAGCTCAAGGGCAAGACTGTCAAGGCTGGTTTTTAAGCTGGCAGGGCCCAGTGAACGAGTTCGCAGGGCTCTACCAGCTTCGGGGACTGCTGTCGGGGGGTTACCCCCGAGTAGGGTAAAAGCAAGTGCTAAAGGCATGATCAGAGGGGATGTTTGGCCGAGTAGCCGGCTACCTGGTACTCGCTACCCGGTCGACTGCTACCCGGTCTCACACCTAGACAGCCAGAAGGATGAATCAAGAGAGTTATGCTCCTCTGAATAAAAGAGCTGGTCCGAGTAGAAATGGCGGGAACCTACTCGGGCTAGAAGTCAAAGGAGCCGTTCTGACACCGAATCCCGCGTATCCCGGGTCCGTACTTGGCACTGTTCACAGCACTGTTCATCTGGGGACGGCGTGCCTGACAGCGACAGTGTGTCAGCAGGGCGTCGCAGGATAGGGGGGACCTACTCTGTGTTCGCCACAGTGATAACAGACTGAACACTTGGTTTTGCCCAACGACTTTCCGCACCGGGACAAATCTAGAAGACAAAGCTGTCAGCGGGAACTCGGAAGAAGGACGGTGTGCACACAATGTCGACACCTGTTTGTATTTGGCTGTATCCGGCTGGGCACCGAGTATATAAGGTGCCCTGCCCCCTCCTGCGCGAGGGATGCTGACTTAGAGCGATCACTAGGTAGAGATTCTTGACCTAATTCATCCCGTAGAGAGAAGAGTGGCTACTCGGTAGCAAGAACCTTTGTATAGTGGCTACTCGGTGAGACATCAGAATACAGAGAGAAAGGCAGGAGTAGGGGTTTTACCTCCTCACGAGGGCCCTGAACCTGGGTAGATCGTGTTGTTTGCAGTGCTAGTTTCATCCTTCACGCGTCTACTCGTCGCGTGATCCCTCCCCGAGCGCCTCCAGCGTCCTTCGTCCCCACATCTTTAGCCATCCTATGGCATCTGTCGTGACACCACCACGACAGGAGTATTTATGCTCAATAGTGGGTTCATGCCTCCTTTGCATCTGTGCTCGAGTGACAGAAACGTGACTGATGGAGGATGTGTTGTTGCCATTAGGGATAAAACAACGGTGTTTACCTAGTTTACATTGTTTACATTACACACTTTGCTTACAGCGATAATCTGTTGCTAGCAACTTAATACCAAACGTTTGTTCGGATGATATTCGGAGGGTGGATTATTAGACATAGATGCAGTTGGATGACGGTCTATGTATTTTGTTGTAATGCCCGCATGAATCACATAGTAATCTTTATGTCTTGCATATGCACTACGGTGCAGCCTTCATTTCTGTCAATTGCCCAGCTGTAATTTGTTCACCACACATGTTATTTATCTTTCACGGAGAGACACCACTAGTGAACTGTGGACCCCGGTCCATTTTCCTCATACTGATAAAACACCTACTGCTTTCATACCGTTACTACTTCTTTCATACTGTTTTCCACACCATACATTTAACATCTTTGTGATTAGCAAAACCGGTGAGATTGACAACCTCACTGCTTCGTTGGGGCAAAGTGATTTGATTGTGTCGTGTAGGTTCCACGTTGCTGCTGAACCGGTAGTGCGCCCTGCCATCTCAGCTGCATCAACCTTCAGAAGTGTTTCTTCCTCCTACTGGTCGATTCAACCTTGGTTTCTTTTCTGAGGGAAAAATTGATGCTGCACTCTTCACACCTTGCGCTTGGGGTCTCCCAACGAGCGTGTGTCTACACTCCATCAAGCTTTTCTGGCGCCGTTGCCGGGGAGGAAGAGAATTTCTGCAAGGGGGGTCTCTCACTTCCAATCTCTTTTCTTTGTTTTTGTTTTGCTTAGTTTATTTTATTTTATTCTTGTTTGCTTTTCTTTATCAAAAACACACAAAAAATATAGTTCTTATTCCAGTTGTTACTTTTGTGACCTCGTTGTTATTTTTCATCATGTTGTTCCCTAAGTTTACCCTGAAAGATCTTCCAGTAGGAAATGGTTCTATACTTGGAAAGGATACCATTAAAGAATTCCTTGATCATGTTAGTAAGCATGATAATTTTGAGGAAAAATCCATAGTAGAACTTGCTCCAAATTTTGAGACTACTGCAACTTCTTTAGTTCACATATTAGAAGCTAGGTTTGTTAACCTTCATCCTATATTACAGCATATGTTCCTCAACTTGAATAACATTGAAGATGTTGAGAAAAGGAACTTTATCTTAGAAACCATGCTTTAGGAATTTGGAGATGTTGCTATAGAAGCTAGAAAAGTCTTTGACCATTTCAATATGATAGGCTCATGTGTAGATATTGTTGGTGCTCTTGAAAAAACTGAATCAAATAATGAAAAGGAGGATGAAATACCAATACCCTTTAAATTGATAGCGCTGCATGAAGCTCAAGAAAAGAATTTTGATTGGATTGTTCCTGAGAATTTATTTGATGAGAATAGTAAGCCTAAAAGTTCTAGGAGAGGAGCCTCTAAAACTCACTTAGATAAACTACAATGCATTATTAAGGAATTTCCAAATCTTGATTTGAATGCCCCTCCACTTGAAAATACTTGATTCCATTTTTCTAGGCCTAGCTAAAAGGAGTTAAAGAAAAGCACTTCTTGGGAGATAACTCATGGTTTTATTTTTGCTTTGTTTTTCTCTTCATTCTTTGAGTCAAGGGGTTGTATACTATGTAGAAACTCCTTTGTATCTTTCTTTTCATGAGTTAGTAGTGCCAATTAAGGTTTCTGGCGAGAGTTCGAGTTGGTTTTCGGATTTCTGCGCAGGAAACAGATTTCTGTTGTCCACTCTAAAAAATCGTATAAATCATAGAAAAATCAGAATGACCTGAAATTTCTTGTGCTTATTCCTAGGCTAATTCCTCAAATTTTCGTTCTTTTAGTTGTTCGATCTGAGCAACATAAGTGCCTCAAAAAAATTTCGTCTTTCCAGTCTATTCTAGTTTTGACAGATTCTGCCATTTTTCTTGCATTTGCTCTTTTGCGATGTCAAGTGGGTTTCTTTGCTTCACGAAACATCAGTGGCTGTAGATAATGTTTAAAAGTATCAATAGCACTTGTTCCATACAGAACCAATGGATTTTTAATTGTTGCACTAACCCTCTAATGTGAATTACTGTTTGAGTGTGGTGTGATGGAAGTTTTCAAGGGTCAAGAGAAGAGGTGATATATGTGATCAAGAAGAGTGCAAGGTCAAAGATTGGGGATGCCCCCGTGGTTCATCCAAGCATATCTTTATAATACTCAATCATCTAATCTTTGGGATGCCCAAGGAATCCCCTTCTTCATCAACTATCTATCAGGTCACTTCTCGTGAAACTATATTTTTATACATCATATGAAGTTTACATGGAGCGCCTATTTGTTTTTCTTTCATTTTCCTTGTATTTCTTTTGTTTTCCTTGCTGCAATAGTATAGTTGGACCCTAGAATTCTTTGTTTGGGAGAGAGACACGCTCCGCTTTTTCGTTTGAATACTTGCTATGCTAGTATTCTTAGTTTTTCTTCTAGCTGCTGCAAAATTTCCTGCTTAGCTCTTGTTTTCATTGCATCTCTTGTTCAGAGCTGTTAGTTTTAGTAGTGTTATGTGAGTTCTCTCATGTTTGCTTTCTGTAGCATTTAGGGAGTTTTTGTTAAAACATGTTTTGTATGGTGCTTGTTGGGAAAACAAACTGCTGCTTGAGGTAGAATTTTTAACGGTGAAAGTAGAAGCTTGTGTAGACTGTGACTAGACTTTCTAATATCATGTTAGATGTTATTTTTGTTCTAAAGCCTTGTGGTTATTTAGTATCATGATTAGCCTCATATAGCTGAGAGTGTTTATTGTGCCATTGAAAGAATCATGGGTTGTTCTTGTCATATTGAAGCATAAATTTGTTGTGTTCTCCTTTGAATGTTTTATTTGGTTGACTTGGCGCATGCTCACACCATTTTTATGACTATGAAGCAGTCACTAATAGCCTCCATGACCATTTAGTTTTTGAACTTGTGGTAGCACTTATGCCTTGATTAATGATGTTTATGTCGCTATGCATGATTATGGCTCTTATGCTCTCTTGATTTCTCGCTCCCAGTCTTTTGCTAGCCTCCACATGTACTAAGTATGAGCTCTACTCGTGCATCCAACTCCCAAAAACCAAAGTTTTCCAATTGTGTCCACCATACCTACCTACATGTGGTAATTAACCGCCACTCCAAAGTAAATTTCTCATGTGTTACCTTTAAAACTTTCAAAATTACTCCTGTTTTGTGCTCCTATTTTAGCTCATGAGGACGTAAATAGAGAATATTTATCTCACTTGTTGATTGGACTTTCACACCCTAGACTAATGGCTTCGTCCTCTTATCTAATGATAGAAGAGCTGGCAGCGCGGTCCCCAGCCCCAAATTAGTGTGAACAGAAGATAAAGAGGGATGGCCTTCTACCCAGATGCGTCCTTCTATGGGAGTCACTCTTGTGAATTCTAGTTGGCTTGTGACGTACTGTATTTTCTGTTTACCATTCGTTGACATGAGCATACACCTCTCTTAAAATATAGACACTCCTCCGCGGTATGTGATTCTTGGCAGGCACCCGAGGATTCGGTTAGCCATGGTTTGTGTAAGATGGATGGGAGGAGTGTTAAGCTTTTTAAACCTCTGTTTAATAAAATACAAGCTCTAGCGCATGAGTGATCCATGCTTCCCTCTGCGAAGGGCCTTTCTTTTACTTTTATGTTGAGTCTCCACCTTATAACTTTATGCACGGTTGAGAGAGCATAGTTGCCATTCTGAGTTTTATGTGCATTTGTCCCAAAAAATTATTTATTGATTCATGATGTGTTATTGCTTGTTCTCTAACTATTTGTTCTAGTCTTCTTCATGAACTTTAAAGGTGTCCTGGCATTTATGTTTTGCCCCACTCTTAAGCACTAGCGAAATATCACTTTGACATGTTTTCTCTATATTTGAAACAAACGTATATCTTTAGTTGCATTGTTATTCATGATCTTTTATTTGAGTTACTTCTCATGATGCAAGGTGATTGCTATGCTTTACTATTAAAGCTTCGGAATGTTGATACGTCATAAACGTATTCTTAATTTCTGATGTTCCATGTTGTTTTCTTATTATTTCCCACATGTTTGCTATACACTTTATGTCATTTTTATCGATTTTCCGGACTAACCTATTGAAAAGATTCCACAGAGCCAGTTCCATGTTTTCAGCTATTTTTAGTTTCGGAAAAGTTGTTCTGGAAATATTACCGGAATTGGGAAATTCGAAGCCTGGAAGTCTTAGAATTCCCGAAGGTTCCACGGAGTCCCGAAGAGACCCGGAGGGGGGCCTCAGGGGGCCCACACCATAGGGCGGCGCCCCCATCCCTGGCCGCGCCATGGGGTGGTGTGGGGACCCGGCTCTACCGCCTTTTCCCTTTCGCCTATTTATACCCCCAAGACGTAAACCCTAAATGTATCCAACTTCGTCCCGAAAAACACCTGAGGCCGCCGTCATCGTCATCCCGAGATCGGGAGGGTTCTGGAGCTCTCCCCGGCGCCCTGTCGGGAGGGGAATTCATCACCGGAGGGGTCTACACCACCAAGCCCTCCTCCAAAGTGATGCGTGAGTAGTTCATCCCTGGACTACGGTGTGACGCCCCGAGATCGGGCACTATGCAGATTTCAGCATTCCCGCCAAATTCGCATAATAACCGATTCCAGGTTGCCATTTATGATAACATTACAATAGTTCACGAATAATCCACAATTACAACAGAAACAGATAGATACAAGATGACTCACACGAGCCGGGGTTACAACTGATACAATACAAAGATCCAAATAACAGCGGAAGAAACAAACGTCCGTCTACGGACAAGATCCAAATTGGACTAAGAGTCCTGAAGATAACCGAAGGCGTCCAATCCCTGCCCAGGCCAAGCCGGAGGGATTCCCAAGCTAACGTCGTCAGACTTCAAACCTGTTGACTGCAATTTGGAATTTGCAGCCACGAAAGAGATTCGTGGGTCAGTACGGTTAAGTACTGGCAAGGGGGATAAAACCCATACTCACAAGTTACCGGCGTAGCCAGTCATCACAAGATACAAATACTTTAGGATCAACGGAAAGGAAGGGGGTTATTGCAAATAAGCGACAACAGGCTGCACTAACCAACTACAGAGATTCTATTACTTCCAATTAACAGAGAAGGGATAAGATCGAGGATTGTGACCAACTGAAAGTAAATCCAAACAAACCCATCCTGGACCTCGCCCCTTTAGCCAAAGAAGCAATCCGAGGATAACTCACACAGTTGTATTAAGATGAATCAAGTTATTGTGTGAATAAACCTATTACTAGTCAAGTTGTTAATCATGGGGTGTAACATGGTTAATCATTATGTTAAAGTTGTCCTGAGTACTTGTTAGCCAGTACTTTCACCAAGTAATCCATAACCGCGGAAAACACGGCTTCTCGAGAAGATTATCCCTGCAGGGTTGCACCATAGGAACCGACACTCATGAATATCCCGCCAGATGGAGTGGCCACTCCACCAAGCGGGGCACTCAACACAATCCAACCCTTCTTCGCATCAAGCCCAAAGCACCTTGGGCGCACGGCTACTCGGGCCCAGAAGAAAATGGACCCTCATAGCACTCTAAGACCGTGTCCCCCTATATGCCGACTACGAAAGTTCCACCCGGGATCCAAGGGCTCGCAAGATCATGCATGCAGCAAATGGAAAACCCGAACTAAATGAGGCGATTTGGACGAGATGCGAATCGGGTCAAACTGAGGGGGAGCCCATACTCCCCAAATGCGGGTAGTGCGCTCATCATGGATCAGTAGACAAGACCCTTTTCCTATTAGGGTCGACACTAGCAGGCCTCAAAACCACAAAGGGCCTCCTGCCGGTGCCTTATCATCAAATTTATTATTAATAGTAACATTAGCATGATTGATTGATTAACATCGAGCCCCCAGAACATAACGGAGTAATAACAGAAAGTAACGGATAACAGACTCGAGCAAAAACAACTCTAAGCATGCTAGATAAGAACAGGCACAAACAAAGGCTGTAGGTATGGAGGTGAGGCAATATCAAGGTTAAGGGATTCATGTGATGGGATCGTAACAGAAACAACTACTACTAGGGCTAGCAGAAAAGAATCAACGGAAAGAATCGGTAACAAGTGATGAAAGGCAGCCATATGGCATGCAAGTGAGTATACTTGCCTGAGATCCCGCAAGGTAGCAGAACTTGTCGTTGCTCACATCATCTCAACGTCCTATCCGGGAAGAAGCAACGAACCTCGAACAAACACCGGAATGCAACAATTACTACTACGGCAAAAGATCCAGCATGATCAAGATATGGATGCATGACAGGTTTAAAGATGCATCAAGGTAAACTAGTGGATATGATACACAATTTTAAATGGATTCCATATGCAAAGATTGCATATGGCAAACCCATGCCTTATAGTTGAATTAATTGTTCTAACACTAAGCATCATGTGTAAGTGAGTTAGAATGATGCATGCATGATGAAGAACAAGAAGATAACAATATTAAATGCCATTGGAATGATAGTTAACCATTTTAGAAAACATTGATAAGTTTTGGACATTATTGGTACTTAATGGTGTTGAACAAGTAGTGGTTGTTATCATCAAGTTAAAGTGATCAAAACAAACAACAAAGTTGATATTTGAAAAGGTTATCAAATTTTAGTTGGATTACATGTTTCAAATATTGAAATTGGAATTTGGATTATTTAATTATGAATTAAACAATATTAAACAAGTTTTAATTGCATTAAACAAGGATTAAATGGTTTAGGCAATTTTAATTATTCAAAACAGAAAACAACAATTATATTTAAATAGGTTATTTAAAATGGTACTGAAAACATATTTTATTTGTATTTATTGGATTAGCAAATAAATAGTTATGGAATTTACAAGTTTACATTTGAAACATTTGAATTTGAAATTTAAATGTATTTGAAGTTTTCAAAACAGTACACAAATTAGATATTTGGAAAGTTTAGGAAATGTAGATCAATATAGATATAAAGTTTGTGGTTATTGGATTTATAAAACAAAAGATATGGAATTTATAGGTTATTATTCAAATCTGTTTATTAAAAAAAGGAAATTTGGAATTGTTGGAAATTCGCAGAAATCCAACTGTCACGCAGCAGCACTCTACCCACTGCCACTGCGCAGTGGGCCAGCTGCCACAGTGGCCCTGGCGCAAGCTCACGTGGCCACCCAGGTCGATGACAGTGGGCCTGCCCACGCTGCGGAAACAAATCCACAAAAAAAGGTGGGGTTTTGGCTACTCGAACCCGCGCCCAGGCGCTGCGCGCAAAAGGCCAGTACCACTGCGCTACGAATGCGTGTTTGACAGGTAAGGGGTTGGATGCTGGTTGAGGTTCAGTTCGTTTAACTGAAACTCTGACGAACAGAAACATGCTCGTCCGTCAGACAGAGTTCGCCGGAGTTAAAACGTCGACGAAACACAGTCGAACTCGATACGAATCGGATGCGTGGACGTGGAGATGGGTGCGCAAAGATGTACTGAACAACAGAGAGGGATGAGGGGGTGGGGACGGCGCTCACCAGCGTGTGGCGTCGATGCAGGGGCTCGACGCTGACGCAGGATGACGACGGCGGCAGAAGCGTCGACGGCGGCGCGCATCCAGACCATCTCGAGCTCGATGAAGGAGTCCAGAAGGAGGAGGAGGCAGTGGGTGGACGATCCCCGTGGTCAGAGCTCCACGAGGGGCCCAGTAGCGATGACGGCGCGCCGGAATTCAGAGTCGTGGTCGCGGTGGCCGGAGACGAGGTTGCAGATGGCGGCGACGAGATAGGTGGCCTCCAGGCGATCTCCGGTGTCCAAGACGTAGAGGAGGGTGAGGGCTTTTGATTTCAGGTGATGGTGGGAGGGTAGAGGGTCATGGCGACGGCGCGGTGGCCGGAATTCAGAAGGATGCTTCGGTGGCCGCGGCAGAGAAGATTCCGAGGACGAGGTCGTGGCGAGGATAGGAATTGCGGCGGGCTCGAGGAGAGACAGCTGACCTAGGGATTAGGGCAGCGCCAGGGGGGGTCTAGGCTCCTTATAGGTGCTAGGGGTGTCTCCTGGCCGTCGGGTTGCTACGGTGGCGACGTGGCTGCACCGATTGCTTGCCGTACATGAGGGAGACGAGGGCGATTCTTCTAATCGAACCGGTACGCGCACTGGTGGGCTGGGCTGAGGGTTTTAGATGCTTAGGTGGGCTTGGGCTGCTTAGGTGCTGCTGGCGCGCGGTAGTTAGCTGCGTTTTATTAATTTCTCCTGTGTTATTTTTTTCTGAAACAGTTTTGGATTAAAACTGTTAAGGTTTTATTTAACAAAAATTTCAGAAAAATTAGGTTAGGCTAGTTAGGAATTTAGAAACCATATTCCAACTTTGGATTTCAAAGATTTATTTTTAAAATAATAGTTTGTATTTGAAATCAACATAGAGGGATTTTGATATTAATAAAACCTTATTTCAAACAACACTTTTTAATAGGGTTATCCCTAAAATTTAATTTGATTGAAAAAATTAACTGATTGGCTTGTAAGGTTATGAATTCAAAAGTGGTTATGTTTGAGGCATTTTGATTAGAAGATGGAGGTGATTTAATTAATTGATTGAAAATAGTTGTTTGAGTTAAACCCAAACAAGTTAAAGAATGATTTGATTTGAATTTTTGAATTAGTCATTAGGGTTTTAACAAGAGGGGGAAAAATTTTTAACAGTCAATTTGATTAAAACAATTTTCAAACTATTGAAGAACAAAGATTGGTTTAGTTTGCAAGTTTGAAATTGCAAATTTTGGAGCAAGGGTGAAAGTTTAAATTGTTTTTGAAATTTTCAGTTGTGATGCAAACATGGTGCAATGCAATGTGATGCATATGATGCAAGCAATCAAACAGGTAACACCCCAGGTGTTACAGACGACACCACTAACAAGGGATTGCGCCCTCGCAATCCACCTGCTAACCCGGGAGGGGAAAGAAGTTCGACTATTGATTCTTCGTGCTTCCAGTTGATCTTCTCGGCACCACTAACAAGGGTTTCTCGACACCACTAACAAGAGATTCTTGCTCGGAGTAACGACGATGTTCTTCCACCAGGAATCTTCCGATGATCGAACATATTAGGTTAAAGGCTCAGAAAACGTCCACCCACGTAGGATCCTAACACTTCGAAAGATTGAGTACGAGAGTAGACTCCAAAACAAATAAGATGGGAGGGGAAATAGAATAGGGATAAGGAGAAAAAAAATCCAGAATCCTATTGAGATGTTTTCCAAAATAGTTTAGCAGAATTAGTTTTTGACACTCTAGAAACAACGGCCGTTAGCGAGGTTATCCTACAGGCTTTGCGGACCCGCTGCTTCGATAACCATTCGTATCGAAACAATCTCGGGAATCGGAACCAAGGCTCTGATACCATTTGTGACGCCCCGAGATCGGGCACTATGCAGATTTCAGCATTCCCGCCAAATTCGCATAATAACCGATTCCAGGTTGCCATTTATGATAACATTACAATAGTTCACGAATAATCCACAATTACAACAGAAACAGATAGATACAAGATGACTCACACGAGCCGGGGTTACAACTGATACAATACAAAGATCCAAATAACAGCGGAAGAAACAAACGTCCGTCTACGGACAAGATCCAAATTGGACTAAGAGTCCTGAAGATAACCGAAGGCGTCCAATCCCTGCCCAGGCCAAGCCGGAGGGATTCCCAAGCTAACGTCGTCAGACTTCAAACCTGTTGACTGCAATTTGGAATTTGCAGCCACGAAAGAGATTCGTGGGTCAGTACGGTTAAGTACTGGCAAGGGGGATAAAACCCATACTCACAAGTTACCGGCGTAGCCAGTCATCACAAGATACAAATACTTTAGGATCAACGGAAAGGAAGGGGGTTATTGCAAATAAGCGACAACAGGCTGCACTAACCAACTACAGAGATTCTATTACTTCCAATTAACAGAGAAGGGATAAGATCGAGGATTGTGACCAACTGAAAGTAAATCCAAACAAACCCATCCTGGACCTCGCCCCTTTAGCCAAAGAAGCAATCCGAGGATAACTCACACAGTTGTATTAAGATGAATCAAGTTATTGTGTGAATAAACCTATTACTAGTCAAGTTGTTAATCATGGGGTGTAACATGGTTAATCATTATGTTAAAGTTGTCCTGAGTACTTGTTAGCCAGTACTTTCACCAAGTAATCCATAACCGCGGAAAACACGGCTTCTCGAGAAGATTATCCCTGCAGGGTTGCACCATAGTAACCGACACTCATGAATATCCCGCCAGATGGAGTGGCCACTCCACCAAGCGGGGCACTCAACACAATCCAACCCTTCTTCGCATCAAGCCCAAAGCACCTTGGGCGCACGGCTAATCGAGCCCAGAAGAAAATGGACCCTCATAGCACTCTAAGAACGTGTCCCCCTATATGCCGACTACGAAAGTTCCACCCGGGATCCAAGGGCTCGCAAGATCATGCATGCAGCAAATGGAAAACCCGAACTAAATGAGGCGATTTGGACGAGATGCGAATCGGGTCAAACTGAGGGGGAGCCCATACTCCCCAAATGCGGGTAGTGCGCTCATCATGGATCAGTAGACAAGACCCTTTTCCTATTAGGGTCGACACTAGCAGGCCTCAAAACCACAAAGGGCCTCCTGCCGGTGCCTTATCATCAAATTTATTATTAATAGTAACATTAGCATGATTGATTGATTGATTAAACATCGAGCCCCCAGAACATAACGGAGTAATAACAGAAAGTAACGGGTAACAGACTCGAGCAAACAACCCTAAGCAGGCTAGATAAGAACAGGCACAAACAAAGGCTGTAGGTATGGAGGTGAGGCAATATCAAGGTTAAGGGATTCATGTGATGGGTTCGTAACAGAAACAACTACTACTAAGGCTAGCAGAAAAGAATCAACGGAAAGAATCGGTAACAAGTGATGAAAGGCAGCCATATGGCATGCAAGTGAGTATACTTGCCTGAGATCCCGCAAGGTAGCAGAACTTGTCGTTGCTCACATCATCTCAACGTCCTATCCGGGAAGAAGCAACGAACCTCGAACAAACACCGGAATGTAACAATTACTACTACGGCAAAAGATCCAGCATGATCAAGATATGGATGCATGACAGGTTTAAAGATGCATCAAGGTAAACTAGTGGATATGATACACAATTTTAAATGGATTCCATATGCAAAGATTGCATATGGCAAACCCATGCCTTATAGTTGAATTAATTGTTCTAACACTAAGCATCATGTGTAAGTGAGTTAGAATGATGCATGCATGATGAAGAACAAGAAGATAACAATATTAAATGCCATTGGAATGATAGTTAACCATTTTAGAAAACATTGATAAGTTTTGGACATTATTGGTACTTAATGGTGTTGAACAAGTAGTGGTTGTTATCATCAAGTTAAAGTGATCAAAACAAACAACAAAGTTGATATTTGAAAAGGTTATCAAATTTTAGTTGGATTACATGTTTCAAATATTGAAATTGGAATTTGGATTATTTAATTATGAATTAAACAATATTAAACAAGTTTTAATTGCATTAAACAAGGATTAAATGGTTTAGGCAATTTTAATTATTCAAAACAGAAAACAACAATTATATTTAAATAGGTTATTTAAAATGGTACTGAAAACATATTTTATTTGTATTTATTGGATTAGCAAATAAATAGTTATGGAATTTACAAGTTTACATTTGAAACATTTGAATTTGAAATTTAAATGTATTTGAAGTTTTCAAAACAGTACACAAATTAGATATTTGGAAAGTTTAGGAAATGTAGATCAATATAGATATAAAGTTTGTGGTTATTGGATTTATAAAACAAAAGATATGGAATTTATAGGTTATTATTCAAATCTGTTTATTAAAAAAAGGAAATTTGGAATTGTTGGAAATTCGCAGAAATCCAACTGTCACGCAGCAGCACTCTACCCACTGCCACTGCGCAGTGGGCCAGCTGCCACAGTGGCCCTGGCGCAAGCTCACGTGGCCACCCAGGTCGATGACAGTGGGCCTGCCCACGCTGCGGAAACAAATCCACAAAAAAAGGTGGGGTTTTGGCTACTCGAACCCGCGCCCAGGCGCTGCGCGCAAAAGGCCAGTACCACTGCGCTACGAATGCGTGTTTGACAGGTAAGGGGTTGGATGCTGGTTGAGGTTCAGTTCGTTTAACTGAAACTCTGACGAACAGAAACATGCTCGTCCGTCAGACAGAGTTCGCCGGAGTTAAAACGTCGACGAAACACAGTCGAACTCGATACGAATCGGATGCGTGGACGTGGAGATGGGTGCGCAAAGATGTACTGAACAACAGAGAGGGATGAGGGGGTGGGGACGGCGCTCACCAGCGTGTGGCGTCGATGCAGGGGCTCGACGCTGACGCAGGATGACGACGGCGGCAGAAGCGTCGACGGCGGCGCGCATCCAGACCATCTCGAGCTCGATGAAGGAGTCCAGAAGGAGGAGGAGGCAGTGGGTGGACGATCCCCGTGGTCAGAGCTCCACGAGGGGCCCAGTAGCGATGACGGCGCGCCGGAATTCAGAGTCGTGGTCGCGGTGGCCGGAGACGAGGTTGCAGATGGCGGCGACGAGATAGGTGGCCTCCAGGCGATCTCCGGTGTCCAAGACGTAGAGGAGGGTGAGGGCTTTTGATTTCAGGTGATGGTGGGAGGGTAGAGGGTCATGGCGACGGCGCGGTGGCCGGAATTCAGAAGGATGCTTCGGTGGCCGCGGCAGAGAAGATTCCGAGGACGAGGTCGTGGCGAGGATAGGAATTGCGGCGGGCTCGAGGAGAGACAGCTGACCTAGGGATTAGGGCAGCGCCAGGGGGGTCTAGGCTCCTTATAGGTGCTAGGGGTGTCTCCTGGCCGTCGGGTTGCTACGGTGGCGACGTGGCTGCACCGATTGCTTGCCGTACATGAGGGAGACGAGGGCGATTCTTCTAATCGAACCGGTACGCGCACTGGTGGGCTGGGCTGAGGGTTTTAGATGCTTAGGTGGGCTTGGGCTGCTTAGGTGCTGCTGGCGCGCGGTAGTTAGCTGCGTTTTATTAATTTCTCCTGTGTTATTTTTTTCTGAAACAGTTTTGGATTAAAACTGTTAAGGTTTTATTTAACAAAAATTTCAGAAAAATTAGGTTAGGCTAGTTAGGAATTTAGAAACCATATTCCAACTTTGGATTTCAAAGATTTATTTTTAAAATAATAGTTTGTATTTGAAATCAACATAGAGGGATTTTGATATTAATAAAACCTTATTTCAAACAACACTTTTTAATAGGGTTATCCCTAAAATTTAATTTGATTGAAAAAATTAACTGATTGGCTTGTAAGGTTATGAATTCAAAAGTGGTTATGTTTGAGGCATTTTGATTAGAAGATGGAGGTGATTTAATTAATTGATTGAAAATAGTTGTTTGAGTTAAACCCAAACAAGTTAAAGAATGATTTGATTTGAATTTTTGAATTAGTCATTAGGGTTTTAACAAGAGGGGGAAAAATTTTTAACAGTCAATTTGATTAAAACAATTTTCAAACTATTGAAGAACAAAGATTGGTTTAGTTTGCAAGTTTGAAATTGCAAATTTTGGAGCAAGGGTGAAAGTTTAAATTGTTTTTGAAATTTTCAGTTGTGATGCAAACATGGTGCAATGCAATGTGATGCATATGATGCAAGCAATCAAACAGGTAACACCCCAGGTGTTACATACGGGTCCATAGCCGTAGCTAGATTGTTGTTCTCTCCACTTTGTACCTCATGTTTAGATCTTGTGAGCTGCCTAACACGATCAGGATCATCTTTATGTAATGCTACATGTTGTGTTTGCTGGGATCTGATGAATGTTGAATGATATGTCTTCTTATTATCAATGTATCATGTTATCTTAATGCATATGTTATTTATGATCTTGCATGCTCTCCGTTATTATTAGATTCTCTCGCCAAATAGATGCTACTAACTCCAAGAGGGAGTATTTATGCTCAATAGTGGGTTCATGCCTCCTTTGCATCTATGCTCGAGTGACAGAAACGTGACGGATGGAGGATGTGCTATTGCCATTAGGGAGAAAACAACAATGTTTACCTAGTTTACATTGTTTACATTACACAGTTTGCTTACGGCGATAATTTGTTGCTAGCAACTTAATACCCAACGTTTGTTCGGATGATATTCGGAGGGTGGATTATTAGACATAGATGCAGTTGGATGACGGTCTATGTATTTTGTTGTAATGCCCGCATGAATCACATAGTAATCTTTATGTCTTGCATATGCACTACGGTGCAGACTTCATTTCTGTCAATTTCCCAGCTGTAATTTGTTCACCACACATGTTAATTATTTTTCACAGAGAGACACCACTAGTGAACTGTGGAGCCCGGTCCATTTTCCTCGTACTGATAAAACACCTACTGCTTTCCTACTGTTTTCCACACCATACGTTTAACCTCTTTGTGTTCAGCAAAACCGTGAGATTGACGACCTCACTGCTTCGTTGGGGAAAAGTGATTTGAGTGTGTTGTGTAGGTTCCACGTTGCTGCTGAACCGGTAGTGCGCCTTGCCATCTCTGCTGCATCAACCTTCAAAAGTGCTTCTTCCTCCTACTAGTCGATTCAACCTTGGTTTCTTTTCTGAGGGAAAACTTCTTGTTGTACTCTTCACACCTTGCGCTTGGGGTGTCCCAACGAGCGTGTGTCTACACTCCATCACAACACACCCTGTCAATTGCTGGACATCCTTCGGAGAAACTGGTTTTTTCAGGTTATGTATGGCCTGAATTTTTTCCAGGTTTGCTTCAATTCCCCATTCCGAAATAATGAAACCTAGTAATTTTCCAGCTAGTACTCCGAAGACACATTTTGTTGGGTTCAGCTTCATCTGGTATCTGTGTAAAATGGCAAACGTCTCTTCTAGGTCTGAAATCAGAGTACCAATTTTCTGAGACTGGACGACTATATCATCAACATAAGCATGTACGTTTCGCCCAATCTATTTTTCCAAACAGTTCTGGATGCACCTTTGATAAGTTGCCCCTGCATTTTTTAACCCAAAAGGCATTGATGTATGACAAAATGCTCCAAAGGGTGTAATAAACGAGGTATTCTCTTGATCCTCCTCTTTCATCTTGATCTCATGATAACCTGAATAAGCGTCCAAAAAACATAACAGTTCACAACCATCCGTAGAGTCTATAATTTGATCAATCCGGGGTAAAGCAAACGGATCTTTAGGACATGCTTTGTTCAGCTTTCTATAATCTATGCACATTCTCTGTCGATACATCGTAGTAGAATTCATAGACGGGGGTGCCATGAGACTACGGGTAGAGACGTGGGGGAACGTGGTTGCGCTGAGGACAAAGACACAGGTTTTACCCAGGTTCGGTACGTCGTAATAATACGGCGTTCCTACTCCTGCAATCTCACTATTCAGGTCTAAAGCCTGTGTATACAAAGTACAACGTGAGGTTATGTTGGCTATTCGTCGAGGATCAACCTCTCGGCGAGTTAGCTAGTAGCTTCTTTTCTATCTATCATATCTCCCGTCCGGCTTTATATAATAGCCGGGTTAGGGCATACAGAGCAGGAAACCTAGAAGACTACGGTAACTATTAACTTGGAAAGTAAGGAATCCGCCTTCTACTCCAAGCCAGATCACGTGGGCCGTGATCCGTGTCCTTCTAGAATCCGGTTTCTGTGCGTCAGCTTACTAGGCCGCCCAATGGACCGTAGCCCACTACCATTTGGGCCACCCGGGTAATCCGGCACTTTAGACTACCATCTAATATACCCCTATTCAGTATATATCCGACAGTAGCCCCCAAGAAGGATCGAGACTCCGTTTTTGCCGTCTTTCGCCAAATGCATCTTTTCCGAGAAATATCGGCCTGCGGTCTTGATTCTTCTTTTTCTCCTTAAAGGATGTGGTAACGTAAAACTCGGAATCCAGAAAATCCGGCTTTTTTTGCACGATCCTTCGTGGAGAAGGAACTTCCTACGTCAGCGCTTTAAACTTGCTGGCGTATGGGACGTTTGGGTTACAGGTGGGAAACCCAGAAATATATCTCTGACAGATTCTCGCACGAAACGAGGAGATAGCAATAATCATCCTGTCGTTTCATTTCCCGGATTTTTCGGCGAGTGACAGGCGTTGGACATCCAACGGTCAAAAGAGCCGTTAGCACGCATCGTGACGGAATTCCGGCTATAAATAGCCGTCTTCATCCACCGTGAAAACCTTCCGCTTCTCACTTCGCACGCCATTTCCCAGCGCCCAAGCTCACAGCAAAGCAGCTCCCGAGCGCACCATCGCATCCAAGACCTCACCGGAAACGATCGAGCGCCACTACTCGATGGCCTCACCGTCGTCTTCCCCAGCCCGCGCCGTCGCCAAGGAGATTGACGAGATTATCGACACAATGGATCCACAATTGGATTCTCCGGTGCACGCCTCCGGCGACGAGCCGGTGAAGACCACGGGCACCACGGCGGGCGAAGAAAACCCTTCCGCCGCCGCAGATCTTGCGGAATCCTCTTCCATGCCTACTCCGCCGTTCGCTCCCGAAACGGTGGAGGAAAAAATCGCGCTCGTTGGCGACGAGCTCGCGGCCGCAGCCTCCGCCGCCGCCGGAGCCGAAGAAGAGACGGAAGCTGCCGGCAATTGGAGTCCGAGAAACATTCTGCCATCCCTCCTTCCGACAATGGAAAAGGAGGGGCTTTTGGTTAAAGATAAATGGCGGAACCCGGAAGACGAATCCGAGCCCAAGCCAAAAGACGGGGAACGCGTCCTCCTTACTTCTCATATTGCGAGAGGTATGGGTTTTCCACCTTCCGCCTTTTTCTTGGAAGTCCTTAACCATTACGGCATTCAGCCACATAATCTTCCACCAAACTCCATTCCTACCTAGCCGGTTTCCAAGCCCTTTTCGAGGGGTACTTAGGAATAGCTCCCATACTAGATTTTTGGCAATATTGCTTTGGAGTGAAGCGTAACTCTACAGAGGGCATTCTTCCAATCTGCGGGACTATATCTTTCACTCTTCGGAGATTCAGGGAAGATTGGTACCCAAAGATAAAAACATCGAAATCCGTCAAGTTTTGGACGGGTTCCTTCTTTTATCATCATGACATCCCGTTTCCTGGGAAAGAAAACGGGGTTCCTCCATTCGTCAACTCCGCCGCTGCTCCTCAAGAGAGTTGGGCTGTCGAAGCGGTGCAAACTTTGCCGGGAGACTTGATGAAGATAAAACGACGTATCGCCAAACTTACCTCTTCTCAGCCTCCCTTAACTGGAACAGACATTGTTTTGTGCTGGTTTGGACGCCGTATTCAACCTCTCTCTTTTCGTTCCCGACTCCTTTGTGAGTACGAAGGGCCGGAAGATAGCATGAGAGGGACTGATAAATCCTACTCCAAAAGATATTTCAAGAAACGCGTCAACCAACTGGTCGCTACTCGCGACCAATACACAGAAAGTTTGGAAATGTATCACGAGGAAAACCCAGTCCCTAAGGTATTTATATTTTCCTTTCTTTTGGATTTCTCTCGGATTATCTCTTTTTCCTGACTTAGTCGAATCTTTTTCCATCTCCCTAGTTCGACGAACTTAAAGGAAACGACCTTGCATCTGACGCCGAGCTCGACGAAATACATGCCGGCTTTTATGGCGGCCGGAAACGCAAGAGGCAAGTGACCTTCGAAGAAGTGATAAATCTTGACGAAATTCCCATCGCCGTATCCGGGTATTTTGCTGGAGCTTTTTACTTATCATTCCCTTCCGGTTATTTGAGATATTTATTTCTCGGATGTTTCCCTTTCAGCCTTGCTCCAGTTCCTCTAAAGGCAAAGAAATTGAAGAAACATAAGGCTGCTGCTAGCAAAGGAGAACCATCTTCCGCTGCAGTTTCTCCCCCTTTAGTTGTATTCAGCAGGGAAGAGAAAACCACAAATCCGGGCGCAGAATTTCAGCAATCCAGCCAGCCTATTGCATCTAACATGGATGCGGGGGAAAGGGAGGGACCAGAGATGGGTAGAAATCTTCGAGCATCTGGGGAGGACGAACCCATTCCCACTTTTGACAGGAATTTCCAGTTAAAGGAAGAACCGTTCGATGAACTCGGATATATTCGTCCAGAAGCTAGAAAATTCTTCGCTCCTGCCCATCTAATCCGTCCTTGGCCACAAGGCGGGCTAATTGTCCGCAATGACTTCGTATTTTCACCTCGTCAGGTCATACAATACGGCCTTCACCACGTTGGAATCCTTTTCTCTGAATATGTAAAGGAATTCAACGAAACCTTGTCAAATTTGCAGGAAATGAGCCAGGTAATATCTCTAGCCCCCAAGCAATAAGTCGAAAGCATGTTGTCCACTTAATGCTTCTTATTACGCTTGTTTTAACTTAAGCGTTTTACTTTCATTTCCGCGTTTCAGCATACTGCTGATAAAATAAACTTGGAAATCTTTAACAAGCTTAACATCAAAATGAAGAGGTGAAAACCCTTCTATCTATTATTGATGTTAAGGAAGCAGAGCTGGCATCATCTCAGCTACAGCTGTCGGAAACAACAGGTATATTTCGATTCTCTAAATTTCTTTATCCAGTTTTTTGTCTAAGTACTTTCCCAAGTTTTTCTAAACTCGGAATTTTGTTCCTTGCTTTCCAGCTGCTTTGGCTAAGGCCAAGAAAATAGCTGAAGATGCCGGCAATGCCGCGAGTCTCCGACAGGAGAATTTGGACCTTCATAAGGATCTTATGAAGGTTCGAAAGGATCTGGAGGCCAGCAACCTGGCCCTTGGGATTGCTCAGTCCAAGGCCTCTCAGCAGGCAGAGAAGGACAAGGCCACTATCCAGGACTTGGAGAATGCCTTAACCCTGCGCCTTGAGGAAGGCTCCGAGATGGACAAGATTCTCGGTAAGTTGTCAACATTTACCGGTTTTTCCATGTCTTGATTTCCTTCTCTGCTTTTTCGCTAACCTTTTGGTTGTTTGTCTGAAAAAACAGGAGATAACCCAGATCTCACTCGGATTGAGAAAATCCGAGCTTTTGGGAAGGTATGGATTGCGATGAGGGCTGCAGGCATGCAGCTGGTCAACAAGTTCCTTCCCTCAAGAACTGGGGAATTCTCGGAAGTTGAAAAACTTCCGGAAGCTATCTTGGAGGTAACGGAATCCAAGGAGTCCACCTTGCGCCCCGCAGCACGGGGTGGTGCACGCATGGCCTTAGGCCTTATGCGAATGCATTACCCTAGTGCCAAATCTTGGCGCGTGGCGTCCGGTATCCCCCTTGGATACTCGGAGACCCAGCGGACCACCATCTTCGACGAGATCAAGGGTCACGCCACCAAGATCGCCTCCATGGTGAACATCTCCATCACCTACCCGGAAGAAGCGATTCCCGAAGCCCTCGAGAACGAAGCAGCGATGAAGACTCGGATGCCTGAAGGATTCTTCTTAACCTGGATGGTGGAAATAGAAAATAGGAGCATTACTGCGCTTTACAATGTAAACTTATATTGTAATGCTTCTATTCTTTTGTATAAACAAGTACTCCGCCTGTTGCAGTTAATTATGAAATCTTTTGCAAGTTTTCAGGGTTTGATATTCCTTTATCTTCTAAGTTCTCTGGCTTACGTGCTTTAACTGTCCTTAGTGTTTGAAATGGCTCAATAGTACTATGAATCTTCATGCCGAGCTACTGGGTAAAACCAATCAGTTTGAACTCGGAAACATGGATCATACTAAGGGCATTTTTACTAACTAGCTCCAGTGACCCAACACATAAACAATCAGATAATGCTTAGAGAATAGTAAGGAATTTTTTGAATGAAACTCGGGCACGCAGGCACAATCCGAGTTTCCTTTAGCCTTTAATAGGCTAAAAATCATTCAGTTTTTAAACACCGAGCACGCAGGCACAATTCGGGTTAATATTGAGTATTTTGTAAGATAATTGGGAAATAGATAAGGTGGAATCATGTTTTGTACTATAATAAACTTGTAAAAAACATGGATATGAGAATTCCGACAACTTTATTTCATGATCTCAAAGATGTTTACATAGAAATTGAACTAAGTATAGAAGGGGCGTAACTGCTGGATACTCCAGGGCCTTTTTGTCTCTCCTAGTTCATCATCTATCTTTCTCTTTCTTTTGCGATTCGGCTTCTCGGGATCATCTTCCGTATCACGAATGTCGACAAGTTAATATGATACATTCTTCATGGCTTTACTGATGACAAATGGTCCTTCCCATACTGGGGCAAGTTTGTGCTTTCTTTGCTGCACCAATCTTAGCACTAGGTCACCTTCTTTAAAAGAACGATGCCTGATTTTCCGACTATGATAACGTCGTAAACCTTGCCGGTAGATGGCGGATCTTTGAAGCACAAGTTCTCGTTCCTCTTCTAAGAGATCGACGGCATCCTGTCGTGCTTTTTCGGCATCCGAGTCGTCAAAATCTTGCACTCTTGGGCTATCATGGATCATATCCGTTGGAAGGATTGCTTCCGCACCATAAACTAGGAAAAACATGGTTTGCCCAGTTGACCTGTTTGGTGTCGTTCGAATACTCCAAAGCACGGAAGGTAACTCTTCTACCCATGCTCGAGCTGCTCTATGAAGAGGAGATTCGAGTCTTGGACGTATTCCTTGCAGGATTGAGATATTCATTCTTTCAACCTGTCCATTGGATTGCGGGTGTGCCACAGATGCGAGATCTAGGCGAATTCACGTTTGTCGGCAATATTTTGCCAACTCTCCAATGGAGAAATTTGTCTCGTTGTCTGTTATTATGCTGTGTGGAACGCCGTATCTCATGACTACGTCAATGATGAAATTTCTGGCAGTTACACCGTCAAGCTTTTTGATGGGTTTAGCCTCCACCCACTTGGTATATTTATCCACAGCTACAAGTAGATGTGTGAGTCCCTCTCGTGCAGTTTTGAATGGTCCCATCATATCTAGCCCCCAGACCGCAAAGGGCCATGTAATGGGGATAGTTTTGAGTGCTTGGGCTGGCATATTAGTCTGCTTGGCGTAATACTGACATCCTGCACATGTATTTACTATGTGCTCAGCGTCTGGCTTGGCTGTTAGCCAGAAAAACCCGGCACGAAATGCTTTTTTGACTATGCTTTTTGATTGAGCATGATGTCCGCAATCCCCGGCATGGATTTCTTGCAGGATTTCTCGTCCTTCTTCTGGTGAAATACATCGCAGAAAAATTCCGGAAGTACTGCGTTTATATAGGCAGTTGTTGATTACCGTGTATCCTTTGCATCGACGTTGGATCTTTCTTTGCAAGACTTCGTCTGCTCCTTCCGGGTACTTCTTATTAACTAAGAAGTTTATATATGGGATTGTCCAATCCGGGTTAACGAGCATAACTTCAATTGACTCGGAAGCCAGAGGATAATCAACATCTCCACCTTTTATCGATGGTTCGTACAAATGTTGGACGAAAACCCCTGGTGGTAGGATTTTTACCCTTTCCGATCCCATGCGGGCTAACGCATCCGCGTTCCAATTTTCTTCCTTTTTAACATGGAGCACTTCGAATCCGAAGAAACAAATGGCGAACTCGTCCACCGTTCTTCGATATTCGGCCATTATAGGGCTTTTTGTGTCCCAAGTTTGGTTGAGCTGGTGTTGTACCAAATCTGAGTCACCGTAGCACAAAATGCGCTTGACACCTATTTCTTTTGCAATATGCAAGCCATGAAGCAGAGCTTCGTATTCTGCCACGTTGTTGCTGGTATTGAAGTGTATTTGTAATACATACTCCATTGTATCTCCTTTAGGGGATTTTAAAACTACACCAGCTCCAGCGCCCTCCTTCATCTTGGATCCGTCAAAGCGCATGATCCAGTACTCGGACTCCGGCATTGGTGTTTTCTCCATTGCTTCCGTCCAGTCGGCGACAAAATCTGCCAAAACCTGGGATTTTATTGCCGTCCTCGGCTGATACTTAATGTCGAACGCTGCTAGCTCGATGCCCCATTTGGCTACTCGGCCAGTCGCCTCCGCATTGTTTATTATATCCCCTAGTGGTGCTTTGCATACCACTGTTATGGAATGTCCTTGGAAGTAATGGCGAAGTTTCCTAGATGCGAAAAATATGCCATATGCCAGTTTTTGATAGTGTGGATATCTTTGTTTGGACTCGAAGAAAACTTCGCTTATATAATATACCGGATGCTGATCTGGTATACTCTGTCCGTCTCTCTTCCGTTCCACAACAATTACTGCACTAATAACCCGATTTGTAGCCGTAAGGTACAATAACATAGGTTCTTCGTCTTTTGGGGATGCCAAAATCGGAGCTTTCGTCAAAGTTTCCTTTAACTGGGTTAACGCTGCATCTGCCTCTTCTGTCCACTCGAATTTGTCGGATTTTTTCAGCAACTTGTAGAGTTGTAAGGCTTTATCCCCCAGCCGACTAATAAATCTGCTGACGGCTGCAGCGGAACCCGTCAATCTTTCGACATCTTTTACACACGTGGGTTTGGAGATGTTTAAGATTGCTTTGATCTTTTCTGGGTTTACTTCTATTCCTCTATGAGAAACGATGAAACCAGAAGTTTTCCTGAGGGAACCCCGAATACGAACTTTGATGGATTTAACTTCATCTTGTAAGTGCGCAAATTTTTGAAGGTTTCTCGTAAATCCTCAAGGAGAGTATCTTTTTCCTTGGTTACGACAGCAATGTCGTCCATGTAAACGTGGACATTCTTGCCAATCTGACTATGCAAACAACGTTGCATGCAACGCTGGTAGGTTGCACCTACGTTCTTCAGGCCAAATGGCATGGTTATGTAATAGTACGTCCCATAAGGGGTTATAAAAGAAGTCTTAATTTGATCTTCCTTTTTCATGCGTATTTGATGGTACCCGAAATATGCATCCAAAAAGCATAAAAGCTCAGAGCCTGCGGTGGCATCTATTATTTGATCAATTCGCGGTAACGCGAACCTATCTTTTGGACACAGTTTGTTTAAGCCGGTGTAATCTATACACGTCCTAAGGGCGGTAGTATCTTTCTTCGGTACTAATACCGGATTTGCAGACCATTCGGTGTGTATAACTTCCTGGATAAAGTCTGCTGCTAAAAGCCGGATAATTTCCTTGCCAATAGCCTTCCGTCTTCTTCCGTCAAATCGACAGAGACCTTGTTTGACGGGTTTGGAGCCTGGAATCTCCTTCAGTTGATGCTCAGCAAGTTCCCTGGGTACACCTGGCATGTCAGCTGGACACCAGGCAAAGATATCCCAGTTCTCACGGAGGAACTTGATGAGCTCGTTTTCCTATTTGTCGGTCATCCCAGTTCCCACTACGACAAATTTTGTCGGATCTTTGGGGTCTAGGATTACCTGTCTTGTGTTATCGGAGGCCTTGAAGCTATCTGCTGGCTTCCGGGTTTCTTTTCCTGCCGGCATTTCTGTCGGCGATACCTTTTTGGCTAGCTCCTTCAACTCTTCCTTTGCTATGATTTTCTCAGCGCAAAGAGCGTTTTCTTTTTCCAGCTTGTTTGCCAGCTTGAAGTCTCCAGATATGGTGATTACTCCTCCTTTTGGCCCTAGCATCTTTAGCTTGTTATAGATATAACATGATCTTGCCATGAATTTGGCGAAAGCTGGACGTCCGAGTATTGCGTGATACACGCTTTCGAACGGCACCACTTCGAAGGATACTTTTTCCTGACGGAAGTGATCTTTTTCTCCGAAAGTGAAATCTAGGGAAATTTCTCCTAGGGATCGTGCTTGCCTGCCAGGAACAATGCCGTGAAAACGTATGTTGCTGTGGTTGAGCTGGGTCTCGGAGATTTTCAGATGCCTCAGTGTATCCAGGTATATTATGTTAATGCTGGATCCTCCATCCATCAACACTCTTTTTAGCCTAGTGTTTTGGACAATAGGGCTTACAACAAGAGCTTGCGTGCCGGGTTCAGGGTTATTCCTGGGATGATCAGACTGATCCCAGGTGATTGGTGTGTTTGAATACTTCAAGAATTTCGGGGTTGCCGGAACAACCGCGTTAATTTCTCGAAGCGTTCTTTTTGCCACCTTTGCTGATGGAGTTGCCAGGAAAGTTAGGGCACACTCTCCATCAATCCTCGGAAACTTGGGCTCGCCTTTTCGCTGCTGTTCCTGGATTTTTTCGTCAGTGTTCGATTCACTGTCCTCTTTCTCAGCTTCTGGCTTTTGCTTGGAAAACTTCCTTTTGGAATTTTTTCCCTTGTTTCCGGATCCTGCACTGCCTTTCATATGCTTGTTCAGCCGGCATTGTGCGTTAGTGTGGGTGGGTTTCCCGAATTGCAAATGGTGGACGCAGGGTTCCGACTTAATCTTTTCCCATTCTTCCTTGGTGTAATTGATTGGTTCTGAACTGCGTCCTTTCCACATATTCCCTTTTTCACTTCCAAAGGCTATGTTAACTTCTTTGGGCTTTTGTGTTGCGTCTGGAGTTCCTTTTTTCTCAGGGCGAGGATTCTTTTTGGCATGTATCAGTGTATCGATATTGCCTCCTCTAGCTCTGATGTCGTCTTCGGCTGCAGCGTGTTCATTGGCGGTTGTAAGCATAGATCCGAGATCTTTGTGCTGTTTGGAACCAACCATGAACGATACAAGTCCGGGTTTTAGTCCATTGACGAAAGCATGCATTGCTTGTACGTCAGTTACTCCAGAGCAGCTATTCTTCATTGCAGTCCATCTTGAGATGAAATCCACATATGGTTCGTCCTCAAATTGGGTGCAACGGTTTAGCTGGTTGATGCTATTCGGGCGTTTGTAAGTTCCCCGGAAATGTTGAGTGAATACTCGAGCCATATCATCCCAGCTGTCAACAGTTCTGGAAGGTAGTCCGTTAATCCAATCTCTGTCTCCATCCAGTAACATTAGGGGAAGAAACTTTACAGCTTCCAGGTCTGTCCCATTGTTAATCTGGACGGCTGTATAATAGTCTGAGGGCCAGGTATCCGGGTTTGTACTACCGGTGTATTTTTGGTATGTTGGACCAACTTTGGCAAAACCAGAATGCAGGGTTATCCTTCGGATCCTGTCTGTGAAGCACTTAGGTCCAAAGTATAGATCATCCCTTTCCGCCCTATCCATGTGTGCGGAGTACCTGCCGGCTGAATGGACAAAAGGGGATCTACTCCTTTCTTTTCCATTGTTGCACGGACGCGCTTTTCCGGTATCATCTCTATTTCTTCCGATATCACGCCCCTTTGGATGAGGTGGAGTTCTACTCCTGTACCTTTCCTTATCCCTGGGGGGTGTCCGAGATCTCTCACGCCTGTGAGGTATTCCCTGTCTTCCAACTTTTTCAGCTGGGTGTCTCGGAGGTGGCATTGCTTTGCCGTCATTCCGGTGTTTTTCTTCCCGATCGTGGGGGCTAAGTCCACCTTTCGGGAGATGGGATCCGGTTCTAGACGCTTCATCCTTGTTATCAGGATTTTTCTTGTCTTTTCTCGGGTTCTTTTTCCTCTCTTTTGAGTTGTTTGAATCTCTAGACTCCTCCGGTCCAGGTGCTCCAGCGGCGCAAGTAGCTGTTTTGCATAGGGCGGAGTCTTCATGCAACTTCCCTGATCGCTCTTGCCCCCGCTGTTGCTGTTGCAATGCTTTTCCGAGGAAAGCATACACCCCTTGAAGTTTTTCGCCGTTGGAGTACATATCGTTGTTGAGGATGGCGAACGCTGCTTCCGCGTTTTCTGCTGCGGTTTTGTATATTGGTTCGCCTCTGGCATCTTTGTCGTTTACCTGCTTTTGCAAAGATGGGTTGTGAAACCTTTCTTTTGGCGGCAGTATTTCCGGTCTTACGATTCCGGGTAATCTTGTAGGTTTTATGGCAGATCTATTCTTTTTCTTGTACTCCTCAATTTCTTCCTTCATGAGCTTGATGTCATCCTGGTTTTTTTGGAGGTGTTCACGAGTTCTGAATAGATGTTGTTGTTGCCTTCGGAGAGCTTGTCTCCTGGCTTCTAGCACTTCAGGGGGTTCATGCAATCCCACTGGTGTTTGTAGCAATTCCTGTTCTTCTTGCTTCGTCATTGGCAGAACAAGGATTTCTTTGGTTTTCTTCTCCGCAGATTTTATTCCGCTTGCATCTCCTACTTCCGGGCTTTCATCAGCTGGATCAGCCGACTTCTTCTTCCGGAGTTTGTATTGGAGTTTTTTAGCGGCCTTGTGCTTTTTCTTGGAAGAGGGAGGTTTTTTGACAGGTTCATCCTCTGTCAGTTCTTTAACATTGGGAAATATTGGAGAGGTTTCTCCGTCTTCTCTCTCTTCCTCTGGCGGAGGAGTTCTAGGGCTTCCCTGACTGTCGGCGTCCGTGTTTTCAGCCGGTTTCACCATTAGTACTTCATGGAATCCTTCCTGAAAAGATTTAACCTTTCTTTCGAAGGCATCCTCGTCTTCGTCTTCGGAATCAAAGTAATCTGATCCGGTTTCTAACTCTAATCTCGCCTCAATGGCGGCTAGCACAGAGTCAGCTTCCGAGTTCATCGCTTTGTTGGCGGATGTCGGATCTTCCACCTCTGTAGTGGGTTTGCTATTTTATGCCTCTTGCACGGGATTACTTTCATCCGTGTTTTCGGCGACCTCGGATTGCACCATACCGATAAAGTGTGAATCACTTTTTTGTCGGCGACCTGAACAAAATCCGGTATCGTAGTCATCTTCGACTGGGTATAGGGCGGGTGGGAAAAATTTGCTTCCACCGCAAAACCCCATGGCCTCTGCAGTTAGTCCGATAAAGATATTTGCAGATCCAATCGGTAACACGCAGGCACTTACCAGATGATTTTGCGCCGGTATGTAAGATCCATTGTCGAGGAAGCGTCCGACATCGTCGTCGAACTGCAAGCTTCCGACAGTTATGGAACTGCCGATTCCGCTGAGTATCTCAGATCGAAACTTAACGCCTGACGCCGTTTGCCCCACGGTGGGCGCCAACTGTCGAGACATCATAGTAGAATTCATAGACGGGGGTGCCATGAGACTACGGGTAGAGACGTGGGGGAACGTGGTTGCGCTGAGGACAAAGACACAGGTTTTACCCAGGTTCGATACGTCGTAATAATACGGCGTTCCTACTCCTGCAACCTCACTATTCAGGTCTAAAGCCTGTGTATACAAAGTACAACGTGAGGTTCTGTTGGCTATTCGTCGAGGATCAACCTCTCGGCGAGTTAGCTAGTAGCTTCTTTTCTATCTATCATATCTCCCGTCCGGCTTTATATAATAGCCGGGTTAGGGAATATAGAGCAGGAAACCTAGAAGACTACGGTAACTATTAACTTGGAAAGTAAGGAATCCGCCTTCTACTCCAAGCCAGATCACGTGGGCCGTGATCCGGGTCCTTCTAGAATCCGGCTTCTGTGCGTCAGTTTACTGGGCCGCCCAATGGACCGTAGCCCACTACCATTTGGGCCTCCCGGGTAATCCAACACTTTATACTACCATCTGATATACCCCTATTCAGATATATCCGACATTCTCCAAGTCCCATTTTTCTTTAAAACAAGAACAGTATTGGCTAACCACTTTGGATGCAATACCTCTACTATAAAGCCAACTGCCAAGAGCCTGGCTATTTCCTCACCAATTGTCTTTCTTCTCTCATCATTGAAACGACGATGGAACTAACGAATCAGTTTCAGGTTAGGATCCACATTTAAACTGTGCTCGGCAAGTTCCCTTGGAACACCAGGCATCTCAGAAGGTTTCCATGCAAAAATGTCCCAATTCTTACGGAGGAACTTGATGAGCGCGCTTTCCTATTTATCAGTCATATGAGCCCCCATGCCGAACTGCTTAGATGAGTCACCGGGGGTGAAATCCACCAATTTAGTATCTTGAGAAGATTTGAACTTCAATTTAGACTCTGTTGACGGTTTCTTGAGCGAGGTAATATCCTCCGGATCAACTTGCAGTTTATATAACTTGAGTTCCTCATCTACGCAAGCTGATTCTGCATAAGTTGCATCACCTTCCTCACACTCCAGAGCTATGTCTCTATCTCCATTGACAATAATATTTCCATGAGGACCTGGAATCTTCAGTTTAAGATACACATAACAGGGTCTTGCCATAAACTAGGCATAAGCTGGCCTCCCAAACAGAGCATGATACGAACTTTTGAACTTGACAACTTCGAATGCCAACATCTCTGTCCTATAATTTTCAAATACTCCAAATGCAACTTCAAGATATATTTTACCAATAGGCTACACGGACTTACCAGGGACAATTCCATGGAACACAGTTGATGATGGCTGGAGTTGTTTCTCTTGTAGGTTCATCCTCTTGAAGGTATCATAATACACTATGTTTATGCTACTTCCTCCATCCATCAACACCTTGTCTAGCTTATATCCTCCGACTTGCGGATCCACAACCAAAGCCACACTTCCTGGGTTATCAACTTGTGGAGGATGAGCTTCTCAACTCCAGGTTATGGGCTGCTCCGACCAGTTCAACCATCTAGGGACAGCAGGAGCTACTGTGTTTACCGCGCATTTATGCACCTTCCTCTCTCTCCTGCATGCACTAGTTGTAAATACGTGATATTGACCAGAACTTAATAGCTTCGGATTGGTTTGAAACCCAAAATTTCCTCCTTGCTGGCTGCCACCCGGGTTAGTTCCTTGCTTACCCTGACCATGATGACCCGCGTTATCATTTCCGGGTCCGGAATTGCCGGTTCCTGAATGGCCACCTCCCATGTTTCCTGGGTTGCCACCTCCATTGTTCACTGGTCCATAGTTATTGTTTCTGCTTGGTCTGAAGCCCTGCATTATAAAAAAAATTCCGAAGAGTGATTTGCTACCTTTCCGTTCTTGCTATAACGAGGGAATGGTCCCTTCAAAGCATGTTGTGTCTGCGCAAAACTGTTTGGTCGAAAATTTTGATTTCCTCCAAAATTATTACCCTGACGTTTGTTCCTATAACCTGTATTTGTGTTGGCAACCAAATCTGAGGTGTCTTCACCGTTCTTGTGCTTGTTATTATTCTGGTTCTAGAAATTTCCGTTACTCTGATTCGGGTTCTAGTTACCCTTGGTCCCAGTTTTCTTCCCTTTTTCCAGACTTCTCATCATCTAAATCTGCATTCTTTGTCTTATCAGACTCTGCATATTTGGTCATGGCATCCATCAGCTCACTCATGTCATTTACATACCTCTTAGTACGTCCCAGTTTATGCTTCAAAGGGTCAAATTTGCAGTTCCTTTCCAGAGCTATGACTGCTTGTTGGACGGTGAGACCAACTGATGAATGAATGATCTCCGCCACACGCCGCGACCAATGCTGGGCAGACTCTCCCTCCTTCTGAACACACTTTTCCAGATCTGTAATAGTTGTCGGGCATTTTCATGTTCCTTCAAACTTTTTGATGAACTGGTCCTTCAGCTCTTGCCAGCTATTGATCAAATTTGCAGGAAAGTTTTTTAACCAAGATTTTGCAGGTCCTTCCAACATCACACTTAGCTATCGTGCACACACTGCATCACTTACTTCCATATTTCCATTGTCATCTCATAGCCTTCTATCCAATCCGCGGGTTCCATGTCAGGAGTATAATTTACGACCCTTCGAGGTCTTTTAAAATCAGTTGGTATTCTTTCGTTCCTGATCGCAGGTCCAAGACACTGAATTCCGATTCTGCGAGACCCGACCGAAAAGAGATTCGAGACCAGGTTTTGAGCGGGATCCTGAACATGACCCAGATTTGTGTTTTTCGCTTCTGCGACTCTATACCCTGTATTGATAACTCCAGGATCATGTGAGACAGCTTGCCTGGGTGGGACAGGCTGTTGCCGGTTTGGGTTGCTTGAGCTGGCCAGAACAGGTGAGTTTCCATGGTGACTTCTAGGTAACGAGTTCCTGTTGTTATAAGGAGTTGAATGTGTCTTCTTCTGGTTACTATAATTCATCTGTTGGACCACTTCGGTTTAAAACATCTCAATCGCTCTCATGGCTTCAACTCCCATAGGATTATTTGGGTCAATCGGTATCCGAGCTAAACTGTTTGTAGCAGCCCAAATATTATCCATTGGATTGTTGAAGTGACCTTGGGGGTACGAAACCTCTCAGGTTGTGGTTGCTCGTAAGCCGTATTATGGACCGGGTTGAGGTGTTGCTGGATTGCTGGCTGGAAGCGCACTAGTTGGACTGGGGCAGGCAGAGTTGGCTGCACCACTGGGTGAACTGGTTGCGCCGGATTTGGTACTCCTGGTGTGCCTGTTGGAGATGAGAAAAGGTTGTGAAGATTCATTGGCCCCAAACCTGCTCCAAACTCATTATTCAATCGGGTTTGATAACGCATGTGTTGTACCGAGGCGAGTTCCCTATGTCTGAAACTTAAATGAAGTCCCATGGTTCCCCGTCGTGATGTCTCTTCCATAACGTCTGAATGTGCCTTGTTTATACAAGTGACCTCAGTCTCGATTTCCTGACGAGCACGAATTAACTCATGTCGAAGTCTCTCTATCTCCGTGTTATGTTATACCAAATTCTCTGGCATAATTGGGGTGGCTAGGATCTCTTTTAACGAGTCCATAGTTGCTATTAGTTCAGGCCTTAGGTTATACGGGGTGGGTGCAGTTAGATCGACCATCGGGTCTGCCAGCCCAAAACTTGCTGCTCCTGGTCCAGTAGCCGGTGCTGCTCTTGGTCCAATCGGCGTAGAACCTGAAACTCCTGTGTCCTCTGGGGACGGGTTTGAAACTATAGTTGTGATTAGATTTCCACTGCTATCATACCTGGGGTCTGTAGGCCATGTTGATCCTGCCATGTAGACGGTTGCATGTTGAATTGTTTCTACCAAACTTTCCAGATCCTGTTCCAGATTCCCTCCCAGTCGATCTTCAAAGAGCTAGTGAATAGAACATGTTTCATCCTGGTCATCCCTGTTGCCTACCGAAGATTCTCCATCTGAGTGCACGATTGTGGCTTCTCCAGAAATCGAGTCAGATTCTTGATCTGGCTCCCGGTCGGTTCGTCCTACGAACCCAACGAACACATGTATTCCACCGAAGGGAACTCGAAACCCGGAGTCGACGTGAGCGAATTCCGGTCCCCAAGTGTCATGGTTGTAATAGTGTCCACGCCGGCTCCTCCTGAGCCGGCCGATAGCGAGCTTCTCGATCCCAGGTAAGCCTCCTTCCAAAAAAACGACGCTTCCGCAAGCCGGCCCCATGGTGGGCGCCAACTTTCGTGGAGTCTTCACGACAAGTATCCTCTTCTGAGAACTAGATTGTGAGGTCATTGCTCCTGAGTGAAGTTTTGAAGGGTTAAGGTGGAAACGAGAGACGCGAGTTTACCTAGGTTCGGCCCCTCTATTGAGGGTAAAACCTACTCCTGCCTTCTAACTATTGGGAAATCAAGGTCTCGATTACAAGGAGCGATTCTGGCTTCCGAGGTCTCCAGAACTATTGCTATCAACTTAGAACATGACTGTCTATATCTCAGGGCCTCGCCTTATATAGTGGACGAGTTCCCCGTGTTACAAGGGGATCTGGGTTATACCCGTCATCGGAGTCCTAGCGTGTTCCAGTCCTGGGATGTTCCGCCCGGCTTACTCCATGACCCGGGCGCCCCCGTCCGACCTTGGGCCGCTTATGCCGGTCTTGGGCCTCCGTGCTCGTCTCCTGGGCCTTGGGCCGGGTCCGCTTATGCCTCCGGGTTACGCTTGGGCATATCCGGGTCTTCATTTATTTGCAGGCTACCTCGTGGCCCGCTTTACCCAGCCATAACCCGAAACATGATATATGAACCGGCAGGATCCCATTCCGGTTTATGTAGGCGAAAGGTGAGGTATCCCCTTACCTATTCCCCCAATGGTTTTTTTAATGCTTTGCAACAAATGATAATGTATTTGTCTGGGTTGTCCTAGTCAGATGACCCCAATATAACCTTCGAGATTTACAAATGATAATGTAGGAGGCGTGAGAGAGAGAAAAAAGAAGGCGTGATCCATTCTTTGTTTTTTTTCTTACCTCCGCGCGGACCCATACCTGCTGATGGATGGATTTGTTCCAGCCAGAAAGTGACATGGGGACACTCGCCGTGTCCCCTACTTGAGTCTACCGGCTGCTACGCTACGGGGAGCCCACTCGAAGTCCCATCCGGGTCCAAGAAGTTGTAGTCAATTTCTTGAAGCACAAGACAAGAACTCCTATTCGTAGTCTATTAGGACTCATGTAAACCACTTCTGACTACCTATATAAAGCTAGGAGGAAGGAGATAAAAATGACAAGCAGGAGACAAGCCACAACTAGACGCAAGGATATACTAGATAATACACAGGAGACACCCGTACGCTTTATCATGGCATCACCATTGTAACAATTCGACTATCTCCTCGTAATACAGATCAGACAAGCAGGAGTAAAAGTTTTACTTCTACGAGGGCTCCAAACCTGGGTAAACCGTGCTCCTTGTTAGCCGTCGAGATCACCGGCGCGTATTCGTCTCCTAATCTACAAACCCTAATATCCCATACGAGGGATCTGCCGAGTCAAGTACTCTACAGTTGGCGCCGTCTGTGGGAACGACACACGCTGGATCTACAATCTCGCCGGCTTCATCCTCGTTAAGCTCAAGCTCCGAGTCAACGACCCCGTAGAGTTCGATCTACCGCGGATACTTCGGCTTCATCAGGCTTCGCCGGCATCGCGCGCGGCCTTCATCATCTAGATCGGCATCGTTCTTCACGCGTAGGCTGCCGGACATACAGCAACTCGGGAACAATATTATCTATTCCTTCGGTGGAAATATGGGAAATCAAATTATCTATCAGCTCCAAAAATAATCATCGAATTGTGACGGTTAGATCTCCGTGGATGACTCGAACACTGAAGCCCTGTCAGAACCTGACGAAACTCCGCGCGGCTTCGGGATAATAATTATCGAGCTCGACTCGGACATTTTTTCGAAGATCCCACCGTTTAATACGTGCGGAATATAATCCCACCGTATTTTTTGAGCCATTTCAAAGGTTAGATCTCTGTCGGCAGCTCGCGCACCGCGACATGTTTTTGGATATCTGCGAGTCCGCGAATTCAAAATGCGGATCCGAACTCAAAACCTAATTCGATGAAGTGGCGAGTCAAGAGAAAGACTAAGGTCAACCTGAACATATCCAACCCTGGCTGCAACATCGACTACACCGTGGGAGACTCGTTATACTAAACGCCCGGGGGCTCGACATTGACATTGTCCTCCGCGTACACACGCCGTACTCGACACTCGGGGCTCCAAACGAACGACTCGACAGGCTTGTGCAACACGCCTCTCCAGAAAGCGACTCGCAAAGATTCAACTTCATGATGCACTCGCCGGAGCTACGTCCAGCGTTTGGCGCACTCGACGAGAGCATCGATCTTAACGTTCGGCGACATGAACTCTAGCGTGACTCGCGCGGACATCCTCTTCACTAGCCCAGGGTTCAACGCTAGCCCAGCGTTCGGCGCCCTCGACGAGAGTATCGATCTGATGCTTGACGACATGAACTTCAGCACGAGCCGCACGGACATCCTCTTCACCAGCCTTGGCGACTGCCTCGCCGCTCTTCGTCGACTTCGCGGGCAAGGCTACCCGGATCGATTCTTTCAATTAGTAAATATTCTTATTGACTTTGCATATCATCATGTTGTGTAGGTCGGATTCCGCCAGCTCGATTCATCGGCGAAGGTACGCCAAACATGGCGACCATCGCGACAATCATCGCGGTTGACTCCAACTTCACTGCGGTACGTCCGCTGCGGATAAACCTCGACACCATCGACTTCATCGACCACCACGGTGGAGGTCAGCATCGACGGTGCCGTCATAAAGAGCCCGCTCCCTAGAAGGGCACCTGCGCTCGGGGGCTGGCATTTTTAAATTCAACAACGACAATAACTTTATCAGTACGATCAATTGGGCGGCTTCGGCTCCTTCATCGACCCTGTCGCGTCGACTACACGTCCGCCGTGTTGAGTTCATCTCCACCGTGTCGACTCTGTCCACCTCGTCGAATACACGACATCCTCGTCGACTCCGTCCGCCGTGTCGATTATGTCTCCACCGTGTCGACTCCGTCCGCCTCGTCGACTACAATACCTCCTCGTCGACTTCGGACGCGTGTCGAGTACACCTCCTCCGCGTCGACTCTGTCCACCACGTCTACTCGATGACACGTCTGCCATATCGACTCCTTTTGGCTAAACTCCGCGCGACTCCATCGCAGTTGCACTCGAATACTCGGGGCTGCGTCGTGCAACAGCCTCAGTCGACTCGACAACCGGGGGCTACGCCGCGTAACAGCCACAACCGACACTCGGGGCCTGCGCCATACTACATCAACAATCGTCACTCGGGTGTTGTGTCATGCAACAACCACACCCGATACTCGATGGTGCGACTCGAAACTATTTCGGCGTGCCCAATACTCGGGCCTGGCGCTTCGTCATCAGCAACAAACTACAATTTTATGGCTACATCCTCCAGGATTCGACACATATCCTCCACTCGGAGTCGACACATATCCTCATACGGGAGTCGACGCATGTCCTCCTCTGAGAGACAACAGAAGACAAACACATGGGGTTATCTTCAAAACAACCTAAGGCTATGCC
This sequence comes from Alopecurus myosuroides, assembly GCA_028641055.1. NCBI lineage: Eukaryota > Viridiplantae > Streptophyta > Magnoliopsida > Poales > Poaceae > Alopecurus > Alopecurus myosuroides. The sequence goes on from CM054061.1 coordinate 171,557,013, forward strand.
CTACTTTGCAAGTCGAACACAGCCTCGGGGGCTCCTCCCATCGGAAGCAATGCCGTGCACCCGATAAATTGAAGAAGCGATGTTAGAAGATATTTGAGTCTATGCCCGATTACAAATAATCGCACATAGACTCGGGGGCTACTCCTATTGGGAGCGCTGGCCGCGTACCCAATGAGCGTTGGTCGTGCAACCGATGAGCACTATGCGCGCACTCGACGTACTACCGAGTCGCAAGCATCTGATACGCTGGCCACGCAACTGAGGAGATCTCTTCGTCCAGGTCTTTATTGTGGTCGTACAGACCGCATATCAACTCGGATGGAGAAAAGCGACACATCAAACTTGCCCGTCTTGACGACACGCATATGACAACGTGGGCCAATTTGTGAAATAAAAATATCTTTAAGACTTTTTGTGTCCATCTTCTTGTGTGGACTCGGGGGCTGAGCGTTGCAGCCGCAAGTACAGTTCGTCCGGAGACTTCGCCGCGTCCGCGTCAACTACACGACCTCCACGTCGACTCCGTCCGTTGTGTCGAGTACACCTCCACCGCGTCGACTCCATCCGCCTCGTCAACTACACGACCTCCTCGTCGACTCCGCCTGCCGTGTAGAGTACACCTCCACCATGTTGACTCTGTCCGCCGTGTCGAGTGCATCTCCATCGCGTCGACTCCGTCTGTCGTGTCGAGTGCATATTCACCGCGTCGACTCTGTTCGCCGTGTCGAGTACACCTCCACCGTGTCGACTCCGTCCACCGTGTCGAGTACACCTCCACCGCGTTGACTCCGTCCGCCGTGTCGTGTACACCTCCACCGCGTCGACGCTGACACGTCTAGTCTCTGACACTTCTTGCCACATCCCATCGGGAGGCAGAGCGAGCGCTCAGTGCACCGTGACATCACGCAAACATAAGTCAGCAGGCTTGTTTTCTTCGGAATCTTCAAACAAGAAGGCACTCGCCACAATCATCGCCGAAAACATCGCGCCTTCACTACACAAAAAGGCACTCGCCACAATCATCACTGAAGACATCGCGACTCTGATGTACAAACACATCGCGCACCATTCTCAAATCTCGGGTCGTACAGCCATCATGACACGCCTGGATGCCGCATTCTACGGACGCAAAGGTAAGACCCGAGGATCCATCTTTTGGGCCCGGAATCGCACTCATGCTGCGTCCCCTCGCAATTTTTCGTCCTAGAGGCATGATGAAAAATCCCGATGGACGCGCTAGGTACCCCGTTAAAGGTTAAGTTCGACTCGATAAGTCCTCCGTGGCCCGAGTCGCAACGATCACCTATCCGGGTTCGGGCCGAGGGACTCGAATCTGCGTAGGCCAGTATTGTTTTTGCCCAAGTGCAATTAGTTGTTCCCGATCCATCTAATGACCCAAGACACTGATTCACATCCATTTACAAATTGCTAAAAATAGCATACATTCTCACAACAGGATCCATACATCTTCACAACAGGATCCATACATCCTCACAATAGGATCTATACATCCTCACAACAGGACTCATACGTCCTCACAACAGGATACATACATGCTTAAGCTCTGTGTACTTCCGAGTCATAGGCCCTCAAACATCAAACATCATCGACTCTCAAAAAAGCTTCGAGTCCTCCACGACTTATCGGGTCCTTCGGACTCAACGACTTATCGGCTGATAAAGACTCGACAACTTATCAACTACTCTTCAGAATCGAAACTTGTCCCTGAATCTCTACCCGACTCAAACGAGTCTACTAGACACTCGGGGGCTAGTGACGTGGGGACACTCTCCGTGTCCCCTACTTGAGCCTGTCGGCTGCTACGCTACGGGAAGCGCATTCGAAGTCTCATCCGGGTCTAAGAAGTCGTAGTCAATTTCTTGAAGCACAAAACAAGAACTCCTATTGGTAGTCTACTAGGACTCATGTAAACCCGTCATGGCTACCTATACAAAGCTAGGAGGGAGGAGAGAAAAAGGACAAGCGAGAGACAGGCCAAAACTAGACGTAAGGATAGACTAGACAATACACTGGAGACACCATATACACTTCACCATGGCATCGCCATTGTAACAGCTCGACTATCTCCTCATAATACAGATCAGACAAGCAGGAGTGAGAGTTTACCTCTACGAGGGCACTGAACCTGGGTAAACCGTGCTCCTTGTTAGCCGTCGAGATCACCGGCGTGTATTCGTCTCCTAATCTACAAACCCTAGTATCCCATACGAGATATCTGCCGAGTCAAGGACTCGACAGCGAGCGAGGCGTTTCTTTAGTAGTAGGATTTGTTCTACCCGGATCGTGTTATTTTCTGTTCATTTTCGGATGAGACAAAAAAAAAACGGCGCGAGCTAGCTTCCAGATCCTTGTGGTTCCAAGCTACCAATTAAAACGAGGCGACCGATTTGGTTCCGAGCGAGTCTGCGCACTCACGCAACGACGTAACCTGGTGGTCGACGCGTACATGAGGGGATGGTGTGAGCGGTGAAGCTGCAATTTCTCTATCTTTTTGTTTGCGTCGGAGACACGCGACACGGGAAGAGGAGAGTAGGATGTACCATGGGACACGGACACCACCTACTCAACTTTAATAGTAAAGATCTAACTTATTATGTAACACACCATGGTACAATTTCTATCATTATGTAACAAAATTTTAGACATTTCATAAGTTGGCCCCCTCCTTTGGCCAATCCTGGGTCTGCCACGGCCTCAGATGACACTGCCTAGAAGGCCAAAAATGAGGATGTAAAGATAAGAGGTAGGGAGAATTAGAGGCAAAAATATCCAAATAAAATTGGTAAATGTGTTCCTGGATTGCAATTTTCTCAGTGATGGGACCAGAATCAGCGATGAGGTTGGTGAGAGAGTATTTGCGACAATAGATGTTCCTTTTCTCTACATGCATCCAAGACTTGTCAAGATTTTTCTAGAGGTTAGTATCAAGGAAATTTTACATCATATTCGAAATCAAATTTTATGTCGAAAAGCAAATTATACTTCAGCCATGTCAGTAAAAAGCACACAATCTGGTTGCCCTCTAAACAAACAGTACTGCATTATATAAATGTGATTGCCCTCAAAATTCCAGTTAAAATAAACAAAGAAGAGATTTGATTTTTACCAAAATTAACATAATGGTCTTGAGATTTCCTCGGCGGCGACCTTAACGGCATCCGTGCGCTTGCTCGAGCAGACCTTTGCCTTAACGGCGGCATCCACGGTCAGCGTGTCAGAAGAGTATCGTTTCTAGTCGACTGTTTGTGGCGGTTCCACCCTAGGAAGCATCGGTGGGGAGGCGACGACTCGGAGGAGTTAGGGCGTCGGCGGTGTCTTCCATCGCTAGGAAGGCTTCAACGACGGCGCCGGGCGCGAGGGTGTCAATAGGTGTGTCTGCAGGGGAGGAAGGGCAAGGCCATCGACGTCTGTGCTCTGACCTCAACAGCGTCTTCAGGTGTGAGGAAAGTCTTGTGGTGGCCGAAGGACGGTTGAGGAGGCATGTCAGACCGTCTTGTGGCTGGGTAGTAGCGGGCAGGGGAGACGGGATTTGCGGTGTTAGTAGAGCGATCTGGCTGAGTAAGAGCAACTCTAGCAGTGCCCGTAAACTGAAAACTGAAAACTGGTTTTACAGTTTGGCTTTTTTCCAGTTCAACCTCCCGCGAAGGTGTGCGTCGTAGCAGCGCCCGTAAACTAGAATTGTAAATACACATTTCATAAATAAGTCGGGAATACAGACAGATGAACTCACTGACCCCTACCGGATTTGCAGAATACACACTAGGGTTAATTAAAGGCGGCGATGAACTAGGGTTCATCGCCGCACCTACAGCTAGTAGGGCCAATATGCCCGGCTTCTACTTCGTCGAGACTTCTTCTTCTTGCCGCCGCGTCGTCCTCAGTCCTCCCCGCTGGAGTCACTGGAGGAGCAGCTGGAGGAGGCGGTTGGCTGAACTGGGCCGCCGCAATGGCCTCCCACTCCCGCTTCTTCGCCTGCGTCTCCTCGTCCGCGCGGAGGCCGCGCTGGAGCTGACGGTCGTTGAAGTCGTCGACGTGCGCCTGGTAGCGGCGTTGTCGAATCGCCTGGCGGTGCGCGTGGTGGAGACTCCTCTGGACCCCGAGCTGGAGGAGGTCCTTATCGGTCTCCACGAACTGGAGAGGGGACGGAATCCAGCCGTTGGAGGCGCCGGCGTTGTTGGCATGTGGCTCCATCATGCGGGGGAGGCGGCGGTGGGGGGAGATCTAGCTAGGATCTAGTTTAATCGCTCGCCTGCGGGGGTAGGGGCAGTGAGAAATCGCGACGGATGCGGCTAGGGTTCGAAAGGGGGTTGGACCTGAAAACGGCTCGCGGTGCCGAATAAGTAGGGGCTGTGAGGGGGAATTCGGGGGCCGCTATCGTGTTTTCAGGCCGGGCCGAGTTTTCAGGCTTTGCTACAGCCTCGGAACTGGACGCAGCCCCTAAACGCGTTGGAATTTTTCATGGTATTGCTAGAGTTGCTCTAAGTCAGTTCCCTAGGAGCTGCTTAGGTGTAGGATTTGCTGTTAGGATTATCGAAATATCCCGGCCCGAGATGTACGCGCGAGCGCTAATCGGCGCTCCCTATTTATACAAGCACCGGGCGCTCGCGTCCACTCGCTACCTAACTGCCACCCCGATCGGCAATCGATCGATGAGCCCCACGTCGCCTCGGCTGCCCGGCCTCGGCGCCGGCAAGGCGCGGCAGCAGGCCACCACCCCCATACCATTCAAGGTTCGCCGGGACTCCCACCTCATACACAAGCAGGTCACGTCCGCGTCCGCGTCCTCGCCGCCCTCCTCCTCCTCAACCAACTCCTCCGTCTCTTCCTCCCCCGGCGCCGGCAGCCAGCAGCGACCGGCGCCGAGGCCGAAGCAGCAGCAGCAGCAGCAGCAGCAGCCGGTCATCATCTACACGACCTCCCCCAAGGTGATCCGCACAAGCCCGCGCGACTTCATGTCCATCGTGCAGAAGCTCACCGGCCAGGAGAGCGCCACGGCTGCCGGCTCCTCAGCCGTCACCGGCGGCGCCGCGCAGGACGAGTCCTCCTCGTCGTCGACCGAGAGCTGCGCTAACGCCAACTCCCACGCAAGTGCCGCGCCAGCGCCGCCTCCTGGCCACTACATGGCCGATCCGCCGCAGCTGATGCCGCCGCCGGCGTCGATGGATCACGCGCACTTCATGCCGGACATCCCGCTCTTCGCGCCCGCCGGCGCCTCGGGGCATCAGCAGCATCTGCTCTGCGCGTCGAGGGGCGGCATCTACGGTCACTTCCAGCCGAGGATGGTCGATGGCGCGGCGAACATGCACGGCGCCGCCGCGGCCGCGGCCGTCGGGGCGGTGTACTCCCCGTCGATGGCAGAGGCGATGACGACGACGTTCCCTGACTACCAGCTGACTTAATCAACATGCATGGATCCGTATCGATCGATCACAACCGCATCCATGCATGCATGCGTGCAATAATCGGAGCTAGCTTCTCTTTTATTTTTTCTTCGTGTTTTCTCATCATGTTTCGTTCCGGGAACTTCGTGGATATACGTACGTACGTGCAGAGACAAGAGAGGTGAAGGATTTACTGTCCTGGCCCGTGCATGTATGCATGCATGCAAGGCCAGCTGAGTTCCAGATCTCCAGTTAATTATTTTTGTTAGCAAATATTTAGTAGTAGGTCGCAATGTCGCATCACATGGTATTCATCGTGATTCATGCGTACGTGTATGCCCTGTAACGAGTTCCTCTGTTTGATTTCTCAGTGTCCCTCGTGTTTGTGTGTCCTCGAACAATTGGTTATGGTAGGGGCTTTTGGTTATAAATGTTTTCCCTGTAAATAGTAAATAAGTTGGAGAAGTTTTTTAAAGATGGATGCGCAATAAAACAACTTTTTTTTAAGCTGCAGTAGGAGAATTCTTGTCGAAAAACACTTAGCTCCCGAGCTCCAGTGACCATGCATACTTAAAAGTAAATGTAGAAAAGTTTATTTTTATATCCTCCGAGGAAAACATACAAATTCATATACATGTCTAGTGTATACGAACAAATTTGTATAGAAATATTTTCATTTATGATCTGCACAAAAAGGGGGAAAAATAGTAGAAGGAAAAATGAATTCTTATTTATCTTTTCAGTCACAATTTTTTGATTTTGTGTAGCCTACAATACAACATACTCCTATTTAGCAAAGCTCTGCGAATATATAGATAACATGTGTATGTATTTGGAATTTTTTGAAACATCGAAATATCATTCTTTTTTTTAATATCGAGATAATTGAGTCTCCGGAGTCAAAACACCTCTTTTAACTCTTGCATGGAATGCATATTTTCGATATTTCATTTTTACGATACCTTACCACATACACAATGCATCCGCAACGTAGGAGAAGAAAAAGGGCTACAAGAGCGACACCATATATAACACTGTAGACTATTCAACGAGTAATACAAAATGCTTGGTACCGACCCCAATTAAACTTCGTTGTCAGGTCACAATCACTAAGACCAGCCACCGTGACCGTGTGTATCAAAAGCTGTTAGAAGGGGACAATGAACCGGTTTAACACACTGCAGGGCATCAATTCAAACACTTTGACAACAAAAACGGTTCAAGAAAGAAATTGGCTCGCTTCTTTGCATGGCTTTGTGGGTCGGTGTGTCTAGCAGTGTGTGAGAGAGGCTAAAAATAGAGTGACAAAGTCATGCATGGCTAGTACTACCTCCAGTCCGTAAAAAATGTCGCTAGAATATAGCCTAAACAGTTCAAGTCGCATGCACACCCTCGGACAATTTTTCCGGATCGGAGGGAGTAGTTTATTTTATCATGTATGTATGTGTGGGCGGGTGTGTCATAACAAAGCGATTCCTCACATTGCAGAATAGCCCATAACACATTTTTCTTTGAAGCGAACCCGCGGTGTAGCTGGTCTAAGAATCTAGCTTTGTGTGGCTGGTCTAAGAATCTAGCTTTCTTTCTTTCCCTTGCCTACCAACACGTTTATGCAGAACAGTTGGAGTTGCTTAGGGCGTGTTTGGTAGTCCGGGTCTCTTGGACTTGTGTTTCTCAAGTGGGCCAAACTGAGTTCATACGGGGTGGGCTGAGATTTTGTTGTTTGTTTGTTAGGTTGTATGGGTTCAAACGGGTTGAGCTGAGAGGTTGTTTGGTAAGTTGCATGTGCTGAGACTAGAGTCCAGGAATTAAAATTACAAACGGGTCCAAACATTTACACACAAGTCCTTGAGAGGAAATTGAAAAAGCAATCAAGTCCTCTAACTAGTCCAACCACCGATCCGGACGTAGCAACTCGCCGGCGGCGGCACTCGGCGCCATCCACGGCGGTGGCGCTCGTGGCCATCGACAGAGGCGCGAGGTGCGTATCTTCGGCGCTCGTGGCCACCCAAGGCGGCGCGACGGAATGGCGCACGGTGGCCATCGACGGAGCTATGTTGGGCGGCGGCCCGAGGCACCGGCTTGCGGAGATTGAGACGGCGCAGGGCAACGGGCCCGGTCGAGCGCAGACGATGGTGCTGGGCGAAGGCGCACGGCGGCTGGGCGAGGTTATGGCCGCTCAGTGTGGCATGACGGGGCGACGCAACAAAAATGGCGACGCGTGCTGTGAGGTTGAAGAGGAGAGAGACTCGGGTGGGGCAAATGAGCTCGGGATTCTCACGGGGCGGGCAGCTCGACGGCCCGGTGGGTCCCACGCGTGGGAAGATTTCGGGATGAGTCGGGCAGGGATAAGGAGAGAAGCTCGATTCCGGCTTCTCTCGTGGGCAGGGCTGAGAGCTATTTTTAGGGTGAGGTGGGCAGGGCTGAGGGACACAAACCAGGCTACCAAACAACTGAAATCGGGGTGAGGGGAGATTTTCTGAGCCCAACCGGGCTACCAAACACACCCTTAGTGTCTGCAATGATAGGGAAGGCGATGATGAAATCCACATAAATTATTGTCGTAATCGTTGAAACAGTCTTTCGTCCCGATTTATAAATAAAACCACACAGGCAGACCGATACAGTGTGGTAAGAGAACCTTTTACAAAACAGACCCAAGAAACACCCAAGACAACTAAGTATGGTGTCACGATGTCTCTTTGTGAAACCACCGGGCATCGTCACACCGTCCCACCAAGTTGTCGTCGGAGAGGTCCGCTTGCCCTCTCGCTCTGGGCCATGGAAAGTCAATCCTGCTAGCGGACAACAAGGACGGGAGAAGTGAGAACGACAATGCGTGTAACTCATAGAAGACCGCCAAGAACGCCCCCAAACAAGCGTTGTAAGTCTCGAGATAAGATCCGGACTTGCCCACCGATGACAACAAAGCAAGGACAATAGGTATCGGAGCTCCACCACCACTCCCCCAAGAGGGTTATGACGCATCCGTCGTCGTTGTCAAGACCGAGACGGTCAATGGTTTTCACACGGAGATCTTATGAATGAAGGTGACGACAACGGGCGCCCCCAAGGGGGTCACGACACCCGCAGCCATCGCCGCCGTTGGCGCTGGAGCGCTGGGTTATCACCTGGAAAAACCTTCACACCACATCCTGATGTCGCGTACCACCCATTGCCAACAAGTCAGGCCTCCAGGACACGTTCTGGGAGCCGCCAATGCCGAAGAACCGCAACACCATAGTCCCCCGCCACCCCTCCTCGCCATTCACACGGCCAAAGAGAAAAGCCACCACCACTGCCACGTCGCTCGCTGAAGAGCCAGTCGCGCAATCCACCAGACAGGGCCGTCGTCCCGGGTCTCGCACTAGTATGACGGTAGGTTCCACCACAGGATGCCGAACAACACGAACGGGAGAGGCTAGCACCAAAGCCAGGAAAACAAGCCATAAACGCGGCGCCTCCACGTCGCCCGCAATTGACGCCCGACGGCCACCAGACCTGTCTGGCCCCTAGCCTAACTGCACCTAGGAGAGGAGAGCAGATAGCACCGGCCAAGGCCCGCCTGTCGAGTGTTATTAGTTAGGTTCATGGCAAGGGTGCCATAAGTCTGCTAGTAGAGTCGTGGGTGGAAACGTGGGAGAGCCGGAGGCGAAGACATAATTTACCCAGGTTTGGTAAGTCGCGGCTACGACGGCGTTCCTACTCCTACAATCTCACTAAATCAGGATTAAAGCCTAAAGTATACAAAGTACAACGTGAGTAGGCTTTCTCTATCTCGGCGAGGATGTCCTCTCGACGATCTAGCTTCTAACTTCTAACTTAGATTTGTTTGCCTTTTAGGATGCTCCCGTCTGGCTTTATATAAATAGTCGGACTAGGGCTTACAGGAAGGAAACCTTGAAGTCTACGGAAAGTATTCCTATGCTTGGAAAGTAAGACATCCGGCTTTTTTTTCCAAGTCGGATCACGTATTGGGCCGTAATCCGGGTTCTTCTAGAATTCGTCTTCCTGTGCGCCGGCTTACTGGGCCGTCCAACGGGTCTTGCTCCATTAACTGTGGGCCACCCTGGTAATTCGGCCTTTAGCCAATGCCGGATATACCCCTATTTGGCATATATCCGACAGTAACCCCCAAGGAGAATCAAGACCTCCATTCTTCGTCTTTTCTAGAGCTAATGCTTTAGAAAAAAAACGGCCTTCAGTCTTGAATCTTCTTCTCAACATAATTTTTATGCCAAACCCAGCTTCCGGAATCCAGAATTTCTTTCATGAATCTTCGTTCATAAGGAACCTGTGACGTAAGCAAAAAAAATCATGCTTACGTCACGACCGCTTGGTTTCAGTCAAAGACTGAAAAGGGACCTCTGCCATATTTGGTGCGAGCAACGAAGATATTTTTCATCATCACGCCAGCTGCGGTGACCCAGCACACCACTACATGTGTAGTGCGCAAGTCGTTGATATAATACTCACAGAAGGACTTATCTGTGAATATTACATCCCTCAGAGTGGTACAAAAGAAACATAGCAGGTCCAAGCAAAGCTATAGGATACAAACATTGTTCATTACAAAATCTCGAGAATCTATTTGATGAATCAAAGAAAATCTCATGCAAATGAAACATCAGAAGCAATTCGAAACTCCAAGCTGGAGAATAACTCTAGCTCAGAACCTAATCCACTACGGCTGATGTCAGCCCTAATCTATGGCTTGTAAACAACTAAGTCCAGTAATGGACTCCACCTACACCTTCATAACTTCTCCTCCACCGGTGTTGTTGACGACGATTCTTCACTGACTAAGTAAGATATGACTCCACCTAGCTTCAGGAGGTAGCGATGGCTTCCCGATGAAGACTTCCTTAAGGGCTTCAACTCTAAGCAGGGTGGTCAACCGGGAACGAATGAGTAACGAGCGTTACTCAACAATTTCATGATATACAGTGGGTAGTATGATGCACTAACTACAGCTTTAGACTCGAACGAGTCATAAGTTAATGCAAGGTTTTTGTAAATATTTCTTCAAGAGGTTGCTTTTAATACTAAAAACTATGCCCGCCAAATAATCACATGATCTAGAACTTCAGTGAGTTGCCTTTCTTGTAGCGTTCCTAGTTCCTTCCCGGAACATGGGGTAACATGTCACATCCTTGTACACTCTACAGAGGTGTGTTACTTTACCCATAGGCGATCAAGACCATGTTGCACAACCAGGTGTACATTCTTGTCCACTCCCACTCAGGTGTGGGGCCCGGTTGTTGATCCAAACCAAACCATGCTTCTCCGCCAACGCATTCCCACCCATTTCTGCCACACGAGTTGAACCCCTGATTTTACCCCTCACGATAGAGATCTAGGCGCCCCGGGCAGACACTCATAGACCCCAGAGTCCGTGGGACGTAAGAGATCCCACACATGTGCATGTAGTCCCGCAAGACCTACAGCGTACGTCTCTAGCAGTCCGTTGACATGCGAATCGGGAAAGATCACAGCTGGCTTACTCGCCCCATACAAGACCCATGGTTAATGCGGTATTTACGGCGCACCGAGCTCTGGCTGCATTTGTTGTTAAATCCTAGGTTATAATTTTCCATGCAGATGGAATCTTCCTTTGACATGTTCATCTTACCATGGTTCCATCCACCCACCAAACAGAACACTACCACTCGGGTAGTCATTCAAATAGTCATATTATTATAAAAATAGGATCATGCATTCTTTTGAGAATAGGTGGTAATACGATAGGGTTTTTGCAAATAGTTATGTAGGAAGTACTGCAAAGGATATGAGCAAGTGATGAACTTGCCTGAGATAGAGATAATAACAATAATCCATGTCTTCGGGGTCGAGGGGCACGTAGAAAATCTCGAGATCTGAAAGATAGCAAAGTAGTCCCGGTAAGGACTACTGAAAACACTGGCAAGATGATGTAATGCATAGTAATGAGATGCATCGCGAAATACCCTGGAAAATACCCCAGCTTACAAGTGTAAGCTACGATCGATACGATACTTAGATTACATTTGCTTTAGGTGTCTTAGAGTTGTTTCGTTACTTGTGGTGATGATGTTGTTCAGTTCTTTTGGACTTACATGTGTTTCACTTTTATTTAACAAACAGCTATTATCATGTTTAAGTAGAAGTTTCTAATACTTGTTTAGGCAATAAGACAATACCACACGGAAAACAACTACTAAAAAGATAATAAACATATTTTCTTCAATGCTGTTGAAAATGTAGAGTTGAGACAAAGGAATTGGAGTGAATACATGATACAATCAACACTATCATCTTTTAGTTTGTCAATGACTTTTTATGAGAGTTTAGGAGTGTGAAAACATGAGGTTTTATTAATAAGGAAAATAATGATGTAGTAGTTATTTCTGGTTATAATGGAACATGATATAATTTTATTATACTTTTAGAAACAAGTTCATAAGTTAAACATAAGGTTTTATGTTTTACCTATTTGAATTGGAAATGCTTTTCTCTTTAATTTGGTATAACATTTGAATCTTTCTGAAAGTATTTGAATAAGTTATTAATTTCTTAATTTTAAATGAATTAAATGACTAGAAAAATATTGCACACATAAAAACTTGTTCAAATGACTTTGAAAATATCATAGATGAGTTGCATTTTTCATTTTGAGCAATTTGGTATATAATTTGTATTTTTCTGAGTTATTGAATTATTTATTATGTTTCTCAATTTTTAAATGAATTAATTGAAATTCCAAAAATGTTCAAATTTAAACCTCACCAAATTCTTTAAAAAAGTTCATAAATAGATAGGTTTTATTTTTATGAACATGTACATATTTTATTTACATTTTCTGACAAGTATTTTAAAAGTGATTGAATTATTAAATTTAATCATTTTTCTGCCTATTTTAAATTGCCAGGTGGGATCCACTTTTCATATTTATTTTTAATTCAAAAAATGAAAAAGAGAAAGAAAAAAAAAAGACCTGATGTCATGATGTTATCACAGTTGCATCATCAGTGGAGGTAATATCCTCTGTTGATTCCAATTCGACTGATTTGGTTCGAATTAAAACATTGAACTACCTCTAATCGCTAGAGGGGATCACGGTGGACCGATAGGTGCTGGCGCCGCTGGTTTCTGACCACCAGAGCATCGCCGACGGCAAGGTTTGATGCGTCATAAACGTATCCTTAATTTCTGATGTTCCATGTTGTTTTCATGCCATATGCTACATGTTTTCCTTACACTATATGTCATTTTTATCGATTTCCTAGGACTAACCTATTGACAAGATGCCACAGAGCCAATTCATGTTTACTGTTGTATTTAGTTTCAGAAAAGTTGTTCTAGAAATATTCTTGGAATTGGAAAACTCGAAGCCCGGAAGTCTAAGAATTCCTGAAGGTTCCACAGAGTCCCGAAGAGGCCCGAGGGGGGGCACAGGGGGCCACACCATAGGGCCACGCGCCCCCTGGCCGCGCTTGGGGGTGGGGTGGGCCCCCCGGGCGCCCACCGCCATCGCCTTTTTCGCCTATATATTCCCCCCGATACGTGAACCCTAAAAATATACCACTTTTCCACGAAAAAACACCCGAGGCCGCCGTCATCGTCAACCCGAGATCGGGAGGGTTTTGGAGTTCTCCCCGGCACCCTGCCGGGAGGGAAAATCATCACCGAAGGGCTCTACACCACCATGCCCGCCTCCGGAGTGATGCGTGATTAGTTCATCCTTGTAATATGGGTCCATAGAAGTAGCTAGATGGTTGTCCTCTCCTCTTTATGCCTCATGTTTAGATCATGTGAGCTGCCTCACATGATCGAGATCATCTTATTGTAATGCTACATGTTGTGTTTGTTGGGATCCGATGATTATTGAATGCTATGTCTCTTGATTATCAACCTATCATGTTGTCTTGCATGCTCTCCGTTGTTAGTAGATCCTCTAACCAAGTAGATGCTAGTGACTCCAAGAGGGAGTATTTATGCTCGATAGTGGGTTCATGCCTCCTTTGCATCTGTGCTCGAGTGACAGAAACATGACGAATGGAGGATGTGATCTTGCCATTAGGGAGAAAACAATGATGTTTACATTAAAAATTTGCTTATTCCGATAATCTGTTGCTTGCAACTTAATACCCAACGTTTGTGCGGATGATATTCGGAGGGTGGATTATTAGTCATAGATGCAGTTGGATGATGGTCTATGTATCTTGTTGTCATGCCCGCATGAATCTCATAGTAATCATTATGTCATGCATGTTTCTTTACCTATCAATTGACCAGCTGTAATTTGTTCACCATGCATGTTAGCTATCTTTTATGGAGAGACACCACTAGTGAACTGTGGACCCGGTCCATTTTCTCGTACTCATAATACACACACTGCTTCCACTGTTTTCACACTGCTTTCACTGTTTTCACACTGCTACTGTTGTTTTCATACTATTATCATACTATTTTCCACACCATATGTTTAACCTCTTTGTGTTCAGCAAAACCGGTGAGATTGACAACCTCACTGCTTCGTTGGGGAAAAGTGAATTGATTGTGGTGTGTAGGTTCCATGTTGCTGCTGAACCAGTAGTGCGCCCTGCCATCTCAGCTGCATCAACCTTCGGAAGTTGCTCCTTTCTCCTACTGGTCCATTCAACCTTGGTTTCTTTCTGAGGGAAACTTACTTCTGTGCTCTTCATACCTTGCTCTTGGGGTCTCCCAACGAACTAGTGTTACACGCGCATCAAGCTAAATTTCTGGCGCCGTTGCCGGGGAGGAAGAGAATTTCTGCAAGGGGAGTCTCTCACCTCCAATCTCTTTACTTTGTTTTTGTTTTTCTTAGTTTATTTTATTTTGTCTTGTTTGCTTCTCTTTATAAAAAACACACAAAAATTAGTTCTTATTCTAGTTGTTGTTTTTATCCTATTTTTAGTCTTGCTAAAATGACTACCCCTGAGAACACTAAGGTGTGTTACTTTACTAGCACCAACAACAATGATTTCATTAGCACACGAATTGCTCCACCTGCTCCTACTGCTGATTTTTATGAGATAAAGCCTGCCCTGTTAAATCTTGTTATGAGAGAGAAATTTTTTTGGTGTTAGTACTGATGATGCTGCTGCCCATATTAATAATTTTGTTGAACTATGTGATATGCAAAAATATAAAGATGTATATGGAGATATTATTAAACTGGAATTGTTTCCTTTCTCTTTGAGAGGAAGAGCTAAAGAATGGTTGCTATCTTTGCCTAGAAAATAGTATTGATTCTTGGACTAAGTGTAAAGATGCTTTCATTAGAAAATATTATCCTCCTGCTAAGATTATATATTTAAGAAGTAGCATTATGAATTTGAAGGAACTTGATAATGAGCATCTTGCTAAAGCTTGGGAAAGAATGAAATCTTTGGTAAAGAATTGTCCCACTCATGGACTGATTACTTGGATGATCATCCAAACCTTTTATGCAGGGCTGAATTTTTCTTCAAGAAACCTTCTGGATTCAACTGTTTGAGGGACCTTTATGTCCATTACTTTGGGGGCATCAACAAATCTTCTTGATGATATGATGATAAATTATTCTGAATGGCACACTGAGAGAGCTACAACAGGTAAGAAGGAAAATTATGTTGAAGAAACCTCCTCTTTGAGTGATAGAGTTGATGCTATTATGTCTATGCTTGTGAATGGCCATGCTCCTATTGATAAAAACAATGTTTCATTTAGCCTCTTTGGTTTCTCAAGAAGAGCATGTTGATGTGAACTTCATTATAAATAATAATTTCAACAACAATGCTTATAGGAATAATTTTGGTAGCAACCATTATAGGCCATATCCTCCTAATAATAATAATGGTTATGTCAATTCTTATGGTAATTCCTACAACAACAATAAAAGTGTACCCTCTGATCTTGAAAACATGCTCAAGAATTCTATTAGTACACAAACTGTCTTTAATAAACATGTTGAGGAAAAGTTTGGCAAAATTGATGTTCTTGCTTCTAAAGTTGATAGCCTTGCTCTTGATGTTGATTACTTGAAACTAAAGGTTATGCCTCATGATGTTAAAGAAAACAAAACTTTGAATGCCAACCAAATTTGAATTGATGACAATGTTAGGATGTTAGCTGAATTGCATGTTAGATGGGAAAGAGAAGATGAAATAGCTAGAAAGAATAATATGGCTAATGTTTGCACCATTACCACCACTAGTAAAACTTAAGCTTCCCATGCTAGTAAACCTTCTACTATCAATGGTAAAGTAATATGTGTTGGCAATACTCCCACTTCTCCTATTAAAAATGCAAAAGTGCCTGAAACTGCTAAAAATGTTCCTGATAAAAGTGCTAATTTTTTTAGAAACATGGGATACAATGGTCCCATTACCTTTGATAAAAAGGATCTTGAATTTGATGATTGCAACATAACTGAAGTGATTAAGTTCCTACAAAATATTGCTAGTTTTCCTAATGTTAGTACTATGAATATGGCTTTCACAAAACATATTACAAATGCTCTCATGCAAATTAGAGAGGGTGAATTAAGGTGTGAAGCCTCTATCCCTAGGAAGTTAGATGATGGTTGAAAACCCATCATTAAAATGAAAGTGAATGATTTTGATTGCAATTATCTATGTGATCTTGGTGCTAGTATCTCTGTTATTCCTAAGAAACTTTATGATATTCTTGATTTGCCACCTTTGGAGCATTGTTATTTGGATATTCGTCTTATTGATAATGTTAAAAAGAATCCTTTGGGGAGAGTTGATGATATTCTTATTATGGTTAATAATATCCTTGTCCCTGTTGATTTTTTTGTTATGAATATTGAATGCAATGCTTCTTGTCCAATTGTTTTGGGAAGGCCTTTTCTTAGAACTGTTGATGTTGTTATTGATGTGAAAGAGGGGAATATTAAATTTCAATTCCCACTCAAGAAATGTATTGAACACTTTCCTAGAAACATAATTAAGTTTCATTTTGATTATATTATTCGAAAATTTTCAATTTGGATGCTTCTTCACTCGAAAATACTTGATTCCACTTTTCTGGGCCTAGCTAAAAGGCGTTAAAGAAAAGCACTTCTTGGGAGATAACTCATGGTTTTATTTTTGCTTTATTTTTCTCTGTTTTACTTGAGTAGAGGGGTTGTATAATTCTGTATCAACTCCTTTGTATCTTTATTTCATGTTTTAGTTGTGCCAAGTAAAGTTTCTAGTGAAAGTTGGAGTTGGTTTTGGAATTCTGCGCGGGAAACAGATTTCTGCTGTCCACCGTAAAAAATCGTATAAACTCCAGAAAGATCAAATGACCTGAAACTTTTTGTGCTTATTCCTCAGCTAATTCCAAAACTTTTCCGTTCTTTATGTTTTTAGATCCGAGCAACGTAAGTGCCCCCAAAAAAATTCGTCTTTACAGACTGTTCTGGTTTTGGCAGATTCTGCCATTTTTCTTGCATTTGCTCTTTTACTATGCCCAGTGGATTTCTTTGCTTCACGAAATATTAGTGTCTGTAGCTAATGTTTAAACGTATCAATAGCACTTGTGCCCTTGCAGAACCCATGGATTTTTTATTGTTGCACTAACCCTCTAATGCGAATTACTCTGAGTGTGGTGTGAAGTAAGTTTTCAAGGGTCAAGAGAAGAGGGTGATATAATATGATCAAGAAGAGTGTAAGGTCAAAGCTTGGGGATGCCCGTCTGGTTCATCCCAGCAAATTCTAAGAATACTCAAGCATCTAAGCTTGGGGATGCCCAAGGCATCCCCTTCTTCATCAACAATTTATCAGGTCACTTCTAGTGAAACTATATTTTTGTTCGGTCACATCATATGAAATTTACTTGGAGCGTCTGTTTGTTTTTCTTTTGTTTTCCTTGATGCAATAATATAGTTGTAACCTATCATTCTTTATGTGGGAGAGAGACATGCTCCGCTTTTTCGTTTAAATACTTGTTATGCTCGTATTCTTAGTTTTTCTTCTAGCTGCTGCAAAATTCCTGTTTAGCTCCTGTTTTTCTTGCATCTCTTATCCAGAGCTGTTAGTTTTAGTAGATTTGTGTTAGTACTATCTTGTTTCATTTATGTATCTCTTGGAGAGTTTTTTTTTATTATGAAATGTTTGGTGTTGGAAAGCAGTAGTACAGTTTTCGTGCTTATAACGGTGCAATTAGAAGCTTGTATAGATTGTGGCCAGACTTTCTCATGTCATGCTATATGTTATTTTAATTATAAAGCCTAGTAGTTATTGTGTAGAATTATTTGTCTCAAATAACCGAGAGTTTTTAATGTGCCTTGGAAAGAACCATGAGTTGTTCTTGTCATATTGAAGCATAAATTTGTGGTGTTCTCCTTTGAATGTTTTATTTGGTTGACTTGGTGCATACTTATACCATGTTTATGACTACAAACCAGTCACTTATAGCTTCTATGACCATTTAGTTTTTGAACTTGTAGTACCACTTTTGCTTTGATTAATGATGTTTTTGTTGCTATGCATGATTATGGCCATTATTGCTCTCTTGATTTGTCGCTCCCAGTCTTTTGCTAACCTCCACCTGTACTGAGTATGAGCTCTACTCGTGCATCCAACTCCCAAAAAACAAAAACTTTGCCAAATGTGTCCAACATACCTACCTACATGTGGTATTTAACTGCCACTCCAAAGTAAATTGCTCATGTGTTACCTTTAAAACCTTCAAAATTACTCTTGTTTTGTGCTCCTGTTTTAGCTCATGAGGACGTAAATATATAATCTTTATCTCACTTGTTGATTGAACTTTCACACCCTGGACTAGTGGCTTCTTCCGCTTATCCAATTGATAGAAGAGCTGGCAGCGGGGTTCCCAGCCCCAAATTAATACAACAAATTATCTTCACTATTTTTGCCCCTGATTTATCATTCGAAGCATAATTGTGTAAGCAAAAGAGAAAGAGGGATGACCTTCTACCCAGATGCGTCCTTCTATGGGAGCCGCTCTTGTGAAGTCTAGTTGGCTTGTGATGTACTGTATTTTATGTTTACCATTCGTTGACATAAGCATACACCTCTCTAAAAAATGTTTGCAATACCTCTGTTTAACAAAATAAATAAAAAGCTCTAGCACATGAGTGATCCCTGCTTCCATCTATGAATGGCCTTTCTTTTACTTTTATGTTGAGTCTCCATCTTCTAACTTTATGCACAGTTGAGAGAACATAGTTGCCATTCTGAGTTTAATGTGCATTTGTCCTAGAAACATTATTAATTGATTCATGGTGTGTTATTGTTTGTTCTCAAATTATTTGTTTTAGTCTTCCTCTTGAACTTTGAAGGTGTCCTGGCATTTACGTTTTGCTCCACTTTTAAGGACAAGCGATATATCACGTTGCTATGTTATCTATATGCTTGAAACAAACGTATAACTTCGAGTTCATTATTATTCATGATCTTTGGTTTGTGTTACTTTTCATGATGCAAGGTGATTGATATGTTCTATTGTTAGAATTATATCTATCATGCTTGTGTTTAAAGTTCTATGATCTCAGCTATGATTATGCTTTTACAATTTAGATGATCAAGTTTATGTTGGTAGCATGTCACCTCAGAAATTATGTGCTCTTATCTTTTACCTACTCGAGGGCGAGTAGGAACTAAGCTTGGGGATGTTGATACTTCATAAACGTATCCTTAATTTCTGATGTTCCATGTTGTTTTCATTCCATATGCTACATGTTTTCCTTACACTTTATGTCATTTTTATCAATTTCCCGGATCTAACCTATTGACAAGATGCCACAGAGACAGTTCATGTTTTCTGCTGTTTTTAGTTTCAGAAAAGTTGTTCTGGAAATATTCTCGGAATTGGAAAATTCGAAGTCCAGAAGTCTTAGAATTCCCGAAGGTTCCACGGAGTCCCGAAGAGGACCGGAGGGGGGCCACACCATAGGGCGGCGCCCCTTGTTGCGCCTAGGGGTGGTGTGGGCCCCTCGGGCACCCACCTCCATCGCCCTTTCGCCTATATATTCCCCCCGATGCGTGAACCCTAAAAATGTACCACTTTTCCACGAAAAACACCCGAGGCCGCCTGACGTGGGGATGGCTCCTGGCCTGTCGGGTGAGCCTACCCGGTCCAAGGCCCAAGACCAAGGCCCAAAGCAAGGTGTTATCTCGTTGTTCTAGAAGGACCAGTAGAAGCCCACCCGCAAGACTTGCGGGTCAATAAGGAAAACTCCTAGCGACCTAGAGCTAGGGTTTGTAACCCCCTCAGACACGGTTTGAGACCTAGCCACCTATAAAAGGCTAGGATAACCACCAAGGGGGATCCAATCTACTTTTCACCACCATATCATAAGCTCGAGATTAATCTATCGGCTTGCGCACCTACCTTTGTAATCGATATACTCATAATACATATCTCAAGAGCAGAAGTAAGGGTTGTCTATGAGGGACCCGAACCTGGGTAAAATTGTGCCTCCTGTTAGCCGACGATTGTCACCAGCGCCTACTCGTTCTCTTAATCAAAATCCTACCGGATTATCCGAGGGACTTGCCGAGATGACTAATTGACAATTGGCGCCATCTGTGGGAACGGCAGGCGCTGGATCCACGACATCTTCGTCCTCGTCTTCGCCAAGCGTCAACTGGAGCCCAGGATCATCGACTCCAACAGATCCTATCTGCTTTGGGTCGCTCATCTACGCGCCCTACTCGCCGGAATTGCGCCTGGCGTTCAGCGGACTCGAGAAAAGCGTCAACTTTACGTTCGGCAGCTTCCACTTCCACGCCAGCAAGGCGGGAATCCTGCACTTCCCCGACTAGATTGGGCTCGGTGAATTGGACTTTGAATCCGTCTCAAGCCCGGCGACCCTCAAGACGCCATCTGATGATGTTGGTCTCGACCCAGCGCCCAGCGGTGGCTCCATCTGCCGCAACACGCGCAACTTCCACACCATCGCGGCTGAGGAGCCCTCCAGATTTGGCGAGAGCCATCGGCCCACGCCTAGGACTCACGATCCATATCTGGCCCAAGTCTGCATGGCAGGATCAACCGAACAACCTGAAGAAACGGAGGTTAGTCGAGAGGAGCGGGAACGCATCAAGGTCTCGCGAGCCTCTTGGCTCAAAGCAAAAGCAGCGATACAATTTGGCCAACCGATAGAAGGCTGAGCCTCTCGAGATGATCTGACCGCGTATCACTACCACCTGCTGCGGACAGGCTGACTATTGGCAGAAGCCCTCAAGGACCTAGAAGCACGGTGATACGTGCATTTTATTTCATCATTTATACCCTCCATATAGGCATTATTGGGATGTTTTATCAATGTTATGTCATTGTTTTGCATGTTTTAGATGATTTTATGGGACTTTCCTACAAAGTCCCTATTTTTGGTATTTAATTTCTGGGTGTCAGAGAACACCTGTTTTCATGTTTTTGATGTTTCAGGAGCTACAGGTATCCAAATTGCGAAAGGAAAGAAACCCTGTCAGTTTTTCTTCGGGAGAAAGGCCGTGCGCACAAGACACAAAGGAGGAGGGCCAGGAGGCCCAAAAGGGGGTAGCCCATGCGGCCAGATTCCCTGGTCGCGTGTGGGGCCCCCAAATGGGCCCACAGCACCTCCTCCCCGAGGTCTTTTTGCTGACGACTCCGTCTTCCCCGAAAACGAACACCCTAATTTTCCCGAGACGAGACGGAGCCGCCAGGGCGGCGAAACTCTCGAAACTCTCCGCGGGGGAGACAGATCGGGAAATCATCCCCATCTCCTCCTTGGCGTGGGAGGAGGCATCTCCATCGCCATCCTCACCAGCACCTGCATCTCCACCATCACCATCACCGTGATCCACTCTGTTCCCCTCATAGTTTGATCATTGCTACACCCTAGATATGTGTTATTGTACTCCGTTGCATGTTTGGGATTGAGTACTTGTCATTATTTGGTGGTGGGTCCATTGTTTCAGATTGTGTTGTACCACATATGTCACCATACATGATCATGTTTGCACGTTGTGATTAGTTCTTGCATGTTCCTGAGGGCATAGGATGAATTGGCAATGATTTGTTACATGAGATGAGTTGTTATTTGGTCTAGTATTTATCTTTTATGTGATTCTATGATGGTGTTGTACGAACGTTGACTGTACAACACTTCACCTACATGGGCTCATAGGAGAACACCATAGTGTAGTGACGTGATGATGTCTTTAGGTGACAGGAACTTGAGACAGAGTCGTTGAATTGCATTATGAGGGTACTTGTATCGGGGACCTTAGAGCATAAGGCTATGGTGGGACATCATGTCTTAATAATTCTCGTGCTGTCATTTAATTGGCCACGTGATCCATCATAAGGGGTGATAGTTTATTTATTTAGCTATTCCTATTTGTGGCTCCGTCCGAAGAAGATTAAAAGTAGACAAGATATACAAACATGTTATGCAATGAATCACTATGCCAGCTAAATCCGTGCAGCCCTCGGGAACATTTTCCACATATAAGACACAAACACACACTTGAGCTTGTCCTCTTGCGCATTAGAGGATTGGGCTTTGTCTCTCATTGAGACCTACTACTTGCTGCAATTTACTTTCCGCATTTTACTTTACTTGCACTACACAATTAAAACACAAAAACACATGTTGCTTTTATTATTCCTTTGCTATTCTACTTACCAGTTCCTTCTGCTCCTCGTGGGTTCGACAACCTTTCTAATTCGAAAAGTACTACAATTGATCTCCTGCACTTGGGAGCCATCAAGACACTTTTCTGGCGCCGTTGCCGGGGAGCGTAGCGCTATTGGTAAGAAGTTTGGTAAGGAAACTTGAAAGCTGAATTTTACTTGCTGTTGCATCCTGTTATTATTATGGCTTTTATGAGAGATGCTTCGCTGAAACTTGCTTTATATGAGAGTGCTTATGCTATTAAACCTAAAGTTGTTGAAAAAGCACCTCATGATGATGGTTATATTATTCCCCTTGAATTTGTTAAAGCTGTTAGGAATGAGTATTTTGCAGGGGATGGAACAAAGGCTGCAAGTGATCACATACGGGCTATTGAGTATATATGTGGGCTAATTAGGCTCAAGGTTATTTCTGAGGAGGAGGTAAAATGCAAGTTATTGTACCAGTCCTTAACTGGTGATGCTCGAAAATGGTATATGTCACTGGATGAAGAAATTACACATAATTGGGATACTTTTATGAAGGTTTTCTTTCTTAAATATTTTACTCCTAAAGAGGCTTATGAGAACCGTTGCTTTATATTTAATTTTTGGCCACACCTTGGAGAGAGTATTACTCAAGCTTGGGGGAGGCTTAAGGACCTCCTTCGTAAGAATCCTTGTCATGATCTCACAAATAAACTTATATTGATAAACTTTTATGTGAGACTACCTGATAGGCTAAAGAAATATTTGGATGGTTCATCTGGTGGAAGCTTTACAAATAATACTGCAGAAGAAGCTTGGAATTTATTGGAAATTATTTCGAAGAACTCTGAATATAGGGACCTAGACAAAGGTAATGAAGCTTATTTTGATTATGGATATTCATGTGTAGAAAGTTTCTCTAGTTCTATTTTGTTCAAGAATGTTATTAAAGATTTTGGTCTTGATCCATATGTTGCAATTGAAATAGCTAAGAAATTTGTTGAGCACATTCGAATTCCTAAAAGTGGCTTTGATTATTATGTTGAACCTGTTAAATCTTCTATTGTTGTCCCTAAATTTATTAAAGAAACACCAGTGTCATCTGTAGTAATAGAAGAATATATTGAACCACCTCCCTATCCTGAAAAAGTTAAAGAGAATTTGTTTATTGTTGTTGCTGACAAAAGTAGAAAGAGATGTTCTCAACCTAAAGAACAGGTGGAAGTCAGGAACCAAGTCTCTATTATTAAGCAATTAAATGAAGAAGATCATGTTGATGTTTATTTATGTGAAGATGCTATCAAAGTTATTAAAGGGAATTCATCCAAAGTTGGTAAGCCAATTATATCATGCTCTATTGGGACTTCTTGTTATCATGGTTTATGTGATATTGGAGCAAGCATTAGTGTCATTCCATATTCTCTCTATCAAGAAATTAAGCCTGATATTGATCCTATCACCATGGAAGAAACAGGTATGACCATTCAGCTTGCTAATAAAGATTATATTAGTCCCTTTGGAATTGTTAGAGATGTTGAAGTATTGGTAGGGAAAATAAAATATCCTACTGATTTTATTGTGCTTGGTTGTCCACAAGATTCTTTCTGTCCTATTATATTTGGTAGACCTTTCTTACATACTGTTGGTGCTGAAATTGATTTGCCTAGAGAAAGGGTGTTTATTGAATGTGCTGGAGAGAAACTTGAATTTAATTTTTCTAAATTTGCTGATAAACCTGCTAAGAAAGAACCAAAATCTAAAGATATAATTGAAACTCTTGCTCATATAGTTGTAGCTTCATCAGACGTGGTGGAATGTTATATGCTTAATCAGGAAGAGCCATTTAATGATGCAGAAAAAGAAGCTTTAGAACAAATATTATGGCAGCAACCTCCACAATTACAATTGCATATCCCACCTGATAATCTAGGATTACTCCCACCTCCTAAAGGAGATCCTAGTTTTGAATTAAAGCCTTTGCCTGAAAATCTGAAATATGCATACTTGGATAAGAAAAATATATATCCTGTTATTATTAGTGCTAACCTTTCAGCTGAGGAAGAAGAGAAATTACTTGATGTGCTTAAAGCCCACCGTAAGGCTATTGGTTATTCTCTTTATGATCTTAAGGGCATAAGTCCAGCTCTATGTATGCATAAAATTAATTTGGAAGAAGATGCTAAACCTGTTGTTGATTTCCAACGCCGTCTACATCCAAAAATGAAGGAAGTGGTAAGAAAGGAGGTAATTCGACTCATAGAGGCTGGTATTATTTATCCTATAGCTGATAGTAAATGGGTTAATCATGTTCATTGTGTTCCTAAGAAAGGTGGAATTAATGTGGTTCCTAATAAAGATGATGAACTTGTTGCTCAACGTACTATTGTTGGTTATAGAATGTGCATTGATTATAGAAAATTAAATAAAGCAACTCGTAAGGACCATTATCCATTGCCCTTTATTGATCAAATGCTAGAGAGATTATCTAAACATTCTCACTTTTGTTATTTAGATGGGTATTCAGGCTTCTCTCAAATTCCAGTTCATAGTGATGATCAGGAAAAGACCACTTTTACTTGCCCATATTGTACATTTGCTTATAGGAGAATGCCTTTTGGTTTATGTAATGCGCCTGCTACTTTTCAGAGATGCATGAATGCTATATTTGCTGATTATATTGAAAAGATAGTGGAAGTCTTTATGGATGATTTTTTGGTGTATGGTACTTCTTTCGATAATTGCTTGTTCAACCTTAACAAAGTTTTGCAGCGTTGTGAAGACCAACACCTTGTTCTTAATTGGGAGAAGTGTCACTTTATGGTAACAGAGGGAATTGTTCTTGGGCATCGTATTTCTGGAAGAGGAATAGAAGTTGACCCAGCAAAAATTGAAGCTATTGAGAAATTACCATATCCAAGAGACATCAAAGGTATAAGAAGTTTTCTCGGTCATGCAGGTTTTTATCGTAGGTTCATTAAAGATTTCTCTAGAATATCAAAGCCTCTAACCAATCTTTTGCAAAAGGATGTTCCGTTTTCTTCTAATGATGATTGCATAGAATCCTTTAATGTTTTAAAGAAAGCCTTAATAACTGCACCTATTATTCAACCTCCTGATTGGAACTTGCCCTTTGAAATTATGTGTGATGCTAGTGATTATGCAGTTGGAGATGTTTTAGGCCAAAGGGTTGATAAGAAATTGAATGTTATTTACTATGCTAGTAAAACACTAGATGGTGCTCAAAGAAATTATGCTACAACTGAAAAAGAATTTTTAGCGGTAATATTTGCATGTGATAAATTTAGATCTACATAATTGATTCAAAAGTCACTGTGCACTCTGATCATTCTGCTATTAAATATTTGATGAATAAGAAAGATGCTAAGCCTAGGCTAATAAGATGGGTACTTTTGTTGCAAGAATTTGATTTACACATAGTAGATAGGAAAGGAGAAGATAATCCCGTAGTTGATCATCTTTCTAGAATGGAAAATATACCTGATGATCATATTCCTATTAATGATAGTTTTGCTAATGAACAACTTGCCCTTGTTAGTGTTTCTAGTGCTAAAGTTGCATCTCCTTGGTTTGCTAATTATGCAAATTTTATTGTTGGGAAAGTTATGCCACCACAATTTACTTACCAGCAAAGAAAGAAATTCTTATATGACCTTAGACATTATTTTTGGGATGATCCATTCTTGTATAATAAAAGTGTTGATGGCATTATTAGACGTTGTGTACCTGAGCATGAACTGCAGGCTATTATAAGAGATTGTCATGACAGTCCCTATGGAGGACATCATGCAGGAGATCGTACTGCAGCAAAGGTATTACAATGTGGTTTTTATTGGCCTACTCTATTCAAGGATTGTGCTGAATATATTAAAACTTGTGATAAATGTCAAAGAGTAGGAAACATTGGTAGAAGGAATGAAATGCCTATGAACTATACATTACCACTTGAACCATTTGATGTGTGGGGTTTTGACTTTATGGGACCATTTCCTGCATCTAGTACAAAACATACTCACATTTTGGTTGTTGTTGATTATGTTACAAAATGGGTAGAAGCAATTCCTACTAAGAGTGCAGACCATGCCACAGCCATGCAAATGCTTAAAGAAATTATTTTCCCTAGATTTGGTGTTCCTAGATTTTTAATTACTGATGGTGGATCTCATTTTATGCATGGTGTTGTTAGAAAAACATTGGCAAAATATAATGTTAATCATAGAATTGCATCACCCTATCATCCTCAAACTAGTGGACAAGTTGAATTAAGTAATAGGGAAATTAAACTTATTTTAGAGAAAACAGTAAACAAAGCTAGATCTGATTGGCCACTTAAAATTAATGATGCATTGTGGGCTTATAGAACTGCTTATAAAAATCCTATGTGTATGTCTCCTTATAAAATGGTTTATGGAAAAGCATGTCATTTACCCGTTGAATTAGAACATAAAGCTAGCTGGGCTATTAAGAAATTAAATTTTGATTTAAAAACAGCGGGGGAGAAGAGATTGCTTGACCTAAATCTATTAGATGAATGGAGGAATGAAGCATATGAAAGTGCAAAATTGTTTAAAGAGAAAGTTAAAATTTGGCATGACAAGAAAATTAAAAGAAAGGAATTTAAAGTAGGTGATCAAGTCCTATTGTACAACTCTTGTTTTAAGTTTTCTGCAGGAAAATTAGCTTCAAAATGGCAGGGTCCATTGGTAGTGCATGAGGTATACCGTTCGGGGGCCATCCGTCTTCACGGTGATATGAAAGGTAAACCTCATGTGGTCAATGGACAACGCCTAAAACATTATATTGCAGGAAAGAGCTTCATAGGAACCATCGAGGAGATAAAGTTAATGACACCGGAGGAGGTAATTGTAAGGGATCCTGCAGTTTCAGAAACCCAAATTCAATAATTTACAATTATTGTGTTTGGAAATTTCTTGGAATTGCGTGAAAAGTTACGGAACTCATTTTTTATGGAAATTAACGTGTGGGACAAGAAAATTGGAAGGAACTGGACCTCGAGGGGGAAAAGAGGACCCCACACGCGGCCAGATTCCTTGGCCGCGTGGAGGTACCCCTTTTCCACCTCGGAGTCCCGTTCCGTCTCGTTTTCGACTCCGACGCTTCGTCTTACCCCAAAAACCGTCAATATATACCCCCTTTTGTCGATCTAATCCCGCACCAAGAGTTCTCGCACGATCTTTGTTTTGTCTATTCTGTCTGTCAGGTTTTCCAAGCCATGACTTCGGGAGACTCCTACCAATGCACCTCCATGGACGATGATGATGATGATGAGCATGAAGACAACTATGAAGAGAAGAAGAAGAAAGAGTGGTGGGCTGAGTACGAGAAGAAGGGAGAATGAAGAAATTATCGCAACCATCTAAGCTTGGGGGAGTTTCACCTATCCCCCGTCTTTTATCAGCTTTATCATGTCTATCTAGTTTTGGTGTGTCTTGCTTTTATTATCTAGTTATCGTTTTCGTTTAGGCTTGAGTGAGCTCATTGAGCATTATCATGCATCCCCGTCTTATGGTTTATCAATGAATAATAAAGTATGGTGTCATCCATGATTCCCTTGTTTTCGGGATTTATGGGTAACACTCATGCAAATGAGCATGGCATATTTAGAGGTTTCAATCACATCTTGCCTTGAAATTAATTAACTTGAGTGTGTTGGACAATTGTAGAATTATCTCAATATGACATAAATCCACTATCTATCTATTAGCTTACTGGCTATTCCGAGCATGTTCACCATGTTATAGTTTCATTTATGCTCTAAATTAAGATGCTTATGTTATTAATTGGCATGGGCTGAATTTGGGATAAGACTCTCACGAACTTTTGAATGCACACATTTATTTCTATTGCACTTAACAAACATGACCCATTAATGGGAGATAAAAGTTTTGTGCTTGACAAGGATTTTGGTTGGGAGTTGGCTAACACGTGCATCACGTCAAAAGCTTTCAACATTGCACAAAGAAATTTTATATTTAGTTGATGTCATGTGCTTTTGTTTTTCGACTCCTGCCATGCCGAAATGAAATAGAGGAATAGTGAGTTTTGATGAGTAAGTATATATGACTAGAGAAACGCATTGGGCCGCTAACCCAAGCCATGCTTGATCATGGTGGAAATTTACTTACAGCTTGAGTGACTCTACAACACATCCTATAATAAAATAAGAAGCTATGCATAATAGTGAATGAAAATAAAAAGGATGATGAGTCTACTCCGTTTGTTCATCTTGTCATTGTAACATGGGCTTGTTTCCATGTCATGGGGCAAGAGGTACCTCTTTGCAACTCTCTATGATGTCATTAATACTTATTATGATTGTACAAAGCTTATTAGGAATCTTAAGTTGAGTAATCATGGAGTAGGTTTTCACACTCACGGGGCATGAGACATTCAACCAACACCTTGTCAACCACATTACTTCAACATTCATAAATTAAGATGCTAATGATAAAGGGGAAATGAGAGTCTTAGCCCAATGGATGCCACATTAAAATTAGTAATTGATGGCTAGGTTGAGACTCCAAGTGCAGAGTGTGTAGCTAGTGGCAAGCCTTCTTCCCCACGAGGGTGACTCGAGGGTTTATATCGAACTCTTGGGGAGCCAGTATTTCAGCAATTGTCTTCCAAGCTTGCTCCAGGATCCTGCAAACAAGTAGAGAATTTTGTTCCCTCAACCTCACCAAGTAGTTGTCAAGCACAAGGTGTGAGACTTCTAAATTGCAATGCAAAACTGAAAGTAAATGTGCAATAATTAAATCTACTACTAAATGCAAATGAGAAAATAAATATGCAATGGATTGTTTTGTATTTTTGTTATGCAAGTGGTGATGGAGATAATGTAAATTTGAATTGGAGATGCAAGTAAAGTAAAGTGCAAGTAAAGTAAATTGCAGCAAAGTAACTAGAGTGTTTTCTTATAATTAAAATAGGACCGGGGTTCATGGTTTCACACTTGCATTCTCTCAAATAAAGTGGTAGACGGTGGGCATAAAGAATTACATGTGAGATTACAATAACATGTTTAACATTGAGTACTTTCATATGGGCATCACGTCCTCGCATAGAGATCTCTACGGTCATATTGATCCCTCTTATACTCCACCAAGATGTGAAATAAATCATAACACCTCGATAATTAAGGAAAAACCAGAGTATAGCTTTAAGCAATGTGACATGAAGTTGAAGTAAGAACTTGCTAGATCTAGTCATGGAGATTGATTAGTGTCACTTCAAATCCCCGGTAACAAGGTACTCCTTTTTATCCCTAGTGAGGTAACTAAGAAAGGTTTAACAAAACCTAAGTGGATCACTGAACTTCTGTCACTTTCACAGCACTAGCCACCCCCCCCCCCCCCCGTTACTCCAACTAATGCACCCATCACCCCACACACGCTCTCAAGAACTAGATTGATCAAAGCTAGCAAATAAGAACGGGGTACATAAGATACATCTACTCAAATAACTCAAGAGAAACAATTGCAATCTCAGATTCAATAACTCATAGAAAATATCCACCACATAGGAATTACAATGGTGCCCGTAATCATGTGAGGCAGCTCATACAGATCTAATTAGTGAAGCACATAGAGAGAGAGATACAAGTGCTACTTCCACAAACCCATAGCCCTGAGGTGGACTACTCCCTCTTCATGGAGATGTCGATGGAGATGACGTTGGAGGGGTAGGAGATCACACCGGCGGCGCCCCGCCGGAGTTTTCCCCCTCCAATCTGGAACTTCTGGTCTCTGTTTCGGTGTTTCTTTGTTTCGGCGGCGCTCCTCTCCGTAAGGGTACGGGGGACCCTTTTTATAGTCGGTTTTAGGTCAAGACGGAGTCGGTAAGTCGAAGATGGAAGGAATTGGGGCCACAGGGGCCAAAAGGGGGCCTCTCACGCGGCCAAGGAATCTGGCCGTGTGGAGGGTCCTCTTTTGGGCCTCCTTGCCCAATTCTCGTGGATCCTTCGCCCGCAAGTCTTCTCCTTCCAAGAAAATGACCCCCGCAGATTTTCAGGTGATTTCGCGGAAGTTTGCCCCCTGAAACGTCAAAAATATAGAAAACGGGGTTTCTGACAGGCAGGGTTAATTCCATAAAAGTTGGGGGACTTTGTAATTTAACCCCAAAATACTATAAAACATTGAATTATACCCTTATATGATGCAATATGTAATAGAAAACCATGTGAAAATATGCAAAATTCATCTATGCATTTTACATGCATCAACATCCCCAAGCTTAACCCATGCTCGTCCTCGAGTATGAAGGTGATAAAACTAAGATGGGTTTTGCATATTGAAACAATCATGGGATATCAAGGAGGATTATTCATGCTACATATAATCAAATGATTAATACTAGAAATGAGTAGCAATATACAATTCATGTTGTAAGAAATATCAAATATGCAAGCAAAGATGCTTCATGAAAGTTCACAAAGTGTATAATGAAATAAAATCACTATGGACCAAATGCATACACAAAATGAAAAATAAAATCCTATATTGGTCAAAGAATAGCATAATGGAGAATAGAAAATATGGTGGACACTTTGGAGAAAACTGAGTAGAGGTAAAACATGATCAAGTCTTATTTAGCCTCTAAATTATTCAACTAAAATTACTAATTGAAATGTGGTATCCATTGATCTAGGACTCTTATTGCCCCTTTATCACTAGCATCTTAAAATTGTGAGTATTGAAGTAATGAGAATGACAAGGTGGTTGAAAGCCTCATGCCCCGTGAGTGTGAAAACCTACTCCATGATTACTCAACTTAAGATTCCTAATAAGCTTTGTACAATCATAATAAGTATTAATGACATCATAGAGAACCGCAAAGAGGTACCTCTTGCCCCATGACATGGAAACAAGCCCATGTTACAATGACAAGATGAACAAATGGAGTAGACTCATCATCCTTTTTATTTTCATTCACTATTATGCATAGCTTCTTATTTTATTGTAGGATGTGTTGTAGAGTCACTCAAGCTGTAAGTAAATTTCCACCATGATTAAGCATGGCTCGGGTTAGCGTCCCAATGCGTTTCTCTAGTCATATAGATACTTACTCATCAAAACTTACTATTCCTCTATTTCATTTCGGCATGGCAGGAGTCCAAAAACATAAGTACATGATATCAACCAAATGTAATTTTTTTTGTGCAATGTTGAAAGCTTTCCGGTGATACACGTTTATAGCTAGCTCCCAACCACACACTTGTCAAAACGCAAAACTTGTGGCTCCCATTATTGGGTCATGTTTATTAGATGCATAAAAAGTAAAGTGTGCCTTCAAAAGTTCGTGAGAGTCCTATCCCAAGTTCAACCCATGACAATTAATAAAGTGAATATCTTAATTTAGAACATAAATAACACAATAACATGGTGAACATACTCGGAATAGCAATGAAGCTAATGGGAAGATATGGTGGACTCACTGGAAATACTTGGCTAAGGAGTGTTGGAAACAAGTTTTTACTTGTTGGAATTTTTAAATTTTGGGGCTAGCAAGAGGGAGATAGTTGACCAGCTACTATGCATGAATATGTCCATAGAACTACTCATTTCATGACAAACTAAATAAACCAGCAATTAACATCAAGGACATGAATAAGAGATAGCTCAAGACAACATTATTGCAAATTTCTACACATAAAAAGCCTATAAATCATGCAAACATATGTAGCTCTTCAAATAAACCATGGCATCCCTATTCCAATTCATAATACTAGCATCCAATACATTACAACCCCAAACTCCAGTAGCTCAATCTCATATAAAATGATGGTGGTGGTCTTATCAAAACAAAAATAAAAACAAAAACTAGACGCTTCAAGTCTCTACGATAAATGCTTTGTTTAGAAAAACAGAAAGTAGACGTGTGCTAACCAAAAGAGTGTAGCTCCAGTGGGGTGTTCATCACATCCCCAAGCTTATGTCTTTCACCATTATTGGATGTCTTGAGGCGTAGCTCGTCTATTCCCTGTGAAAAAACTTCACAAAACATGTTTCTCCCATTCTTTTTCTGTGGGGTGAGATTAGCAAGGACAAACAAATCACATGCTTGCTGTGCAAAATTCCAAATCAAATGCTCCAGTAGATAGACAATAAGGTTAATTATGTTGTATGTTCACTCTCTTGCTTGAAAGAATCATGGAAATTCGATTCCCAAGCCCAAAGATTGCATAAAACAAAAGAAGGCAGAATCTGTCCATAAAAGCAATAACAGCAAAACGAACGTTTTTATCTAAGCTAGACTCGTCAAAAAATTAAGCAAATTTTTGTGCTTACAGAGGACGAAAAGTTGCAGAACATACTAAAACATTAGCTCAATCCGACATACCAATAAAAAACGTAAAATCATACGGTGAGCAGACTTGTGCTGAAACAGAAATTTCATGCACTAGGATAGCAACTTATAAGTCCAAATGGGTTTGATTTGACTCTTTATTGAAAACTCCAGAATTAAAAAAAAAACTAATCTCTTGAGACAGCAAGAGGACACTAGTAAAATCCAAACAAAAACAACCGGGTTGCCTCCCGTAAAGCGCTTTCTTTATAGCCATATAGCTAGGCTTTACTTACTTGATAATCAAGAGGGATAAAGCTCATGAGGGAGCTTGTTCTTCAGCGTGCCCCTCTTCCTTGGGAAGTGCTCCATGCTTTTCTTGTGAGGGAACTGAAACTTGACATTCCCTTCCTTGGAGTCTATGATTGCACCTGTAGTACGAAGAAAAGGTCTACCCAAAATAATAGGACTAGGGGATTTATCCCCCATATCCATAATAATGAAATCAACGGGTACGAAAGTCATGTGCAATTCAATCATAACATCTTTTACTTGTCCTACAGCATGTTTAGTAGAGTTATCAGCAAGGACAAATTCACTTGAGCACTTTCTAAATTTTCTAGTTCTAGCAATTCATATAATTCTTTAGAGAGTACCGATACACTAGAACCTAGATCTAACATAGCATGGTGAATTTCTTTTCCAATTGAAACTAGCACCTTGGGGATCCATGCATCCCCAAGCTTAGGAGGTATCATGGCCTCATTCTTGTACCTAGCAATTTTTTCTTGCAAGACATGATTAGCAATATAAGATCCAAAGCCAGGTTGATTAACATTTATAGTGGGATCACTAGCAAAATTTTGTAGAGTAGCAATAAGTTCTTGCAAGCTACTTTTTTCTAAATCAAGCAATGGATCCTTAATTTCAGTAAGCATCATAATTTCCTCTACTTTACTCTCTAATTTAGCTAGCATGCTTGATTCATGAGGACTAATTTCATCTTTGCTAGCAAGATAAGACATATATGGAAGTAAATATTCAGGGTACTTCACTATTTCATTCAAAGTTTCTTCTAAGCTAGTAGGGACATGCTCACTTGTATTCTCAGCAATATGATCAATATTTTCAATAATAGGAGCAGCAATAGTAATAGAATTCATTCCTACACTAGGTTGTGCTTGTGGCTTTCCTGCTGACATGCTTAATAGAGTTGCTTGATTATCAGCTAATTTTGACAATGCTTTATCTAAATTCGAAGATTGAAGTTGCAATCCTTTAATATCACTACTAATGGATGCAATAGACTTATTTAACTCATGTATCATAGCATTGTGACTAGCAACTTGTTCATAAGCAATTTATTAGATTCAGAAATTTCACTAGAAGGCTTCCACTTATTTTCATTAGCATTAGGATATGGAACAAAAGGTTTATTTGGCACATAAGGAGGTTTACTATATGAATTGTAAGCATTACCAAAACCATTGCTACCATAATTCCTAACAAAATTAACATCCACACTTTCAGAATTACTACCAACTAGCTCCTGCAAAGGCACATTCTCCATATTTCGTTTATTAATAAAAGCAAGAATAGTGTCCATTTTAGAAGACAAATCATTGGTTTCTTCAATTGAGTTTATTTTCTTAGTGGGATTGGGTGCTCTTTCAGTATTCCATTGACTATAATTTTGCAATATGCTTTCTAATATGCTCTTAGCCTCTCCTACAGTTTTACTCATAAAGGCACCTCCAGCAGCAGAATCAAGTATATTTCTAGACATGTAGTTTAGACCATTATAAAAAGAGTGTAGTATGGTCCATTCATTTACTCCATGTGATGGGCATGTTCTAATCATTAATTTAATTCTATCCCATGCCATGGCTACATGTTCATTATCATTTTGCCTAAATGAGAGGATATTATTCCTATTTTGCAAAATTTTAACGGGAGGATAATATTTCTTAATGAAAGCTTCTTTTAAATCATCCCAAGACTTTATACTAGCTGTAGGTAGTGAAATTAACCATTCTTTAGCCTTTCCTCTAAGTGAAAAAGGAAATAATTTCAGTTTTAAAACACTACTTTCCACATTTTTAAATTTTTGCATATCACATATTTCCATGAAATCATGAAGATGCATAGAGGCATCCTCCATAGCACTACCACCAAATTGCTCTCTAGTAATTAAATTCAATAAACTAGGACTTACTTCATAGCTTTCAGCTTGTATTTCAGGTGTAGTAATTGGCCTAGCAATGAATTGGTCATTGGGTGTATTTGTGTACTCACTTAATTTAGTTCTATCACCCATTTTAACAGTTTTTATGTAGTTTTTAATTTTTTATGCAAAACAAAAGTAAAGTAACTAAGCAAATTCGAAATACTAAAATAATCTAGATAACTAAATGCAAAACTAAAATGCAAACTAAAATAAAATATGCAAGACAAAACAAAAACAAGAACAAAAACAAAAACAAGAAACAAAACAATCTACTTGAAAGAAGGTGGAGATAGAAAGGACGGTACTCACGTAGGTGCAACCTCCCCAAGCTTAGGTGTTTGCACACCTTGTTGGTGATGAAGAATTCTTGTGAGCTCCCTTGGACAACTCCTTCACCAATGGCTCCCCGGCAACGGCGCCAGAAAAACGCTTGATGGCTAGGTTGAGACTCCAAGTGCAGAGTGTGTAGCTAGTGGCAAGCCTTCTTCCCCACGAGGGTGACTCGAGCGTTTATATCGAACTCTTGGGAGCCAGTATTTCAGCAGTTGTCTTCCAAGCTTCCTCCAGGATCCTGCAAACAAGTAGAGAATTTTGTGCCCTCAGCCTCACCAAGTGGTTGTCAAGCACAAGGTGTGAGACTTCTAAATTGCAATGCAAAACTGAAAGTAAATGTGCAATAATTAAATCTACTACTAAATGCAAATGAGAAAATAAATATGCAATGGATTGTTTTTGTATTTTTGTGATGCAAGTGGTGATGGAGATAATGTAAATTCGAATTGGAGATGCAAGTAAAGTAGAGTGCAAGTAAAGTAAATTGCAGCAAAGTAACTAGAGTGTTTTCTTATAATTAAAATAGGACCGGGGTTCATGGTTTCACACTTGCATTCTCTCAAATAAAGTGGTAGACGGTGGACATAAATAATTACATGTGAGATTACAATAACATGTTTAACATTGAGTACTTTCATATGGGCATCACGTCCTAGCATAGAGATCTCTACAGTCATATTGATCCCTCTTATACTCCACCAAGATGCGAAATAAATTATAACACCTCGATAATTAAGGAAAAACCAGAGTATAGCTTTAAGCAATGTGACATGAAGTTGAAGTAAGAACTTGCTAGATCTAGTCATGGAGATTGATTAGTGTCACTTCAAATCCCCGGTAACAAGGTACTCCTTTTTATCCCTAGTGAGGTAACTAAGAAAGGTTTAACAAAACCTAAGTGGATCGCTGAACTTCTGTCACTTTCACAGCACTAGCCACCCCCCCCCCCCCCGTTACTCCAACTAATGCACCCATCACCCCACACACGCTCTCAAGAACTAGATTGATCAAAGCTAGCAAATAAGAACGGGGTACATAAGATACATCTACTCAAATAACTCAAGAGAAACAATTGCAATCTCAGATTCAATAACTCATAGAAAAGATCCACCACATAGGAATTACAACGGTGCCCGTAATCATGTGAGGCAGCTCATACGGATCTAATTAGTGAAGCACATAGAGAGAGAGATACAAGTGCTACTTCCACAAACCCATAGCCCTGAGGTGGACTACTCCCTCTTCATGGAGATGTCGATGGAGATGACGTTGGAGGGGTAGGAGATCACACCGGCGGCGCCCCGCCGGAGTTTTCCCCCTCCAATCTGGAACTTCTGGTCTCTGTTTCGGTGTTTCGGCGGCGCTCCTCTCCGTAAGGGTACGGGGGACCCTTTTTATAGTCGGTTTTAGGTCAAGACGGAGTCGGTAAGTCGAAGATGGAAGGAATTGGGGCCACAGGGGCCAAAAGGGGGCCTCTCACGCGGCCAAGGAATCTGGCCGCGTGGAGGGTCCTCTTTTGGGCCTCCTTGCCCAATTCTCGTGGATCCTTCGCCCGCAAGTCTTCTCCTTCCAAGAAAATGACCCCCGCAGATTTTCAGGTGATTTCGCGGAAGTTTGCCCCCTGAAACGTCAAAAATATAGAAAACGGGGTTTCTGACAGGCAGGGTTAATTCCATAAAAGTTGGGGGACTTTGTAATTTAACCCCAAAATACTATAAAACATTGAATTATGCCCTTATATGATGCAATATGTAATAGAAAACCATGTGAAAATATGCAAAATTCATCTATGCATTTTACATGCATCAACATCCCCAAGCTTAACCCATGCTCGTCCTCGAGTATGAAGGTGATAAAACTAAGATGGGTTTTGCATATTGAAACAATCATGGGATATCAAGGAGGATTATTCATGCTACATATAATCAAACGATTAATACTAGAAATGAGTAGCAATATACAATTCATGTTGTAAGAAATATCAAATATGCAAGCAAAGATGCTTCATGAAAGTTCACAAAGTGTATAATGAAATAAAAGCACTATGGACCAAATGCATACACAAAATGAAAAATAAAATCCTATATTGGTCAAAGAATAGCATAATGGAGAATAGAAAATATGGTGGACACTTTGGAGAAAACTGAGTAGAGGTAAAACATGATCAAGTCTTATTTAGCCTCTAAATTATTCTACTAAAATTACTATTTGAAATGTGGTATCCATTGATCTAGGACTCTCATTGCCCCTTTATCACTAGCATCTTAAAATTGTGAGTATTGAAGTAATGAGAATGGCAAGGTGGTTGAAAGCCTCATGCCCCGTGAGTGTGAAAACCTACTCCATGATTACTCAACTTAAGATTCCTAATAAGCTTTGTACAATCATAATAAGTATTAATTACATCATAGAGAACCGCAAAGATGTATCTCTTGCCCCATGACATGGAAACAAGCCCATGTTACAATGACAAGATGAACAAACGGAGTAGACTCATCATCCTTTTTATTTTCATTCACTATTATGCATAGCTTCTTATTTTATTATAGGATGTGTTGTAGAGTCACTCAAGCTGTAAGTAAATTTCCACCATGATTAAGCATGGCTTGGGTTAGCGGCCCAATGCGTTTCTCTAGTCATATAGATACTTACTCATCAAAACTTACTATTCCTCTATTTCATTTCGGCATGGCAGGAGTCCAAAAGACAAAAGTACATGATATCAACCAAATGTAATTTTTTTTGTGCAATGTTGAAAGCTTTCCGGTGATACACGTTTATAGCTAGCTCCCAACCACACACTTGTCAAACGCAAAGCTTGTGGCTCCCATTATTGGGTCATGTTTATTAGATGCATAAAAAGTAAAGTGTCCTTCAAAAGTTCGTGAGAGTCCTATCCCAAGTTCAACCCATGACAATTAATAAAGAATATCTTAATTTAGAACATAAATAACACAATAACATGGTGAACATACTTAGAATAGCAATGAAGCTAATGGGAAGATATGGTGGACTCACTGGAAATACTTGGCTAAGGAGTGTTGGAAACAAGTTTTTACTTGTTGGAATTTTCAAATAACTCAAGAGAAACAATTGCAATCTCAGATTCAATAACTCATAGAAAAGATCCACCACATAGGAATTACAACGGTGCCCGTAATCATGTGAGGCAGCTCATATGGATCTAATTAGTGAAGCACATAGAGAGAGAGATACAAGTGCTACTTCCACAAACCCATAGACCTGAGGTGGACTACTCCCTCTTCATGTAGATGTCGATGGAGATGACGTTGGAGGGGTAGGAGATCACACCGGCGGCGCCCCTCCGGAGTTTTCCCCCTCCAATCTGGAACTTCTGGTCTCTGTTTTGGTGTTTCGGTGTTTCGGCGGCGCTCCTCTCCGTAAGGGTACGGGGGAGCCTTTTTATAGTCGGTTTTAGGTCAAGACGGAGTCGGTAAGTCGAAGATGGAAGGAATTTGGGCCACAAGGGCCAAAAGGGGGCCTCTCACGCGGCCAAGGAATCTGGCCGCGTGGAGGGTCCTCTTTTGGGCCTCCTTGACTAATTCTCGTGGATCCTTCGCCCGCAAGTCTTCTCCTTCCAAGAAAATGACCCCCGCAGATTTTCAGGTGATTTCGCGGAAGTTTGCCCCCTGAAACGTCAAAAATATACAAAACGGGGTTTCTGATAGGTAGGGTTAATTCCATAAAAGTTGGGTGACTTTGTAATTTAACCCGAAAATACTATAAAACATTGAATTATACCCTTATATGATGCAATATGTAATAGAAAACCACGTGAAAATATGCAAAATTCATCTATGCATTTTGCATGCATCAGTAATTTAAGCTGAATAGTTTGGAAACTAAATGATACTTGATCATGTTTTACCTCTACTCATTTATCTTTCTCCAAATTAAAGAGTATAATTCGATTTTACCAACATACAATGGTTATTTGCTTTCAAAAGTATGGGGTGTTTGCTAGAGCTTCTAATATGTTATCCTTATGTGTCTGAGTTCTATTCATTCATCTTGCATTATAACTGAACATGATGATGATACAATGCTCATATTTATTTATCAACCATAAGTCCATTGATGCATGTAATGATCTATGTCCTTATTTACTCGACGACGAGCAAAGGTTTAAGCTTGGGGGAGTTGATACGTGCATTTTATATCATCATTTATACCCTCCATATAGGCATTATTGGGATGTTTTATCAATGTTATGTCATTGTTTTGCATGTTTTAGATGATTTTATGGGACTTTCCTACAAAGTCCCTATTTTTGGTATTTAATTTCTGGGTGTCAAAAAACACATGTTTTCATGTTTTTGATGTTTCAGGAGCTACAGGTATCCAAATTGCGAAAGGAAAGAAACCCTGTCAGTTTTTCTTCGGGAGAAAGGCCGTGGGCACAAGACACAACGGAGGAGGGCCAATAGGCCCAAAAGGGGGTAGCCCACGCGGCCAGATTCCCTGGCCGCGTGTGGGGCCCCCAAATGGGCCCACAGCACCTCCTCCCCGAGGTCTTTTTGCTGACGACTCCGTCTTCCCCGAAAACGAACACCCTAATTTTCCCGAGACGAGACGGAGCCGCCAGGGCGGCGAAACTCTCGAAACTCTCCGCGGGGGAGACAGATCCTGCTGCTCCGGAGCTCCGGAGAAGGGGGGAAATCATCCCCATCTTCATCCCCATCTCCTCCTTGGCGTGGGAGGAGGCATCTCCATCACCATCCTCACCAGCACCTGCATCTCCACCATCACCATCACCGTGATCCACTCTGTTCCCCTCATAGTTTGATCATTGCAACACCCTAGATATGTGTTATTGTACTCTGTTGCATGTTTGAGATTGAGTACTTGTCATTATTTGGTGGTGGATCCATTGTTTCAGATTGTGTTGTACCACATATGTCACCATACATGATCATGTTTGCACGTTGTGAGTAGTTCCCGCATGTTCCTGAGGGCATAGGATGAATTGGCAATGATTTGTTACATGAGATGAGTTGTTATTTGGTCTAGTATTTATCTTTTATGTGATTCTATGATGGTGTTGTACGAACGTCGACTGTACAACACTTCACCTACATGGGCTCATAGGAGAACACCGTAGTGTAGTGACGTGATGATGTCTTTAGGTGACAGGAACTTGAGACAGAGTCGTTGAATTGCATTATGAGGGTACTTGTATCGGGGACCTTAGAGCATAAGGCTATGGTGGGACATCATGTCTCAATAATTCTCGTGCTGTCATTTAATTGGCCACGTGATCCATAATAAGGGGTGATAGTTTATTTATTTAGCTATTCCTATTTGTGGCTCCGTCCGAAGAAGATTAAAACTAGACAAGATATACAAACATGTTATGCAATGAATCACTATAACAGCTAAATCCGTGCAGCCCTCGGGAACGTTTTCCACATATAAGATACAAACACACACTTGAGCTTGTCCTCTTGCGCATTAGAGGATTGGGCTTTGTCTCTCATTGAGACCTACTACTTGCTGCAATTTACTTTCCGCATTTTACTTTACTTGCACTACACAATTAAAACACAAAAACACCTGTTGCTTTTATTATTCCTTTGCTATTCTACTTACCAGTTCCTTCTGCTCCTCGTGGGTTCGACAACCTTTCTAATTCGAAAAGTACTACAATTGATCTCCTGCACTTGGGAGCCATCACACAGGAGGAAGCGGTAGAAGCTTCGAGTGCGTGTCGTGCGGCGCTCTCGAGGACTCACTCGACGGGGAACCAGCCTCCAAAGAAAAAGTACGTCTCGAAAACTGCTCGCCTGGACCAAGGGTCTCTCAGCGAAGTCAGCAAATCACTTGAGACCTCCCTCATGCACGTCGATGAGGAAGGCAACGTATTCCCGACAACTCCAGACGTCGCGATTCTGGCTGCCGCTACGTACTTGCAGGCAAACCAGCCACTTGAAAACGACCCCCGCACGCAGCAACACCGACAAGTCCAGAAGGGGCTAGGCATGGCCGGAAGAGCGATCGCCGCCCATAATCGCAAGCACGCGACAACCCCGGAAGCTGATAAAACCCCTCGGGTGGACAAAACACCTCGCAGACGCGAGAGTACGTCACCAAAGAGAGAAGATAAGGGATCACATCGCCGCTCCAGAGGAAAAGAAGCCAGGCGCCATGGCGATAGCCCGCACAACGACGACAGCCTGCGAGACCGCGGTAGCAGCCCACGGCACCATGGAAGCCGGTCGCGACATCGCAGCAGAGAACCGCGGCAGGAGGATAATCACGACCGCGCTCAACACGACGCGCGTGCAGACATCACATAGAGCAAGGTCGACAGGGCTCGAGCTCGCAGGAACCGCGCCCGATCGCTATCTACCTCCTCCGACGAGGAAGCTTGCAGCGCAATATGCTTCAGTCGCAGATCCGCGAGACACTGATGCCCAAAAGATTCAAGCTCACAACGGAGGTCCCAAAGTACGATGGTTCGCAAGAACCCAAGTCGTGGCTTTTAGACTATCTTACCGCGGTAAAGTGCCAGCGCGGGAACAAGACAACAACCATGCAGTACCTAAACATGCACCTCGTAGGCGCTGCCCATAGTTGGCTCGAAGGAATACCGCGTGCGCATTACAGATCCTGGGACGATTTCACCCGTGACTTCGAGAAGAACTTCCATGTGACGTACAAACGGCCAGCATCTATCGAGGAACTACGAGCCTGCAGGCAGAACAACGGCGAGTCTACCCACAAGTATATCCAGAGATGGACCACACTCAAGAACACGGCGGGAAACATATTAGAAGAAGTCGCGGTCGAGGCTTTCACCAAGGGTGCTCGGCGCGCCTCCTTCTGAGAAGAACTGGGACGATCTGCGCCCAAGTCGATCGGAGAATTAATGGCGATAGCAGACAGGTGGGCTAATGGCGAGGAGTCCCTGCGCAACGAAAAAACTTCCTCACCCGCGCCTGAAAGAGGAAGAGAAAACACTACGACCAGGATGACCAATCAGAACTGGTGGCGGCGGAGTTCACGAGAAATCGCGACAGCGGATCCCGCGGAAATCACGACTCGAAACCAAAGAGACGATAAAACTCCCGAGGAGGACCTTGACGGATACTGCTCTCTGCATTTGTTTACAGATAAGCGCACGGGCAAAACCAAGGCCACTCACCTCCTCAAAGACTGCCGAAAGTTCCAGGACATCCACGAGTCATACACGAAGAAGCACAGGGCCGCCATTAACCAAGGATACCCGCAACTGCCAGGAGGATAACAGCCACCACCCCTGCCTCCACCCGCAGTACACCAGAACGCAGTGCTGTCCGCGCTACCAGCGCCACCCGCCGCAAAGAGTAACGCATACACGAATCCACAAGGGCTCCTCGGAATGATACAGAAGGTTTGCCCGTCCCGCAGAGTCCAGAAGACGAACACACACCAAGTCAACATGGCAGTATAGGCCCCACCATCCAAGACTGAATACCTAAAGATGTCAGAGCAGTCGATAACTTTCTCCAAAGAGGACCACCCTTCATGGGTGTATCGACCAGGGCACACCGCGCTAGTCATCCAGGCGCAAATAGGAAACTACGACCTAGCTCGAGTGTTCATGGACGGTGGCAGCGGAATCAACATCATATACGCGGACACACTCCACAAGATGAACAAGAACTTGGACGGACTCGCATAATCAGAAACATCCTTCCACGGAATAGTACCAGGGAAAGCCGTCCGACCACTCGGAACAATCAACCTGGAGGTGATACTTGGAGACCCAAAGAATTACAGGAGATACTTCCTCGACTTTGAGGTGGTCAACTGGCCATCGTAGTACCACGCCATTCTCGGCCAAACAACGTTCGCGAGATTCATGGCAGTATCCCATTATGCCTACCTGAAGCTCAAACTCCCAGGAGAATACAACACAATAACCATAAACGGCGACTTCCAGAAATCATACAAATGCGACAGTGAGTTCAACGAAATCGCGAAATCTTTCGAGATGCAAGAGGAGCTGGAGGAGCTGGCAAAAACCACGGATAACTCCGTGATGCCGCTCACCAAAAAGAACGCCCCAGAACTCGAGTTCAGCCCAAGCAGCGACACTCGAAAACATCAAGTGCACCCGACAAAATCCGCGAAGACGGCGATGGTGTCCACCACCCTATCATCTGCATAGGAAAGCGCGCTCGTCGAACTCCTCCGTGAGTACTGGGATATTTGTCGCACCCGGACTTCTAGAGGATACTCGCCGTTCCATTGAACAGTAGTAGATTGGATTACGGGGCTTACCGGCACCCGCGTCCTCTTACGAGTAGGCCAACACACGTATGTGTGACAACCAACCCCTATCTGTTCAGCGTCGATGTAAACT
Organism: Alopecurus myosuroides; assembly: GCA_028641055.1. NCBI lineage: Eukaryota > Viridiplantae > Streptophyta > Magnoliopsida > Poales > Poaceae > Alopecurus > Alopecurus myosuroides. The sequence continues at coordinate 171,600,271 of CM054061.1, forward strand.
ATCCCATAGAAATCAGGATACTTCCATTGACGTACTTCAAAACATACACACATTGTACGTCAATGGCGTTTGAACAAGTGATATCACAACAGATCTCTACGACACAAAAGATTGAAATAAGGTGAAAATAGCTCTCATTAGAGCAGAGATAGCAAATACAATCATCCAGAGGACACATGTCCCAACATATCATCATTACATCACAGCGGAAGCATTCAACATGTCTGAGTACCGACAAGATCCAAATAGGCCTAAGAGGCCGGAAACGAAAAGACGGAGCCCATCCACGAAGTCTCGGATCCTGCCCGGGTCCGCTATCTACTCGTCAGCAGTCTCGTCATACTCCACGTCGTAGCCACCATGTAGATCCTCGGAAACATCGTCTGCGGAAACCACAGCCCCAAAGGGGTCAGTACATAAACGTACTGGCAAGCAAGACTCACAGTTCACCAAAGTGTAACCCGTCAGCACCAAGCACAGATGCTTTGGGTTCAACGGAGGAAAGGGGATATAAAAGATGCTGCAACTGGCTGCTCTAACCAACTACAGAGTTACTACCACTTCCGGCTAACAGAAAGGAGATAAGATCGTGTATCGTAACCAACTATAGCTAACCACCAAACAAACCCATCCTGGATCTCGCCCCTTATCCAAAGAAGCAATCCGAGGATAACTCACACAGTTGAAATAATGATGGTTCAGATTATTGTGTCAATAAGCCTATTACTAGTCAAGTTGTTAATCATTGGGTGTAAGGTTGTTAATCATTAGGTTTAAGTTGTCCTGAGTACTTGTTAGCCAGTACTTTCACCAAGTAATCCATAACCGCGGAAACACGGCTTCTCGAGAAGATTTATCCCTGCAGGGTTGCACCAATTTGGCCGTACACGTATGAATAACCCGCCAGATGGAAAGGCCCTTCCACCAAGCGGGGCACTCAACACAACTCAACTCTTCTTCGCATCAAGCCCAAAGCACCTTGGGCGCACGGCTAATCGAGCCCAGAAGAAAATGGACCCTCATAGCACTCTAAGACCGTGTCCCCCTATATGCCGACTACGAAAGTTCCACCCGGGTACCAAGGGCTCGCAAGATCATGCATGCAGCAAATGGAAAACCCAAACTAAATGAGGTGATTTGGACGAGATGCGAATCGAATCGAATTGAGGGGGGCGCCCATACTCGCTTCCCACATGCGGGTAGTGCGCTCATCATGGATCAGTAGACAAGACCCTTTTTCTATTAGGGTCGACACTAGCAGGCCTCAAAACCACAAAGGGCCTCCTGCCGGTGCCTTATCATCAAATTATTATTTAACAATAACATTAGCATGATTGATTGATTAAACATCGATCCCCCAGAACATAATAGAAATAGTAACAGAAAGTAACGGGTAACAGACTCGAGCAAAACAACCTAAGCATGCTAGTAAGACACTGGCTCAATCAAAGGGGTTGTAGGAGTGGAGGTGAGGCAATATCAGGGTTAAAGGATACATGTGATAGGTTCGTAACAAAAACAACTAATCATAGGGCTAGCAGAATAGACAACGGAAAGTATCCGTAACCAATGTTGAAAGGAACACGATGGTTCATGTGAGTGATAACTTGCCTGCAAACCCAGTAGCCTGGTACTGAGCTAACTCCTTAGAAGGGGTGTCGTAAGTATCGTCGGTGTCAACGTCGTCGTTTATCCGAGAAGAAGCAAACAAACAATGCAGAAAGATAAACAATCAATATCATGGCATAATGCGCAAACATGGGATGATGCATGACCATTTAATTGATGCATAGAAATAAACTAGTTGACAAGATAGAAACAGGATTAAATGGACCCACATGCAATTGGTTTGCATATGGAAAGCCCATGAATTAAGGGTTGAATTAATTGTTTTACAACTAATCAAATTGTGTAAGTGAATTAGCATGATGCATGGATGAGGAAAACAGAAAAATAACAACAATAGAACCAAATAGAAATAATGTTTACCAAGTTTAGGATTTTATTTATCAAGTTATGAAAATTTGCTTCTTAAAGGTGTTACACAAGCATTTGTTGTTTTCATCATGTTAAATTGTTCAAAACAGATAACAAAGTTCATATTTGAGTAAAACACAAAATTTTAGGTGGATTACATGTTTCACTTGTTGAAAAAGGATTTGGAATAATTTATTTATGAATTAAACAAGTGTAAGCAAGAATTAAATGAAATTAATTCAAGTTTGAATTTAATTGAATTTTTATTTGTTCAAAGCATTAAACCAAATTCATATTTCAAAAGTTTATACTTTTATGGTTGGAAAACATATTTTATATGTCCCAAAAGAATTTGATTTGATCAAGTCATGAATTTAACAATATTAAATGAATTAAACAAGGTTTAAATCATTTAAACAATTTTAATTATTCAAAACATGAAACAAATTTTATATTTGGAAAGGTGGTTTAATTTTACATGGAAAACATATTTCATTTGTTGAAATTGGATTTAAAATGAGCAAGTTATTATTTTGGCAATTTTAAATGCAATAATTAAGAAACAGTTGTTTTCAGCAATTTAAATTATTCAAAGCAGCAAAAAAAAATTATATTTGGAAAGTACATGAAAAGTTGATTGGAAAACATATTTCATTTGTGGAATTTGGAATTTTTATGCTCAAGTTATGAATTTTGCAAAATTAAGTGATTTAAACAAGAATTCAAATATTTCAACAATTTAAAATATTCAAAACAGTAAACAAATTTTATATTTGGATATAACATTCAATTTGGGACAGAAAACATATTTAAAAAGTTAAAATTGGAGTTAAAATGATTTTCTTATGCAATTTACAAGATTTGGTGCAAATCTGCCATTTCTTAGCTGCTAGGGACTTAGAAATAATTTTGCAGGGGTCTAGAAATAAATAGAAGGGATCTATGTGTGATTACTGAGAATGTGCTGTATCAAAACATTGCAAAAATAAAAGTTTTTGGTTTATTTTGGGAGGGGGGATTCGATCCCCCCACCTCCTGCTTGCGCTGGGTGCTGGACCAGATGGGCTACTGCTCTGTTTGTGTTAGGAGAGGGAAAACAGGGGGAATAAGGTTCATCTGCGGGCTTGTTTTCTGAATCTAACTGAACCCGAACAGGTACTGCCTACGATCAGAGAGGAGGCCGCCATGGACTGCTGCTCTCGCTAGGGCGTCGTGGGGGTGCGGCTCGCGGTGGTGCGGGGAGAGGACGTAAGGGAGAGGAGGGAGGCGAGAGGCGGAAGGGGCTCGAGCGAGGCTCACCTCGATGGGTCGAGGCAGGAGGAGCAGGCGGACAGCAGGTCGTTGGCGGACAGAGCTGCAGCAGGGAGCGGCCGGCGGCGAGTCCCGCACGGCGGCGGCGCTCCGGTGCCCCTCGGGGGCAACCGAGGGCACGGCGAGGGAGAGGGATCCGCGGCGGTTCCATTCTCGCCGCGAGCCCACGAGGAGGAGGTTTACATCAACGGCGATCGCCGGAGATACAGGGAGGTTTTCGGGTGGAGGTGCAGATGTTGCAACGTTCAGAGAGAAAGGAGACAGAGAGAGGAGAGGGATGGAGGTGGAAGAAGAGAATGGCGGCGCTAGGGCTAGGGTTAGGGGCTAGCAAAGGGGATCGGTGGCTGTTTTATGGGGCAGAGGAGAAGGTACGGCAGGCCATCAGAGAGGGGAGGGAGAGATCGAGTGGTGGAGCTTCAGTCGTACAGGGAATGACGTCTGGGGGAGGTAGACGACAAGCGCTTGGTGGGCTGTGGGCTGCGCTTCTCCCCCCTCTGTGAACCGTTTTTTCTGTTTAGTATTTTTGTTCTCTTTTTTTTTGCAGCAAAACAAATTGGAAGAGAAAGGTAGGTTTTAGGTTAGTAAAAATTTGGAAAAAAATATGGTTAGGTTAGTTTTTGACATAGCAACTAAATGCTAACCTTGCTTTCCAAAAAGTTTCAAATTTAAATGTTGTTTCTGATTTAAACCAAACTTGGATGATTTTTTATATTAAGTGAACCCTAATGAAAACAACACCTTTTAATAGGTGAACCCTATGTTATTTTAGAACAAAAAGAGTTGATTTGTTTAGACAATTTCATAATTCCAATTGAGTGATGTTTGAGATTTGTATTTGAATTTTTTGAATGCGACTTGGGATCAATTGATTGATTAAAACCATTAATTTAATAAGTGGGCATTATGGAATAACATGGAAACAAAAGAGCACAAAATGTTTTGGTTATTTTTATAATTTTCAAATTGGTGTGCTGTTTGAAATTTGATTCCAATTTAAATGATTTTGGAGATTAAGTGATTATTATTAAAAACAACATTTTTAATAGGCTGAACCCTATTGATTAAATAGAACAAATGATCAAAGTTGTTTTGGTGATTTTCATAATTTGAAATTGGGTGCTGTTTGATGTTTTTGATTGAATTTGAAATAACAATTGAATTAAGTTTGGATTAATTAAATTATTAAAAGCCATAATTTTAATGGTTGAACCTTATAGATTAATGGAAACAAATGATTGATTTGTTTTGCAATTTTCATAATTTCAACATGGTTGTTGTTTGGAAGAAAAACATAATTGAATTTGAGAAGGGTTTGGTTATTGGATGCATTTTTATAGAAACAACACAACAGTTTTGAAATCACACTTTAATGGAAACAATTGATTGTTTTGATTTGAAATATCCTTTTGGAAATTGTAACATCACAAGGATGAAACAAAAGGTTTGAATTTTGGTTTGAAATTCAAATAGAAAACAAGGGAAATCAAATGAAAACAGTTGGAAAACAAATGGAAAACAAGCAAAACAATTGCAACCAACATGATGCCATGATGCAAAACATAAAATAACAGAGAGCAAACATTCTAAAGGCTATTTTTCATACTTGGGATGTTACAAAACGCCCCCCCTTGAAGGAATCGCGCCCCGAGATTCCTACTGAGAAAAGAAAAGGTCCGGAAACTTCTTGCGAAGATCCTCTTGAGCTGTGACACGTGAAACACATCGTGCACCTTGGATAGTTTTTCTGGAAGTTCAAAACGATAGGCATTCCTGGCAACTCTTCTGGAAAAATGTCAGGGAATTTGGAAACCACCGGAACATTTTCGAGTAAAGGTAGAGGTTTTGCATTGAGGGTGTATAGCTGGATAGACTTTGATTCACTTGGGGAATAGACTATCTGGAATGTGGTGATTCAGGAATGCTTCCTCGAAACAACCCCAAGTGATAGGAATGCCAGCTCTCATAGCCTGGAATCAACAACAACAACAACAACAACAAAAACCTTTCTGGCCAGATAGTCTTGATATTTGGGAAGTTTTGATTAGACGCCGGTAGAAGAATTGAAGTGGAAAACAACAACAAGATTTCAACGGACGAAAAGGATGTTGAGAAGAACAGGATATCAACATCGGGGATAACGAGAACAAAACTCCTTAGGTACTACGGAAAACCCATCCGGGCTTCTAAAGGATCAATATCTACTGCTTAAGGAATAGAGGATCTGCTTCCGGGGCTTACACGCCTCCGTTCTCAATCGTGAGTAGGCAACATGATAAATCATGTCACAACCACCTCCATTCCTATTTTCAAGTAGATATAACCATCCTAGAGAAACCAGGATACGTGAAATCCTAACTTGAAAGTTTAGATGAGAAGGGAAAACAACGTTGCACTTCCTTACCAGAAAAGGGAGGGTGGGTGGGGAAAGAAATAAAAGAACAGAATTCCTACTCTCACGTTTCATTTTTCCTATATAGCTACAAAATAGTTTCTAGACTCAACTGCGACCAGTAAAAAAGGGATCCTACAGGCAGACAGACTCTCATACCATTTGTCGCACCCGGACTTCTAGAGGATACTCGTCGTTCCGTTGAACAGTAGTAGATTGGATTACGGGGCTTACCGGCACCCGCGTCCTCTTACGAGTAGGCCAACACACGTATGTGTGACAACCAACCCCTATCTGTTCAGCGTCGACGTAAACTATCCCATAGAAATCAGGATACTTCCATTGACGTACTTCAAAACATACACACATTGTACGTCAACGGCGTTTGAACAAGTGATATCACAACAGATCTCTACGACACAAAAGATTGAAATAAGGTGCAAATAGCTCTCATTAGAGCAGAGATAGCAAATACAATCATCCAGAGGACACATGTCCCAACATATCATCATTACATCACAGCGGAAGCATTCAACATGTCTGAGTACCGACAAGATCCAAATAGGCCTAAGAGGCCGGAAACGAAAAGACGGAGCCCATCCACGAAGTCTCGGATCCTGCCCAGGTCCGCTATCTACTCGTCAGCAGTCTCGTCATACTCCACGTCGTAGCCACCATGTAGATCCTCGGAAACGTCGTCTGCGGAAACCACAGCCCCAAAGGGGTCAGTACATAAACGTACTGGCAAGCAAGACTCACAGTTCACCAAAGTGTAACCCGTCAGCACCAAGCACAGATGCTTTGGGTTCAACGGAGGAAAGGGGATATAAAAGATGTTGCAACTGGCTGCTCTAACCAACTACAGAGTTACTACCACTTCCGGCTAACAGAAAGGAGATAAGATCGTGTATCGTAACCAACTATAGCTAACCATCAAACAAACCCATCCTGGATCTCGCCCCTTATCCAAAGAAGCAATCCGAGGATAACTCACACAGTTGAAATAATGATGGTTCAGATTATTGTGTCAATAAGCCTATTACTAGTCAAGTTGTTAATCATTGGGTGTAAGGTTGTTAATCATTAGGTTTAAGTTGTCATGAGTACTTGTTAGCCAGTACTTTCACCAAGTAATCCATAACCGCGGAAAACACGGCTTCTCGAGAAGATTTATCCCTGCAGGGTTGCACCAATTTGGCCGTACACGTATGAATAACCCGCCAGATGGAAAGGCCCTTCCACCAAGCGGGGCACTCAACACAACTCAACTCTTCTTCGCATCAAGCCCAAAGCACCTTGGGCGCACGGCTAATCGAGCCCAGAAGAAAATGGACCCTCATAGCACTCTAAGACCGTGTCCCCCTATATGCCGACTACGAAAGTTCCACCCGGGTACCAAGGGCTCGCAAGATCATGCATGCAGCAAATGGAAAACCCGAACTAAATGAGGTGATTTGGACGAGATGCGAATCGAATCAAATTGAGGGGGGCGCCCATACTCGCTTCCCACATGCGGGTAGTGCGCTCATCATGGATCAGTAGACAAGACCCTTTTCCTATTAGGGTCGACACTAGCAGGCCTCAAAACCACAAAGGGCCTCCTGCCGGTGCCTTATCATCAAATTATTATTTAACAATAACATTAGCATGATTGATTGATTAAACATCGAGCCCCCAGAACATAATAGAAATAGTAACAGAAAGTAACGGGTAACAGACTCGAGCAAAACAACCTAAGCATGCTAGTAAGACACTGGCTCAATCAAAGGGGTTGTAGGAGTGGAGGTGAGGCAATATCAGGGTTAAAGGATACATGTGATAGGTTCGTAACAAAAACAACTAATCATAGGGCTAGCAGAATAGACAACGGAAAGTATCCATAACCAATGTTGAAAGGAACACGATGGTTCATGTGAGTGATAACTTGCCTGCAAACCCAGTAGCCTGGTACTGAGCTAACTCCTTAGAAGGGGTGTCGTAAGTATCGTCGGTGTCAACGTCGTCGTTTATCCGAGAAGAAGCAAACAAACAATGCAGAAAGATAAACAATCAATATCATGGCATAATGCGCAAACATGGGATGATGCATGACCATTTAATTGATGCATAGAAATAAACTAGTTGACAAGATAGAAACAGGATTAAATGGACCCACATGCAATTGGTTTGCATATGGAAAGCCCATGAATTAAGGGTTGAATTAATTGTTTTACAACTAATCAAATTGTGTAAGTGAATTAGCATGATGCATGGATGAGGAAAACAGAAAAATAACAACAATAGAACCAAATAGAAATAATGTTTACCAAGTTTAGGATTTTATTTATCAAGTTATGAAAATTTGCTTCTTAAAGGTGTTACACAAGCATTTGTTGTTTTCATCATGTTAAATTGTTCAAAACAGATAACAAAGTTCATATTTGAGTAAAACACAAATTTTTAGGTGGATTACATGTTTCACTTGTTGAAAAAGGATTTGGAATAATTTATTTATGAATTAAACAAGTGTAAGCAAGAATTAAATGAAATTAATTCAAGTTTGAATTTAATTGAATTTTTATTTGTTCAAAGCATTAAACCAAATTCATATTTCAAAAGTTTATACTTTTATGGTTGGAAAACATATTTTATATGTCCCAAAAGAATTTGATTTGATCAAGTCATGAATTTAACAATATTAAATGAATTAAACAAGGTTTAAATCATTTAAACAATTTTAATTATTCAAAACATGAAACAAATTTTATATTTGGAAAGGTGGTTTAATTTTACATGGAAAACATATTTCATTTGTTGAAATTGGATTTAAAATGAGCAAGTTATTATTTTGGCAATTTTAAATGCAATAATTAAGAAACAGTTGTTTTCAGCAATTTAAATTATTCAAAGCAGCAAACAAAATTTATATTTGGAAAGTACATGAAAAGTTGATTGGAAAACATATTTCATTTGTGGAATTTGGAATTTTTATGCTCAAGTTATGAATTTTGCAAAATTAAGTGATTTAAACAAGAATTCAAATATTTCAACAATTTAAAATATTCAAAACAGTAAACAAATTTTATATTTGGATAGAACATTCAATTTGGGACAGAAAACATATTTAAAAAGTTAAAATTGGAGTTAAAATGATTTTCTTATGCAATTTACAAGATTTGGTGCAAATCTGCCATTTCTTAGCTGCTAGGGACTTAGAAATAATTTTGCAGGGGTCTAGAAATAAATAGAAGGGATCTATGTGTGATTACTGAGAATGTGCTGTATCAAAACATTGCAAAAATAAAAGTTTTTGGTTTATTGTGGGAGGGGGGATTCGATCCCCCCACCTCCTGCCTGCGCTGGGTGCTGGACCAGATGGGCTACTGCTCTGTTTGTGTTAGGAGAGGGAAAACAGGGGGAATAAGGTTCAGCTGCGGGCTTGTTTTCTAAATCTAACTGAACCCGAACAAGTACTGCCTGCGATCAGAGAGGAGGCCGCCATGGACTGCTGCTCTCGCTAGGGCGCCGTGGGGGTGCGGCTCGCGGTGGTGCGGGAAGAGGACGTAAGGGAGAGGAGGGAGGCGAGAGGCGGAAGGGGCTCGAGCGAGGCTCACCTCAATGGGTCGAGGCAGGAGGAGCAGGCGGACAGCAGGTCGTTGGCGGACAGAGCTGCAGCAGGGAGCGGCCGGCGGCGAGTCCCGCACGGCGGCGGCGCTCCGGTGCCCCTCGGGGGCAACCGAGGGCACGGCGAGGGAGAGGGATCCGCGGCGGTTCCATTCCCGCCGCGAGCCCACGAGGAGGAGGTTTACATCAACGGTGATCGCCGGAGATACAGGGAGGTTTTCGGGTGGAGGTGCAGATGTTGCAACGTTCAGAGAGAAAGGAGACAGAGAGAGGAGAGGGATGGAGGTGGAAGAAGAGAATGGCGGCGCTAGGGCTAGGGTTAGGGGCTAGCAGAGGGGATCGGTGGCTGTTTTATGGGGCAGAGGAGAAGGTACGACAGGCCATCAGAGAGGGGAGGGAGAGATCGAGTGGTGGAGCTTCAGTCGTACAGGGAATGACGTCTGGGGGAGGTAGACGACAAGCGCTTGGTGGGCTGTGGGCTGCGCTTCTCCCCCCTCTGTGAACCGTTTTTTCTGTTTAGTATTTTTGTTCTCTTTTTTTTTGCAGCAAAACAAATTGGAAGAGAAAGGTAGGTTTTAGGTTAGTAAAAATTTGGAAAAAAATATGGTTAGGTTAGTTTTGACATAGCAACTAAATGCTAACCTTGCTTTCCAAAAAGTTTCAAATTTAAATGTTGTTTATGATTTAAACCAAACTTGGATGATTTTTTATATTAAGTGAACCCTAATGAAAACAACACCTTTTAATAGGTGAACCCTATGTTATTTTAGAACAAAAAGAGTTGATTTGTTTAGACAATTTCATAATTCCAATTGAGTGCTGTTTGAGATTTGTATTTGAATTTTTTGAATGTGACTTGGGATCAATTGATTGATTAAAACCATTAATTTAATAAGTGGGCATTATGGAATAACATGGAAACAAAAGAGCACAAAATATTTTGGTTATTTTTATAATTTTCAAATTGGTGTGCTGTTTGAAATTTGATTCCAATTTAAATGATTTTGGAGATTAAGTGATTATTATTAAAAACAACATTTTTAACAGGGTGAACCCCATTGATTAAATAGAACAAATGATCAAAGTTGTTTTGGTGATTTTCATAATTTGAAATTGGGTGTTGTTTGATGTTTTTGATTGAATTTGAAATAACAATTGAATTAAGTTTGGATTAATTAAATTATTAAAAGCCATAATTTTAATGGTTGAACCTTATAGATTAATGGAAACAAATGATTGATTTGTTTTGCAATTTTCATAATTTCAACATGGTTGTTGTTTGGAAGAAAAACATAATTGAATTTGAGAAGGGTTTGGTTATTGGATGCATTTTTATAGAAACAACACAACAGTTTTGAAATCACACTTTAATGGAAACAATTGATTGTTTTGATTTGAAATATCCTTTTGGAAATTGTAACATCACAAGGATGAAACAAAAGGTTTGAATTTTGGTTTGAAATTCAAATAGAAAACAAGGGAAATCAAATGAAAACAGTTGGAAAACAAGCAAAACAATTGCAACCAACATGATGCCATGATGCAAAACATAAAATAACAGAGAGCAAACATTCTAAAGGCTATTTTTCATACTTGGGATGTTACAATATTTTTGCTTGGCAGCCCTCAGATATTCCAGGAATACCAAGCGAGTTTGCTGAGCACTCACTTGAAGTGTTTTGAAAGATGCAAAGCCAGTCAAGTAGGCCATCCAACGTTTTTCCAAGCCGAAACAGAGAGCACTTGGGAGAAGAGGTGAACAGATTGTTAGCCACCAAGTTCATCAGGATTTCCACCTGGTTAGCAAACCCGGTGTTAGCCCCGAAGAAAAATACTGACATCCTTCGTGTATGCATCGACTACACGTCGTTGAATAAACACTGCCCCAAGGATAACTTTCCGCCACGGATCGACCAGATCGTGGAATCTACAACAGGCTGTCAACGCCTCTCCTTCCTGGACGCCTACTCAGGCTATAACCAAATCAGGATGAAGCAGGACGATGAGGAGAACACAACATTCATCACACCACATGGTGTATACTACTACACGACAATGCCCTTCGGGCTAAAAAACGCAGGCACAACATATCAGCGCTGCATGCAAAAATGCCTCGCCAAACTCATTGGCAAGAACGTACAAGTGTACGTTGACGACATCATCATCAAGACTCGAGTGGACGACACGCTCCTCGAGGACATCCGGGAGACATTTGACGCAATCAACGCATACAGAACCAAGCTCAACCCGACAAAATGCGTCTTCGGGGTTCCTGCTGGACAGCTCCTCGGTTATCTGGTCTCTGCCCGAGGAATTGAAGCCAACCCGGAGAAAATACAGGCGATCTTGACGATGAAAGAACCGACAAATCTTCGTGGCGTGAAGCAGCTCCCAGGGCGACTAGCAGCCCTCAGCAGGTTCATCGCAAGGTTAGGCGAGCAAACGCTCCCTTTCTACAAACTGCTGAAGAAAACAGATAAGTTCGAGTGGACGCCAGAAGCGAAGAATGCATTCGTTGATTTGAAGAGAGTGCTGCAGAGCAAGCGAATATTGGCAACACCATGGGAAAGGGAACCTCTCTACCTTTACCTAGCCGCAACAAATCAAGTTGTCAGCATAGTAATTGTCGTCGAGCGGCCAGAGGATGGAAAAGCATTCGGCGCTCAAAGACCAGTGTACTACATCAGCGAGGTGCTTTCGCCGTGCAAACAGCGATACCCCACTACCAGAAACTCGCGTATGGAGTGGTCATTACAGCTCGCAAGCTCAAACACTGCTTCCAGGAACATACCGCCATGGTGCTAAACAACGCATCACTCGGTACTATCATGAACAATCCCATGGCATCCGGAAGAATCGCAAAATGGAGCATCAAGCTAGGCGCCTGGGATACCATATACACATGACATAACACCCTCAAATACCAGGCGGTCGTAGAGTTCCTGAGCGAGTATGATCATCAGTTCCTGAGCGAGATGATTCAATTTTGCATTACTCATTTGTGAAAGTATGATCATCAGTTATGTGATTTGGATACTCACCCCTCTTTGAGTTCTAGATACCTAGTTGATTTCTCCCAAGTCACTTATAGACTTGAGGTTAGGTTTGTTGAGAGTTAGTGTTGGTCATCACCAATTCTGGTTTGTCTTATCATATGATTGGGTTTGTAGACACTTGCTATAAAGATCACTCCAAATGTACTCTCGAACAGATGATCTAAACCTATTTCATCATGTCAAGTGAAACATTGGTCACTTTGCTTCGTTTAAACTTTCGCGCCAAAATTTCCCGTACTTTTAGATGCATGAGATGCAAATGCACATATTATATTTTGATCCTTATAACTTCCCAAACACTTGGATGTTACACCAACTAACCATATCCCGGACTTACAGCGGGACACGCGGCGTTCATCCAACGGCTAAATTAGCCGTTGGGACTATCTCCCCCTCTTGTTTCACCTTCTTGCATTCACTCCCGCGATTCCCCCGAGATGAACTCAAGAGCTCCTGCGCACAATGCAACTGAGAGAGAGGGAGAGAGAGAGAGCGAAAGGACCTCGTCATCAGCGTCACCATCGGCGGATCTTGCTCCTGTTTGGCACCGCGCTTCCAGGAGATGGACGCCGGAAACAACAATCAAGTTCCCTCGGTCACCGTCGACACACCGCATGTGGATCCTGAGGTTCCTCTTGCAACGGCTCCGCTACAACGACAACAGCGGAGGCCAGCTCATCTTCTCCTCCGGTGGCCTCCCTGAGCGCGCCCACGGCGATGCCGATGATTCCAGCGGGGGCATCGGCTGGGGGAAACCCTAGTTTCCATGCTGGATCTGTGTTGCCCCTTCTTCTGCTACTTTGCCACCTCCGGCTCCCAAGTCAGGGGACAAGGAAATCGTCATTCGCACCAGTGAAGATGCAGAAGTTGACGCCGCCGGCGGAGGCGAGGAAGAAGAAGGAGGAGAAGCCGGAAATTGGAGCCAGTGCAACATTGCTCCCGCTCTTATGCGCAGCTTGGAGAAAGACGAATTCATTCTCCAAGGCAAATGGCGGCTGGAGAACGATGACGAAGAGCCGCAACCAGGAAATGGGGAAAGGATGGTTCTAGCTTCTCAAATTTTGCGAGGTATGGGATTCCCTCCATCCGCCTTTTTCCTCTAAGTTCTCCAGCATTATGGGGTTCAACCCCATAATCTTCCACCAAATTATATTCTTTACATAGCCGGCTTCCAGGCTTTGTTTGAAGGCTACTTAGGAATAGAACCTAGGTTAGACTTCTTTCAGTATTGCTTCTACGTGAAGCAGAATACTTTGGATGGTATCCCACCCATTTATGGAACCATATCTTTCAACCCGCGCCGAGGCACGGGGGGGGGGGGGTTATGGTTCCCGAATATTAAAACAAGTGAATCCGTCAAAAATTGGACGGGTTCCTTTTTTATCATGAGGATGTCCTGTATCCTGGAAAAGATACACGCGTTCCGGCTTTCAACAACTTTGCCGCCACTTCCAGGGAAAACTGGGCTCTGGACGTTGTCCATGTTCTTCCTCCAGACCTCTTGCGAATCAAAATGCAGATCGCCAAGTTTGTCTCCTCTACTCCGCCACTCACAGGATTGGGCACGGTCCTTTGCTGGCTCGGACGGAGGATCCAGCTCCTCGCCTTCCACTCCGGCCATCTTCTCTGCGAGTACATCGGCCAGAAGGACGCCATGCAAGAAACTTTGACAGCAATGTCGAAAAAAGTCTTCTGGAAATGGGTGAATCACTTGGTGGCTACACGTGATCAATACGTGGAAAGCCTGCGAATGTTCCACTCGGAAAATCCTCCTCCTAAGGTAATGTATTATTTTGAGAGAGTTTTATAATTTGCAATTGTGAATGCATACCAATTACTTTTCATACATTTTGCAGCTTGAGGATCAGCTAGTATCTGAATTCAGAAGAGGAGGAAGCATAATTGAAAGCCCGCTTTTTAGCGGCCAGAGGCAGCAAATGCAAGAACATTTCCGCTTCTGCTGAAGTAATTGACCTTGACATCGTTACTTTGCCGACTTCAAGTTTTTTTTTTCACTTTTTCATGCTTTCCTTTTTCCTCGCACTCAGTTAATTTGGAACTGGTTATTTCATTCTCACCTTTTTTTTTCTTTCTATTCTCTCTCCCGCTCCTCTGAAGGGAAGAAGACAAAAGAAGCAAAAGGTTGTCTCTCGCCAGGGAAGGCCTTCCCCGGCCGTCGCCCCGGATACTCCTATGGCGGATGCTTCAGAAAAGCATTATGTCCCTATAGAAGAGTCGGACTTCCCCCTCCTCGGTAGTCCAGCCAGCCCGATTCACCCACTCCAGATGCACGGGATGCGCGGGAAAGGGCGACGCAACATGAAGAAGGAGGGTCGTATGTCGTCCAAATTGACGAGGAGGTGCCATCCTTTGACCAGAAATTTAAGGTAAAGCATGAAGCATGATTTGACGAAAATGGATACATGCACACATGGGCGAAGAAACAATTCGTCAGAGCCCCTTGATCCGTCCTTGGCCACAAGGTGGTTTAATCAATCAAAATAATTACGCTTTCTCACCTCGGCAGGTCATTCAAGACGGCCTTCACCATATGGGGATCTCCTTCTCGGAATATAATAAGGAGTTCACCGAAATGTTGTCCGACCTTCAAAAGATGAGCCAGGTACTTCCAGCCCCCAAATATTAATATGAAAGCGTTCTTTTTTGCATTAGTACTTTTTAGGACTTTTGTCTCAATCTTTTGGTTTTTCTACTTTGTCTTTCCATACGCTTTAGCAAACTGCCGAAAGCATCAACATGGAGGTGCTCGACAAACTCAATGTGATGAATAAGGACGTGAAATCCCTCCTTCGAATCACGGAAGAGAAAGATGTTGAGATTGCTGACCTTCAAAAACAATTCAAGAAGAATGCATGTAAGCATACCTAATTTTTCCTTGTTTGCCTTTTTTATCTTCAGAGTTTTCTATACTTCCGAGTTAAGCTTTTATCTATATTTTTGGCCTTACTTGCTGAAGCGAAGCAAGATGCCGCGGATGCCGGTACCGCTCATCAAATTCGCGACGAGAATTTGGAACTTCACAGGATAAATGTGAAGATCCAAAATGAGTTGGCAGAAAGCCGGAAGGCGCTAGAGAGTTCTGAGTCACGGCTTAAAGCTCAGAGCGAGAAGGACAACTCCACCATTAAGGATTTGAAGGATGCTCTTCATGATCTCCTGGAGGAGATTGCCGAGATCAACAAACACATTCTTGGTATGCTTTTTAGCTTTACCAGTTTTTCATTTAAGCATAAAGCTTTTCATCTGAGTTTTTTTATAATATCTGCTTTTCTTTATTCTATAGCAGAAGGCGACACCGCTTCTCGGATCGAGCGCACCCGCGACTTTGGTGTTTTCGTCGAGGACATAAAAAATCCAAAAGGAAACTTGTAAACAAGTGCCTTCCGAAAAAAAGACGAATACTCCGACATTGGGAAGCTTACGGCGGCTTTCGCCGAAGTTATCGCCCAAAGGGAATCGTGGATGAAGTCTACCGCTCGCGGTGGAGTGCGCATGGCCCTTAGGCTTATGGAAATGCACTACCTCACCGCCAAAACTTGGCGCATCGCCACCGGCATTCCTAAAGGGTACACCAAAGCTCAAAGGGCAGAAATTTTTGAATCTGTCAAGGGGTATGCATCCAAGATTGCTCGGATGGTATCAACTACCACATTCTACCTGGAGGAAGAGATTCCTGCGACTCCGGAGAATCCGAGCGACGGCGAGGATGATGACGAGTTTGCAAATGTCAAAGAATGATTGTAGCTTCTGCACCTGCCAAAGGGGGAAGAATGCATTACTGCTTTTCACTGTAAAATTTAGTTATGTAATACATTCTAAATGCCTGCTTTTTTATAAACAGTCAAGCCTTTTATGCTGTTATAAATTATTTTTGCAAGTTTATTAGTCTCCTTTTTTTAAGTTCTCTAGTTTGTACGCTTTAACATTTCTTAGTGTTTGAGTGATTTCAAAAGTATGAAATCTTCACGTCGAGCAACCAGGTTAAGAAACCAATCAGTCAAAATCATGAGTCACACTTTAGCACTTTAACTTACTAATCCAGTGATCCAGCAAACAAATAATCAGATAATACTTAAGAAAAACGAGGAGCTAAATAAAAGTATGAACTCCAGGCACACAGGCATAATCTGGTGTTCTGCTAACTTTTTGTTAGGCTTAAAAGCATTCAGTTTTCTTAACTCCGAGCATGCAGACAAAATTTGGGTTAACATTGAAGCAATTTGAAAGATCGCTGGGAAATAAAAATACGGAACATGCTTTAACGGTAAATGACAGAAGAAGAAATTGCATGGATTTCGGACAAACTTTATTTCATGATCTCAATAGTGTTTACATAGAATTGGACTAGATATAGAAAGAACGTAACTGCTGGATGCTCCAAGACCGTTTTGTCTCTCCTAGATCTACATCTATGTGTCTTTTCCTCTTGCGATTGTATTTTTTTGTCATCTTCATCATCCCGAATATCTACAAGGTAGTATGACTCATTTTTCATAGCTTCGCTAATGACGAAAGGTCCCTCCCAAACTGTGGCTAACTTGTGTTCCCTTTCCTGCACACGTATTAGCACTAAGTCACCTTCTTTAAAAGAACAATGCTTGATTTTCCGGCTATGATATCGCCGTAAACCTTGCTGATAAATGGCGGATCTTTGTAACACAACTTCTCTTTCTTCTTCCAGAAGATCGACGGCATCCTGACGTGCAGTTTCAGCATTCGCCTCATTATAAGCTTTCACTCTAGGGCTAACATGGATCATGTCTGTAGGAAGCACTGCTTCTGCTCCATAAACCAGGAAAAAAGGCGTCTGCCCCGTTGATCTATTTGGCGTTGTGCGTATGCTCCAAAGCACGGAAGGCAATTCTTCTACCCATGCTCGAGCTGCTCTGTGAAGAGGTGTTTCGAGTTTTGGGCGTATTCCTTGCAAGATTGAGCTATTCATACGCTCAACATGGCCATTGGACTGTGGATGTGCCACTGATGCTAAATCAATACGAATTCCAGTTTGGCGGCAACATTTTGCCAACTCTCCAATTGCAAAATTTGTCCCGTTATTCGTGATTATACTATGTAGCACGTTGTATCTCATGACAATGTCTATGATAAAATTTCTGGCAGTCACACCATCAAGTTTTTTTATGGGTTTAGCCTCCACCCACCTGGTATACTTATCCACTGCAACCAACAGATGTGTAAGTCCGCCTCTTGCAGTTTTGAATGGTCCCATCATATCTATCCCCAAGACCGCAAACGGCCATGTAATGGGAATAGTTTTGAGTGCTTGGGATGGAATATGTGTCTTCTTGGCGTAATACTGGCATCTGACACATATATTAACTATGTGCTCCGCGTCTGTCTTGGCTATAAGATAGAAAAACTCTGCTCAAAATGCTTTCTTAGCTATGCTTTTTGATTGAGCACGATGTCCGCAATCTCGGGCATGGATTTCTTACAGGATCTGTCGTCCTTTCTCCGGCGAAAACACAACGCTGGAAAATTCTGGACATACTACATTTATACAGGTAACCATTAATTACCGTGTATCCTTTGCATCTCCGCTTTATCTGCCTTTGCAAGACTTTATCTGCTCCGTTCGGAAATTTCTGATCAACTAAAAAATTCAAGTATGGTACCGTCCAATCGAGGATTAAGAGCATGACCTCGATTGGCTCGGAAATTAAGGGATAATCAACATCTCTGCCTTTTATTGATGGTTCGTACAAATGCTAGACAAAAACACCATGTGGTAATTTTTTACCCTTTTAGAGCCTCATTCGGGCTAAAGCATCCGCGTTCCAGTTTTCTTCCCTTTTTTACATGGTTTACCTCAAATCGTAGGAAGCATATGGCGAATTCGTCGACAGTTCTCCGATATTCCGCCATTATGGGCCTTTTTGCATCCCATGTTTGGTTAAGCTGGTGATGTACTAAATCCGAGTCTCCTTAGCATAGTATGTGTTTGACGCATATTTCCTTTGCAATATGCAAGACGTGAAGCAGTGCTTCATATTATGCCACATTGTTACTGGCCTTGAAATGAATTTGCAGCCCATGCTACTCCATTTTGTCGCACTTTGCAGATTTGAACACCACATCTGCACCAGCGTCTTCTTTCATTTTGGATTCATCAAAATGCATGATCCAATATTCCGACTTTAGCATTGGCGTGTTTCCATGGCTTCTGTCCAATCGGCTACAAAGTATGCCACCACCTACGATTTGATTTCCATCTTGAGTTGGTACTTAATGTCGAACGCAACAAGCTCAATGCCTCATTTGGCGACTCTGCATGTTGCATCCGCATTTTTTATGATATCCCCTAGCGATGCTTTGCTTACCACTGTTATGGAATGCTCTTCGAAATAATGACGAAGTTTTCGTGATGCGAAAAATACGCCATATGCCAGTTTTTGATAATGTGGATACATTTGCTTTGAATCCGAGAATACTTCACTTATGTAGTATACCGGATGTTGGTCTCGAATACTTTGTTCTTCTTTCTTCTTTTCCACAATTATCACCGCACTAATAACCATGTTTGTTGTTGTTAAATATAGTAACATTGGTTCTTTCTCCTTTGGGGATGCCTAAGTCGGGGCTTTCTTTAAAGTTTCCTTTAGCTGGATTAGTGTTTTGTCTGCTTCTTCTGTCCACACAAATTTGTCGGATTTCTTCAACAATTTGTATAACGGTAGAGCTTTATCACCAATCCGCTTACGAACCTGCTTACGGCGACAGCGGAACCCGTTAATCTCTGGACATCTTTTAGGCATATAGGCCTTTTGATGTTCATGATTGCTTTTATCTTTTTTCGTATTTACTTCGATTCCTCTATGAGAAACGATGAAACCCAGAAGTTTTCCTAAGGGAACCCCGAATACGCACTTTAATGGATTCAACTTCATTTTGTAAGTGCGCAAATTATCGAAAGTTTCTTGTAGATCTTCAAGAAGCGTATGTTTATCCTTGGAAACGACGGCAATATTGTCCACGTAAACATGGACTTTTTTTGCCTATTTGATCATGCAAGCATCTTTGTATGCAACGCTGGTATGTAGCTACGGCGTTTTTTAAGTCAAAAGGCATGATTATATAATAGTACGTTCCATAGGGCGTTATGAAAGAGGTTTTTATTTGGTCCTCTTCCTTCATGCGTATTTGATGATATCCGAAATAAGCATCCAAAAAGCATAAAAGCTCAAACCCAGCCATGACATCTATTATTTGATTGATTCGCGGTAAGGCAAACCTATCTTTTGGACATAATTTGTTCAAACCGGTATAATCTATACATAACCTAAGGATGATAGTGTCTTTCTTTAGGACTAATACCAGATTAGCGGACCAATCGGTATGAATAACTTCCCGGATAAAATTAGCTGCTAAAAGCAAAATTATTTCCTTGCCAATAGCCTTCCGCCTTCTTCCATCGAAATGACGGAGACCTTTCTTGACGGGTTTTGCTCCTGGAATAACCTTCAATTTGTGCTCAGCAAGTTCCTGGGTACAGCTGGCATATCAGCAGAACACCAGGCGAAAATATCCATGTTCTCATGCAGGAACTTGACGAGCTCTCTTTCCTATTTGTCAGTCATTTCGGTTCCCACAATGACAAACTAGATCGGATGTTTGGGGTCCAGGAAACCTGCTTTGTATTCTCAGATGTGTTGAAGTTGTCGTCTGGCTTCCGGCTTTCTTTTTCCCGCCGGCATTTCTGTCGGCGATACCTCCTTTGTCAGCTCTTTTAGTTCCTCCTTTACTATGACCTACTCAACACAAAGGGCGTTTCCCAGCTCTAGCTCATTTGCAAGCGCGAAATCTCCTTCAATGGTGATTACTCCGCCTCTTTGCCCTGTCATTTTCAGCTTGTTGTAGATGTAACACGACCTAGCCATGAATTTGGCAAAAGTCGACCGTCTGAGTATGACATGGTATACACTTTTGAATGGTACTACCTCAAACAAAATCATCTCCTGACGGAAGTGATCCGCCTTTCCGAAGGTTACTTCTAGGGAAATTTCTCCTAGGGAAGATGCATGTCTTCCAGGAACAATGCCGTGAAAATGTACATTGCTATGCTTGAGTTGGGTTTGTGACATATGTAGTTTCTTTAGACTACTCAGGTACATGATATTGATGCTCGATCCTCCGTCCATCAGCACTCTCCTGAGCCTAGTGTTATTCACAATAGGGCTTACTATCAGGGCGTGTGTGCCGGGTTCCGGAATATTACCGGGATGATCTGACTGATCCCATGTGTCGTGGGCATACCCTTTCGGGTACCCACCATTGGTATACCGGGTACAGCACAACCGAAGACCCACTCGACGACCCATCAGTACTCATGAATCCCAAAGAAGCTGCTAGCAATATCTTGGAGTACAAGACAAGGACTCGAATACGTAGTCGACTAGGACTCGTGTAAACCTTGTCTAACTACCTATATAAAGCCAGGAGGGTGGAGGGAAAAAGAGGACAATCAATCAAACAATCACAATCAGAGAGGGTAGAAAGGCCATAACTAGACAACAACACCCATGCCAAATCTAATCCGCGCCACGACCCTGTAATCTATACAATCCTGTCGGAATACAATCAGACAGGAAGGAGTAGGGGTTTTACCTTCCACGAAGGGCCCCGAACCTGGGTAAATATCGCTTCAAGTCTTGCCCAAGCCGAGTAGTCCACCAGCGCCTTCTCTCTTACGAAACCACGGGTCCCTCACCATGGGGATTGTTGAGGTCACCCCCTCGACACCATGTAATTGGCGTTTTTGCATACCTGAGGTACTTCAGAGTTGGTGGAACAACGATATTAATTTCTCACCAGGACCGCTTCACTTTCTTGGCTGATGGTATCGCAAGGAAAGTTAGGTTACATTCCCCTTCGACCCTTGGGAACTTGGGTTCCCCTTTCGTTGCTGCTCCTAGATCTTGTCGTCGGTATCAAACTCACTTTCGTCTTTTTTTAGCTTCCGACTTTTTCTTATTGAACTTCCTTTTGGAATTCTTCCCTTTGTTCCTAGTTCCAGCGCTACTCTTCATGTGTTTGTTAAGCTGATATTGTTGGTTTGTATGGTTTGGCTTTTCAAACTGCGTGTGATGAACGCAAGGTTCCCCTTTAATCTTTTCCCACTCTTTCTTAGAGTAGCAGATAGGTTCCCTGCCTTCTACGCTTTTCCCCTTCCATTAGTTGGAACTATCCTTTCCAAAGGCGGCATTTACTTCTTTGGGTTTTTGTTGCACTTCTGGAGTGGTTTTATTTTCAGAGCAAGATGTCTTTTTAGCTTGCACAAGTGCATCTATATTTCCTCCTCTTGCTCTAAAGTCATCTTTGGCCGCTGCATGCTCATTGATTGTCGTTAGTATGGAACCTAGGTCCTTATGCGTTTTTTATCCAACCATGAACGGTACGAGGCTGGGTTTTAGACCATCGACGAAAGCATGCATTGCTTGAACGTCACTTACTCCTAGAACAACTATTCTTCATTGCTGACCATCTTGAGATAAAGTCGATATACGACTAGTCTTTGTATTGGACGCAACAGTTCAATTGGTTAATGCTTTTGGGTCTCTTATATGTACCTTGGAAATGCTGAGCAAAAACTCTAGCCATATCCTCCCAGCTATCCACCGTTCTTGATGGTAATCCATTAATCTAGTCGCGCGCTCCATCGAGCAACATCAGAGGTAAAAACTTTACAGCTTCCAAATATGTCCCTTTGTTAATCTGGACGACAGTATAGTAACCTGAGAGCCATGTATCCGGATTTGTACTTCCGGTATACTTTTGATAAGTTGGCCTGACTTTGGCAAAGCCAGCATATAGATTTATGTTCCGGGTCCTGCCAGTGAAACACTTTGGTCCGAAATATAGATCATCTCTTTCCGCCTTATTAGCGTGTGCGGAATGCCTTCCGACTGAATGGACTGTTCTCTCTGGCCCATTGTTGCGTGAATACGCTCGTCTTGGTTCATCCCTATGTCTTCCGGCATCCTGTCCTTTGGAATGGGGAGGAGTCATACTTCCGACTCGTTCCTTTTTTTTTCCTTGGTGGGGTTCGGGATCTCTCACACCTATGAGGGTGTTCATATCTTCGGGTTTATCTCCCGGGTTCCTCGGTGGCGGCATTGCTTTGTCGTCTTTCTCTGCATGAGTTTGGCGGTGAGCATTATAGTCGTCATTCCGGCTTTTGCCTTCCTCATCTTTGTTGAAACGGGGGTTTGTTGTATCTTCTCCTTTGGGCAGGTGAGACCCTGTCATGGACGCTGCATCCCTATTATCAGGAATTTTCTTGTCCTTCTTAGGATTCTTCATTCTTTCCCTTTGAACTTCCTGAATCTCCAGGTTTGCTTGGATCGGGTGCTGCAACAATGCATGTGGCAGTTTTGCAACTTGCTGGAACGTGCTTGGCCTCGATGTTGCTGTTGTAATGTTTTTTACCACGAAATCATACACCCCCTGAAGCTTTTCGTCATTGGAGTAGAGGTCGTCATTGATGATGGCAAACACGGCTTCAGCATTATCAACAACAGTCTTGTAGATGCGTTCTCCCTTAGCATTTGTATTGTTAACATGCCTTTGCCAAGACGGGTTTTCAAACTTCTTTTGGCTGGCAGTTCTTCCGGATTTGCGATTTCGGGTAACCTCGTTGGTTTGGTTCTAGGTCTGTTTCGGCGCTCATATTTGTCGATTTCTCCCTGCTGCATTGACATCAGCCTGGGTTTTGAGGAGGTTTTCCCGAGTCCGGAAAAGATGTTGCGGTTGCCGCATTATTGCTTGTCTCCTGGCTTCCAGCATTTCCGGTGGTCCTGTTCTGACATTTGGGGAACCGACTTCCAGGTTTTGGTTGGCTATAACAGCCAATTTGTCCAAATTTTTCTTCTGGGCTTTGGTGAATAGCTTTTTGGCGGATTTCTTACTTTTCTTGGAGGATGGAGTTTTTTTTTTTCGAAGTTCATCTTCCATCAATTCCCCAACATCAGGATATTCGGGTCATCCTCTCCTTCTTCTTCTTCTTCTCCGTTTTCGTTATCACTTGGCGAAGGTGTGTTGGGATCTGCTTCCTTTTCTTCCTCATTGTCCGGCTTTTCAGTCGGTTTGGTCATGAGTACTTTGTGAAAGCTACCTTGCATGGATTTGATATTTCTTTCAAAATCATCAACATCATCATGGGAATCTGTGTCGGTAGCTGCAGATCCGGTTTCCGAGTCAAGCTTTGCTTTAATCGCAGCAAGGATGGATTTAGTTTTCGAGCTTGTCGCCAGATTGGCGGATGTCGGGTCTTCCACCTTTTCTGTGGGTTTTCATTATCTGCCTTTTCCACGTGGTTTTGGTCTTCCGTGTTTTAGGCGGTTTCTGATTGCACCATGCCAATAAAGTGCGACCTGTGAGTAGGCATCTCCTCAGAGGCAGTGAACCCAATCATGCTTTGTCGATATGCAGATAATAAATCTTGGTCTGCCCCAATGTATGAATAAGGCAGTTCTGTTCCGAATCCGGCGTCAAAGCCGTCTTCTACTGGGTAAAGGGCGGGTGGGATAAATTTACTTCCACCACGGAAACCCATTGCTTCCGCTGTTAAACCTATAAAAATGTTAGCAGACCCAATAGGAAGAACGCAAACACTTACCAGGTGATTCCGTGCCGGCAAATAAGATCTGTTGTCGATGAAGCGTCCGACGTTTTTGTCGAATTCCAGGCTTCCGACAGTTATCGTGCTGCCGATTCCGTCGAGTATCCCCTCTCGAAACGTGACTCCCGACGCCGCTGGCCCCATGGTGGGCGCCAACTGTCGAGTGTTCTTAGTTAGGTTCATGGAAGGGGTGTCATAAGCTTGTTGGTAGAGTCGTGGGTGGAAACATGGGAGAGCCGGAGGCGAAGACACAATTTACCCAGGTTCGGTACGTCGCAGCTACGGCGGCGTTCCTACTTCTGCAATCTCACTAAATCAGGACTAAAGCCCGAATACAAAGTACAACGTGAGTAGGGTTTCGCTATCTCGGCGAGGATGTGCTCTCGACGATCTAGATTCTAACTTCCAACTTGTAGACTTCTCTGCCTTTTAGGCTCCTCTCATCCGGCTTTGTATAGATAGCCGTACTAGGGTTTACATGAAGGAAACCTTGAAGTCTACAGAAAGTATCCCTATGCTTGGAAAGTAAGACATCCGACTTCTTTTCCAAGCCGGATCACGTATTGGGCCGTGGTCCGGGTTCTTCTAGAATCCGCCTTCCTGTGCGTCGGGTTACTGGGCCGTCCAGTGGGTCTTGCTCCATTACCTGTGGGCCACCCTGGTGATTCGACCTTTAGCCAATACCGGATATATCCCCATTTGGCATATAAGCGACACAATCTAAGCCCAAACCTGGCCCAGATCTGGATGGAGCCTCCCTGCAGCCGCACCATGGCACCCCTAGCCGACGTCGGACTCCAGCAACCACACACCGCCACCACCACCGGTGTCCCAAGGCGATGCTCCCAACCGCACCATACTGTCGCCACTAGCAGCAGTTGACCCGCGCCAAACCGCAGTCATCGCCGTGAGCATGCCAAGCTCTCGAGGTCGCCACGCTGCCGTCGAAGACAGCCACGCCACAACATCCCCCCACGTAGCACGACGCCCTAGCCGATGTTAGACTCCAGCAACCACACACTGCCGCCACCACCGGTGTCCCAAGGCAACGCCCCCAACCGCACCATACCGTCGCCACCAACAACAGTTGACCCGCACCAAACCACCATCATCACCACGAGCACGCCAAGCTCTCGACGTCGCCATGCCGTCGTCGAAGACAACCACGCCACCACACCCCCGTAGCACGCCGCCCTCGCCGACCGCCGTGTCTCGCGCCTCCGCCACCGTGCGAGGAGGGAAGAAGGCCCCGCCGCTGCCGACACCGCCCAGGCTTTGCCCTGTGGCGCCCTCCGGCGGCGGCGAGATGAGATGATGGAGGGACTGGGAAGGGCGGCGTCGCCAGGGGCTCCCGGTCGCTCGTGCTCTCGCGAGCAAGCTTGTGGGGGGGGAGTTCTCAAACTTGGGTTGTGGGCTTACCATTATTGTCGTAATCGTCCCCACGAAAAATGATATCCACACGTAGTCAACCAAACTAAAGCATCACATGCAAAGACCAGCTGCTAATGGAAACAAGGGAAAACTGCGTTAAGTTTTATACATTGTGGGTGTCGTGGCATTCTTTCAAACCATGTACATTTGACTCTGAATTTTTGTAGTTATATACTCTAGGACTTCTTGAGGTCCTATATGTTCTCCCACTCTTCTGCGTTGTTTCCCGAATACTCTCTCCGTTCAACAATAGATGATTTCCCTTTCTCTATATATGGATGTATCTAGACATGTTTTAGTTGTAGATACATCCATATATAGACAAATGCAAGTCATCTATTGTTGAACGGAGGGAGTATGAAGTAAAGGCCAGATATCTTGAGATTCCTTCGGCGTTTTACGGTTTGCCAGCTTTCTGCCTTCCTAGCAATAATGAATGGTGCCATCAGTCTCGGCTTTCCTCTTGATTGCAAAAAAAAAAAAAAAAAAAAAAATCTCGGCTTTCTTCTTCTAATATAAATATATGATACGTGTATCTCTCCTGCATGCTTCGAAAACAAAATGGTGTCCATCAGCGATTTGGCTCTAGCAGTTTGAGTAGCATTTCAAGCACAAAAAGTTAGTTGCCCAAGCAAGACCGCGAGAGCGATTTGAGTAGCATTTTCTTTTGATTTCTCGATCTCTTACGTAAGACTATAAGATAATTAATTGAATTAAGTGCCTTTTAGCACCATTGTAATGTACTGTAATTAGTTACGAAGTTGGTATTGAGTTCCTAGAGTGAACGCTTCAAGCCTAGAGCCATGAATGGTTCATGTAGTTGTGTCACTCCACTAAGTTCTTTTTTAGCACAATTTTCTTTTGACGACATGAATTTTTCTTTGCTTTTTAGACTAATATATAATCTTCTAGCATTTCTGTTAGTACAGTTTCTTCTTATTATCGTACATAGAAAAACATTTCGCCTCAAATCGCTCTCGCTTGGTTGATTCTGCTCTGTCCCTTGGTGACTTGGATGTTTCGGTGTGTTATTGTTTTTTTTGAAACGGAAAATCCAGACTCTGCATCCAGTGGATGCACACAGCTTATTTTATTAAAAGTGTTGGTCTAAGTCACCAATCAAGTCAAATTATTACAACTCATCATCGAAAATGCAAAGTAGCTATATAAACTAGCCAGCGAGAGAAAAGATAACAATGAAGACTACACATATTGTATCCTCCTAGTGTGCAGCCACCCACCTGGCTGAAGATAGCCCGCACGACCGCCATCAGTCTTGCACATCCGGTATCCAAACGTCCACGTAGGGCTGCGGGGGAGAGGAGTGACCATGTATGTATCCAGTGAGTAGCCTTGTGCACCACCTGCAAAAAATGTCCAGTATCCATCCTGTTAAAAATAACATCATTCCTACAGTTCCAAATTGCCCAAAGAAAAGCACATACACCAATGCGTATACTTGCTTTAGTCTTTGTATCAATTCCATTTAACCATCCCCAAACAAATTATTAATCGATGTCGGTGGTGTGATACTGAAAGTAAAATGAATCAATCTCCAAATCTTTTTCGCAAACATACATGTAATGAACAAGTGTTCGATAGTCTCGTTTTCCCCACAGAAAACACATTTGGAACACCCTGTCCATTTCCTCTTAACCAGATTATATTTCGTCAACAATTCCTTACGGTAAAGGAACCACATGAAGATTCGTATTTTAAGTGGGACTTTTAATTTTCATATGTATTTGCGTAGAAATTTCGTGCTTCCATTCATTAAATCTTCATAATAAGATTTCACTGTGAAAACACCAGATGACGTCAAGTTCCACTTAAAATAATCCGGCCCATCTGATCTAGTTAAATTCATCAAGCGTTCAACTAAATGCAACCATGTGTTCCTTTTATCACCCGTTAACGCTCTCCTAAAAGCTAAATTAAGATTATTCTCTCTAATCACCTGTGAGACAACAACATTTTTATTTCTCACAATATTATAAAGAGAGGGATATTGATTAGCTAGAGGAGTATTACCCAACCAAATATCTTCCCAGAAACGCATTGTATGTCCATCACCCAACGTGAACTGAATGCGTTTAAAGAAATCCACTTTGACTCGCATCAGACCCTTCCAAAAGGGCGAGTCAGTGGGTTTTGCCACCACTTGTGGTAAAGGTACCCCTTTAATGTACTTGTTATTGTTGCTCAATGTCCCTTTGGTCGCTTTTTTTCGTTTTCGGGCTTTCATTGTCTAGGCTTGACCTCGGGACCTCTTGCATAATATTTTGTTTGCTTCTTGTGTGCATGTTCAGGTTCAATATGTAAGTTCTTTTCGGTGTTGTGTATCTTTCCACCATTGGAGACATCATTAAATATTTGGTGCTAACAAAAAAAAGCTGAAGATGGAGATGACAGGCAACATCCACCTCTCACAAGGGTTCACCTACCTCCTCCGCTCCCATTTTGTGTATTATAGAGAAATTTCAGGTCTAGACCATGGATGTTAGTTGTGGTAAATACCGGGTCAGTGAGGTGCAAACTAAGACATTTTTCGGTCAAGCGGCTAATGACGAGATACTGAGGATGCCCAAATGGCAACGGAGGAGGAGGAGGATCTCCAGCGGTCGCTGTAAAATCGGCGCGCTAAAACCGTGTTTACAACGCGTTGTTGCACCTGTTTGCGCGACGCTCGGTGGAGTAGAGTTTCAATAGCTCGGTGGAGTAGAGTTTCATAGACGACGATCCTCGCTATGAGGATATGTTCACCTCGTCGGACTTCGACGAGGATTAGTTTATTAGCTTAGTTTTTTTTTTCGTATTTCTATGTCGCTAGAACTATGTCGCTGGAATAAAATGATCCTTTTTGTCTATTTTTAGTCGTATTTTGATCTTTCTCGGCGCAAAATAGGTGCAAACAGCGACATAGTTCTAGCGACATAGAAATACGAAAAAAAAAGCTAATAAACTAATCCTCGTCGAAGTCCGACGAGGTGAACATATCCTCGCAACGAGGATCGTCGTCGTCCCACACCGACGTTGGGTCGGCGATGTGCGTCTGGATGGCGGCTTTCCCGCGCCGCTTGTCCTCTCGTTTCTCGGCCCGGCGCTGCCTCCAGTACTCCTGCTCGGCGGCGACGTCCTGCGGGAAGTGCTCGCGCCACGCCGCCATAGCTCGTTCGTTGTACTCGACGACGAGGATGCGGTGCTGCTCCTCGCGGTGGCGCTCCCGGTCCGCCTCATTGACGAGGTGTGGAGGCGGCGCCAGCTCCTACGCCTGCGCGCTCGTCCAGACGTCACTGAAGTTCATCAGTGACTTGGGACGGCCGAGGCGCCATGCCGCTGCGCCGACCGCGCGAGCTGCCTCGTGCGTTGTCTCGTAGGTGCCGAGTTGTAGCCGCATCTCGTCGCTGCGGATCTCGGCGTAGAAGGTTCCGTTGGGCCGGGCGCGAACGCCGCGATACCCGCTTGCTCTTGTCCGGCGCGGCGACATGGTGGTCTGGCGGCGTAGAAGCGGTGGGGAAAAAAGTGGGGAAGAGAGAGAGCGCGACGGGAAAGAAAGTTCGCGATGGTGGCGCTGGCGCCGCATTTTGTAGCGCGCGGTTCGCCACACGCAAAACTTCTCGCTCGAACGCCGGCGCGGGCTTTTCCCGCGATCGCTGGAGCGCGCCGCGGGCTCTCGCGCTGTATTTCGACAGTCTTTCCCGAGGGATGCCTATTTACTCGTTGAAAATGCTCTAAGAGATATGTCGAAAACTTAAATGACATGTAATAATTGTAACTAGCACACATGCCCGTGCGATGCAACGGGGTTGAAAATTTTCACCTAGAATTTTGTTTTTTGTCATTAGAAGGCCGCCAGTTCAATTCCTTGAGGGAGCGATGTAGGCTAACAGATCGTCGAGCTAGGTGTCGCACAAGAAATTGGAGGAAAGGGAGGGGAGGACGACACTTGAGTAGAAGGAATGGGAGGTGCCGCACACGTACGAAGGCATGGTGCACTATGAATGTTATACGAATGGAAAAGATCAACCCATACCAACGGAAGGGCATTTTTGCTCGTTAATTCCATCTAAAACATTCGTTTCAGATCTGACATGTGAATCAGCCAGAATGCACAGACACCATCGCGGAGACCTCACCTTTTATTGGAGTTCAGATCACCACGAACTTAATTTTTCATAGGAGTTCAGATATACATGTACTTTTGAAGATTTAGCAACTGCGCTTCTCTTTAAGTTTTCTAGTTGTTCAAATCCTTTTTTGGCATCAAACCAAATTTCATCATGTTATAACTTCTGCACCATGGCCCCATTGGCCAGATTACACCCAGGGTTCCTGTATGTATAGGCCTCTGCTACAGCAGTATGTGCAGATCGCCTCCGCCACCATCACTCATTGTACCTCTGCCATGTAGAACAAATAAACCGAGTAAAATGAAAAGGTATACTCAAACGCAGATTCCTTCAGCTGATGTTACCATCACTGTGTTACAAAACATTGATGCGGAGAGGAAGAAGAACTGACATTGATAAGTAGGACTGGCCCGCTAGTTCTTTAGAATAAAGCTTCGTCTGCTAATCGTTTCACCGAAATGGAACCCAAAGGAAACTGAAATAAAGCAAACTCATTTCTCCTTCCAAATGTAAGTATACGTAGTGAGGACATGATTGGTACAGACCAGCCACTCAATGTGGTCCTAGAAGCTTTCGTGGATAAGTTTGATGGCACTGGCCATGTCGGTCTGACCTGAAGAGTGACAGAATGGCATAAGCCGTTGTGTGACATAACCAACGATCTTAATAATGCGATTCTTTTGGATACCTTATCATCCTATCATGTTGAGCTACTCTCATGTCAACCTCTTGATAATTATTTTTTAATCAATTACAAAGCGTGTTAACATTATCATTTTCACAACAGAAATGTGTAATACAAAACCGAATATCTCATTTTTTTAGTGGTTTCAATGATGACAATGTTAACACTTCATATAAAGAATTAATGCAAGGCTCAATAAATCATGACAATCTACATAATTTGGAGATTCAAAATGATACTTAGTATTTTCCTATCTTGTAATGCATGTCATATCCAAGAAAACCATTACTGAACATATAATATGAATTAGATTTTACATTACTCCAAGTACCCCTAAAGGATAATCATGACATTACCCTGAGAGAGACCAACGAATATGATAATTAAGCTAATGAAGATTGTGCCACTTTCTAGATCTTTGCTTAAAAGATTTTATCAAAGTTTTAAATAGCCGGCTATAGCCCAGCTATAGCCAGGCTGTAGCCTTCCGAGAGGGTCGGGGCTACGGCTAGAGCCTTCAGAGGCTATATGGTGAATAGCCGCTAATAGCCCGGCTGTATGGATATAGCCCGGGTATAGCCTCTTAGCCCGGCTATATCCCGTCTAGGGGACCAAAAATTTTGGACCAAAAATTTCGGAGCCCAAACCAATCATTTTTGGTTGTTTAATTGTTGTTGTGAGGTGCGAGCGCGACCTATAGCGAGATGATTTCAGAACTGCTGAATTCTGTCATGAATAGTTGTTATTTAAACTCCTGATTGTTCGTTCATCTTATATGATTATGTTGTTCCGTTATGTGTTTGCTAATAATAGTATATAAACGATTATATGTTGTCTAAATTTTACTATTTTTTTAATATTCTAGCAAAACGGCTATATGATTATAGCCCGGCTATAGCCTTTCATAGCTTTTGAAATCGCCGGGGCTATATGCAATAGTCCGCTATTTTAAACTTTGGATTTTATATATTTGTCCAATATATTTGTTCTTACAACAAATGTTATATCCGATCTAGGAAAATAATGAGTGAAATGACCATAAGAACATTTTACCCTATCTAGAGTTCAGATAGATGTTGCATGATTATGCAATAGTCTGACCGGACAATATATGTGGTACTTAATTTAACCTTGCTCTGAACCTGAGACGTCTATTTTTTTCCTAAGATAGTGTCTTTCTGCACATACAAAAGGCTGTTGCCTCTTTTTCCTCATGGTAGTATTTTGTAGACTCCATTGGAGTGTACTAATTGACACAAGATAATGTGAGAAAATACCATGACATGCAGGTAGGAATTTATGTGGAAAAGTACCATTAAATACATGTTCGAATGTATGGGGAAAGAGCCATGATATACATGTACGGATGTTTTACATCTAATAAGATTTTGCACATACATCAGAATGAGTATTTATAGTAGCGTAGGTTGTACCTCAGCTCACCGAATAGACCTTAGATTTGGTATCCCCTACCAATGACCATTACAACATACAACTTGCTATCCATCTCAAAAACATTTACACATCCAACACAATAAATATGTATTGATAGCTTATCAAGTAGCAGGTGAAGATTTTTTACCGAGAAACATGAATAGCTTTCAGAGCTTGCATCTATATTCTCCCTTCATGTGTGTAGGCACAACTCAGATCATATCTG